>JAEIFM010000247.1:6968334-8196252 GCA_018901885.1 Zaprionus kolodkinae | reverse complement strand
CGCTGAAAATGGCTTTAAATAGAATTTTAAATTGGATGTATAAAAATTAGATAACAAACAGTAAAAGATGAACTATGTAAATTTGAATAATGAAGTTATATCGATAGTTGAAATAAATCGATGTATTCTAGCTTAAGATATTGTCACGATCGTGTATATCGAAAAGGCACGCCCATCTCTATTGAAAAGAAATAAAGCATTCTAGATTTTGTCTTCGTTAAGAGCAGCAGCATTTGTAAAAATACTTTTTATCTCGTTTTGACGAGCACTCTTAAGAAGAGCGAAAACATTTGGCGCCCGAGCAGGGACTTCTTGGAAAAGGTCCGAACCGCTTCTACCTCAGGAGCAACAAAGAAGTTATATCTGGAAGCTGGAATCAATTGAGGAAGCCATAGAAGTTGGAATCAAACTGTGAGTTCTTTTCTGTATTGTAGCCGGTATTGTTGGCCAAGTGTGCATATTGCTAATTCGGTGCAGTTAAGTTAAAAGAAGCTAAATAAAAAGTTACACATTATCGTATGTGTACATAGGTCCAATTGGTGTATTCCTAAATATTGTACAGTGGCTTTAGAACTGTGAAAAAATTATTGTTCACATGTATGTATGTATGTCAGTACACATATTAAAAAGAGCACTTGCATGCACATACATATATATCGAGCTGTGCAGTGAACAGCAAGTCAAAGAAAAAGGTACAGTTTAACCTTGATTTGACAGTTGAAATAGAAAGAGCATCAGCGACGCAAGAACAAACGGTACTTACAAGCGAGCATGTATGTACATATGTACATGCATACTGAAGCGAAAAGAGAATTAGATAAAAGTAACGGTTGTTTATTGAGTTGTCTGCTGTTACCCCAATCTTTGGTTTCTAAAGAGATCTGCCAAAAATTAAATACAGATTTAGTGCACGAATGCTTGCAGAGTCATTGAATTAGAGTTTAAATAATTTTTATGCTTGTTTGATAACGCTATAAATTAAATACAAGTGGAAAGTGATTTTAAGAGTTATTTTGTGAGTGCATAAAAATATATAATGGCGCCTAAACGAAATAAAGACTCTGAAATTCAAGTTGGCCGCGAAAGTTTAATAAATTCTTTGAAGCGAAACAAAGCATATGTTACGAACAACTACAATTCAATGACTGCCGCAGAGCTGGAGGCGCGTCTTGGTTTAGTTGAGTCAACCTTTACGCAGTTAAGTTCAATTCAAAATCTAATTGAACAGTCAGATGACGACGCCATTGAATTTGAAACGCGTCAAACTATTGAAGAATTGTATTGCGAAGTCAAGGCAAAAATTCTGAGTACATTAAGTAATAGAGGAAGGCATTCAGTTACCTCAGCTGACCCAGCTGCAAACTCTACCATGGTGAGTGTTTCTCGTATTTCCAAACTACCAAAGTTAACATTGCCTGTGTTTTCAGGAAAATTCACTGATTGGACAAGTTGGTTTAACGCGTTCACTACTTTGGTTGAATTAGACAATGAGATCGATGAGCTTTCCAAATTTATACATTTAAAAGGGTGTTTAGGCGCAGTCCCACTTAGAACAATAGAGTGTTTAGAATTGTCACCAGAAAATTATAAGAAAGCGCTGCAGTTGCTACGTGAACGATTTGAAAACAAGGCGATTATTGTACAATCGCACGTACACGAATTGTTTAACATTAAGCAGCTCAAGCAAGTTGATTCAAATGGCTTAGTTAGTTTAGTTGACTCTGTTAATTCACATTTGGGATCACTTCGATCTTTAGTCCGCGAAAGTGAAATGCTAGATGTGATAATTTTTCATCTCATTAGAGGAAAGCTAGATGAGGAATCGTTAGAAAAATGGGAAGCAGAGTATAACTGCTCAGAGCTGCCGTCTTGGAAATCATTAGCACAATTTATCTGCAATAGAGGTCAAAATTTAGCAGGAAGAGAAATTCGTAAGACAGTTTGTGTTCAAAATTCTAAGGGAGTGAACAAACGAACAAGCTTACCGACAACGACAACAATCAATGGCACAACGCAATGCTATAGTTGCTCAGGCCCACATCAGCTTAAGATGTGCCCGAAGTTTAAGGAATTAACAGCCTTACAACGATATCATGAAGTTAAAAAACAAAACTTGTGTCTGTTATGTTTTAGCAAGCGGCACCAAACTAAAGATTGCAGAGCGCCACGATGTTCCATCTGTAGCAAACCTCACCACTTGATGCTGCATAGAGAGTCAAGTGAGGTGAGAGATGCAAGCAGCAACACGGTTCAAGCTATTCCGAGTGCGTTGCACAGTTCACTTTTGTCTAACCAGGCATCAAGCTTTCTGGCTACTGGAGTGGTATTAGTAAAAGCTGCTAATGGACAGTTCCATTCATGTAGATGTGTGCTTGATTCAGGAAGCCAGTTAAATTTTGTGACAGAAAGGCTCGCTGACAAGCTGAAACTTAACGTAAGCGCAGTGCGCTACTCTCTTAACGGAATAGGAAACGCTAAATCGAACACTTTAGGAGAAGTCGATGCAACGTTTAAATCTCAAGTAACAAGTTTCTCAGCAACGGAAAGATTCTGCGTGTTACCTGAAATAACTGAGTACAATCCAGAGAACACAGCATCTCTAGGATTTTCTATTCCTAGAAAGCTTAAATTGGCGGACCCAGAGTTTGAATCTGCAAGGCAGATCGATATGCTAATAGGAGTCAACTTGTTCTTTAAACTGATTATAGCAGGCCAGATCAAAATGGGGGAAAACAAGCCAGTGTTGCAGAAATCTTTGTTAGGTTGGATTGTGGTGGGTGAATGCGGACCAATTGACAACGCAGCATTGATTTGCAATGCTGGAAATATCAACAAACAAGAAGCAATCAAATTGCACAACATCGTAGAAAAGTTTTGGCAAACAGAAGATGTTCCCAAGCCGTCAAGCAAGTTTAGTAAAGAAGAGCAGATTTGTGAGAATCACTTCGCTAGTACAGTAAAATTATCCTCAGCCAATCGTATAATTGTAAAGTTACCCTTCAAAGAGCCTAAAATAGAATTAGGCGAGTCCTACAACATTTCGCTCGGAAGATTTCTTAATCTGGAGAAGAAGCTGGATAGAAACCCTGAGTTGAAAAAGGACTATACAGCCTTTATAGAAGAATACCGAAGCTTAGCTCACTTAGAAGAAGTAACAGCTGATGAGAGTTGCAAGGTTAAATACTTTATGCCTCATCATCCAGTGATACGACCAGACAGTGCGACAACCAAACTGAGAGTTGTGTTCGATGCGTCTTGTAAGACTTCTAATGGAGTATCGTTAAATGAGACCATGTTAGTAGGACCAACGTCGCAGCCAGTTCTCTTTGAAACTTTAATACGTTTTCGGTTTTATAGATACGCTTTAACTGCGGATATCTCGAAAATGTATAGGCAGATTTTGGTAGATCCCGATGACTGTAACTGGCAATGCATTTTATGGCGTCAGAACCGGAGTGCAGAGATCAAGATTCTTAGACTCAAAACCGTAACATACGGTACCAACTCAGCACCATTTCTGGCAGTTCGCTGCTTATACTATCTAGCAGAACGTTTTGGTAGTCAATATCCCCTTGCTAAAGCAGCTGTAATGGCGAACTTTTATATGGACGACATGCTTTGTGGAGCAGAATCCAAAAGTGAGCTCGAAAACTTAAAACAAGAAGTGACTGAATTACTTAAAAGAGGAAGTTTTGAACTTCATAAATGGCGCACTAATTGTAGGTCCGCTATGGACGATACCGAATGTGCTGAGCCATTAGAATTAAAAATAACTGACACGGCAAAGACTCTCGGAATTTATTGGAATTCAATGCTGGATCAATTTAGCTTTGCATACAATGCACAAAACAGTGTTACAATAACAAAAAGAGTAGTACTTTCTGAATTAGCCCAACTCTTTGATCCACTAGGTTTTTTGTGCCCGGTTTTAATTTTAGGAAAAATATTCATGCAAGAGCTTTGGTTGCTCAAGCAGGGATGGGATGAAGAACTGCCTCCCAGTTACTCGCTTCAGTGGCAAAAATATAGGAATGAATTAAATAAGGTGCAGGAATGTTTCTTAACTCGAAGTGTAGTGCCAGTTAACGATGAAATCTCCACTTTAGAGCTACATGGCTTTTCAGATGCATCTTGCCGAGCCTATGGTGCGGCAATATATGCACGAGTTGTTGACATCAACGGATCTATAACAGCCAAATTGGTGACTGCAAAGTCCAAGGTGTCACCAGTTAGAGCAGTATCATTGCCGCGCTTAGAGCTGGAAGGTGCAAAACTGCTCGTTCAGCTAATGACAAAAATAAAGTCATGTGTACCTCTTCCAGTACATCGCACGAGTTATTTCACAGACTCTACAATTGTACTAAATTGGATAAGCTCACAAGCCAGTAGATGGACCACGTTCGTTGCAAACAGGGTCGCGTTAATTCAAGAACTGTCCAGTATACAGGATTGGTACAAAGTCGACACAAAACTCAATCCAGCAGACATAGTGTCTCGGGGTATGCACACTTCTGATTTGAAGGATTCAGAGCTATGGTGGCAAGGTCCAAAGTTCCTGAAATTAGCTATTGATCAGTGGCCTACTATGCAGTGGCGAAGTTCAGAGGAATTGCCAGAGCAACGAACATCAAAATTTTCACTAATAGCAACCACTTCGTCCAATTACGAGGATATAATTAGACCGTGCAAATTTGTTAAAAGTTTTACTAAATTGACTCGAGTTTTTGCTTATATATTTCGCTGGCGGCGCAAATTATTAAAGGTTGAATCAACTAAAACTAGGATCGTGACTACAGCGGAATTAAAAGGCGGTTTAAAATACATAATATTTAACATTCAGCATCTGTATTTTTTTGAAGAAATCTCTAAGCTACAAAAAGGTGAAGTTATTCGATCTCCGAAGATACAAGGGCTTAACCCATTTATTGATAAATCAAACGGAATTGACATTGTAAGAGTAGGAGGTAGACTTTCTCAAGCCAATGTACCATATGAAGTGAAACACCCTATCTTATTGCCTAATAGTCATATTGTAATCAACACATTGTTTGAACATGTACACCGAATTAATATGCACGCTGGAGCACATGCGATATGTGCTTTTGTGCGTCAGGAATACTGGGTTATCAATGCTAGAAAAGTGGCTCGCAGAACGATTCGTAACTGTATTGCCTGCTTCCGTCAACGGCCACAACTGGCCAGTCAAATCATGGGCGCACTTCCAGCAAATCGAGTGCAAGTCGGCGCACACCCATTCGAACGAGCTGGATTAGACTTCGCAGGACCCTTGTGGATGCACTATAATCAGCGAGGACGCAAGCCCACAAAGGTGTACTTATGCGTCTTTGTATGTTTTCTTACAAAGGCCTGTCATCTGGAACTGGTGTCGGATTTGAGCTCGAGTGCCTTCATTGCGGCGCTTAAACGATTCTTTGCTCGACGTGGGCTCAGCGCCGAATTATCTTGCGATAATGCAACCAATTTTGTGGGAGCTGCAAGGGAGCTGAGTGCGCAAGCGGATCAGTTGTGGATGGACAAGGAGCGAATTATCAATCATTGCAGTAATTTGGGAGTAAAATTTCGTTTCATCCCTCCCCGCTCACCCCACTTTGGTGGCTTATGGGAGAGCGCTGTAAAAGTGGCAAAGCAACTTATACTTCGCTGTTTCAATGGAGCTTCACTGAATTATGAAGAGCTGTCTACGGCCATAACACAAGTGGAAGCAGTAATGAATTCAAGACCGCTTCATCCGATGTCGTCTGATCCGAATGATCTTGAAGCCTTAACGCCTGGACACTTCTTAGTTGGACGACCTCTCAACTCATTGATAGAGCGATGTGACGACTCTATAATTAAACTGTCAATGACGAATCGATGGAAACGGATTGTTGCAGTTCATCATTCGTTTTGGCAGCGGTGGTCACAAGAGTACCGCAGTCTGCTGCAGCAACGCAGCAAATGGACTTCGAGCTGCAATAACATTGAAAAAGGCATGCTGGTTCTCATCGCAGAAGACAACACACCCCCAGGACGCTGGACTTTAGGTCGTATTCAAGAGTGTCATGCTGGCAAGGATAAAGCGGTACGCGTTGTAACAATCAAAACTAAGACAGGATTGTTTAAGCGCAATATACATAAAATTTGCCCGCTACCGATTGAAGCTGCATCTTAGGCTTGCGTTGGAAGGAGCTTCCAAGGCCGGGAGTATGTTTACGCTGAAAATGGCTTTAAATAGAATTTTAAATTGGATGTATAAAAATTAGATAACAAACAGTAAAAGATGAACTATGTAAATTTGAATAATGAAGTTATATCGATAGTTGAAATAAATCGATGTATTCTAGCTTAAGATATTGTCACGATCGTGTATATCGAAAAGGCACGCCCATCTCTATTGAAAAGAAATAAAGCATTCTAGATTTTGTCTTCGTTAAGAGCAGCAGCATTTGTAAAAATACTTTTTATCTCGTTTTGACGAGCACTCTTAAGAAGAGCGAAAACATATATGTATAAAATTCTAGGAATAACACCCATACTATCCACACCAAAAATGTCTCTAGTGCAATCACCGAAATTCCCAGAAATTTCCCTCTACTTTTTGCAATGCTGCAAAAAGCTCAAAAAACCCGAAAATTCCGGGAAAAACACAAATAGAAACCCCAAAACAATATTTAATTGCCGGCTAGAAAAAAAAATGTAAAACAAAATTATTATGAAATCAAATGCTTAGACCAAAAAATTTGTTCTATCCTGCGGGAAGGGTAGTGAACCCGATGAGAACCCAAAAAAAAAAATAACGAACAGGAAGCCCGATGGCGGCGCAAAGAGACCTTGTTAAATAAGCCTCATAAATACAAGTCAACCGTCATAAATGTCATTTTCGGGGACCAATACGCTGGCAGACAGCAGACTGGTGGGAAGGGGGAGGAGGAAAAGAAAATAGGGCGGGGCGTGAGTGATAAGCAACGTTTAACTAAAAATAAATGCGAGTAGGGTGCACGATATAGAAAGACAAAAAAAAAGAGAAAAGAAAAAAGTTGCAAACTCACCGGATGGACAGTGTTGAGAAACAATGTGAGTAATATGATATAAAAACCACAAGTATCTATATTATATTATATACACACACTCCACACACACTTACACACACCCTCACATACACACACACAGCCAGCCAGGCAGCCGAGACGTGCTAAGCTGGGCCAAGTGCTGTGGTACAATAACTTAACTGTTTTATTTAGTGCGAGTAGAGAAAACACGTGCCCAAAACTGACCCCAACCGACCCCAATCGACCCTACTCTATGCTACCCACAACCTGCGTTATGCTCAACCGGGGGTCAACATAAGGCGCAATAAGGAGTTTAAAGAGCGTGAGGAGAGTAGAGTGGATTTTCGGCAGCTTTAAGAATATTAAGGCAACATTTAGGGACAAGTTAAAAGAGCTTAGAATTCCTTGCCCGAATTCTTTGGCAAATGAATTTCATAATTTTATGCATTTTTGCCCATAATCCTCTTTGAGCTCGTTGTCCCACATGTCGTATGCGTCATCTACTTTGAATATCGATAACTTGCAGGGCGCTTTCATTTGTTCTACGTTTACGATCGACTCGTAAATGTGCGGGTAAGCGAAGGCACACTCAATCTCAATGAACAATGAATTATGAGAGGGGATCCCTTTTAGCACCCCCCTTCCTTCACCCCTCCGCCTTGGGGCAATAAAATTGTAACGCTTTTACTTGCGGTTTTGGCAGCGTTAAAGCCGCAAGCTAAAGCCAGCAGCTACGGCTATCGCATGACACTTGGTTAGCAGGGGGGGAGGAAGGGGGAGAGGGGAGGGACCGGCAGAGGGGTCTGCTATTAACTATAGCAAGTGGCTGCGCACTGTGCAACAAATTCACGCTGCTGCCTGAACTGACCTTGTGGCCAAAATTAAAAACAATATTTCAAAACAAAACGAAACAAAACAACACAAATCAAACAAATCAAATCTTACAAGTTAAATATACCATATATCTTGAGAGATATATACACACCCAAAGATTTCTCAAAGTCATGCCGGATATACGCGGAAACAATCTAAAGCTAATTAAAATGATTAACAACAGAATAAAAAAAAAAGTGAAACAATTAGCTAAAGTCTTTATGCTCTCTCTCTCTCTCTCTCTCTCTCTCTCTCTCTCTCTCTCTCTCTCTCTCTCTCTCTCTCTCTCTTTCTCTCTCTCTCTCTCTCTCTCTCTCTCTCTCTCTCTCTATCTCGATGATCTATGTATAATCAAACATTTCATATTGCTTTTGAATGAACAATAAAAACATTTACAAATCCCAAGTTCTGCTAAAAAAGATAAAACGAAATAAACAGCAAAAGATTTAAAATACTTTTCGTATTGTAAACATGCAGGGTATATGCAAAAAAGAGCTAATTATGAAAATTTCGGAATAAAAAAGGGCCAAACATGTTTGCTTAAATTATGTTCAAAAAACACACACACACACAACCCATCACATAAGTCAAGGCCGTTGAATGTGTTAACTGACAGGGCAGAGGCGGCCTCAAAAAGGGGAGATTAATATTTTAGAAGGTAGAAAAAAAGGAAAATTCCCAGTCATATTAAGCATCCGCCTTTTTTTCGTCCATCCCCCCTTCTAAACGACGCCACTGTGCCCGAACTGTTTACCTTGCAAAGTCCAATCAAATATTTCGTAAATTATGTCTTGTTTATTTGCTCTACGCAAGTGTTTGTTATAATTGTAATAAATTACCGAATTTATTTTATATTTTCAATACACGCACACACAGGGATAGAAATGACCAGCGAGTATACGCACCGTGTGACTGCAACAGGAAATTATTTATTTACAGCGCACGTAAATAAATTTGTTTATTTTATGCACTTTTTGTAGGCTTGTATTTTCCTATTGGTTTGCTATTTGTATTTTTTAGTATTTTATTTAAGATTTATTTATTTAATTTTCTTTTAGAACCTTCGCGCGTAAGTTCCTGTCGCGTATTAAGCCAGCGGCACACAGCAATTATGCTTTTATATGCACATATTTAAACTGCCTCTCCCCCCTCCACCGCCCACCGCCCGCCGCCTTCTCGTAGCACTCACAAGAACCGCGAGCCAGTAAGTAGTTCCGATGCGTGTGTGTTTATTGCGACGCCATTGTAAAACAATAATGAAAAATCGCGCGACAAGTCGAAAACAATAACAACAAAAAGCGCGAAGCGACTGCGCGACGTTGTCAAACGTACAACAGGAGAGAGAAAGAGAGAGAGAGGGAGGCGCGCGACAGCGAGTGTGAGAAGGAGTGGACACTTGGCACCCCCACCCCCTTGTGTACAGTTGTAAAATGCAAAAGAGTTCGACACGGAAGTGCAGAGCACACACACACTCACACTCACACACACACGCCCACAACAACACGTCAAACAGCGTAAAATACGCGCGCGCGGTGACGGCGACTGCGACAGCGACTGCTACTGCGAAAGCAAAGAATGTACGCAATGGGAGTTTGGCGACGCGTCCGTTGCGCTGGCGTTCAAACAGGCGAATAAACAACAGTAACAAAAACATGAATGGCAAACGCCGGCAGCAGCAGCAGCAGACACGACAGAGGCAGTGACGGCGGCGACGGCAGCGCTGGCGGCAGACTAACAGCAGCAGCAAAAGCAACAGTTAGCAACAAACAGCAGCCGAAAACACAATGTAGTAATGCGAGTTGATGTTTATTTTAAATGAATATAAAATTAATTATTTAATTATATATTATTAATTAAACAACAACAATAAAATGTTTATTAATTTAATTTATTAATTTAGTTACTGCAGCTTTTTTCCGCTAAATGCATGGCAACACTGCTTAGCTAACAGTCTGTTATACGTTCTTAGCAGACTGTTAAGTTTGGCGCGCATATAACATTAACAGACATGTATAACGGTTGGGCGGCCATTTAAAACTTGGCGGGCATAAAATGTTAAAAATACTATGCCATACGTAGAGAAAGAGTATTAATAACATTAAAAACATATTTACTTACAAGCAGACTTTGTCAATATGCTTTCAATTATATATCTTGACCAATGTTAAATGAAGCTTGACGTCAGCAACACAATTACATGCACGTGCACACACGCACACGCACGCGCACAGTCAGTGCGAATAGTATACAGACAGACAGACAGTGGCAACCTGTTGACATCGGGGGTGGTACATCATACTACTCCCTACAAGGGATACGCATAGGATACGCGTGCACGTTGTTTACTTGAGTATTGTGTACACATTTATGTTTGCAGGATGGCAGCGGGAGGGATGCGAGGGGTGCGACCTTAATTATCATAAACATGTCCACATGCATATGTATCTCAAAAAATAAGTTATTCATTCCATCGGACGTGTGTAATGAGCTGCATGCAGGCTACATAGAGTCCTGTTGGATGAGATATAATTAAAAGAAAGATTTCGTAAAGATTAAATTAAATAAAATAATAAATTTTATAAAATAAAAATTTTTTAAAATATACAAAAAATTCTTCCACCTTTTATTTAATATAAAATCATAAATAAAACTGATTTTAGAGCATCCAATAGTCACATTCCTCTTCCTACGCCTTCTAGTTCCCTGTGTGGCTTGGTCCCTGATCACTAATTGCTTCTGACAGGCGCCCGTGCGCGGCTGAGTCTCAATTGGCAACAGGTTTAAATGTCCCCGCAGGAGGCACGTTATGCGCATTAATTTTTGGTAGACACTGTGCTTGTGCGAGAGAGTGAGAGCGAGCGAGCAAGAGAGGCTGTGCGTGTGCATTCATTACGCTTGAATGCCCGCAAGGGGGCTACCTCTCTTTTTGTGTCTCTTTCTCGACAGGATGCCTACACGTGCAGTGTGCCGTCTCACCTTTAACCCCCTCCCCCCTTCCACAGGTCAAATAGCTGTCGCTTTGCATACAACTTGTTTACGCATCAAGAGCAGCAAAAGCGAAGGTGTTGGCACACCTCGAATAACAATCCCCCAATCCTTCGTCCATCCTTGTTGTTTACTTGAAAACTTTCCGTAAATTCCGAGACGATAATCTATTAATCTTGTACACGATTTCCGCAACGGTCTTACCCCCTTTTATTTTGGGGTCAAAATGTGAAACAAGAAAAACAATTTATATTAAAGTCAAGGTCGAATAAGAAAACCTTTTAAGACATTTGTCATGCTGTCCAAAGTGTGAAGAGGATTGGTGAATGTTGTAATAAATAATAGCAAGGGGTTAACCCCCTGCAATAAATTCAATATTATCTTAAGATATTTTTTCAACACGCCCCACTGTTGTTTGGCCTTTTCCGAACTCGCCTAATGACCCACTTTTAGAAAATCAAGTTTATTGTTTTATCTTGTTTTTCGCCATAAAGCTTTCCCTCTTTGCCAAAAAAGCTCTAGCAAAGCTCTTGCCAAGCAAAATATGCGCGATCATTTCTTGTTTACAACTTTTGTTGGCCAAAATACATAAAAAATATTGTGAAAAACGCAAAAGTTTCGAAAACAACAAGAAAAGCAACAGGAAATTCAAAAGTGAGTGTGAAACTATGGAAATAAACTTGAATTAATCAAAATAAACAACATCATCGATCTGTGAATGAAATTGCAAGATTTGACAAACTTGTGCTAATAATTTGATAGGCGTCTGTCTGTAACCCCCTTCCCCCTCCCACCACTCGGACATCTGTTGAGAACGTGAAACTCACGTGCCAAGACTTACAGATTAGCATCACGATAAATTATCAATCAAAACAAAAAATCACCGCCAGCTTAATTAGGAGAAAACAATAGCTGACTTATATAGGTATTATAACTAGTATAATATACCTATATATGTATATATAGAGTATGTATGAGGCAGCTTGTTGACTTTAGATACGGTCTATAAAGGCGATGTTTGCCGCTGTCTGCAAATATCATGTGTAAACAGTTTGGCCAGTTTCAGAGTTCTGGCTCTGTGGACATGTGGCTATGGCATGCTCTATATGGATATGGCCAAATCGAACTGCGTGATTCAGTGGGAGCACGCGCTGGAGAGTTAAGAAATTGTATGAGGTAAAATTGAGATCTAAAGTAAGACAGTGACGTGTTGGGGAAACTCCCCTGCTAGACACTGTTGATAAGGTTCCCCCCCCCCACAACTGCAGCTATTTTCGAACTTATCATAGCTGCAAATATTTTCGAAATACCGAAATCATATCAAAAACAAACAAAGGAAATTTCGTACCCCCCGGGGGAGCTGCGACTATCTATCTATAAGAAAAGCGGTTTAAAGTGGAAAATCACAAGTTACTTTGGGTCAAATCATTATGCATTGTTTATCGAAACAAGGAGGGGAAGATTGAGGGGGATACAATGGGTGCAATGGCATCGCCTTGATGGATGCCCCATGCAACAGGCACGACAACAACGCATGATGCATTGCGTACGACAAACTGAGAATGAACTGAACATTCTGAGTAATTGCAAAGAGAAAGAGAGAGAGAGAGAGAGGGAGAAGGGGAGCCTTTGTTTCTTTCCCCCGAGTGAAAATTGAATTTGTGAATATCGCAGGCATTATAAAACTCAGCTCGACGGCGTGCAAAGATGGCAGTGTCTATGAAAGCGTTCAGCGGGTAAGTGGCGATCGTACAGAGATAATCCCAAACCAATTACGATCAATAAAGAGAGAGAGAGCGATAGAGCGAGCGATAACAGAGCAAAGAGAGTGAGAGAGTGCCAAGCGCGAGTTTCCACGCTATCAGCAACTGCGACTGCGAACTATCATCTAACCCGGTGATTTTAAAAGCAATCGGTTCGAGTCCAACGATTCACAGTTCCAACTCAGCTCTTGCCTGGAGAACAACTACAGTACAAGCTAATAATTCCTGGAATTTTCGTTTCGTTTTAATTCTAATTGTAGTGCGATCTATATACTATATACTACAACTCATTGCCGCATTATTGCTCATCTTTAATCTGTGCAACTTTGGAAGCGCCAGCAATATGTCGAAGAAACAGATTGCACCTGTTATCAGTCGATTGGAGGAGTTCGAGCAGAACTTGCCCGGGTGAGTTGAAGTCGTAATTGACTGAATCATCATTATCATCAACGCAAGAACAGCTGCAACTTCGTCATAATCATCTTCGATGGCATTATCATCGATGTGACCTTGTTCAGCGCGATGGGAAGTCATGTAATGCGCGTTGGGCTGATAAGACAGATTATACAGAGAAAGCACATAATCTTTGTGCACTGCGAGAAATTCGGTGATAGTAGTAAAGATTAGGAATATCTTATGAAATATTAAAATATTAAAAAATATAAATAATATTTCAACAATACTAACAATACTAAAGAGTGCAACTTTTTATAGCATCGTTAGTTTTGTACTTATATATCTCAGATCTATAGAAATAACTTTATATTAATTTGTTTATTAATTTATAGAAAATATTTTAAAAATTCGCATATTCTTCTTTCGTCTTAAGTTTTTTTTTTACTTTTTAGAGATCTCTTCTTTCCTTCATCTTCCACTGAAATATTTTCAATTACTTATCTAATCTCCTGCCCTCTGCTCTTCCAGCTACCTGAACACACACTCCAAGCTGGCCATCCTGCTGGATTACGATGGCACCCTAGCACCCATTGCGGATAATCCGAGCAAGACGAAAATGCCTGTCGAACTGGAGTCCATTCTACACAAGCTGGCCAAGCATCCACAGATCTTTCTGGCCGTCATCTCGGGTCGTGCACTGAAGGATGTTCAGAAAATGGTAAATATTGATGGCATAACGTATGCCGGTAATCATGGATTGGAAATCGAATATCCGGATGGATCACGTCATGATTACGAGTTGCCTGCCGACATTCAGAAGAATTATACGGCCATGGTGGAGGAGCTAAAGAAGCGTGTGGAGAGAGATGGTGCCTGGGTGGAGGATAAACATGTCTCGCTGACATATCATTACCGCGACACGCCCGTCGAGCTGAAGGATGAGCTGAAGAAGGAGGCGGCTGAGATTTGTCAACGACACGGATTCCGTCCGAATCAAGCACATGAGGCTATCGAGGCGAAGCCTCCAGTGAATTGGAACAAGGGTGAGGCTGCTCTGTACATACTAAAGAGCAAATTCGGAGCAGATTGGACGCAGCAGGTGCTGGTGGTATTCGCTGGCGATGATACCACCGATGAGGATGCCATGCGGGTGAGTGGGAGTCGCATGACTTTACCTAGACTTCTCCTTATCCTAATCCTTTCCATCTTCTTTCTCCCTCTTAGGTGCTCAAGGGATTGGGACGCTCTTTCCGCATCGCGGCCGATGCACAGATTCAAACCTTCGCCGATTTCCGATTGCCCAAGCAGGATGTTATGACCGATCTGCTCAAATGGATCGCACGTGTCTATGTCTAGAGTTGCCTCCTAGCCTGTACTTAGTGAATTTATTAAGAGTTTGGAAATCTGTTATGATCCCATATATATGGTATATATATATAGTGTAAGTTAGTTGTTTTTAGAAAAGAATTGAACAGCTCTGAAAAAAAAAGAATTATTATTTTATATGTTATAGCAAATGTTTTTTATAAATATGAATAAAAGGAGATTAAAGAAAGTTTTAAAATAATTTCTAGATTATTCTTAATTTGTTATAGTATTCTTTAAATATTCCTTAAATTATTATTGTTTGGAATTTAGTTTCAAGTTGTAGAAACTTTCTGTAAACTATTACAACGATATACCTCATTTTTCCTATACTTACTTAGGATCTCTAAGTATTACACTCAAGATCATTTGCAACGGATATATAACGCATAAACAAATTTTATTTACTCTATAATTGGGCTATAACAATGCATTAAAGATCCAACTGAGGAAACATTTTCCGGTGATTAATCAGATCGTCAGCTGATAATGAAATGTTAACCCAACAAACCTCGCGCAGATCGATGAATGAAAACTTGGCACTTTACGCTGTCAAGGAAAGTCAAAATATCAAGACATATATTATAGTTAGATATATATATATATATGTAATTTTATATATATTTACAGAGAAGTGTGTCAACTGAGACGATTCCAAAACAACAACGACCTCAGCAGAAGGTGCATAGAGAGATCGCTGTAGTGCGACTATATAAAAAGATATAGTATGTATATATACGCTACCTATACAGATACACCTCGGCTATATAGCAATCCATTATGGTGTGTGCTTTTTTATGCGCATATACCTCATAAATAACGTGCGCCATTACTTGGCCAAGAGTTTCGGGGCGACGACCAGAGTTGCCACACACACGTAGCCGAAGAGAGAGAGAGAGAGAAAGAGAGAGAGAGCGTGTCCCCTTATAGCACATATAGACGACGATGCTGCAGCATGGGGCTGGCGCTGTAGCGCCTTCTGGTTCAGTATTAAGTCGGTCGAGGTACGTCCAGCACGTCGCACTGTTTCCGGTAGATCGGTAGATACAACCAAATTCTCTCTATATATATTATATATATACATCTAAAATGGCTGAGCAAAAGAAGGCACCGCTCTTGAAGAAAGAGGAGGATTACGTCAAGGCTCTGGAGGGGTAAGGAAACCACTTTTAAAAATAAACTAAAAAAAAAATAAATAAAAAAATTCTCGCGTTTAGTTTCATTACACCCGAAACCGAGAAGGTTGTCCTGCTCCTGGACTACGATGGCACACTCGCCCCCCTCACCGAGGAGTTGTCCGTAATGCCCAAGGATACGGAGATTAACATCAAGAAATTGGCTGCCAATGAGAAAATCTTTATGGTTGTGTTCTCGGGTCGCGAACTGAGCGAGATCAAGAACCATCTGAAATTCCCCAATGTTACCTATGCCGGTAATCATGGTCTCGAGGTTGAGTATCCATCGGGCAAGAAGTTCAAGATCGAAATGCCCGAGGAGCTGCTCGAGAAGCACAACAAACTGGTCGCTGAGCTGAAGGAGAAGGTAAGAGAGAGAGAGAGAGAGAGATGGGAGATGATACGAGCCTCGCTAACATTATATATTATGATAGGTTGTCTGCTCCGGTGCCTGGGTGGAGGACAAGAAGATCTCGGTCACCTATCACTACAAGGGTGTCACCGACAAGCTGAAGGCCAAGCTCATTGCCGAGGCCAAGGGCCTGATTCAGTCCCATGGCTTCCAGCTGATCGAGACTCCCTACGCCTTGGAGGGCAAGCCACGCGTCAACTGGGACAAAGGTTAGTGCAATTAGATATATTGTTTGCCTATATGTATCGTATATATCGTACTATATGCTATATAGATTTTCGATTTTATTTTTTTTTTTTTTTTTATATTTTTTTTTTTTTTTTTTTTTTTTTTTTTGTGGCCAACTGTTGCCATCCATTATCGTCTGTCATCTGTTGCCACCCGTTTCGGCACCTGTTCGGAAACAATGTTCGATTTTGAACGCGACGCTTCGATGATTTAATTATTGCCCCGTCGGGCAGTTTCTTTTTTCGCCGATTCGGGCGCAAAAATTAATGTGGGCGTTTTGTCTGCCTGTCTGTTGTGAAAAAATTGTTGAATTTTTTTTCTCGAAAATAAGCGGAAAAAAATTGAGAAATTTATGTAGACAGACGAGAAATTTCTCAGTGCGGTGCCCTGACAAACAAGCATAGCGCAAAACTGATGTCTAAAGCGCGCCACTAAAATACTAAAATATATATAAACATATATTAAGATATATATCTAGGTATACGAACATATATATATGCTTCCTATATATGCATGCTGTAGACAAGAATTTACTTTTACCAGATTCGTGTAATTTTTCAACAAAATATTTGGACTTATTTTGTCGGCTTTTTTGACACTATCGGGAAATTCTATAAAAATCGAAATAGAACTCAAACTAGGCGTCGCTAATGCCGAACAGATTGTTTTAATGATGCGATGCTTCATAGAGATGATATTTGAAATAATTTCGAATATCAATAAATTTAGATTATAGAGCAATACGATGGCATCTTCAAAGCTTATATGAATTTATTATAGAGGTCATATGTTCGCTAGAATCTTCAAAGCTTATGGGAATTTATGGAGGAAATTTGGAAATATTTTTTATCGAAGAATTACGTACATGTTTTTTTTGAATATAAAAAAAAATCTCGCCAAAGAAAATCACATTACAAAGAAGCAGTAAATGTTTTAGATCACAGTCTCCCACACGGAATATTTAAGATCCCAAAAGAATTTTCCAAAAATTAAGCACAAAAATCAAAGAAAATCAAAACGTTGGAAGAGTGGGGGGGGCAACAGAGGTTAGAGACATCTCCGATGAGCTGCGACAAATGGGCATAATTCAAAAGACAAAAAATATTTACGGCTGGCAGATATATATTAATTATGATTCTGCCCGCCTTCGGGAGCAATAAATTCATAGAGAAAAAAAAAAATATTGCAACCGAATCGAGAGCCGAAAGAATTTTTAGAAAAACGAAGCTCGCATATTTATTATTTTTCTATTTTTCTTCATTTTGTTTCAAAAATGAAAATGAGAAATGAAATTGCTGCCAAGCGCATTGGAAATGGCAACAAAAGAGAAGAAGGAGAAAAAGAATTATTGTTGGTGCCGTCTGAAAAAAAAGGCCGCAATGCAGGAGAGCAGGGAAAATGAGGAGCAGGGGGAGGGGAAAGAAAACAGACAAGAAAGACAGGGAGACTAATGCGTCATCAATTAAACAGAAATGTAGCGTTAATAGCAGAAACCAGAAAAAAAATAATATACAAAAAAAAAAGAAAAACAAAAAAACTCGCACAATTAAAATAATCAAAAAGCAGCAGCAGCAGCAGCTCCTCAGATGATCTAAAAACGCATATATATATATATCTATATACGATATTTGTTGTGTGAATGATTTGAAGATCTGAGATTGTGGTCTACTCACAATTTACTTGACGTGCCGCAGGCCAAACACAATTTCGATGCTCCACGCCCACGCGGCAGACTAAAAATAACGCCCAGAACAGAGACACACATAGATATAGTATATGTATTGTATATAGATAAATCTTTGCCCAGTTTGGGGCCGCTGCAGGCGTTTATAGACTGATATATATGTTTATATATACATTATTAGAACGCGCCAGGCGAGTGAAACGATTCAAAATATTTTCGAAAATTTTGTTGTTTTGCGCCACTTTTAGCTCTGTTTATTCACCGTCGATTCGATTCTCCAGATTTTTTTTTGAATATCAGCGGGTACCAATGGAAAAATTCTTTGTGAGAAAAACAAAAATAAAAAAATTAAATAATAGCAAATTCTTAAGGAATTTTCCAATATTTTTTGGAAATATGAACCCGTTTTTTGGGGGTTTGAAAGCAAGATGGATGAAGAACATGTATAGCATGGTATATAGCATATAAAATACCTATCCCTTGATTCTAGCATATTCCTACCCATTTTAATCCGCTTTGCCTCCTTCCCTTTTGCAGGAGAGGGCGCCAAGATGATTCTGGAGAAGCACTTCGATGCCGACTGGGCCAAGAACCTGAAGATCGTCTATGTGGGTGACGATACCACCGATGAGGATGCCATCAAGGTGCTGCACGGCATTGGCAAGACCTTCCGCGTCTCGGAGCTGCCCACGCTGAAGACCTATGCCAACTATCAGATCAAGACCGTCGAGGAGGTCGGCTGGTTGCTGAAAGCCATTCAGGCCAACTATGAGAAGAAGAAGAAGGCCTAAGCGTTGCGGCCCTAGCTCTAGCTTAAGCTAATTCCACACACTCATACGCACACGCACACACACACAAACACACACATACACATACGCGCACGTATTGTTTGTCTTATCAAAAATTATTACAGTGTTTATTTATCATATTATTATTATTATTATGATTATGTTATGATGTAGTATGTATGTTTGCATGTAACTCTCACAGATACAAACAAACAAAAAAAATGCATCACAAACTTTTCTCTGTCCACGATTCGCAATAAAAAAATCTTTTAATATTAAATTTGTTCCACAAGCTTCTTGCTTCATCTTATCTACGTTCGCCCTTGAGAGCACCGGATCGGGCTGCCCCACTGCGTGCGCCGCGTGGTGCTTGCTTAACAATGGTGGGTGCCACCACGGCAGGCGTTGCATTTGCCGGTGGCTGTGCGGCAGAGGCAACCACGCCCACTGGAGCTGCAACGGGCGTCTGAACGGCCACCATACCCGGCTGGGCTGCTGCTGATTGTGGTTCCGCCCGCTTGGGTTCACTCATATTAAGTGCCTCATTGAAGATCATACAGAATTCACCGATCTTGAAGACTTCACCATTCTTTCCAGAATACAGGGTAAGGCAATGACGCCAAATCGAAGCGTATCCCTTGGTCAGTCTTATGATGTCGCCGGGCGTAATAAGTTTGCCGGGCTCATCCCATATGGACACATTGATGCTGGCTGTAGGATCGCCGACTTTGAAGTTGCGCACCTCCCGATTCTCCTTGGTCACTGTAGCGACACCCACCTGTTGGTTGGCAAAATAAATATGTGGTTTTATTTCAATATAAACAAAAGCAAAAAACTTGGTAATTTGTTATCGATAACTTGCTGCAGACCTCAAGCACAATGAAAATAACGTTAATGTTTTTCAGTCCAGGCTTAATGTCCTTGATGGCAATGCATTCTGCGTTGTACATGGTAGGTAAAGAACAAGTTAAGAAGCTATAAATTCTTTATAAAAGTTGTTTGTTATCTTTTTCAATTGGACGCTAAATTCAAGTGCACGTCCCAAACACAAGCGCAGTCAAACAGCTGTTCGTTCATTAGAGAAGGCAAATATTACCATATGTAACTGTGACTAGTGACGAATATCTCCAAGCTGTGGGTTGAATTTGACGGAACTAATTATCGAAAATTGCATATTTTATCGATAGGTTGGCGCAAAGTGAGAAATAAATCAATTTAAAATATCTGTACCTTAATTTTTAACTTTTACTGTGTAATATACAGCATATAATTTTCATAAATCACTCATTAAGACTTTCCAATCATAAATAAATAAAGTAAATAAATATTTTAGCTTATCGAGCCAGCCCACTGCGTTGCCAGATCGATAAATTACAACACTTCTCAGCTGTTTGCCCGCTCAATGCCAAAGCGAACCAGTTCCGAACAAAACAATACAATCCAATTGTTCTTTGCGGTGCAAAAATAATACAAACCTATAATTTGCAAATTTAATTACAAAGAGCTAGAAAATTAAACTTTAAATTGGTTACAACTTGAATATAAGCTACCGGCATTGCAGTGCTGCATGAATTTCAACAATTACAAGTCTTGTTGACACTTAAAAAGCCTTTATTTACATTTTGTTTGTGGAACATGGACAGTGGCAGCAGTTCCAGCTCCACATCGGGCAGCACGTCCACGAGCGGCTCCTCGAGTTGCACGGACACGGGCAGCTCATCCGATACAGATTCAAGCAGCTCTGGAGCGCCAGCTGCCGCCGAGAAAACACAACCACCACAGCCACAGGGAAAAACACAACCAAGTGCAGTGCGTCGCAAGGCACCCGCAGCATCGAGCACGGAAACGAGCGAAAAACCAAAGCCCACAGGCAGCAGCAGCGCAGCGCTGACGTCGGCAGCCAGCAAAGTGCGTTCGGTGGTGGCGGCAAGCAATCAGCGAAATGGAGCCATCTCTAGCGACGATGATGATGATGATGATGATGATGACGACGATGACAGTGCGCCGCCAGCGAAAAAGAATCCACGAACGATGAACAATTCGGTGGCGGCAACGGCACGACGCAAACCGGCAACAGCCGCTGCCGGATCAACTGCAGCCAGCTCCAGCAAAGCGACACAGCCGGGCAAAAGTAATGTCAGTCAATCACAGCGCAATGGCGACAATAAGCGACCCTCGCTGAGCTCCTCCTCAAACAGCACCGACGACTCGCATAGGGAGGTGAAGAACGGACGCAAGGTGCCGCTGAAGCTGGCAAGCACAGCGACTGCGGTGAGGGCAAAACAGATGCGGGCCAAGGCGCTGCAGGCGAAGACAGCGAGTAGCAGCAGCAACAGTAATAACAACAACAACAGCAGCAACAACAACAACAAGAATGGACCTGTTGCGACGCGTCGCGGCAAGAGCAGAAGCAGCGATGGCAGTGACGACTCCGAAAGCGGATCTGGCTCGGAGAGTAGCTCCATAAGTGAATCCGAAGGTTCTGACTCAAGCAATTCGTATAGCTCGCAACCTCCAACGGGTAAATCCAAAGTCAAGCGACCAGGAGTCGTTGGCGGTGGAGGTGCTGCTGCTGCTGCTGCTGACAGCGAGGAGGAGCGCAAGGACAAAGCGAATCCCATGCGTAAGTTAACTCGCTCGCTGAGCATGCGACGCTCCAAGCAGCAACAGCCCAAGCCCAGCAGTGAAACCGAATCGGATGCAGATCTTGATCAGGATGATGAGCAGGACAAGCGACGTGTGCTCTCCAAGAGTCCGGCCAAGAAGTCGGCAGCAGCTGCCGGTTTGAGCAACAACAACAGCAGCAGCAAGTGCAAGGTGAAGAAGGAAATGGGTGGCATCGGCATGGGCAGCAGTATGCTGGGTTCCATCAAGTCACGTCCCGTCTCTCCGGCTGTGCAGCTGGAGAAGAAGTGTCCCATCGAAGGATGTGATTCCTCGGGTCATCTTAGTGGCAATTTAGATCGACACTTTCTGCCCGAGGCGTGTCCCATCTATCACAACATGTCCGCCTCGGAGTGCAAGGAACGCGCCAACGAGCGCAAGCTGCGTAACGAGCAGCGGCACAAATTGCCTGTCAACATCGTCAGCGCTCCAGGAGGTAACCAGCACAGCACGGCCAAATCTCTGACGCCGGAGCAGCGCGAGTTTCTGGCCAAGATACGTGAATCTCGTGCCAATTTTCGTCCCATTACCAACAGTTTCATGAACGATAAGGTGAGAGGCGTTGCCTTTCGGATACCCTAATTAAATTTCATTTATAACATTTCCTTTTTTCAGGTCAAACTGGAGAAAGACTGCACGGATGAGGATCGTGAGCCAAATCTGGGTGGCCTGGTGCCGGACTATGATCTGCAACTGTTTCGTGAGGCTCAGGCACAGGCCTCAGAGCGCATTGAGGATGAGCTTAAGGATCTGCCCGTGGGCAAGGGCATCAAGTGAGTAGTTGGCTGTGCTTTTGTATTCCCATTTGAATTTGCAGTAACTTTCCCCTGTTTCTCTTTCCAGATACATCAGCATGGGCAAGTACAAAATGAAAGTCTGGTATCAATCACCATATCCTGATGATGCTGCCCGCCTGCCCAAGATGTATATATGTGAGTTCTGTCTGCGTTATCAGAAATCCGAAACAGGCATCAAGCGGCATGCTCAGAAATGCGTTTGGCGTCATCCGCCCGGTGATGAGATCTATCGCAAGGGCAAGCTGCAGGTGTGGCAAGTGGATGGCAAACGATATAAACAATATTGCCAGCATCTCTGCCTGCTTGCCAAATTCTTTTTGGATCACAAGACACTGTACTACGATGTGGAACCGTTTCTCTTCTACATCATGACCCTGGCCGATGTCGATGGATGTCACATTGTGGGCTACTTTAGCAAGGTGAGCAGTGGTTCGAAAGGGTTTATATATTAAAGATATAGGATATTTTAAATGATGTAGGATATTTTAAATGATGTAGGATATTTTAAATGAATATGCATATAGTTAATAGCGTAGTATAGTCTACAAGAGTAGATCTAGGGGATTTATCTAAAGTTTGCCCGTTTTAGTCAATTCTTAAAGCATTTCCTACTTGTTCCTTCTTGTACTATACTATACTACACTTTAAAAACTGTCTAGATCCCAGATATTTTTCTTTATACATAGTATATTTCACTCTTTCCATAGTCAGTCTAATACTTTAGTCAAGTTTCTACGCGAATTTGACTTTAATCCCTATATGAAATTTCTTTTTGTGGGTCTGAATGTTCTATACAAAATCATAAAAAATCTATCATACGTTTTTACCCAAATTTCTTCTATACGTAGTAAATAATATCCTATCTTTTAAGTTTAAACTCTACCTTTTCTTTAGCTGAAAATGTGCAAATTATAATTTAATTTCAATATTTTTATAATTTTGTAGCTCAGGAATTCCCTCAGTAAGATCCTATAGACATGTCTGCTTTTATCCTCCCCTTCTCTTGTTGGAAATTATAGAGGACTTTGGCCGCTGTTATTTGCAATCGAAATTGAATAATACCATTTCACAGTTTTATGATTCCTTTATGTTTGGGGCAGACAGGAGAGCAGCGACAGCGGAGAGTTGCAGCTTAGACAGACAGCAGACCCAAAGTCAAAGGCACCGCCAGCAGCAGCAGCAGGAGCAGCAGCCATGTAATACTTAAATTTGGAATGAGAATTACCTTATATATATAGAGTTATATATGCGGGTTGCCCTGCCTCCTCATGTACTGCAGACTGTCGACATTCTTGACCATACCCAAAAATTGTTTTGTCAACTGGCTGAGACGCTGCTGCTGCTGCTGCTGCTGCTACGTCAGCGGCGACTGCGACGTCAGCTGCTGCGGCACATAAGCTAGACACTATCAGAGGCGTGGCAGGCGAGGCGAGAGAGATTTCCCCAGCAACCCTGGAAGAAAGAAGAATCGGAACAGCAGCAGCAACATGAACTGGGAGCATGGGAATCGAAAACACAGTACACCGTCTGGCCATGTGCACACACGGTTTCTTGACCTCCCCCTGTGGATGCTGGATGCCTGACGGAGCTGCTGCCGGAGCAGTTACCCCTGGTGGAGCACGTGCTGCAGCTGCTGCATACAAGTTTTTCGGGGCGCTGCCAGAGACTGGGTTTGTGTTACAAATTGCGCATGTCGTCGCTGCCGACTGCTGCGCAGGCACAGTCAGAGTTACAAACAGTTCCCGACAGTCGCCACCCCAGTTGCCATTCATGATGTGAAGCAGGATCAGAAGTGGCGGCGGCAGCAGCAGCAGCTGGTTACACACTACTCATGCCAATGTTGGGTTTGTCTAGTTTACATGCCTCATGCTGCGCTCGCAATTTTCGGCAATGTACCACAGCGCAACTTCAGCTACAGCTCCAGCTCCGGCTCCAGCTTCAATTCCCCCGGCTTCAAATGGCTGCCAGACAGCAGCCAGACAGGGCGGCTTGGGGCAGGCAGGCGGATGCTGCTTGGGCGTGCACACGATTGAGGTCGTGCACCTCGCTTGTGCGCCTGCTCCAAACTGTCCCCCTTGCTCTCTCGCTCTGCCCCTGCTTCCCCCATTCATATGTGCGTTCCCAGACATCATGGCAGACGCTGGAAAACAAAGCAAAGAAGCTGATGATGATGACACCCGCTTCCACTCCTGCCCAGCGTACACATAAATGTATTTCCGAATTGCGAATTGTTGCCCCTCGCGAGGTTCACACCCATTTTGGCTTTTTTTTTTGGCAGTTCCCAGACTTCCCCACGCTCCCGCCAACTTGGAAAAACTTGCTGCGTCTCATTGTCTCTCTCGCTCGTGCTCTCTCTCCCTCTCTGTCTCTCTCTGTCAACAACAACAAACCTGCCCATGTACAGTGCGTATGTGCAGGGGCTGCGTCTGCTATATGGAACTGCAGCTGTATATACACCCCGTCTATATATAAAATATATATATATATATATACAATATAGCAGGATTTACGCACTGCACACAACTCTCTGCAGAGCATCGATTCAATTCGTTGTCGTGGTCATTGAACTCCCGAAAAAGCTGACAACCCCCAATACCCTCTCATCCCACCCATACCCATTCCGACACATCTGCCCCAGACCAAAGCTGTCTGACACTGAGTCTCCCACTCCGTGTTGGTCCATCTGTCTGTCTGCTCTGTCCAGGCAAATTGGCTACGTCTGTGCGGGAGTCCATGCAGTTTTGGTTATTGATTTAATTGCCATATTATTTTTAACTTAAAACACAATTTTACTAATATTTATTTTGTGCCATTTTGTGTGTGTGTGGTTTGTCAAATATTTTAAAGCTAAACACGTTTCTTTATTAGCTCCTAATTTGTTTGGGTTTGATTTTATTACTTTGCAAATATTTTAAAGCTAAAGGAGGCTTTATTATGATGTCATTATTGTATGTATATTTGCTCTGACAGTTTGAAATTTAAATACTTTATAATAATAGGTTCAATAAGAGTAGTATCCTAATATTGAATAAATTTATGATTCATTTTATATTTACTCTGACAGTTTGAAATTTAAATACTTTATAATAATAGGTTGAGAGACTAGTAGAGTTTTTATTATCCTAATTTGAATAAATTTATGATTCAGTGTTTTTTCCCGAAGTGTATTAAACTCGTTTATCTTTTACAGACTTTTACCTAACTTTAACTTAACTTAATTAAACTCATTTATTCTAACTGAATGCTCGCATATTTATAGCTTAATATAATAACTTGTTCAAAAACTTCTTGTTCTCTTTATAGCATATACCATTTTTGCAAGAGAAAAACTCATTTTACAATGTCTCCTGCATATTGACACTGCCACCTTATCAACGCAAGGGCTATGGAAGGTTACTCATCGATTTCAGTAAGTTTTTTAATTTACCTCTATAAGATTTTATTAAACCTACTATAGGTAAATTTAAGCTGAGTTAGGTTAGGTTAGTTTTGCTGTAATTTCCTATATAAAGTGGTTCATACTTTGTTGCACTCTAAAAACCTTCCTTAACTCGGTGAGATTATTTATAATGCTTATATATATATGTATTTTTATACATATATATTTTATTTATATTTTTAGTTATATCGTTATTTTATATCAAAGATAATCTGTACTTGGTCTACCCTGAAATCACTTTAATTATTTTTGAAGCTTTTATAGTATATTTTAATGCAAATTCTCTCGAATCTCCTCTTAAAGCTGAGCTGAGCTCATAGCAGAAAAATTTCCAAGTTGTTAACCGCATTTTTTGTGTGCTCATTCTTGGTATTCAAAAGTGAATCATCGAATTATTTGGTAAACGTCTATAGATTTTACAAATTATAAATGATTTATAGTGTTATCAAGCAGAATGTCTGAGAATTACAGTCTCTTAAGATTTAACCTATAAAGGGGCTTCCCACCAAAAACCTTAAAGGTTTGCAAGGTTTTCAAGATTTCACATCAATGATAAATTAACTTATTCCTTTTAAAATTTTCTGGAAAAGATTTCCCAGTTCGCATACATTTATTTCAATCTCTTTTGTTAATTTGCAGTGCAATTTAGAACCCAAAGCTGGCGAAATTGAAAAATTCGTTTATATTTAACTGATTTTCTGATTAATTATGCGGTTAGTTTGGCTCGTAATGAGCTCGCTGTCGATTTAAGTGCCTTGCGCTCTCTGTGCGTGTGACTCATTGGCTTAAACAGGCAGGTATACATATGTATATGTATGTATGTATGTGTATGTGTGTGTAGCAAGTGCAATATAGTTAATCATCATTGCATGAGAGAAGTCCACATGCCAAGTGCAAGACAGAGACAGACAGACAGACAGAGAGACAGCTCTGCCCGGACTGCTCCGGACTCCATTCGAGCTTAGCTTTCCATTTTCCATTCTGCAGCGCGGTGCATGCAATTTCTGCATCAATTAAGCGTAGACCAGGTGGATATATCTATGTGTGTGTGCATGTGTGTGTGTGTAATGGCAGCGCATAAGTAATTTTTATCGTTATATTTTTTCTCCACCAAAATTGTTTAAAATTAATCCGCCTTTGAAACGGACCAAGGCAGCGCGCGCGCCAGACAATAAAGAAAAGAAACAAAGCAAGCCGCAGCAGCAGCAGCGGAGGCGAGGGAGAAGCAGAAAAGAATTACCCCAGCCCCAGACCAGGGCTGGTGCACTTGAGTCATACGCGCGGCTTGGATGAATGGCAATGGCGGCGACGTCGTTCGTTCGTCTCTATGTACAAAGTCGATACATGCAACTGCCAAAATGTGCAATACGAAAGGGAGAGAGAGCGAAGGGGTAAAGAGAGCATGTGTAAGGCGGTTGGGTGGCCGAAGAGAGAGGCAGTTTGCAGCAGCGGGCAGAACGAACGAAACGACATTGACCTTACACACAGCCCGGCTAAAGAGCGAGCGAGAAAGAGAGAGCGCGCGTGCGAGTGAACGATTGAGAGAGCAGCCTGAGCTTTAGTTGGAGTGCGAGAGCAAACAGTTTTTGTCATTATTCACAGTGGCCAGCAATGTGTGTGGCGTTTGCCCTTTTGTATCGCCCAGCCAGGTGTCCGGCAGGACGAGGGGGCCTCTGTCTGTCTCGTGTCTGGCTCATTAGCAAACGGACCCGAGCGAGATGGACATACACAAGAGCATAGAAGTATATAATACAGGCAGGTGTAATAACTGCATGCACGCAATATGCAAATGAGAAGCGCCGAGGACAGGGCAGCAGAGCAGCAGCAACGGCAACGGCGACAGGGTTGCCATGATGATGCATAGAGTCCGCCCTTATCTGCTGGCTAATATATTAATTAATGAAATCAAGCCCAGCCACAAAGCGTATCAAAAGTTGCAGCCCCCCAAAAAGCAAAAAACTGCAAAAACCGCGTGGTACTGGCGCTTAAAGGTCGGCGACGGCGAAAAAATCAAGAATTAAAATAAAAACAACATAAAAACTTGTGCAGACGGCGATGCAACAGCAACAAGAACAACAATGTGTGTGTGTGTGTGTGTGTGTGTGGGAGTTTATGGTGTGAGGGGGTCAGCAGCAGCAACGGCAGCAAGCAGCAGCCGCGCAATTGGCGGCAGACAACAAAGGTCAGCGCAGGTCACAATGAAAGGGCGTCGTCCTCTGCGTGCCAGTGCAGGGTACTCGGTTCGCTAGTCCCGGTAGTCGGTAGTCGGTAGTCGGTAGTCGGTATTCGGTACTTGGTACTCTTTAGTGCGGGTAGTCGAGTATCGGATACCCGGCAAAACGAGCTTTCGCTAATTGCAACATTACAGAACTGCACTGCAGCTGCAGCAGCAGCCACAACATCAACAACAATTAGAGCAATGCTAATTGACTGCGATTTCTAAAGTTGTTAATTGTTTCTCGCTTGTGCGAATATCTAAATGCATTTATCATCAAACTCGCCGCTCAGACTCTAGCATGCATGCTCTTGCACACTGCAGCTCTAGTCGAGGCGACTGCACTGCGCCCTGTGGGGTATGCAACGTTGCGCAGTCGGGCCAGCAATGCGAATCAGGCGTCGATCGATAAAGTCGTCTCGACGTTGCCTCTCACACCATTGCAGGACGCGTGAGAGCGCGCAAGAGCGTAAGAGTGTGGGAGTATGAGTGGCAGAGAGCGGGAGAGAGAGAGCGCGCCGGGCAGGAAAGAAATCAAAACGCCACCCGAAATGCGATTGCAAACATGAATATTCACAGCTTCGGCGGCAGGCACAGTGGAGCAGGAAGTGAGAGAAAGTGCATAAATTGCAACTTAAGTGAATTTTAATATTACTATAAAATATTTTGCTTTATTTTTTTTTTAATTTAAATACTTGTACTCAGCAAAAGCTTTTACAATTGATGGGTTTCATTATATACATTAGTTGCTTTTTAATTCAGTATGAGTTTAGAATCAGCATGCATGCCTTTTAGTCTTTTAAGTTAAGTTTAAATATATAACATATAATAACATATTTCCAATATACAAACGTATTTGAAAATTATTTCTTATCAACTGTGTTTGTAACATATCGGCATTTCTTTATCCAAAGCTTGTCGATGTTATTTCTCATTTGACTTATTTGCTGAGGCGTAAAAAATGTGGCTAGCTGCATTTCAAGCTGTTTATTTTGAAACTTGGCCCTCTCCAGTTTATGCGCATACTCTTTGGCTTCGCTTTTGTATTTCTTCTCCATTAATTGCATGTTCACTTTGTGGCGCATATTTTCCTTTCGTAGTGTTTGACTGAAAGTAAAAGATTGTTTGTGAATGTTATATTGTTAAAAAAAGAGTCGAAAATACTTACTTTAGATTAGTGAGTTCATCGATTACTGCCTCGGAACTTTCGACATCTAGAAAATCGTCATCTAATCGTCTATCAGCTGTTTTAGTATGCGCTGTATTTGTTGAACTGCTTTGTGATTGATGATCCTCGTAGTGTTCGTCTTCTTGTTCTGCTTCACTAACATTTTCTTCAAGAGGATTATTTGCGTCATTTGGTTCCGATAGCAATTCTATCATTAACCTTTTATTGCTATGTTGCTTTCTTCTCTTGCGTCTACCAAGTATTGCCTCTGTTTCAGGTGTCTTGTGCATGCACGGCATGGCGCCAGGCCACAGCCGACGTTTACTGGACATGCCTAATTAAACGATAGATCGTTAGTAGAATGTACTATAACAAAATATATATATATAATTAATTGCGCGCTCTTCTCGCCTGCTGCATACACACCTATTTCAAATGCCAAGCCGCCAACAATATCGTCCGCCTTAAAATGTTCCGAACAGATAAGAGCAGTTCTTGTGTTTATCTTTTGTGGATTACCGCAAAACTCTTCCCATTGTTTTGACGATTTCTCGTTCTTTGGGAACGCAAAGAAACTTAGTTCTTTATTTCTGGTCAATGTATTATTATCGCAATTTAAAACTGCACACCTCATAATCGTTTGGAGTTTTTCTTCTTTTTTTAGTACGCACAATAATAATTAAAACATCTGTTTTGTGTGCATTCATTCGCTATCGATAAACTGTGCTGCCAACTAAAAGAAAATGCAAGAAAAATCTATCGATATATCGAATCATCGCACAGCTGAGATTCTGATGAAGAAGCATATATTAAAAAAAAAAAAACAAACAAACAAAATGAGAACCAGAATTTTTTACGCATTTTCATCCCATTGTACGTAATTTTCGTGCTAAAACAACAACAACAAACCGCGACTGAAGCTTTTGCCCGCCGCTCTCCCTCGCTCTCTCTTTTCTCGCTCTCTTCCATATACAGTCAGCCAGCCAGCTGCTCCCTGTGTACCTCAACCAGTTGCAGTTCTGTGTCTGCCTTTGAGTGTGTCTAGCTGTATGTACATATACATATATACGCAAAGGTTTGTGTGTGCGTGTGTGTGTGTGTGTGTTGGGTTTTTTTCCCGAGCCTGCCTCAGTGGGTTTTGTGTTGTGAGGGCACGACGGTCTCGTCCTCGTTGATTTACTTGCCGCCGCTGCCGCTGCCGCTGCTTCTGCTGCTGCTACGACGCGACGACGCCGCCGCTGCCGCCTGCACTCATTGTTGCTGTTGTTGTTATCTAGACTCGAGAATTGTTGCTGCCAGACGACGTCGGCGTCGCCGCTTTGAGCTTTGGGGGTTGAGCTTTTGGGTTGAATGCACGCCAGAACGCTGTTTAAATGCCGCGTCCGTCGTCTGTCGCTCATCTTCCTCCCCTCGACTCGGCGGCGGTACTCGCACACTTTGCGGAATCCTGTCTAGACACAACACACACACACACACACACATGTATACATGTACAGCGCGTTCTTGAAGGGTTGTAGGGCGGGGCAAAGTTGGTCACCATAAATAATGCGCCGGAACTTGGCAGCTAGTTCTATCTATAGCATACTTATGGGCATCTCCCTCTCTCTCTCTTTCTCACTCTGTTTCGTCCAGGCTATCTGCTGACCCGCGTGGAGGGCAAAATTGGTTCGCCTGAGAAACCGCTATCCGATCTGGGACTCATATCATATCGCTCCTATTGGAAGGATGTGCTGCTCGACTATCTATGCAGTCGTTCCGGCAATACGCTCTGCATCAAAGATGTCTCTCAGGTGAGTGGCAGGAAGAGAGAAGAAGGGATTATCTATTAATCGTATATCTTGCAGGAAATGGCCATATATTCCTATGACATTGTCAGCACACTGCAGGCGCTGGGCATGATGAAGTACTGGAAGGGAAAACACATAGTACTGCGAAAGCAGGTAAGTCCACATGGTATATTACTATATATATATGTATATATACTATATGTATTTATGTTTTCCCCCTCCACAGGACGTGCTGGACGAGTATGCGGAGCGTGTGAAGCGACGTGGAACCTTTCCCAAAATCGACGACTCCTGCCTGCGCTGGCAGCCCTTTATACCGGCACAACCGAGCGAGTCACCATAACCCCGCAGCTGGAAGCACGTTGCGGCGTGCTTTTTAGACTCATCCTAGTTATAAGTTTTGAGCATGTAAGGAACACCTGTCTGTATTTTCTATAGAGATTCATTCATTATCTGTAAGAAAACATCAAGAAAGTATTTGTTGTTGCTCTAGCCAATTAATAGTAAAAAATTCTACATAATTCTGATGATATGTACGAAAAGAAAACGTAATGAGATGAATGAGAAAGAAAGAAAGAATGAAATATACTCGAGAACTGCGAACAAATGTTGAAAAGCAGCCGCAACTTGTCTTCGGATTCTTTTTCATCACTGTGTGCAACGAGCTGAGCTCATCACTTCAGGGGCCCCGGCTCAGGGCTGCCTGACTGCCGGCTCCCGGCTACAGCCTCGGCAGCGGGCCGCAAAGATGAATCATGCGGGAAGCGGGCAAGTAAAGCCAACGCGTTTACATGGTCGTACTCGATGCGCCTGGCCAGCCGTCTGGTTAGGGGGAGGGGAGTGGGGGGGGTCTGAGGGAGTTTGTATAGCAACAGCAACAGCGCCTTGCAAAAAGTGCACACTGTAACTGCTGGCAGCGACAGAGAGTGTGAGAGAGCAAGAGAGTAAGAGAGCGGGGCAGCAGCAGCGGCAGCGCATTGACTTTGCCGCCCAGACACTCCTCGACGACGCCAACCGCACACACCAATACCAAAGCACAAAAAACAAAGCGTCAGACAGGTAGAGAGCGCAACGCAGCGGCAGAGAGGACACTCAGAGAGAGAGAGAGAGCGAGCGAGCAAGAGCAAGAGAGTGGAGTAGACACAAAAACTGCAGCCGTTGATGGCGGTGACTGCGGCGGCTGCACGCCACGTTTATGGCCAAAAAGCATATGCAGCAGCAGCAGCAACGCCAGCAGTGGCTGTGGCAGCGACAGCGACGCCAGCCGCACGCCAAGCAGCCAGCGACAATGCCGCCCTGCCAGACACAGACATCAATCCGTCGCACAGTGGCACACGCAAGTTATGCAGACAGTCAAGGCTTTCGAGTGTTTCGCTCTATTTCTCTCTCTCTGCGTTGAGCTTAGACTGCAAACCAAAATTATGTTGAGTAATTAATCTGTTTATAAAACAATTGCATTGCATGTTTCTTAATAGTTAAATAAAATAAACAAATAAATTATTAGCACAAAATGCAGATAAAACCTTGTGACAAACCGGAAACTGTCTCGTATCTAATTGTATAATATAATCTTAGTTTTTGAAAGTTTGCTTAGTGATAAAAATCGCATCTCGTGAGTGTGTGGAATTTGCTTGTTGAATAAAAAAAACCAACTTATTTCATTTAAGGTAAGACATTACGCTAAGTTTTCTATTTTTATATACTTTTAAAACAGGTTTGTAAATAAAGCGAATCTTGAACTTTATAATTGCTTCTAACTGGTTCTAATATTTAAATTAGATATGGAAATAGAAATATAGAAAGCGCCGTTTGCACATAAGAAATAAATTAAATCAGTCAAATTTAATGCAATTTTCCTTTCCACATTAATTTCGCCATTGCAACTTCTAGAAGGAACAAAGAGATACTTATTTGCACCACTGTGCCAGCTTTTTGTTGCAGTCAGTTGGCTGCTGGTGGTGCCTGCCAGTTTTATAACAAAGGAACCCCGTGAGTGAGAACTGGGCAAAAAGTATATGCAATGTATGCGTGCGTGCATGTATTGGTGAGCGGAAAGCGCGGTGTAGGAAGCAGGAAGCGAAAGAAACGGCAACACATACGGCTGGCTGCTGCTGCTGCTGGTGCTTTTTGTGTTCGTGACTTGCAGACACACACAGACAGCTGACGACGTCGACGTCGTGGCAGCAAACAGCGAGAGCGGCAGCGGCAGCAGCAGCGCCATTCGCAGCAAAGGCGGCAGCAGCAGCAGCGGCAGCGTCAACTTTGTGGCAGTGCGAAATAAAATTCGCGCATTCGGCTTTTGATTAAGCAGCAACACTGAGCATTTGATCACCAACAGCCGGCGTGCGCGGTTCGCTTCGCTTTTCGCTCAATCGACACACAGAGAGCAGGCACAATATACAAACAGACAGACACAATGTACATACATACATACACATAAGTAGCAGCAAGTAGTAAAAGGCAAAGTCAAAAACCGAAATCACAGAACCAAATAAAATAAAAGGCCGGAGTGTTTCTAGGCGCTCGCACAGTCGGCCATTTGCACATCAAGTGGTCGATTGTGTCTCTTTTTGCCGCTCTCTCTCTCTCTCTCTTCATCTATCTCTCTGCCGCATTTCGTTGTCTCCCTCTCCCAGTGTGTGAGTGCATGTGTATTTCGTGTCTGACAGTGCCTGTCTGCCTGCGTGCCGTGCCTGCTTCTCAGCTTGTGTGCAATGAGAGACGGACAAACTAAAAAGCAAAATGAAGTTAAACTTTGCAAACGCGCGTGTGTGTGAACAATAATTAAAGCAACAGCAAGGAACGATAAATTAAAGCTAAAGCAGGCAGCAGCAACTACCGCGGCGCAGTCATCGCAGGCCAAGTGCAACGAAAGTTGAGTGTTAACAAAAGTCAAAAAGAACAAATATGAAAAGAGAAGCAGAAGCTAAACGGACATAGAGAAACATATTGTGAAATTCAATGCTTTAGCTTTAGTCAGACGAGAACAACGGGCGGGTGGCAACTCTGCGACGGATGACGGCGGCGCCAACGACACAAGTAATTGTTTCTAGGTTTTTCTGCCAGTTGAACGGAATTAAACGCAGGTCAAAAAGCGACCAAAAGCTCGTTAAAAAGAAGACTTGAAGCAAGCAAAAAAAATTGTAGTTGAGGTTGGGTTTATTTTTAGCGTTTTGATATCACAAGGCACCAGCAGCAGGCCGCGCCAGCAAAAACAACAACAACAACAAGCAATCATCAGAAAAACAACAATTTTGTGCTACGCACACAGAGACGATACGACAGCGACGACGACGACGTCGACGACAAGACACTCACGCAAAAAGAGAGGGCGACCGCGAGAGACAACTACAATTCTCGCCGAAGGCGGCGTAAGAGTGACGCAAATATAAAGCAGCAAAAATGTTTGAAGCGACGACCACATGATTCTACACTTTGTAGATTCGAAATATTTCCAAATTTCTTTAGCCCCCCTGAACACACACACACTCACAGAAGCAGAGACAAAAGCTACACTACCACAAACAGGCATATTTTTTGTCGCTCAAATATTAATTTTAGACAAAAATTTTGCCCAGACCAAACCCATGACGGCGGCGACATTCGCCGAAACACACACACATAAATTTTGGCAATTTCAAGTGTTTGTGTGCGAGTGTGCGGCAGATATGTGACAATGTGTGTGTGTGTGTTTTTTTCTGATCTGACTTGCAAAACGTTTTCTGCTAGCAAACTCCAACTCAGGGTTAAGGGCGTTCTCAGTTGAAAAGCATGTGCTTGCACTCTGCATCACTCACACACAGACAGCAAAAGGGTGAGACAGACAGACAGAGAGAGAGGGAGAGGCAGCACCCACACACTGACAGATAGACATGCACTCGGCAGTTGTCGGCGCATTGTTACTATTTGAGGTTAGGAATGCCCCACCCAAGCAAGACACTCACACTTATGCACATTGGCATATAAAGCAGTCATGTCTGCCAGCCAGCCAGCCTTCTGCTCATTATATGTAAGTATGTACACATGCACATATGTATATATCTATGTATGTGCATGGTACATATGGTAGCCCCGACATCGTCGCCATTGCTATATACACATACAATTAAATGCCTGGCGCACACACACACACACACACACACATGCTCGGCTGGGCACGACAAACGACATTCGAACAAAATTCGCAATTATTCACAACGCGCGGCAGTCAAAAGCTGTTCGCGATCGCAGAAGCAGCAGCAGCCGTGACACATCACACATACATACACTTACGCACACACTCACTCGCGGCGCACACAAGTACACACATATACGCACGCATGCATACACACATGCGAGACTTGAGCGGCAGGCAGCAAGTCCAAGTTCATTATACCACAATCTGCGCGAGCGGCTTAAAAGTTTATGAGGCGTTGTAAAATACAAAGAAAAACGAAAAAAAAGCAGAAGAAAAAATTCGTGTAGCTGCTGGCAATTCATTTAATTCCTTTTTGGCGAACAGCGTGCAAAAAAGACAAGAGGTAGAGCGACCGGGAAAGAGAGTGAGCGACAGACAGAGACTAAAAGAGAGAAAGAGCGAGCGAGGCAGCAAAAAAAAAAACTTTGAACGCGTTTGCAAATTCGATTTTATTATGCCCTCTGTCTTGCTGCGCCTTGGTGTCTGTGTACCTTAAATATGTACGAGAGAATTCGCGAATGTAGTGGGGCACGTGTGTGTCTCGGCTGCGCCACAAACTTGCCAGCAGCGATATACATATACATACGTGAGTGTTTGTGTGGCTGTGTGTGTGCATTTGTCTGTTTGTGTGCGAGTGTTTGACGGCGATCACGCACGTAGCGCTGCTGCGCTTAGTAACAGAGAGCACGTACAAGAGAGCAGCAGCAGAGAGAGAGCGCCACCAAAGAGAGCATCGGCACAAAACGCCGGTTCTTTTTTTTTTTCGTTTGCTTCTCTTTTTTCTTTAAATTTTTTTCCTTTGCATCTTTCTTGGCTTTTTCTTTACAGCGTTTCAAATATAGAATATCAAGGGTCTCTGACTATAGCGAATATGACAACACACGACTGACAACCTGGTGCGCTGCTGCTGTTGCTGCTGCTGCAAAGCGAAGAATTTTTATAATTTTCGCATTTGGTCATCGATGACGTCATATCCGATTCTCTGGAGTGAATTGTGGACAGACTATGTAGCCATTAGCACGTCTGTCTGTACATACCTTTGTACGTACGTATAAACGTATGACCAGGCGGCAGAATGAGGTGCGCAAAGAGAATCATATGACTAATTTGGCATTGTTATTGCATAAATCTGCGCCAGGCAGCAAATTTCTCACAGGCTGGCGCAGATTTATGCAATAACAATGCGGACGGAGCGACGGCTTCGGCGACAAAGCTTCAGCTTGAAGAGCTTACTACATAATGGCCTCCCTGCAAGTATGTATGTATGTATGTATAAAACACAATAATGTGTGTGTGTCTGTGTGCGACGAGTGTGGTATGAAGTCATCGGCGTCGCCGCATGAACATACTCACACTCACAGACAACAGGAGAGAGAGAGAGAAAGAGAGAGCGAGATCGTTAACCTTAAAGCTCGACATGGACACTGCGCGCAAGGTCGTTTCCTGCGCGCTGCGGCTGGCTTCAGGATGGCAGCAGTTACTTGGCAGCACTTGGCAACATCTGTTCGGGTCGTCGGGGCTTATCGTGTGCTTCTCCCCCCTGGGCACGCCCCTCCCGCTAACCGTCTCTTACCGTGCGCGCTAATCAGTGACCGGGGCTGGTTTTGGTTATATCCCACAGTCAGGTACCTGAAGTAGCGCGCGTGGTGGCCAGACGCACTCAACAGCGGCACAAGCGGCTACCCCCAGTCGCCCATCCAGCTCGATCTCACACAGCAGACATTTTTGCCATGTCTCCCATGTCTATTGTACTTCATCAGGTGCTCTGGTGTGACAAGTAACCCGGCACATGTTGAAGTACACTCAATATGCGGCGACTTGCGTTTGCCCTGGCTAAGTCTGAAAAAGTGCATAATATGATATATCAAATTTTCAAGAATCAATATGTATTTAAAAAATAAATAAACTGTGAATTTGTGAGAAACCCACATACAGCTTGTTTCTTGTTCCTGGAATTCATCGATATGCCTGCGGCGGCACCTGCTGCGATAGCAACAGGTGGTTTACGCAATTTCTTATTTTTCCCCTTTCCCTTTATGCGGTATTCCAAATTCGCAACGGAAACGATATACGGAAACTGCCTAAGCGCTGCGCCTTATCTTATACGAAAGCAGCTTAGTTGTTGTATTAAGCATTTAACGAAGACGACCTCAAAAGGAAAAGGAAAAGAAGACCAATTGATTTATTCTGTGTTCAGAGGGAGACACTGACAACAACAGCAGCAACTGTAAAGCTGTTAACAATTAATCAAATCATATTTACGGTGTACACTAAGTTAGTTATTTTAACTAAGCAACAATTTGTTACGATTTTGAATTAAAAACAATTGTTTTTTTTTTTATCGTTAATTGAGAAACTAGAGCTTAACACAAACTGTTAACAGTGACAATTGAGTAAGTGCCGAATTTACAGTGTTTCCACTGCATACTTTATAAATAATTTCGATTAATCGAAAGCGACTACACTGTCGAAGGAGTTTATATGATGTAAAAATATATAAGCATATAAGCAAAAATATGTAATCAATTCATTTTTCACATTGTTTGTACATACTTTGCAGACACCGTCAAAACATATTTGATTTTCATTAATTAATGAGTCTCATATGTTAGTCACCCTGTGGTGCAAAACTGTTACATGTGGAGCAGTACTGTTAAAAGAGTGCGCCGCTCCACACTGTTAAGAGAGGAGCCATTCTGTATACTCTGCGCGAACCTTCAGCAAGGGCTGCATTAACAGATACTCAAACAGAGTTGTCGTAGTAAGTCGTGACCTAGTAGCGTTAAATAAGGTCGGCTGCTTGGCAAAAGTTTGTATTCTGATTTTTCGACAAAATTCGACTCCATTTTATTATCTAAATTACGAGTATACACAGCGGAGTACTAGGTAAACAAAGTACAAAAAACAGCGTGTTCAAGTGTAATCTTTTACTCCGACAGTTGTTATTGTATTAGGCAAAAAAATTATTAAAAACGATGTTGCGCACACTGACTTCAACACGAAAAGAATTGGGCGCCCTGCGGGCTGTCATGTTGAGGTCTCAGAGACTGCAACGTCTGAACAATTATGGCACCCGGAGCCTGAGTATCCTCAGCCAGCAGGTGGAGGCTAACAGGTAATGCAAAATCAATTGATAAATGTTTATCGGATCGACGCGCAGTTGAGGTTAGAATGTCTGTTGTGTAATATTGCAAATTGCAAGTGGGCGGCGGGTGTAAGACGTCTGTCTCCACAATGTCAGGCAGACATTCAGACATCAGCATATTTCGGCATCTGCTGCGTGAATGTGTGTGTGAGCGAGTCTGCTTGCGTGTACGTGTGCGTGTCCAGTGCGTGATGCCAATGATTAGAATTGCTGATAAGCAGCGACGACGGCCTTCGTGTGTCTCAGACAAAATTCTGATTGGAAAAAAAAATCAACTGCAATTGTTTACGTTTCGCATGTGTGCGTGTGTATGAGTTATCGATAAAAATCAGCTGATAGCTGCCAATCGAGTCGCATGATTTAACAGCTGCAACAACAACATTAATATTTTTATAATTTACGATCGCAGCTCATCATCCCCTTTGACGACCCGCACGAACTTTCAAAAGCCGCAAGTAATATGGAGTTACAACTTTGCCCGGGCCTATGCCGACCTTCCAGAACACATACGCGTACCACTGCCCGCCCTGTCACCGACAATGGAGCGTGGATCCATTGTTGGCTGGGAGAAGAAAGAGGGTGACAAACTCAACGAGGGTAAGTCGAAGAGTTGGGAGTAATTCTTCGAGTCTTTCAATTCAATTCTTGCAATGTTGCAGGTGATTTGCTGTGCGAAATCGAAACCGATAAGGCTACCATGGGTTTCGAGACACCCGAAGAGGGTTATCTGGCTAAGATTTTGATTCCTGGCGGCACCAAAGATGTACCCATTGGCAAGCTGTTGTGCATCATTGTACCGGAGCAGTCCAGTGTTAGTGCATTTGCCAATTTCACCGATTCTGGAGCATCAGCAGCGGCTGCACCAGCGCCGCCGCCACCACCACCAGCCGCAGCTGCGCCACCACCAGCTGCGGCACCAGCGCCAGCGCCAGCTGCCGCTCCTGCACCACCACCTCCAGCTGCTGCTCCACCAGCAGGTACTCCCGCTCCCGCTGCCGCACCAAGTGGTGGTCGTGTATATGCAAGTCCTATGGCCAAGAAATTAGCTGAAACAAAACAGATGCGCTTACAAGGTTGTTATCTTAAATCCCTCATCCTGCTGTGTGCATGCAACACACACTAACTCCAATTGTTTATTGTGCACTTACTAATCCTTGGCCATTTGTACAGGCAAAGGTTCCGGCGTCCATGGTTCACTTAAATCTGGTGATCTTTCAGCCGCCGCACCTCCACCAAAGGCAGCAGCAGCGCCAGCGCCAAAGGGTGCTGCCTACAAGGACATCCCGTTGACCAACATGCGTTCTATCATTGCCAAGCGTCTGCTGGAGTCCAAGCAACAGCTGCCCCACTATTACACGACCGTGGAATGCCAGGTGGACAAGGTATGTAATAGAACAAGTCATAATTTGTGGTATCTCTCTAATGTTCTCTCGGTTGCAGCTCATCAAGTTCCGTGCACAAATTAACAAGAAATACGAAAAGCAGGGTGCCCGCGTCTCCATCAACGATTTTATCATTAAGGCAATGGCAACAGCTTGCCGCAAGGTGCCGGAAGCGAACTCAGCATGGATGGACACCTTCATTCGCGAGTACAACGATGTAGATGTTTCGGTGGCCGTGTCCACAGATAAGGGTCTCATAACGCCCATTGTTTTCAATGCCGATCGCAAGGGTGTGCTAGAAATCTCTAAGAATGTTAAGGAACTAGCGGGCAAGGCGCGTGAAAACAAATTGCAGCCAGCTGAATTCCAGGGTGGCACCATTTCCATCTCCAATCTGGGCATGTTTGGTACGCAGCAGAGGACTCAATCAATCATACTTCCCGTATTAAAATTTTCTTCCAATCTCTCTTAGGTGTCAACCAGTTCTGCGCCGTCATCAACCCTCCGCAATCCTGCATCCTGGCCGTCGGCACAACAACGAAAAAGCTTGTGGCAGCTCCTGATAGCCCCAATGGGTAATTATAACTAATGCACAGAGTTAACCAACTTCTAATCTTGTCATGCATTCTCTTCCATTAGCTTCAAAGAGGTTAACGTGATCACGGTAACGCTTAGCGCCGATCACAGAGTAGTCGATGGTGCAGTGGCCGCTAAATGGTTGCAACACTTCCGCGAATTCATGGAGGACCCTGCGACAATGATCGTCTAAAGTTTCTAAAATTTTAATAAGTCGCGGACTGAACTGGACTGACATGAAGGCAGCGTGTCCCGAGTTCAGCCTGGCAATTAGCTGCCTTTTTGTTTGCACTATCTTTGCTACTCTGGATTATAAATACCCACACACACACACACACTCACACACAGAACACACATACAGATTCAGATAAACACACATGTAAACGTACATTAAATAAGTGTAAATTTTAAATTGATTCACTATTGACAAAGATATGTTGTGCGTGATCAAACCATGGTCGTCATAAAGCGCTTTTAAATTAATAATAGTTTTTAATAGTTTGATTGATTTGATGATATTCTATTAAAACAAAAAAAAACATTACTCAGTACCCAACTCAACTCAACTCAACTCGAAACTTGTAACTCAGAAATTCATAAACCTCTAAGATTCTGATCTTGGTTTATCTTTGGTTTATTCTTTATTTTTTGGCACAACCGATTTTGTAGAAAAAATTTGTAGAAAAAAATCAGATTTATAGAGCTATAGTATGTGATTCTTTAGTTATATTATGCCATGATGTAAAACGCCATTGAAGTTAAACCGAATGAATTGTTAAATAATAAACCCCGCACAGTGTGTTGAAGTATCGAATAGCCAAAAAAAAAAAAAAAAAAAAAAAAAAAAAAACGAAATTTCAATTAAAGTACAAGTTATATTTGTTATGTACGTGTATACATGTCTTCTTGGATTAACTAATCATTACTATGTACTATATATATCTGAGGCTCTTTTGCATTAGTTTTTAAAATTTTCCAAAGTCATTGTGGGAATTACTTTATGCTCTCATTTAAAGTTCTTTAATGAATGAATGAATGATAATGATCGATCAGATACAAGTCCATCTAATTTGCGTAAACATATATTTCTAGTTATAGGAAATACTTCCTGGAACTGAGTATACGCTCTATAAACAAAGTATATTGATCTATTAATTTGTATTATCATATCAGATCTTGAGACGTTTTGAGTGATGAATTTCCAAATTCGTCTGGGTTTATTTTAATTAATACTATCGGTCTATTAATAGAGCATAGGTTGCTATATCTGACTAACAGTCATGTCGCTTTAAGATCTCTAGTGGAGGAAAGATAAGTATAGTTTTTTTTTTATCTGAAACTTGTCTTTTATCAGTAAAATCTTTAGGTTGTTTTTTTTTTTTTTGGTATTATGTAACTAGTTTATTGTCAAGCGCTACGAACTAATCAAGAACATATTTATAATTAGACAAATGTACATTAACTATAATCGGGCTGGTTGCCAGCCCCCTCCGAAATCGGAATGGCATCTACCACTGGGCCGGACCCAGTTCACCCCAGTTGTTCACATAGTCGGCGTGCTCGTTGAGGGTGGGGAACCACTCGGCACCGCCGTAATTGATGGCAGGAAGGTTGCCCTTGTAGTTCTCTGGCAGCACGGCGGGATCGAGGAATTTGTGCAGGGATTTCATATCGCTGCCATGGAAATGCATCTATAAAAAAAAAGAAAAACAACCAGATGAGTTTCGTTTCGTATCATATCTTTATCTTTACTTACGCGCTTGTTCAGCTTTTCCCGAACGAAAGGCTTGAAGAGCGACCAGACCATGTTGAAGATGAAGGGTTGCTTCACGAAATGCACCTCCTTCATGCGCAGCGGCATTGCATCCTGGATGAAGGTAAGCAGACGCTTCGAGAATGTCGGCGAGAGTCCCTTCACCTGCTTCATGCCGAGACCATCGAAGTCCATGATGCAGACAACACCACGGATTTGTGTCTCCTCCTCCAGCTGAGCGGCAATGTGCACCATATAGAGCAGACGGAAGAGCTCATCGCTGGGAATTTCTGAGGGATTCCACAATTTGCCACAATTGACCACCATTACACGTCGTCCCTTCTGATCGCAATTCTTGAGCACATTTATTACGCTGCCCTTGATGAAGCGTTCCTTGACATCCTCCACGCGCAGACCATGCACCAGACTGGCGTACTCCTTGCGGAAGTTGGCAATACTCTTCATCTGCAAAAGGAAAAAAAAACAGTTAAATCACCTTGAGTTGATTAACTTTTCATAAGCTTCCCCAACGCAAGCGTGATAAGAAAGAACTAACTGACCATTGAACGGGATCGTAAAACCCCAACATGGTATATCATGATAAAAAAAAAAAACCATAGCGCGTTTTGTTTATGGTCTAATTTTACAAGTAGCTCCACGTAGGCAGCAGCCGCGCATGCTTTATATACATCTATATATTTGCTCCACATAAGCGACTATATACATATATATTAAGTCTATGACAGATATATGTGTATATAAAGAGCATACTACTTAGGAGGCGCTTATCGCTTGTGTTTTGGGTTTCGATTTCTCTCACTGTGTGTGTGTGTGTCAGCGAGTTCAAAGCGTATCAATGCGAGAATCGGAATCGAAATAGTATGTTCCACATAATATAGGAAAGTTGCCCCTGGCGACAAGTGCCCACTGTGCAAGCAGTCATTGCGATTCCTTTTCGTGTTCCACATTTGCTAGGAGCTCAGATTACACACACACACACACACAGAGAGAGACACTGCGAGGTTGTAGACCCCGATTTATTGTAGTATCTGTGGATGGTATTCATAAGTTGTCTGTTGTGTGGGGTCAAAAGGTGCAGCAGTTGTTGATAAGGAACTGTGAGTCGCATGTTCGGAATAAATGCAATGGGTGGGTGCAATGTGGTAGAACTGTGGTATATATGGATGTGGATTGCATATGGATTGTATATAGATTGTGTATGAATTATATTTGCATTATACGGTGTGTGGATTGTATGAGGATCTTATGTATGAATTATATTTGCATTATACGGCATGTGGATCGTATGAGGATCTTGTGTATGAATTATATTTGCATTATACGACAAGTGTATCGTATGAGGAACTTGTGTTATTCATAAATTAATGGCATCATCATCTACGTGTAATACGCATGCCGCCATAAGTCGCCTATCGAGCTGGATTGGCTAAGCTGTGGATTGCATTTGTGTATTCTAGGATTACGTATTTTTTGTGAAACATGGATTAGTGAAAGGAAATAAAGATTGGCACATAGATTGAGTATAATCAATGTTGAATGAGTATGCGGATTTAAAAATAATTAACTAATAAAAACTATTTTAGTTTCTGATAAGCGCTTTCGAACTGAGGCCCGTACTTGTCCATGTGGAACGTGACTGTGAATGTGGAATAAGTTGTTGTATTGTTTGCGGATTTATTTTTAAAATTTATTTTAGTGATTGAATGCAAAGTATTTAAATTTTCGATAAGCACATTTAACTAAGTTCCACAAACAACACACACAAAGGGGAACTTATCAGTGTGGAATGTATTGGGGTCTAGTTCGATTACATAACGGCACAATTTTATCACAGTACATCCGTTGTTGGATCCTAAGTCATTTCACTCTAAGATACGCACCTTCTCCAATGCACTCTCCGGATAAAAATGGCTGGGACGCAAAAAGACAAGCAGGAACGCATCATCATCCCTGTAGTTCAGCTCCGGCGATGCCTTGAGCAGCTCACGCAGCTTGACCAGAGCCTCCGCCTTAACCTCATCGGTTTCGCGAATTTCATTGCGTGCAATCTCCACAGTTTCAGGGTTCACGTAACCCACACGCAGATGGAAAGCCTCCTCGCTGATGTCCGTCATATTGAGATGATCTCTCTGTGTGTGATTTGGCCTGCGTGACATTTTTGGAGAATGCATTATTTCGATTAGATTCTGATTTTCATACTATTTGTTTTTCAAACACTTTTTTTGTAATTTGCTGCCAATTTTCAATATTCCTTTTGTTGTTGCTGTTGCTGCTGCTTGTTTACAGCAATTTGGTGTAATAACTCATGCCTTATAGCATTATTTACCTATGGGGCGTAAAATGTTCAAACCGCAACGATCGATTATGTCTCCGCTTCCCGACTTTTGTCTCCGGACTCCGTGTTTGTTTTTTGTTTTTACAGTTCTCTAACGGATTTCAATCGCGTTCTGGTTCTGGCTGCTCGCGGCTCGTGTGTTTTATACCAACTGAAATTTGCTTTTGAAAAACCCTTACGACGGAACGTTTATGTCTATACAAAATACATATATATGGTGCTGCCAGCAGCGAAGCCAGCAGCGACGACAACGACGACGACGAAGGCGACTACGATCGACAGCAGCGGCGGCTATCGCAAATACAAGTACGAATACAAACACAATAACAAGCAGGCACTGTGCCGATCCATTGCAGTCAGCGTCGCAGTCACAGTCGCCGTCGCAGTCGACTGCAGCCGCAACGCACGCCGAGTCATACCATGCATAGAAAGAAGAAATCTCTCTAACAAAAAAAAAAAAAACAAATCTTACAGATACTCATTCTCAATCTAAGCTGCAATCGGTTGTGCCTTATCTACTCCTACCACGCTCGGTTCGCTCTGTCAATCACCCTACGCCCTCCAGAGAGGGCAACTCCATTAATATTTGGGTGCATTTACCTGCTGCGTGATCTTCATAATATGATCCATTGTGATAATTGCCCTCGCCTCGGGCTTGGGGCTCGGCGACTTCAATCTTGAACTTCCCACTCTGGGGCTACGCAATAAATTTGCGATATATTGTAGTATGACAGAGTTGGGGAAAAAAAAACAAAGGCCAGGCAACGACAACAACAACATTGACAGGAAGGCCCGAAAGGGAGAAGTGCTGACTTACGTGTGGAATGTATTTTCATGGCGAGTAAAGTCCAAGTTAAACAATTTCTTTAACTGATAAGCAGGCCCCGAAAATTTTTAGCTATTATCGTGTATTCCGTATTCATTTTCTTGTAGTCAACTGTGTTACTTACTGCCTGCCTCCGGCTCGGGCTCTGTTGCTGCCGCTGCCCCGCCCTACCCACGCCCCCTTTTCACTCGCCACCAACTTGTCCGATAGTGTCCTTATCAGAATCAGCAGCGCGAGCTGCGAGCGATCGACAAGTGTCTTAGCAGCGCTGTCGCTGCCTCTGTCGACGCAGCGTAGCCGATTGTAGCCGGCGGCGCTTTGGAAATTTCAAATCTCTCGAGAGCCCAAAATACCCTTGCAGACGGGTAGTTGCGACGTGCTGGGCAGCTTGTCAGCTTATCTATATAGGGGCTACGAAAAAAGATGACAGATCATTTCTAAATTTATGAATTTATTTATTTCTTAAATGGGTTTCAGTTAATGTCTATGGATCCTACATATTTTCTCTTAATATATTTATAAAATATTCAAGATTGACGTTAGTTTAAAAAAATTGAATATGAGCTCTTTTATACTAGGTTAAAATTAACATATAATTTATAATTTGTTTTTCTGTAAAAATTCAATTTTTTAAAGATTTGATCTTAATATAATAAATAAAAAAGCAATAGTACAAGGTATACAGAATTTCAATAATTAAAAAGCTAAGTACAGCCTTTTAGGGTATCTCTTCGAAAGGGCACTCTCATTTGCTGCGGTTTAACTTGGAGACCCAAAAGTCGAACGGAAAAGAAAGATAAAAATAAATTCGATTCTTCACAGAGTTGTCAGCAAAGAGATAAGATAATATAGTATGTTGTATATTACAAACAAGGTAAAAGGTGTTATATATCTTATTGTGACAGATACTTAGTCCATGCAAAAAAAAAACTACAGGGTACCTTAAAGCACAGCAGACTGTTAGCAGATAGCTAACTCTTTTGATTTCATACAATTTTCGCAGCTTTTTGTGTTATGATACTTCATATTGCAATTATCAGGTGCTGCAAAAACAGTTGTTGTTGTTGTTGTTGTTGTTTTGTGTGTGTTTTGTGTATGTTATCATTGTTAATGTTTTTTCACTTTTTTTTTATTATTATTATTATTGAATTTTGTCGGGCGCATCGAACGTGCGCTTTGAGTTCGTGCGAAAATAACAAAAATCGGCTAAAGCCATGAGACATATATCATACATATATACACGTCTGAGAGATCGCATTAGAGCCGAATGAATATAACTGGATATCAGTATTCATTCGCCTTCGCAGTCGTATTCGCAGTTGTATTCACATTCGCATTCGTATTCGTATTCGAAGTCGTGTGGCGTAGTCATAGGGCAAAGTCTCTGCACTTGATTCGTTTTGTTGTCATCGTCGTCGTCAGCTTTGTTTTTGTTGTTCTTCTTCCCCCTTCCCTTCTTCTTCTCCTTCTTCTTCCCCTTCTTCACTCTGTTTTTAAGTGTTTGCTGTAATTGTTGTACTCGTGTATTTGTTGTTTAGTTGCTGAGTGCGCTCAATTTGTTGTTGCCGTATCGAGCTTCTGTTTTGCCATTGTTAATAAGTATTTAAATATGCTAAAAGATAACACACTTTTTTGCATTCACATTTGCCACTCAATACACTCACTCACCATTCACACTCACATTCATTTGCTTACGAGAGTATTTGCATACACTACAAATTGATTCACTCGGAAAGTTCCTAAACAATTACGATTGGCTAACCTTATCATATGCACGATTTTATGGCTTTTGCGAATCTCTAGCGCACAGTGGGCCAAGTGCTATTGGAAAGTTGATAATTCGGGAAAGAAACGAAATAAAATATTCTAAAACTATTTTAGCTAATTTTTATCAAACTTTATTAGAGTATAACCCAAGTAGATCTTGGAAAATATATATAAATTTTTTTTTATCTTTTATCTTTAACTAAACTAGGAAAACGTTTATATAATTAATTAACAATAAATCATTTAGTACAATAATTGTATTGAAAATTTATACCACTGTTCGTTATCAGATATCTAATATATTACCGCTTTAAAATTATGTAATTGCAGTCTAAGTGAGTTAAGTCAGCTGATAAGAATGAAATACGAAAACAAAAACCCGAAGACAAAAATCATTTTGCCAACAAATCGTCAAGTCATTCATTCCACCATGCCAAACTGTGAATAATTTAATTGTAGTTCGTACTATCAGAATCGGAATACTTCATAAGAGCAGCCCCTAGGCAGGCGTTCCAATTTAGATAAACAAGCTAACTATGCCAAGTACAAAAAGTGCTCCGCTTCTTCCGCTTTATAATTATGGGTTCTACGCGACCATATAAATCGTTATACTCGGGGACTTTGAACAGCCCCGTCGATTTCATCCATTCACAAAGAGACGACGACGACGCCGTCGATTTTGTGGTTTACTTAGAAAACTCACTCGGAAATCGTAGGATGAACTTTGCAGCAAGTGAGAGAAAGAGAGAGAGGGAATTAAAATTAATCAAGTGAATTAAAAAGAGAAAGAAATAAAGAGAGTCCAGGGTTAGGCTAGAGTGTAGAAGTAAGAGGGAGAAAGATATAGTAAGATCGTCAGCTAAAGTGCAGTTGCTTAATCAATGAGTTAACATTGTGGAAGTCGAGCAAAAATTGCATATATGGCGAAATCGATTTCGACTTTGTTGCGATGACGTCACAGAGAATCTTTGAACATTTTCGAAAACCGTGTCACGCTTCATAGAAAACAAATGCAAGGTAAACTTTAACTGTTTTTAGCGTGTTTCAAGCTAGGTTTGTCTTGACACCTGTGCGTGTAAGTACTTAAGAGAAAATGCAACGGAAGTGTTGGGGAAAAAAACAATGAGTAAGACCCGATCATGTTGACATAGCTTAGAAAAACTCTCGCAAAGGGTTGACTTAATATCGCACTAAAAAACTGAGAACTACATTAATTCCTTATCCATATGTTAATTACTTTGAAAGCCCTGTCCGATTTATAGTCGAGATTATCTGTCGCAATTATGAGCGACCTTTTTATTTCGGGCAATAAATACTTATGTTTTATGAAATCATGCTAAGGTCAGTCACGGATAAAAGATATAGTTACTACAATATGTATGCCTCGTTGCGTAATTAAATGTTATGTACAAGGTTCGACGATAAAATTTATATATACTAACATATTTATATTTATTCTCTGAATATATCTAAGTCCCTTCCTGCTACATCACGTAAGTCTTTAATACATAATAATGTATACTAATCTACAGATCATTAAATATTTTTATGCTCTTGGCCAAAATTGCATATCGTTCCATCGTTTTGGCTAAATACGGTTACTAATGAATCAATAGACCATTTAGCTATCTTTATGGCATTTGTTTATACGCCAAGCAACAATTTAGATAGCCTGGCAATCGCTGATAAAAAAGTGAAAAATAAGTTAAAAAACCATATTAAGTATATATGTAGTATAAATAGCTGATATTTATAATGCAGCAAGAAAAGAAAAGAAAAGAAAAGAAAGCAAAAGCGTAGATAATATTGCAGAATTTCAGTAACGTTGAACTTAGCCCGAGATTGGCCTTGGCCAAGTTAATGACCATGAAGACAGGTAAGAATTGCAATTTATAATGCTGCAATTGGCATAAAAGTGTTCAGATATGTCATGAAGGTTAATTCTAGAGTTATCGCCAGCAAACTGGTTCGGGTGACACAAAGTCCAACAGCGTAAATACCCCCCCAACAAACGGTAGTATCGGCTTATTGACAAGATTAAAACAACATCGATAGGACGTTATCAATTACCAAAAGGAACTGTAAATTTGCTGGTGGTATTTCTATTGTACTTTTGATGACAGCGCAAAACATAACATTATCAAATAAAAACGAACAAAAATAAAGAAAGGTTTGAATTTGCAGATGAAGCTAATACCCTATAATTATTTGTAAAAATATATTTATATTTAATTTATACTTTATTATAATTATTGTTCTAAGAAATTAATGTAACTGAATTACTACTATAAAATAAAACACAAATTAATTAAAAATATTTTATTCACACCTTTTCCCATCACCATGTACCACGGTGAACTACCACCTTCAAATTATTTGACAACTCAGCCCATTTTGGGGCATTTTGTACACATCTGCAGAGTTGCCAACTAAAATAAAAAACTTTTTAAACTGCCCTCAAGATAAAACGCAAAGCAAAACAAAAATCAGACACACGCACACACAACAACTTAGACGAGCTTTCGCGTGCGTGCTTAGCACGTTCAAGCAAAGCTTTTGCCTTGAGCGAGTTGGCAGCGCGGCACAAGCGAGCAAAAGAGAGAAAAAAGAGCATGCAAAGCTTTTCATGTGATTATTGAAGCACATTCCTTATTGCCATTGCTGCTGCTGCTGTTGTTGTTGTTGCTGCTACTGTGTGTATCTCTTTCTGTTTGCTGCTGCTGCTGCTGCCGGTGTTGGCTTCTTTTCGTTGTGTGTTTTGTCAAGCTTGACTTGGCCAGTTAATTAATTTTATGAGCGCGCGAGCGAGCTTCCAACTCAGATTCGTTTGAGCCGCGTTGCGATTTGGACGTCGTTTTCGCTCTCGCTGCGCACATCATTTATCGTATTCACTTACAATCCGCCGCCGCCGTGCTGTGTCGCCCAATTCGCCTTTGCCTTTGCCGCACCTCGCCAATTCGCCGCGTCCTGCTGCCTCCAGTGTATATTGTGGATTTGCCGCCGCTTGCAAAATCTCTCAGCGTGCTGATAAATTTTTTTGGCAATTTTTACGTGAATATTTTGTGTGAATTGTGAACAATTGTTGCGGTAAGTTACACTCACCCGGGTCAGTTGTTATGTTGCTGTTGCTGCTGTTGTTGTTGTTGTTTATGCGCATGTGCGGCAGCGTTGACACACTTTCTGCCTCTGCCAGTTGAGTCTGCCGCGCTGTCTGGCCGTCTGCCTGGCTGCCTGCCTGCTACCTGCTTGCTTGCCACGCCAGGCAGCCATAAGTCTTGCCTGGCATTCAAGTGCCGCTCGAGCGGATTGGCAATAAAACAATTACCACTTGCCGCACACTGCACGGCTGCCTGCTGCCTGCAGCATTTCGTCAGCGATTCTCCATCCATCCAACCAACTTGCCCATTCATAATCAGCGTACGATCAGCTGCAGCGTCTATATAGCTCTCGCTCTGGGCTCCAAGCCGGCTGGCTTTGTGTAAACTGATCTTCAGAGCTGGGCGATATTATCGTGGCGAATAGTTGAGGGGGGAAAAAGTAGTTAAACTTGGCGTTAATTTACACTGCTCGCCATAAGGTTTTGGAAATGAAATAAATTAAGTAAATTAAAGACAATTTCCCACCATTTCCGCCCAAGAATTAACTCTGTTGTGATGTGAAGTTTTTAAGTAATATTAAAGTCGCTTTTGTTTTATAACGCATGCAAAGCATATCTGCTTTCGCACAGTGTAAAGCAGCGGCAATTGTTGTTGAGAAAACAAAAAGTGAAACAATTTACTTTTATTGTCTTCGCTTTGAAAGTTTCTTTTTCAAGTGAATTTTTATTTACACAATTTCACATAGTACGGGAAAGTTATCAAAGCTTTAAAATTTGCAACGGAAAAAGCTGTTATTATTTTTTTTTTTTTAATTACAAACTCTTTGGAAATGTAAAAGCTGTAGAGATTTAAAGTCAATACGTGAGATATCTTGAGGGTTTCAAATGAACGAATGATATCATATAGTACATATGCCCCCTTTGGTAATTGTGCCTGGTCTTTTATTGTACTCTCCCTTTGTCATGGTGTTCGTCAATTCGATCGTCTTGAAGGTTATTGAGCTTGACACGCATCCATTTTGATTGCATACAATTTGCACTTCGCATTGTAAAAAAACACAAATATATATGCTGACTCATGGGATCTACAAGCCTTATAAATATTACTGGCAGCGATCGCCAGCTTTGTGCTAATGAAACCAAAAGTGCGATCGTTAGACATTCGACTTTAGCTTTAATTTAGCTTTTTTTTCTGAAATTTTATTTTTTATTTTTTTTTTTGTTTGTTCGACCAATTAAAGCTTCTAAACACAATCGCAACGATATCAACTTCTATAAGCGACGACCTTGACGACAGGCCTATGTTGTCTATCGAATATCGCGATGCATCGTGTATGTATATATATGCCTATAGATCGTAAATCGTATTTGTAGCCCGTGTATTCCGTACTACGTACCGTATCATCGCCAAAAAGTGATCTGTCGATCGCAACTCAAGAAAACCAGTTAAACATCTTTAGGCAATGTTTCGATAAGCTTATATGTATATACACATCGTATATACAGATCTAAGTTTCTATACAGTTATATTAGCTTGAAATATGCCTGAAAATGCAAAAAAAAATAAAAAAAGATAATAATAAACCCAAACATTGCCTGTTATTGAATGTTTTTTCGTATGTTTATTTTGGTTTTTTTTTTTGGTTTCGGCCACTATGGATACAATAATAATCATATACACAGCCAGTTCGATAGATTTTCGTTTGCCAATACCGTATGTACTTGAGCTGAAGGCGAGTGGTTTCATATATGCCCAGAGAGGGGGCGGGTACCGACCATACCGACCGATTGGCATTTTGCAAAACGCGAAACCGGCTTTGATTTTTGACCGATTCTAGAGCATGATTTCTAGGCCGGCACATGGCGTGATGTATGGAATTAAGTTTCTATGCAAATTCCTTTCTATGCTTAGTCCAAAGCGAATTCGAAAACTTTTGGTAATCACCTCAAGCTAATTATGTGAAATTCAATTCCACGTACGTGTATGTATACCCAAAATTAAGGTTTATTATCGGAAATGCAATTTGGGTGGGTTTTGCGATTTTCGGTTTTATATACCAGTTTCTCATTTTGGTCATACCTGATTTGCTAAATTTTGTTTTATGAACTCATTCCAACAGTTTGGACTTTCCTCTCTCTGTTCTATTGTCATTCTAGAGTCTAGACTATAATTCTTTCGTTTATTACCCTTCAGCTTTATTCCTAAACTGATTTTAATATAGGAGTGTATCGTATATTATTTAAGTATTGCGAAATAAATGCTAATACATATACTAATTTAAAAAGAAATATACTTCTAAGCATGATTTGACACTCCTTTGCTTGTTGGGATCAGGTTTACTTTCGAAATATCCCACAATTGATTTATAGAGAATAACCATATAAATAAGTACTGCATGATGTCAGCTCTGAAAGTCGATGAAGACATTTGTTCTATAGTTCTAGTACTTAATTTTAAATATAAATTTCCTTATTGCGAAGTTCCTTTAGTTATTGACAGTAATAGGCTCAATTTGCATAGCAAATTATCATTATCATTTGATTTATGGCTATTATCGTTTTGCCAATTTATAAAACACTAGAAAAAGTACTCAAAACAATTGTTATATTTTGAATAGTTAGATTTGCGCTTCGTCACCCACTCGATAACCGGGAATAGTTGAGGCAAGCCCACAATTTTCGCTCGTTTTCAACGTCTCTACGGTAATTATCCGGCACGTATACATATATATCTCTCCCATATAGTCATTTCGATCGGCTTGTTATGATCGCGGGAATGATCATTAACGGTTGTGCAGTTCACACTAGACAACGATTATACCGACTCGGACATTGTCGAGTCATTCCCAGATGCTTGCAAAAACTATTATTATTATTATTATCCACTGCATGATTCTGCTCCGACGCTTTGTCATCCCCCCATCATCAGCACCATCACCATGTGGGGTCTTAACTGCCCGATTAGTTGTAGAGCAAATTTTATGCAGATCACGCCATATTTGCCATGCTCTCTGCCCAAGTACCACCAGCATTATGTATGTCTACATAGAGTGCAGTCAAGTGCAGTTGCGCGTTTTATGAGATTTTTTTTTTCGAGTTGCGTTTCCCGGGTCGTAGCACATTTCGAAAATCTTAGCGTACACTGTAAATAATTGCAGTCTGGTTTACTGTTTGCCGAGTGCTAATCAGACATAAGTAGCAAAAATAATACGCTATCCGGCGCGAGTACTTAACGATAATCGCCGCTATATACATACTATATATGTATGTATGATGGGTCTGCATTTTGTTGATATGGTGGGGGCAAGCGCACTATGTACACTCATCATGTATTCACTTTCGGAACCAGATTAAACATGGAAAAATTCATTATGTACATACCCCCATATATGAATATGTCTACAGTCATAAGTGCATAACATGGCACTATATACAGTGAGCGTTGCTTTTGCTAGAGATGAGTGCGTGATTGCACTATTATCCCGGGAATTACTCATTTTGATAGCTCCCTGGCATTTTTGATTTATATTTTGCGCCTTTCACCTGAGTTTTTTTTTCCGAGTTAGTTAACATACTATTTTAAGCAGACATCAAGGTCAAAGTCAGTTGGTCGCGAAACACTTGCAAATTGTCAAGTACAGAAGGTCATAATACAGCATACGCGACGGGGAAGATCAACGAAATAAAAGCATAAAACTTGACCTCGAAGATCGTTAAAAAAAAAACGTACTTTCGCATCTGGCATAGTTACACATCTTTAGCGCATAATTTGTTGAAATTCACAATACCTTGAACTATATATGTGTAATAATTGCAAATTGTAAAATTTCATAATTTACTCAATTCACGCCTTGTTCGTGCTTGCGATAGTTTTACACTCACGCACTCATCTCTAGTCGCAATTGCGACTTATTGCAGTTAGTTCATTTCGGAACCGCTCGCGGAAATCTGAGTTTGAATGTAGCACATATAAATATGTATATGTGCTATATAGAGAAACAAGTTGTCGATACCAGTTATCAGCATTTTGAATTGAACTTCTTAACTACTGCGGATTATACGACGACGACGACGATTTAATAGGGGACCCGCTTATTTATTCTCTAGCAATCGCCGCCCATCGGAACAGTTCTCGAGTTCAAGTCAAAAAAGAGACACGCCTCGTTTGATTTAATAGTGTAATTTGCAGTAATTTGAATACCAAGTAAGGTCAGTTATAAGTGCATAAGGAATATCAACATATAATTGTGAAACCTTAAGACTTTAGTAAGGAAAACAACCCAATTAAGGTTTCTTAATAAATACGATATCCCGTAGACCTTGGCGAAAACTGGTTTAATTGATTTGTTTTGTACTGAACCAATACCTTATATAAGTACTACATTAAATGTGAAACAATACTGCTTTAAGACGGTTCGATACAATGTTACAGATAGGGCAGTGAATTGAATTACATTTATGAGATACACGATATTTAAAATCAGGTTTTTATCACTTGTTTACGTTTTAATGCATTGCACTTATTGAAACTGGGTGAACAGGTTAAAAAAAAAAAAGATTTTTAAAACATTTTGTAGGTAAACAGCTAAAAACAGCAAGTTCTTACAGGGTATGTATTCGCACATTCATAAACTGAGGTTCCTCCATAATTTACAATACAGTTTATGCGTTTATTATTGTTTCTCATTCATTTTAGAAGAAGAATAGATTGTTTTCTCAAGTTTGTCACAATATTGTTTGCATATTCTCTGTCCTTCACCATGACTGATATTTTCTAATCAATATTCAATGTCCATAATACAAGTTTGTTTTAAGTTCCTTGTTTGTCTATTGTTTATGCTTTATTTGGAGTTTTGCATTTGTTTTTTATTATTTGCAAGATCAAATAATGCGCTAGTAGCACCTTGATGAAACTAGAACAGAAATGTCCAACTTAGGTTTTTAATACTGCATCAAAATATAATGAATTTAATTTCGAAAATTTTGACCTTTCACATGGCTTCCAATGCTACCTCCGACTTCGATTTCTAGTATGGAAAACTTCTTCAAAAATCATCAGATTCCCTTGAGGGAGATAATTTTATCCATTATTTGGCGTCTAGATTGATAAATTCATATTTCTAGTTCCAAAGTTTGCACACAGATTAAAACTAGATAATATGATTATATTTTCGCATGTTCATTTTACACTCTTAATCAGATTAACACCGTCTCGATGTTTACGATGTTCGTCAATTTTTCAAGATCATCTCGCACTTGTTTGGCATTAAGCCGATAACATCTGTGGCAGACTGTGAAAGACAGGTACATATACTTGTATGAATTATAATAGATTCGCCCTTATACAATAAGCGAAACAGGTTTTTTTTTTTGTTTGATGTTTAATATTACTGGGAGTGATTAGGTCAATTAGGCTGCCAAGATTGGTAATTTACGTGACACTTTGCATGCGACTAATTGTCAATTAAATCTGTGTCGTACTTAACTAAAATCTAAATCAAATTAACTGCACGTTGCGTAAAGTTTACTTTGTACTAGTACGTATAATAGTTCAACATTTATTTCCAGCTTTCGTATTATCGTATATTTTCGAATACTTGCTTCACTTTGGCAAACAGAGAAGGTCCAAATCGTAAGTTATGTGCATAACTTAACGGGCTGTTGAACTCCAAGTCAACTCGCTACGCCAAGTCCAGTCAAACACACAATACCCGAAAATTACAAAAACACAAAATTTACGAAATTTCTGGGCCTTTTTTCAAAAACTCGATAAAAACCGTCGGCATGGATGATGATATTGTCATGAGCGTGTATGTACAATATATCTGAGATTGGAGTACTAAAAAAAAAAACAAAAGTAAATATTGATTCGCTCTGGTCGCGCTCTGGCCTTGACTTTAACCTTGGTTGGTAACAAAAAAGCATTATCTGGTATATTTACTAATTGCTCGTTGCTTGGCCACGTATAGTTAGTTATATAGAGATTTTGGGTCAGTTGTTGGTGACTTGACTGGGTGATCTGACTGGCTGCGTTGGAGCGTGCGAAGCATGTGTAGCAGCACAGAAATGGCTACGTCATGTTCGACCATGTTGGGCCTGGTTTTTTTTTCGCTAGCCAAGGTGTTGCCAAGTTGAAAAATAGACGAGATAATGGGCTGAAAGACGGAGATGGTGGCAAGTCGAACTTGCGTTGCTCTAAAAGTAAAGATCAATTTCGAACTAAACAAGATTTATTTATGAGTTAATTTAAGATTAATTTTATCTTATTATAAGAGATAATTCAAATCAGCTTGTGAGCGCATTGAGGTAGTAAAAGTTACCAAGATTTCTTTTTTGTTTAGGCTACACTCTAACCTTAAACCATTTCCATATATTAAAAAAGAGGTACCGTTATAAACGTTTCCATATTTGCTTGTCAAACACTATGAACTTGCCTTTTGTAGGGTATTCGAAACAGACTTAGCGGTTTTTTGTTTGGCTTTGTGACGTTGTGTGACCAGTTTTGGTAACCACTCTATGTCTATGTCTATATGTCGCACTCCCTTCCGCGCTGTTGTCTATAGCTTTTCGACTATAGGTTTTCGTCTTCCGTTGTGGTGGGCTCGCTGTGTTAATGAAGATCAGCATTGAGTCATGTTTAGCCATCGGGCCAAGGCATTGAACCGACCGATCGGTTGATCGTGCGCGGAAGTAACCCAGTTGTGTCATGCGGCTTTAGTAGACAAAACTCTCGATGTTTATGGAAAACACTTTTATTCTCGTTCACAGCTCGAGACGGCAAGCAAGACGATGGGCAAAGCGGAGTGTATTAGCTACGATGACAATCAGTTGCCATATATCGATTTGGGCACTGCCAAGATCCGCATGGACAAGGAGCAGGCACCAGAATGGGCACTGAAGAAGGCACAAGATGAGCTGCGCGAGTTGCCGGGCATCAAAGAGGAAGCGATCAAGGAGCTGCGTGAACTCATTCAGGCCGAGAAGTATCTGAACTTGCCACTCGACGATGAGTACATGATGATGTTCCTGCGTCCTTGCCACTACTATCCAGAGAGTGCGCTCAAGCGGGTGAGTTGTAGAGACTACAATCTTTATCTTCCGTCTCACTAATCTGACTTTCTCTCTGCCCCTTGTAGCTCAAGAACTTCTATAATATGAAACTGAAATATGGCCAGGCCTGCGAGAATATTGTGCCCACCAAACTGCGCAATGTCTTCGAAGCGGATATACTGAATCTGTTGCCAACTCGCGATCAGCAGGGACGTCGTCTTCTGGTGCTGGAAGCGGGCAGTAAGTTTTCCTTTCAAAAATCAGTTAAGGAACTACTTATAATTTATTTAATTCCTATAGAGAAATGGAAGCCCTCGCAAGTGCCGTTGCAGGATCTGTTCCGTGGCATTCAACTCACCGTGCTGGGCTCCATGGTGGAACCGTATTCACAGATCTGTGGCGCAGTTGTCATAATTGATATGGAAGGTAATAAAGCAATGGGTGCACACTACAAAGTTCGCTTGAATAACACAAAAAATCATATAGCATGTTAAGCGTCTATAAACTTAGCTCAAATTACTCGTACTTTTTTTTAACGATCTGAAACCTTTGCTTTTTTGTAGGGTTGCCACTGAGCCACATTACCCAGTTCACACCATCATTTGCCGCCATGCTATTGGACTATGTGCAGGAGTGCATCTGTATGCGTCTGAAGGGAGTGCACATTGTGAATAATTCGTATATCTTCAATATGCTCTTCGCCATCTTTAAGCCCTTCATCCGGGAGAAGCTGCGCAAGCGTGTAAGTAGCAGAACTTTTGAATTGTGTAAGTTTTATATAAACTAATCTCTCTCTCTAACTTTAGATCTTCTTCCATGGCAAGGACTGGAAATCGCTGACGTCACACATTGATGCCAGCGCACTGCCGCCCAAATATGGTGGCACTGCCAGCTATGAACTGCCTCCTGGCAAGCTGCTGGGCGAGTTCTTCGAGTGCTACGCCAAGGACTACGAGCGTAAGTTAACATACTAAAAATTCTAATATAATATATATAACTCTTATCTCTATCTGTATATCTGACAGAGGCGGACAGCTATGGCTACACTGAGGGCTACAAACTGAAGAAGAAGTAGATTGGGTTACTCCTAGCCAGGATATCTCGTTTTCGTTTTGTATTTAAACACTTTAAGTTGGGTCATTTGTGATATTGCAAATATTGTTTGTACCATGTAATTAATTAGTTATTTGCTCTGAAATTGTTAATGCCTAAGTATAATACATATCTTATATGTATAGAGTATGCTACACACACACACACACAAACTAAGAGCAGAGACTTCTAGGGTTTTCCATAAGGTCTGTGTATATTGTAATTTTGTTAATTATAAGTGTATAACGTAGTAACAGTGTATTGTTTATTGTAATGAAGATTTGTTGAAGCTGAAGCAATAAAAATGCCAATTTTGTTACCTTTTATACAGAAAATAACTGTTTTTTTATCAATTTAATTGGCAGTTTTAAAGCCACCTAAATAATAAATAATAATATACGTTGCAGTTTTAGAGCCACAGCATCGTCGGCATGCAACGGCAAGCAGTGCACTGTGCAGTGCTGTCTTTGCCTGTAAGCAGTGCAAGCAGTGTAAGTCAGTTGTGTGCGCAAGCAGTTCGTAGCAGTTTGAGAGTCACTGTTGCGCTGTTTAACTCTTTAAGTTAAGATCATGCTTCCAATCCCTTAAAAACCTAATGAAACAAACTTTCCTAGTTACAGTAAGTATATAAAATGTTTAATTCGATATTTAGCTATAACATATCTAATTATCTTCATACTAGATATACAAATTTGTATCAAAAATGTCGCTGATCAATGATGGCTGCACATTTCACATATCAAATTAAGACTACATGTTACATGTTACAAATGTATGTGGCGACAGAGTATTCGTAAGCTGTGCAAGATGACACTTAACGCTCACCTGCCCAAGCTACTTAATCTTTGGCATTGACATTGGCATTGGAGCTGACCGCAATGCACGATGAGGGACATGTTTCCTAAATGACTAACTGACTATGGACTAAGTAAAGCACTAGGACGGCTTACTGGCTAATGGAAAGTTGATCCTGGTTTGGTTTGCTCCTTCGCTCCTTCTCGTCTACTCACGCTTACTCTCGGGTGACTCACTAATGGCCGTGGAGGCGGTGGCAACACTGTCACCTGTCTGCGACTTGGACATGATCTGAATAGTCTTACGATTCCTGTCCAGCAACGGTGAGCTATCTGGCGTCACACTGGCACTCTTCTCGCACACCAGTGTCGATGCCTTGGACTTTAGCTCCTCGGCGCTGGAGCAATGTGATCGATTCTTGAACTGGCCGTTGCTCTTGTGTTGCATGTTCACTTCGTAGTTGCGACTGCGACACCATTGGATCAACTGTTGCATGGGCGCCCAGAAGAGCAGCACAATGCCTATGGCCAGGCAGAGGCCGGCAAAGATGTGACCCGAGAGCAGCACCAGCGGCAGCACCTTCAGCTGATCCGCCAAGTCCGCTGTGATTCGCACCTTCTGTTCGAACCAAATGAGCGGGAAATAAATTCGTGGAATGTCCGTGTATAGAGTGATGCCCTCGATGGGTTCAACCAGCATGTTGACCTGGAAACGAGCAGCCACCTCCAGGGGAATACCAGTGCGTGGCTCCACTACCATGTAGAATTCATGAGCCTCTTGCTTTGGCTCTAGACCCTCTACCTGATCCAAGTAGTACTGATCGGCGTTATAGAAATGTGGGTAAGACATGAAGACGGGCGAATCAAAGCGGCAGGCAGTGACATTCATCACACCGGAGGGGGAGCACTCGCCGCCGCAGAAGCAAAGGTTCTCCGGGTAGAGTGAGCCTAACAGAAGGAAGAGATTCGGATTAGTGGAAGAAATCTCTTGGGAATCTGTGCCTGTCTCACCATTATCAACTGATCGCGGTCCACCTGAGAACTTGTAACCTTCCAAACCCTCAACATCCACCGTGGTGGTATAGTCCAGCGGCAGGGTGCGGCACATGTCGGGTGTGAAGAGTCCCACGCTGCCGCCGGGCTGCGATTGCTGTGGCTGAAACTCACCAGCCGAACCATTGGTCATACCACAATAGGAATCAAAGAAACCCGTATGCGTTTGATAGTTCCAACTGTGCATCTGCCCCAGCTTGGCGAGATCATCGGCTCCGGTGTAGACATTAAAGACTCCGGTCAGATCGGCGCTTCCGTTGCGTGTGTAGAACCATCCGAATTTGTCGAAGGGCACCTTGACCTCATCCCCGAACAGGGGCATCGCAATGGCCACATCGATCATGGGATCATTGTAGCCCGTGAAGAGCATCTCGTCCACCGTTTTGGTAATGGACATCTCCTGGCCATACATCTTGAGACCCACATCGACCAGGCTGCGCTTCATGGAGTTCCATTGTTTTGCCTTCGCAGCCGCCGACTGAAAGATGAGATGAGATGAGCTGGGAGGCTAAGGAAGCGGGAGACTTGGGTTACCCACCAGAGCCACTGCATTGAGTGTGGTCACCTCATCGTCCAGGCTGCCCGCACTGCCCGCTGCATCGAAGTAGTAATAGCTAAGCCGACGATAGGTAACCGAATTGTTTCCCGGGTGCCATGAGATGTTCACCTTGTCGGGTCGATCGACAAAGCGATATGGTCCCAGCTGCTGCAGAATGGGTTTGCTGCTCATGTTGCCGAACTCCTCAGGATTTGTCCAGTTGTATAGATAGATATCCAAGTGCAGCTCAATTGGCGGCGTCTTCCAGTTCTCATAGACTTGTGTGTTGGGCGAGAGTGCCATTTCCTGAACAAAGATCAAGTTCCAAATTGGCATTAATTGAAATCTCCGAACAAGTGTGCACCCAATCAATCAAGCCGCCAAACCATCAATCAATCAATCAATCAGACGGCGAGGCGGCACTTTTGAGCCACCTGCTTGGACTCGGCTTGGATTGGCTTGGCTTGCAGCTATGCCAGCTGCTGAACTTGTGACTAACCTTGTGCTTGATCCAATTGAAGAGATCCTCCCAGAACATGCCGCACACCACACCAAACAGTCCCAGGCAAAGGCCAAATATGCCAATGATGAGTCCACGGTTGCTGCGTTGCCCCCACGGGGCGTTGTTCTGCGTGGGCATAACGGACGTTGACGCTGAAACTTGTCGGGTTGCGGTCAAGGTAAAGCAATTGCTATTTTTGGCCTGAAATGGAAGGGAAGCCATAGCGCATGAATGAAGGTTGGAATTATGGGATTATTAAAGAAGTCATTCTCAGAACGTTCCAAAAAAAAAAAAAAACGTCCGCCTTTTGGCATAATTAAAAAACTTTAAATATAAGTATAAATATCATAAAATTATAAAAATATTATTTAACTTAAAAATTAATAAGATCGCGATTAACCCGCTGTCTCTACATGCGGCAAGGTGTTGCATACTTTGCGGGATGCTTGCTAAGCGTTCCCTGTGCCGCAAAATGAGCAACAAGTTAATAATTAAGTTTTTTTATTTTTTTAATTTATTTAAATTTTATTTTTAAATTTTAAATTTTATTTATAGCTTACTGATACTATATTTAATAACTTATACTATTTGTTTATTTATTTATTTATTTAAAGTCAACTAAGAGCAGTCGACTCAAATATTAAAATAATATATAATTACAAATATAAATTTAAATTAAAAATATAAGTATAATATTTTAATAATATTATATAAAAATAATTTATGTTGGAAGTAAAGATATTAAAATTCATTTTTAAAATTTATAATTATTAAAATTATAAGTTTTTTTTATTTTTAAAATTGTTTTAATTGCTTTATAATTTAATCATTTAATTTAATCTAATAGTATGTAAATCTTATATATAAATAATATGTACATATTTACATAAATAAATCTAAATAGGGTGAAAGAATTACTAATTAAGCAAATATTAGTTAAAGCTTTTAAATTAATAGTTATCAGTTAGGTAGAATTGTAGGCCTGCCCACGTCACGCCTAATTTGTAGTTTTTCCAATCACTCATCAACTGTAAATTGTGTCTATAAGGTGCATATTTATTCCATATAATATGCACTTATATGTGTATGTCTGTACATGGTATATCGCTTTGTATTTATAGTCTGTCTGTCGTATCAGCGTTGATAATTACAAAGCCTCCTGTTGCAATCACATGCGAGCCGGCGTTTTGTTTGCGAGCGATGCCAACTGATGCGTATACGTAATATGAACAAAGATATGTCCGGCATTTTTGAAATATTTTGCATTCTCTTCTTTGTTTATAGCACACTCAATATGGGAATTCTATGGCCAGGGAACTCAATTGATAAGCGTACTTTGAACCCGATAAGCGATTTGGCTAAGAAGCAGACACCTAGGGTAGGGCAGACTTTATAGCAATACGACGACGTGACAATCAAGGAAATGCAATTTCTAATGCCCTGCATTATCTGGGGGCATTTCCAGTGAGCAAGTGATCAATGATATTGTTTCCTGTCGAGTTCACACTCAACGTGCCTCGGGCAATTAGCAACAATACGTATTGCTCAGATCGCGTGTCGCTACGCATGTAGCAAGTGAAAATACCATATATAGTATATATATATATGGTATATGGTATGATGGATGTTTGAGTATGTGTCGCCTGCTGTGCCACTCTCTGTGAGATATTGTCATAATTGAGTCTATCAATTGACCCCGATGTGAGCTATGGTTGGGTCTTTGACACCTACCGAGCACGCTCGCACTCAAATATGGCATACGTATATATATATATATGTATATCGCATCTATATATAGGGAGAGAATGCATTCACTGCTCTGACATGAACACAAAGTAAAAAAAAAAGTATATTTTTTTGCGGATTTTGACGAATTCTGATTGAGTTACAATGGTTTAGTTTAGCAAATAAAGACATCGCCAACTTCCCTGAGAGAATCTTCTCGAAGAATTGATTGAAGGCAATAGGGAAATGTGTTGACTTTGACCTTTGATCAATATACTTTCAGTTTGAAGACATCATTATGAAAACAAGTTGAAATTCTTTCCCCAGTTATATATGCATATATCATTTATTTTGTGACTTTAATTCATCAGTGAGTAAACCTTCGCATGCAATAATTGCTGTCAATTGAGGTTTTCTTTTTTCGTCTTTCAGTTTTCAGTTTTCTCTGTCTCTTCAATTCTGGGAGGCAATTCCCTAGTAGTAGCGGCAGGCATAAAGAATCTTTCGTTCATCGTTCATTATTAAATTAAGCATGTGATGCTCCACTTAATAATAAATCTTATCATCACGAACAGACAGACGACAAAGCGACATTCAAGTGCAACTGCCCCTTAGGGGTGCCAATGATCCCGCACGATAATACTTTACAGTTATAAAGGGAAATACTCGTTAGAACTGGAACTCCCAATGGGGTGTCAATTAGCATAAAGAGCAGAGTGTGCCGGGTTGACGCCCCTCGTAAAAAATAGTAGTTGCAAAAATAGGGGTACAAAAATAGAATACAAGAGCCCGTTTAGTTTTTTACATAATATTATTTAAGAGTATCTATTTGAATGAGAAATAAGTTTATTATTTTAAAACCTATTTAACTTCTCTCTACAACCGATAACTTCGATAACAATTTCAATTGTTTAATCCATAATAATTGCTTGCATTGTTAGCACATTTTAATTGTAATTCATTGTTTTAACAACTTTGTATGCACCTTAACTAGAGTCATGCACTGCAATTAGTACTAAGTGAACCTTAAGTTTATTCATAGAGAACTCTGTTTGCTATACAATGTCAGCCAGCTAGAGAGATAAGCAACTTTCGAAAACAGGTCAACATTCTAAGGTCATAATTGAAAAACTTGGAATATTGCATACTAAACCAATACAAAAAAATTGTGAATATTATAAGAATTACGGATAATTAATTGAAAAAACCTACGTCACACAGCAATGATGCAGCAATCTCATTCGAATATCGTATATAATTAGTCGATCATTCACGCTGTGAGAACTTGATCTGTACGTGAAGAATTACAAGTGAATCTTTCTTTCTCTCTCTCTCACTGTGAGACAGCTGTAATTTCATTCTAAGCCGGATTCCATTTGAATTGAATTGATTCTGTTTGGGATTAAGTTAAATATTGTGTTAGCCGCAAGTTATGGCATTGTGGCAACCGCAATAGATCTAGACAAGGTGCTAGTTTCGAATGATTTGAGACAACAACGCAATTTGCATATATATTGTCGCCGATTATTTGCTCTATATGTATGTAAATACATACTATATCTTATCTTCTCTCACTCTCGACGCTTTTCTGGCGTGCATTGCTTCCTGACCTATGCAATTCAATTCGTATTTTTAGCCGCCAGTTAAGGTTAATGAATGCCTCGGAACGAGTTCCCGAGTGCCCCCTACGAGATTTGAGAGAAATGCGAGAGCTTACACCATTGTGTGCATATTGAGAGAAGTGTTTGGCAAAAGTAAAACCACTATATTTGTTTATTTGACTATACTTACTTGAGTTACCTAAGAGTTATAGTACTATGCTTAGTGAGGACTCTCAAACCGCGAGGAACTTTCACAGTTTTAATTTACACTGCTTTGCCTACAGTTTCGCAAGCACTTGCTCATCATAAATAATAGTTTAAATTTAACTTAACGAATCACTACGCGTATTTCGGGTGCTTCTTAATAAAACATTTTAGAGGGCTTTACTGGAACTCACTTTTATTTAAACGGAAACCTATCGAGCGCCAGATTAAGAGCTCAAGTACTTATTACCTTATATAGAGAGGGATCTATATGTGCGTATATACTAAATATATAGTTATTTGCGCGCCTCTGAACAATGTTCAGCTGGTCGGTTTATAATCTTAATAGGTCTGCACGCGATTAACAAGTGATTGGATTGTTAGGAAAACCAGAGGAAAACTTTGAACTAACCGTAAAGTTTGAATGTGGCCGAATCGAAGACCGAAAGTATACGTAATCCTTTTGTCACTTGGGCCCTTGTTTGCCAAACAATAACATGGACACGGGGGGGAGGGGCAACTCACTTGTGCAGAATCTCCTCAAGCGCAACTGGGATATACACGCAACACGGGCACAAGATACGACGATGGATACACGACACGCGACGAGGACGTTTGAGGCACGTGGATATGCGTGGATGATAAAGGCGAAAGTCGAAGTCGATGTCGAAGTGGAATCGAGGCAATCAAACAAATTGCGCCTCGTGTACTGTTACTCGCCAAAGCTCGATTACGACTGTGCGCGCGGCACTCTCTGGCCGACCGGGGCTGCCTCTGCCTCTGCCGGGTCTGCCTCTGCCTCTGTGCGGCGCGACTGCGGCTACGGCGTTTGTTCTTTCTGTTGTTGTTGGTGTTGTTGCTGCACTGTGGCTCGAGAAGTGTTCAGCCTATCAGCATACGGTGTGTGAGTGTGTGTGTGTGTGTGTGTGCATTAATTTGCGCTTTAGTTATTTTATATGATTGTCATTGAAAGATGAATTAAAATGCATTAAAAGCCGAGCCAGTGCATGCATAACTGTAGTACAGCGCAGCAAAGCAGTGCGCAGATTAGAGTTAATTAAGAATTACTGCTTGCTTTGAGCTTGACATTGAGAATGACTTAACTGAGCTGCTCAAACTGTAATCCAGTGTGATTACTTACAACTTACGGCCTCTAAAACTGTACATCCGACACTTGTTGCACTCGCTTTATTATATTTATTGCTTTTGTTTTCGATTTTTAGCAATCTAGAGCAATTTTAATAATCATTCTTTATCAACGGCACATTTATGTCAATTTGTATACATACGCTCGATTCCAGACACTGTTTTGAGTGCATTTTGGATTTAAAAAGGTGTTGAAAAGTAAACAAATCGTAAATACGGAACGCCATTGATAGCGGGTTGTCAGCGCCTTATCGACGAGGCTAATCGAAGTGATTAGTACTAAGTGAACGAGTGCTTACACATGTATACGATACTCACACACATTGAGAACATATGTAGCTCAATTTGTTCGTACATTTGTATACTGTGCGAATATTCAGCATTCATTTTGCATATCGCCTGTCAATTGACACACACATACAGAAAATTATCACCACCCACAGAGCTGAAAATGAAAATGCTATCCGGCTGAGGCAATATAACAATCAAATGTCGTTGCATCGCCGTCACGTCAAATGGCCCAATGCGTATTGGGGCTCCTTATTGGATTATGTCTGTGTGCGTGGCGGCTCGGAGACGTGGCGTGCTCATATGGATTAGTGTGTGTGTGTAGTACTTATTAGTGGTGGATGTCGTCAAAGCCGCAGAAAGTGCTATCGCGGTTAGATTATGTTGTTGTCTGACAATTAGTTGCCCAAAGCAAAAGCTAGAATAGAAATGAAAACTAGGACAATTTAGTTTGAGGGTGGCATCGTTTTAACGGCTCGTTCTTTGATTGGTTACAGCGTTGCCAGTTGCTGTTAAAACAAGCAGTGCACATCGCACTGCTTGCCATGGTGCTGCCATACTTGGCTTAACTTTAAGTGAGTTGGCAACGAGCTCTGAAACGTTGGCAACGCGGTTACCTTGTGCGCAAAATTATAAAACTAATATATGTATTATTATTATTTTGATATTTTTGTACTGGTTGTTAGAATATAAACAAAATGTCATTCCGCGTGAAAATCGTTTGATTTTTAAGAAAGTTACGATCGGTGTAAAATGAGGGTACCAACCCTCTCGAGGGCTGACATGATTTTTGGGTCAAATTTAAGTATCGTTCAAAATCGATTTAAACAATTGTTTAGTACTAATTTTGACCTCCGCAATCGATTAAAACTAAAAACTCGCGATTTAAAATTTGAAGAAAAAATTTTTGTTGAAAAATCATAGGGGGGACCCTTACATAAATTTCGAAAATATCGAAAATTTTTAAAACGTCCATTATGTTATTTTGAATATGTAGAATTACTCAGGTTGTTAAAACATAAACAAAATGTCTTTCCGCGTGAAAATCGTTTGATTTTTAAGAAAGTTACGATCGGTGTAAAATGAGGGTACCAACCCTCTTGAGGGTGTTACATGTCTAATTTTTGGGACATTTTGACATGATTTTTGGGTCAAATTTAAGTATCGTTCAAAATCGATTTAAACAATTGTTTAGTACTAATTTTGACCTCCGCAATCGATTAAAACTAAAAACTCGCGATTTAAAATTTGAAGAACAAAATTTTTGTTGAAAAATCATAGGGACCCTTACATAAATTTCGAAAATATCGAAAATTTTTAAAACGTCCATTATGTTATTTCACTCAGGTTATTAAAACATAAACAAAATGTCATTCCGCGTGAAAATCGTTTGATTTTTAAGAAAGTTAAGATCGGAGTTAAATGAGGGTACCAACCCTCTTGAGGGTGTGACATGTCTAATTTTTGGGCCATTTCGACATGATTTTTGGGCCAAAATTAAATATCGTTTAAAATCGATTTAAACAATTGTTTAGTACTTATTTTGACCTCCGCAATCGATTAAAACTAAAAAATCGCGATTTAAAATTTGAAGAAAAAAAATTTTGTTGAAAAATCATAGGGGGGACCCTTACATAGATTTTCAAAATATCGAAAAATTTTAAAAAGTCCATAATGCTTTTTTTTAAATGTAGAATCACTCAGGTTGTTAAAACATAAACAAAATGTCTTCCGCGTGAAAATCGTTTGATTTTTAAGAAAGTTACGATCGGTGTAAAATGAGGGTACCAACCCTCTCGAGGGTGTTACATGTCTAATTTTTGGGACATTTTGACATGATTTTTGGGCCAAATTTAAGTATCGTTCAAAATCGATTTAAACAATTGTTTAGTACTAATTTTGACCTCCGCAATCGATTAAAATTAAAAACTCGCGATTTGAAATTTGAAGAAAAAAATGTTTGTTGAAAAATCATAGGGGGGACCCTTACATAAATTTCGAAAATATCGAAAATTTTTAAAACGTCCATTATGTTATTTTGAATATGTAGAACCACTCAGGTTGTTAAAACATAAACAAAATGTCTTTTCGCGTGAAAATCGTTTGATTTTTAAGAAAGTTACGATCGGTGTAAAATGAGGGTGCCAACCCTCTCGAGGGCGTTACATGTCTAATTTTTGGGACATTTTGACATGATTTTTGGGCCAAATTTAAGTATCGTTCAAAATCGATTTAAACAGTTGTTTAGTACTAATTTTGACCTCCGCAATCGATTAAAATTTAAAACTCGCGATTTGAAATTTGAAGAAAAAAATTTTTGTTGAAAAATCATAGGGGGGACCCTTACATAAATTTCGAAAATATCGAAAATTTTTAAAGCGTTCATTATGTTATTTTGAATATGTAGAATCACTCAGGTTGTTAAAACATAAACAAAATGTCTTTCCGCGTGAAAATTATTTGATTTTTAAGAAAGTTACGATCGGTGTAAAATGAGGGTACCAATCCTCTCGAGGGTGTTACATGTCTAATTTTTGGGACATTTTGACATGATTTTTGGGCCAAATTTAAGTATCGTTCAAAATCGATTTAAACAGTTGTTTAGTACTAATTTTGACCTCCGCAATCGATTAAAATTTAAAACTCGCGATTTGAAATTTGAAGAAAAAAATTTTTGTTGAAAAATCATAGGGGGGACCCTTACATAAATTTCGAAAATATCGAAAATTTTTAAAGCGTTCATTATGTTATTTTGAATATGTAGAATCACTCAGGTTGTTAAAACATAAACAAAATGTCTTTCCGCGTGAAAATTATTTGATTTTTAAGAAAGTTACGATCGGTATAAAATGAGGGTACCAATCCTCTCGAGGGTGTTACATGTCTAATTTTTTCACCATTTCGACATGATTTTTGGACCAAAATTAGGTATCATTTAAAATCGATTTAAACAATTGTTTAGTACTTATTTTGACCTCCGCAATCGATTAAAACTAAAAACTCGCGATTTAAAATTTGAAGAAAAAAAATTTTGTTAAAAAATCATAGGGGGGACCCTTACATAAATTTCGAAAATATTGAAAAATGACCTGTTGTTTATACGGCATTGCAAATTTGCATGGTTATTCAAAACACGGTAAGTCAAAACAACTCAGTCACAATTTGATAAACAATAAGTTTATTTGCATTGGAATTACAGAAGCTGCGATTTTATTATACTCTACATATAATCCGTATTATTACCGGCTCCGGTTTCCAAATTATGATGCGCGGAACGAAACTGTATAAGTATGATGAGATAGCAGGTGGCGGCGCCGGTGATCTGTGCAAACATAATAATAATAAACTTTAGAATTTATATCTTCTTGGATATACTATATACCGTATATACCGTAAATATCAGCGTGCGATCCAAGCGAAATAGTCCTGCTGCCGTAAAACTAACTTTGCGATGCGACAATTGCAGGGACAGACGAAACAAGCGATCCCGCAGCTCGGGCTCATCTGTGATGTTGAGGATCTTGTGGACAATCGATGCACTGCAATTGCTGTGACGGATGGTGCTGCTGCTGGCCTCGACAATTAGGAATATTATCACAATATACCATATCATTTGGGTGAGAAAGAAGGCAAAGAATTCGTCTGCCTCGAAGTAATCTAATCTTTTTGGATTCATCAGCGCTTCCAGTATATAAAAGTCATCGAAGAGTATGAACAGAAACGATATGGCGATAATGCCCAACAGCGGATATGTAAAATACTCCTCGATAGTTTGACATATATCGCACAGCAGGTTGTGTATGTTGGAAACCTGTTTAAGCGCATACTCTGGATTCTGGCGTATAATCGAGGTAACACTGTACCGCTGCATTGGCGTGCTTATCAGATTGCGCAAGCGATGCGCGTAACGCTGATGATTCACTATGGAGTGCATCGGGGATAACTCCAGAGCGCTAGTCTGCTCGATATGGGCATCCAGAATGTCCTGTAGTATCTATAGGAAAAAGGTAAGAAATCAATTCCAATGATCATAGTAAGATTTGCCTTTTTATTTACTTCGAATTTGAATACTTCGAACTCATAATCATAGCAAGATTACAACCAGACATTTCTAACATATTTAAACAAAATATATATATAATAAAAATAATAATATAATATAAATACACCACGATTGAATCATGAAAAGAGCAGCATATACAAGATGTGACAGGGAGATTGGGTTGACGAAACTGGAAAACAATTCCGTACGTTTCCTGATCATGTGGATTAACAAGGAGATGGAAATTAAAATAAAGTCATTGGACGAACTTCGTACAGGGGCCGTGTACTGTCAACTATTGCACAAAATATTTCCACATGCGGTGCAGCTATCGAAAATCTATTTTGATTCTGAAGTTGTGCGTGAATGCGAAGGGAATTTTAAGTTTTTGGAAAAATGTTTCGCAAAGCTATTAGATAGCCAGGAGATTTACGGATGTATAAATATTAATATATCAGAATTACTCATGGGACGAGGACATCTTGAGTTTGTTAGATGGTTCTATACATTCTATCAGAATCATATTAATCATATTGAGGTGGTAAGCTACGAAGCTGCAGAGTTACGACGTCAGGCTTCTCGCAAAAGTCTAAAGAAAATACCAACTTCATTGTCTTTAATGAAAAGTACTAGAAATCTGAACAAGGAAAGTCAGATACACCCTGAAAAAAAAATCTATTTGGATCTAAATGAATTTTGCAAGGAATGCCGTAATGTGCCGTTGCCACCATCGGAAAGTGATAACGAACAATGTAAAAAGATAACGCGAAAAAAGTGCAAACGAGAAGGCGTTGATAAGATTATAAACAGGCATGTTAGGAGATCTGCGTATCGCTTGGCTGCCATCAAAGCCTTTCAAATGAATGGATCTAGATTGCAGGATCCCAGATTGGATGCAAATGTGCAGTTAACTGAAGCTAAGACAAAATTCAAGGTACTGCATGGCATCGCTATCAAGCATACAACAGATCTTATAAGAACCATATATCAGCTCTGTGGGTCAGTGCGTCTATAAGCCATACTTACCTCATTAACCATGCTAAAACGACTCAGGGCCAGGTGGGTGGTACAGAGGAATTTAAAGACCATCAGGCTGATGTTTATGTGGGGAAGTGCGAAGGCTGTAAATGTCACAAACGAGGGGGATATCAATGCGCTAATGAGTAGCCCAAAACTGACACACAGATAGATCACATTGAAGATAACCATGCCCAGTGAGATGAGGAAACTGAAGAGTAGAATCCGTCGATAGTCCAATTTCATGCCCAGACGTACGAAGATCTCATCGACCACAATATTACACTGTATAATGCTGACCAATTTCTGACGCTTGAACATGGCGAATCCAAAGATCGTTGTCATGGCAATGATGCCAGTCAGCCGGAGTGTGTGATCACCAAACTTTGTTATATAGGTCTGAAAAAAGTATCCGATAATGGAGTCACCCTCACGTATGGATTTTACGAAACACATCACAAAGAACAAATAATGCACAATTCCGGCCACAAATGAATAGTTTGATGTATGCACATCCTTGTCCGCATTTAAATTCAGGCGAAAAGGGGCCAGGCCCACTAGGGAAATGTACGTCAGGGGACGCAATGATTGAAACACATTATCAGCCTGTGAGATGCGCTCCCAGATCTTAAAAACCATTTTCAAGGGGTAATCCACACAATGTTCTATTATCAAATTGTATCCTTATCGAACGTTTTGTCTACTCGCAGGTTCAACTACGACTGACGGCTGCGAAAAGTGTCCATCGCCATCATATATCAAAATCGTTAGCACACACCTGAGGCTCCTTCGGCTCGTTTGGACTTCTGGACGTCGTAATAAGCTAATATCAAAAAAAAAACAGGGGGCAAATATTTAATTAAGCTTGAATGTATGGTAAGCCCTAAGGGGTGGGGATCGGGCAGAGGGGGTTTTATTTTAACGGCTTTGTTTCTAGGTTATTTGCAACAAGTGAATGACGACCTATCTTGACCCCTTTCCCGTTTTTCCCTATTTCACAATCAACATGAGCGCAGTAGATAATACGAATTTAATAGAAAATCAATTTAAAGTTTTAGGAGTTACAAGTTTGGGCAAAAATTAAAACATATCGCAAGCAATTTCAATTGTTTCCGATTGGAAAAAAAATATATATTTTCTGTATTTCATGTTATGTTTCCAATATTTGATAAATAATAAAAATTACAAAAAAAATAAATAAACCAAATATTTTACTCAATTAAAAAACGGGTTATATAACCCTTATTTCTCCCTCCCTCTTATAAAGTGACAACTTTAATTGATACTCGCACAATTAGCTAATTATTGCCAATAACGAATCAATTAACATGCAATAATATGGAATGCAAAAGCAACATCGGCTAGGGGGGCAACTTAGTTTATAGTACTATATATGCTGCACACAGTGGGACGTATTTCAATTTCACCATCTCCAGAATCATGCAAAAGGAATAGTCCAACTAAACCGTATGATTCGTCATATTATGCAAGGCCTCGCAACACTCAAAGGAGCTGCCATTCTCCCCGGTAGGACTATTTGAAGTGAATTGCAGCAGGATTATGAGATAAGTGGTTAGAGCTCCGCTAATCTGAAATAACAGTGCATAAAAGAGATAAGTATTAGTTAAAGATATACAAGCAAGTATATTTTATAGACTTACCGTAAAGTAGAGCGTACGATCGATATTGAATAGACCTGCCGCTGTGAAATTGATCTTCAAATGCATCAGTTGCATGGAGAACTGTTGCAGCTTCTCCCGCACCTCGACGCTCTTCGTCTTGTTGAGCAGCGAGTGCACAATGCCGCCAGTTTTCTCACTCTTCTTGATCGCCCTATTGCTGCCCTCAACGATCGATATGATCGCAATCAAATAGAGGATCATTTGGCATGAGAAAAATGTGACAAATTCGACAGTTTTAAATTTGCTCTCTCGCTTCGATTTGCCCAGCAGAGTCTCCAGCACATAGTACGCATCGAAGACGATGATCAGAAAGGCGATCGAGATGATCGTTAGCAGCTGATAGGTAAAATACTTGTTGGCCGTGGCAGCAGCTTCACAAATCAAATGATGTATCTCCATGGATTCCTGTATGATTTCAGCCGGATCCTTGGTAACAATTGTGTACATCGAAAAGGAGTCGAGACACTGCAGCGATCGCTGCTTCTGAACGGCCTTGAGGCTGCGAGTGTCCCACTGATGGGCGAGATTCTTCAAGACCTGAAAAATAAAATAAGAATATAATTAATAATATATACCCAGGATAACCCCATCTCAGTCCGACCTCATTCAGTGCATTGAAGTAAATGCGCAGCTTGATAAAGATTGCGCTGACGAGGATGCAGACGCCACAAACTATGACATTGGGTGAGAAGTAACTGATAATGGCCGAATAGGAGGTATATGTTTTGGGACTTGTAAAGATAATGGTAAAACTGTAGCCGATAAAGCAAAACAAAGTGCCCAAGAGGAAGGCAGCCAGCCCGTTCAATTGTCATGCAGTCTGAACCTGTCTAAAGTTCAAACCAATTCGTGGAAATGCGACACGTTCTAGATTATCGAAATGGATGAGCAACTGCACCAATTGTTTGCGATGCAGCAGGGATGCAATGAGCACCGATATTATTCCAAATATTCCGTTAAACATCTCGAGATCTGCGGTTAACTGTGACAAATTCGTCATGGACAATTTAACCATCATGGTGCGACGCTCGAAGCTGCTGAAGAAGAAGTTCAGGGTATATAGACACAGACGCACGATGACGTTGATCCAACCGAAGCAGGATATGCGCAGCCTGCCCACGGGTGCAGTTTCCACACTATATGGCACAATACCGAATAGGAGGGCAAGACCGAAGGTCACACGGTAACAGCCGTAGACGTTGTCCGGACGCGCAAGTCTATGTAGATACTCCGAGAGCCCCATGGCGTATGAGCAATACGCTGGAGTGTATAACGTAGTCAACCCTTTGTGCGCAATCCCTCCTCCCCCCTCCAACCTATCTCCCTTTTGGCGATAGTGTGGCGCATTAATTATGCAAAAAGCTGGACCGATATAGTAATAGTATTAATAACTGAAGGATAATAAACTAGTAGAATACTGGTAAGTACTTAGGATAGTTACGTATCGTATAATATATAAATTAATATTGCATTTCCAGCAATATTAGCTTACCCTATGGAGTGCCTCGAAGTGCTGCCAGCAGCGATGCAGGATCGCTTCGAAGAGCAACACAATGCTGAGCAGAAAGACCTGCGGCACATAGAAGGCCACAGCAGCGGGATATGTGGGCTGGACATCATTCCAGAGCAACATGCACATGGAGCTAACCAAATAGGCAAATTGTATGCCCGAGATGAGGACAAGTTTAACATGTCGCACTTGCATAATGCGACGATAATGGAAAGAGACGCCCACCATGAGCAAACGATCATCGATGTGTGCAATCAGATCCCAGAGACGTATCAGAAGACGCACTTGCAACATGCTGCACAGGAAGAGCGTAAACATTCCCGTCATGCCAATGAATTTCTGCAGTGAATCTCCAATTTGTGAAATGGGTGAATTGAAGAAGTAACCCACTATGCTCTGCTGCTGGACGAGAGCGTAGAGAAAGCAATAGCCAAAGAAACTCAGCTGGAGCAGACCATTCAGATAGCCCAAGCGACTCAGCTGGAAGTGACGTGCCTCCGCCTGGCCACGCAGTCGGAATGGCGTCAATCCCAGCAGATATGTGAAGAGCAGCAGAGTCTGTTCGGCTCCATACGCGTCACGCGGACGGAGCAACTGCCGCCAAAGTGGCCACATGAGCAACGAGAGAAACTATAACTGATTTCACAGGTTGCACCGCTGCCCATCAGCTTTTATATACCGTTCTCTAGTTAGTCCAGATGATTTATTGATGGAGTTCAAAACGCTGGTGCTGTCACTCATCGTCTATAATTGAAAACGTGTCCAGGTGGACAGATAGACGGAGCGATGGACGAGCTCACTTTCAGTTTGATGGCACCTGAAGGTGCCTTCTGTTTGTTATGAAATTGTAAAGTGAGCACGGCAGGATTAAGGGTGGGTTGTGGGAGGCGTGGTTGGCAAAACGTTTAGGGGTCGAGTTAATTAAATTAATTGAATTTGGACATGCGCTAATAATTGTCTCGCTTTAAAGACGCACCAAAGTATGCTACGATTCCGCGTTGTTTTAGAAATTATCCCGCAGGGAGTTATAAATAGTGTCGGAACTAGACAGTTAAGGGAAAAGTGGCTCAGCTAGACTCTTTAGATTTCTATCAAATATATGATAAACTTCCCAGTTCCCAAATGATTTACCCAGCTAATGGTCTCTCTCTCTCTCTTCCAGAATTTTCTACATCTTTTTACCTTATTGACCATGACGAGTCGCATTTCCACCAGATACGTAAAACAGGAGAATGTCGTGACAGCAATCGCAATCACCGTGTGCTGAATGATGAAGGTGAAATGCAGTGCCCAAGTGGGTGAGACATCCGAGGAGTAGAGCACTGCGAAAGTGCCCCACGAGAAGGAGAAGTTCACAAAGAACATGGAGATCATGACGGCGTAGCTGAAGCGCAACACTTTGCTATACATGATCTTAATGCCCACACTGTGTAGCTGCTGATCCATGGTGTGAAACTTCTGAAGGCACTGTTCCAGTCGATGCTTGGGAATAATTGCAGCCAGATAGATAACAGTGACGCCTATAAGTCCGCTAACAATCTGCATCAAATCCCCAAAGTATGTGATGCGCGAGCGAAAGAAGTAACTGGCAACGGATTCACAATTATTGCAGATCGTCATGATATAGCAGACGCTATAGACACCGATGTGCGCGATGCCATTCACATAACCGAACCATGACTTCTTGATCTCGCGACGTCCCGTCTTATCGCGACGACTGACATAGAACGAGGTCAGGCCATATAGGAAGGTGACATGGAAGAGCGGACGCAGACACTCGTACAACTGTTTGGCCGACAGCAGGCGACGGATGCGACGCTGCAGGGGATTAAGCTCGATTTCCACATCCGTATCCTTTTCCACGTCCACGTCCATTTTTGGGGAATCGTCCGCTCAGCTGGAGCTTAATGTGGCAACTGAACGCAAAGAGCGCAAATAATTTGCATGTTGCCAGCGACGCCAGCGACGCCGTCGTCGACGCTGACGTAGACGCCGCTGCCGACTGCGTGTCTGTCCGTATGTCCGTCTGTCCGTATGTCCGTATGTCCATCTACCCCGGTCTGTTGCCTGTCTAATGAGGTGGGGCTTAAGCATTTCATATATTTCATTCATTTCTTGCCATCGCTTTTGTTGGCTTTAAGTAAATAATTCCAGTATTTTTATGCGGCTTGACAACGAAAGCGAATATGAGTACTCACTTACATGCGTGAATGAATGTGTCGATGGGTGTGTGTGTGTGTGAGTGTCAGCCATCATTTGACTATTAGCTTAAACTGTTGCATTTTAATTACTGCCCGCTTACAGGTGAACCCAGACTCACCCCTCGGGGACCCATTTGCCTCGCGACTCTAATTAGTTGTGCGATTTACGCACTTTTAATAGACGTCTCTCTCGAAAAGTTCTACTTGGCCAGAAATTGGTGTATCATTTGCTTAATCCAATTATAAGCAGGCCAAACCAATTGCTGATTATTCACTCAGTACTTGAAGGGGGAGACAGGCAATCCTTAATCTAACTAAATGAACTCACGAATTGAATGGAAGTGGAGAAAAGAGATTAAGTTGCCCAGTCTCCTGAAAGGAATTATGTATCCGTATTCATGCACATTTTGTACATGATTGATAAGGCTTTAGCTTAAGGCAGGCAGAAATGAAAATATTATGTGCTACGTTCTGTAGAAGCAGAAACCTTTACTACAAGTATTTGTTCCATAACTGGAACTACTCAAGTCACATTCTTAATATTTCAGTTTTCAGAATGATTAAGTGGTATCTAAAGACCATAAACTTGCCAAAAAAATACCCTTCAAATAACATCACCTTGTTACAACTGTATAACATTGTACCCCTTCGTCGTAAATTGAATGGAATCTAATGATGTTTATGGTTCCCTGGAACGAACTTCGATATGTTCGCATGAATTTATGTTGATTGTACAGGGGTAAATTAGTTAGAGCGCTTTGTTGTGTACCGTTATAAAAGCTCATAAAAGCCGTATAAGATTTGGTCAGTTACCTTTGTGCGCTTGTGGCACGAGTTAGGAGGTCTAAACAATAAAAGAGAATACGAGGAACGCACAATAAAAAGAGCACGAAAAGTAGGCAACAGTTTCGGGCTTAGGAATATAAACTCACGTACTTCATATATGGTTGTCGTTAAGTTTATAGAGTTCTATATAAATTTATAGATTATAATACGCAATTGTAAGAGTCTTACGGGTCAACAGGTAATCCCTACGGAATAAAATTTTAGATATTTATTATAATTATTTTATTTGTCTTTTCGATGAAATTTACTTTATGGCATGAGTAGTTCTCACTTTAAAATAGTTATCAAAACTCAAACTACTATATAAACAAATATATAATATATATCCAAGTAAATAGAAACTGTCTAGACGTAACCCAATCTCAAGCACTCCCCAAAACTAAGAGATGACCTATTTGTTTTGGGCACAATATTAACAAAGCCCATGTGAATTAGATTTACATAAATTAAATTGTCGAATGTTGCCAAAAAACAGGAAATTTCCCCCCGCAGTGCGATTATTTATCCTGTAAGCCCCACATATAATATAATAAACGTCAAGCCCGACCTCCCAGGGAACTCACCTGATTGACGATACTCAGCCGCCGTTCGAAGCTGAAGGCGATGACGCAGAACAAACAAATCGCAATGGAGACCACCGAATGCTGCAGGAAGAATGTCATGCAGACACAAAAAGAGGGCGTGACGCCCAATGAGACGAGCAGCCGGAAGACGCCCACAAAATACACGCCCAGAATGAGCAGCTTGAAGACGAGCAACAATATCGAATAGCGAAAGATTCGTGAATACTTCACACGAACTCCAATGTTCGAGAAGTTCGTATCGAGACTGTGTAGAATTGTCAGGGTGCCCAACAGTTTGCAGCGCTTCAAAATGGCCGACGTATAGATAACGGCACCGGCTATCAAGCCATTAAAGATCTGCAGACGATCACCAATGGTGGAGATCTCGGTGCGAAAAAAATAACCCACTATCGACTCGCCCTGACGCAGCGAGGAGATGTAACAAAAACCGCACAGCACAATGTAAACAAAAATGTTGAAGATGCCAAAGCACGACATCTTCAGATACGATTCGCCCATCTTGCGTCGCACCACATGGAACGGTGTCAGGCCGTAGAGGAAGGTGAGAAAGAATAGCGGACGCAGTGCCTCATACACCTGCGACGATATGAAATATTTGCGTACACGACGCAGTGCAGTGGACATTTTTTTAAACTTTTATTCGATTCTCGGACTGGGACGACGCACAACCGTTCGACTCAAAGTGACAACGCGAACTGCAGCCACAGTGGACACAAAAAGCACAGCCGGCACCCAGCAGCAGGACGAGCTGAGAAACGAGTGACGAACGCGTTGGGTAAACAAAAACATGGAAAACATTTCACCGGCAATGGCAATGGCAACGGAAGTGTAAACTGCCCGCTCATCATTCCATCATTTTGTCAGTCTGTCATTCAGTCGCCTCCATGATGCGAGAGCAGTGTGAGAGCTGAGTGGAGCCAGCTAGGATTACAGAGCAGCGGGAGCAACAAGTGTGCGTGAGCGTGTGTGTGTGTGTGTGTCCTTGACACGGCGCACGCATCCGCGCAGCATAGTCAAGCAGACGCCAGCGTCGCCTTCGCCTTCACCAATGGCATCGGCATCGGTGTCTGTATTTTTTTTTTTTTTTTTTTATTGAGTTGTTAGCATAACTCAGTCGGTTCGTCTGAAGGGGATGCTGAGTGAGTTGGGGAATGGGAATAGATACATAGATAGTGCAGTTAGAGCAGGGGCGCAGCGCGAGAGTGTCACAATGACAAATTGCGTATGGTAACTGTGCGCAGAGAGCGTTGATTAGATAGTCACGTTACCTGTTAAAGCAATAATCTGAAATGGATTTAACGAGCTATCAGTGATATCGTATTATCTATATGCAACATAAAATGGTAGTGTATATTATAATTGATGTATTATGGATAAATAGACAATAGATAAATTTATCACAGAAACTTTACTAATATTCTGTTCGTATAATTTTAAGGCAAAACAAGTGGGTAAGGCTACAGTCGGGCGCCCGACAGTAAGATACCCTTCTCCCAATTTTCCAAATCCGTTACAAACGTGTAACCACACTCATAATTTCAAACAGAGAATTCTGCACAAATACTTCTAGTACATATAGCTTACTCGCTCGCACTCACACAGCGACGCGCGTAAAGAGTAAAGCGAGACGACGCAACGTCGACGTCGGCGTCAACTGCTCAAAGCAGCGCGTCGGCTGCTGCCCGTACCGAACATTTGTACTGAAAACGTTGACTTGAATAACTTCTGTGTTATTGGTCCGATCGGATTGTAATTTGGAGGATATGTTCACATTGCATTCAGCTTTATACATACCAAAGTAGAACGTTATGGATTTAATACTTTGCTTAATAATCGCAAATAACCGATTTGCGGGGGTGGTGGGCGTGGCATCAAAAATTTGAGATAAACTTTATCTGCCTATGATTTACAGGAACCTTCATGCCAAATTTGGTATCTCTAGCTTTTTTAATAGCTGAGATCTGTTGTCTCATACAGACGGACAGACGGACAGACGGACAGACGGACAGACGGACAGACAGACGGACATGTCTCAATCGACTCGGCTAGTGATCCTGAGCTAGAATATATATACTTTATGGGGTCTGCCACGCCTCCTTATGCCTGTTACATACATTTTGCACAAAGTTAGTATACCCTTTTTTGACCATTTTCAATGGTCGAAGGGTATAAATATGACTTATATTTTTTTATTTTCGATATATTTGTTTTCCATTAGGTTGCGTATTTAGATCTTTGACCTGCAGCAACAGTAATTAATAAGCAATCGCCTATAATCATGATTAAAGCACACTGTATGCCTCGACTTGCTGTGCGACATTTATTATCTAGCGCATTTATCTCTTATCTCCAATTTCATCGACACTCTGGCTCATCCCTAGCGCAGGCAGCTCCTCTGGTTGGCAATTCATTATCAACACACATATGCTTGACACTCTTCACTAGACACACACACACACGCGCATACACAGTAACCCGTCACACTCAGCTGCGCGGCTCACGAGGCGTATGCGCAACATTAGGCGAGAGCCAAAGGAAGAGAAAGCTCTCATCTACTCTATGCCATATGCTGATCAGTTTGTTGTAGTCTGAAGGGGGAGGGAAGGGGTCACCCACTGTGCATGCATAATATATCGCAATTTATGGAGCGTGGCATGCAAAATAAGTGAGTAAAAATATTGAAACATTTCTTTTTTTTTTTTCGTTGCTTTTCCATTGAGATGACATCTGAATAGCGAAAAGATAAACAGCGCGGGGAAAAACTATGTACATTCACAATTCGCACTCAACTTAATTATAACTGGGAATGAGTGAGTGTTTCTAATCATCATCATGTGTCCCACTGTGCGCAGAGGCTATTGACCCAGTTGTAATGTCGCTGCTCGAGTGTCGAGTGACTCATTTGAAATTTTGTGTTGCCTACTTTTGGGCGGCTGTTGAAAATCGACGTATTTCTGTTATCGCACGCGCGCGAAAGTGCGAAAGTTAATTAAACAAATTAATTGTAATTTTCCGTTGGCAATCTAAGCTGAAATGGGGTACTCCAAATTAAGAAAAGTAATTGCGGAACTACAGTAAATATAAATAGGAATATGTTTTTTCTTCTCTTTTTCCCTTAATTATATTTGATTTCTTGGACTGCTCTCACTTACCTTGTGCAATCGCACGAATCTTCTGCGCACTGAGAGCACCAGCAGGCAAAACATAAAGATCGTAATGGATATTGTGATGAGTTCGTAGATCATAAGAAAGTAGAGTTGCCACGAGGCGGTGACCTGCATTTTGGCAAAGCATATCAGGCAGACTGTGATGATGGTGCCATCCAGAGCTAAGATAATCAGCAGCGTCCTGAACGTCTCCAGTTGAACAGCCACATAGTTGACAGGATAACGCAAATCCATAAGGCGATGATCGATGCGTACCAGCATCTCGATGGAACGACGCAGATAACGACGTTTATACAGGGGCATAATGAAGATGATCACCGCCGCCAGAATGCCAGCCACATCATGGAGTCGCGTGCTCATTGCCGAGATGTGATTGCGCATAAAGTAACCAATTAGTGATTCATTCGAGAGATTCACATGCGTATAGCAATAGGCAAAGAGTAGCCAGCGACTGATGGCATTGGCGAATCCCCACCAGGATTCACGCACCACACGCTCACCGTGCCTGGTTCCATCATCGCGTGTGATGTGATACGGCGTGATGCCCAGCAGCAGGGCAAGTCCAATTAAGAGGCGAATGCTGCTATAGAAATCGCGAGCACGAAATACACGATTCCAGGCGCGTTGCCAGGTAATCTCACCGGGCATCCTTGAACTCTGGCGCGGCATGGCACGTCGTCACTGCGGCAATGCGTCTGATGAGGCACTGAGGCATCGTTGGATGTGCCAGCTAATTGAGCCAGTGTCTGTGCCACTTATCTCTGATTAAATATGTATCTCTGATTGTAATCGCATTGAAGTGCCGCCCACTCCGGCCAGGTAAATCCTCTAATTCCATTTGCCAATACAAACGTCAGCTACTGTATAATGTATTAAATAATTGTTTTTTTTTTTTTCTATCTGCTTCCAGTTTTGCATCGTTATCAGTTACTTAGTGGGATTATTAATGACTGATGGCAGGTGCTGCCTCAATCTGCCATTGTTGTCTATGTCAGTGAACAATTACGCGTCGAGCGAGTCGGATGAGGAAGTTCGAATTGGGATTTGCATGCAGAGTGTGGAGTTTTCTGAGTTTTCTGGGAACTGCGAGATGGTTTCTTTGATGTGAAGAGCGCATACAAATGAATTACAGCGGAAATGTATTGTATAATGTATATTTCTAAAGATAAAGGAAATGCACTAGGGAAGTTTGTAAAGAGTTTTCAAAATTAAGTTTAATGAGAAATTAATTAATTATTATCAATTAATAATTTGAAATGAATGCATGATAAATAGAAAAATCGTAAAAACTGTATTCTTTATTCTAAAACTAAATTTCATAGTGAATCTTAATTTTAAATATGTATTTAGAAACCATATAAAAGTTATTTGTTTCAGGCTTAATTTTGGCAGTTCCCTTTCTTCTGTGGAAAATCTTTTACGAATTTGAAGAGCATTTTATTTTGGCACAAAGTATTATACTATAGCTGAGAATGATATACAATGTCAACAATGTGTGCAAACTGATTGCCTTCATATAATATTCATAATTCAAAAGTAATAGACAACAATATGATAGAGAAACGAGCACACTTTACGATCTACTATATGTTATGGTACTCGTATTATACCATGATGTTCTTTAAACAACACTCGAGTCATAATTCTGCATGGGCCACACTCGAATATGTACAGAACCCAACATATTGTGGCAGTTGCGAGTACTCGAGTGTACTCAATGTGATTACACATACACAGATCCATTCAAAATCTGCGAGAGCTGCCACAGGGTCTCTGCATCTGGTTGCATTTGCAACAATGCAAACGAGGCGAGAGATTGCATAATGAGAGCAGCTTAATGAGCTGACAGCGTCATCAGCTCCATCTGCTCCGACGGCTCCGACTACTCCGACGGCTCCGTCAGCTGCTCCGCTGCTTCGTGCGCATAAGAAAAACGCAACAAATCATGCGGCTTGCTTAGAATTTTGTCGCACAATTTGCCAAACACTCACAATGAAAATAACACAAGCTACAACAACAGCAACAACAACAACAACATCAGCAACAACAACCTACAGCAGCCACAGCAACAATAACAATAAAAATAACCGATTGCAACCGCAGTGTAAGGTCTGCCCTGCCTGGCTGGAGCTGGCTCTGAGTCTGGCTCGCTTAGCTCCAACCCGGCACGGTTTGGTCTGGTCGTGCATGCCATGACAATGGCGCCTTACGACCGACCAAGTCATGTCACCAAAAAAAAATAAAATAAAACAAGTGGGTAAGGCTACAGTCGGGCGCCCGACAGTAAGATACCCTTCTCCCAATTTTCTAAATCCGTTACAAACCTGTAACCACTCTCATAATGCCAAACAGAAAATTCTGCACAAATTCTTTTACTACATATGGCTTACTCGCTCGCACTCACACAGCGACGCGCGTAAAGAGTAAAGCGACACGACGCAACGTCGACGTCGGCGTCAACTGCTCAAAGCAGCGCGTCGGCTGCTGCCCGTACGGAACATTTGTACTGAAAACGTTGACTTGAATAACTTCTGTGTTATTGGTCCGATCGGAATGTTATTTGGAGGATATGTTTATATGGCACTCAGCTTTATACATACCGAAGCAGAACGTTATGGGTTTAATACTTTGCTTAATAATCGCAAATAACCGATTTGCGGGGGCGGTGGGCGTGGCAGCAAACATTTGAAATAAACTTTATCTGCCTATGATTAATAGGAACCTTCATGCCAAATTTGGTGTCTCTAGCTTTTTTAATAGCTGAGATCTGTTGTCTCATACAGACGGACAGACGGACAGACGGACAGACAGACGGACATGTCTCAATCGACTCGGCTAGTGATCCTGAGCAAGAATATATATACTTTATGGGGTCTGCCACGCCTTCTTATGCCTGTTACATACATTTTGCACAAAGTTAGTATACCCTTTTTTGACCATTTTCAATGGTCGAAGGGTATAAAAAAACAATCCAAGTTGCGGCATGTGGCATGTGGCACCCCACACTCGCCTCGCATTCTGTTTATTTTCTCACACGTGCAACGCATCTCGAAATGGAAATTTCTGCACTGTGTTGGCGTTAGATCACTTTATTTTGTTATATTTTAGTATTCCTCCTTATCATCATCTTATTCACCATAGTCGAAGAAAAATAAAGTATGCTGCCAGCTATAAGAGTTGGGATCGATAAACAAAATGTTTTTATATTTGAGAGATTAAAATAGAGATAGTTTCTGCTTAGTTGGGCGAAGGGTATAGCGATTTTTCAATGGAATATGTAATGAAATTAAAAAGATATAATTGGATTTTTAATATAATACTATAATATATTAAATATATCAAAGTTCTACAAGGTAGGGTATTCTAAGCAGGCACAACCGTGCTCAGCCTAGTTTTTTTTGCCTACTCATATTGTTATCATAAACAAATTGACCCTACTTAATCTTAGGTATTTTTAAATAAAACTAAATAATATTTTCACTAATACCCTGCACACTTTATGGATTATTGAAGCAGGGTATATTAGACTAGTATTATTTGTTGTTGAGATATACAAAACTAGCAGAATTCAATACGTAAGTGCTCTAAAAACTTTGCTAACATTTCTCTTGCCTTCTCTCTAGCACAGGGTATTTTGCAGTCGAGAGCTCATTGGAGCTATGCTGATAGGAGAGAAGACGCCATCTGGCGTTTGCCAAGTCAGCGCCTTTAACTATGCAAATCGATAAGTGTGCAATTCCATCATAGATGATAAGCTTATCAATCGGAACTGACCCCCAACAGCAAGTTCAGGGGAAATAGACCGAATTTGGGCGATCTAATCTTCCTCTCGAGCTGCTGTACTAGGATTCGATTTAGTTTACAACTTGACTTGGAATGTGGCGCACAAGCATCGTACGGCAGGCAGCTGGGCAGGAATGGAAGCGTCGCTTTGCTACCGCCACATCGCAACCCGAACTACCCAAATCCGCTGATGTGGTGGTCATTGGCGGTGGTTCGGCTGGTTGTCATACACTCTATCATCTGGCCAAGCGAGGCGTGCGAGCGGTTCTGCTGGAGCGGGCCCAACTGACCGCAGGCACCACATGGCATACGGCGGGGCTGCTGTGGCGATTGCGTCCCAGCGATGTGGACATTCAGCTGCTGGCCAACTCGAGGAATATGCTGCGACAGCTGGAGGCAGAAACGGGCCTGGATCCGGGTTGGATACAGAACGGAGGCATTTTCATTGCACACAACGAGACGCGGCTGGATGAGTATCGTCGCCTGGCCACGGTGGGTGCCGCCTTGGGTATTGAGAATCAAATTCTCTCGCCGGAGGAGACACAGAAACTATTCCCGCTGCTCGATCCGAAGGCTTTCATAGGGGCTCTGTATTCTCCAGGCGATGGTGTCATGGATCCCGCCATGCTGTGCACTGCACTGAGACGCGCTGCCACCACGAATGGGGCCAAGGTCATCGAGAACTGCGATGTGCAGGAGATTCTGGTGGAGGAGCGTGGTGCACGTGGCAAGAAAGTGGTGGGTGTGGCCACACCCTTTGGGAATATACGCACCGAGATGGTGGTCAATGCCACCGGTGTCTGGGGACGTGATCTGGTTGCCCGCCTCGGATCCCATTTGCCGCTGCTGCCCATGAAACATGCGTATATCGTGTCCGAATCCATTCCCGGCGTGCGTGGGTTGCCCAACATAAGGGATCACGATTATTCCACATATTTCCGCATCCAGGGTGATGCCATCTGCATGGGTGGCTACGAACCGAATCCCATCCTGCTGGATCCGGTGGCCAAGGACTTCCACTTTGGTCTGTACGAGTTGGATTGGTCTGTGTTCGAGACCCACGTTGAGGGTGCTCACAAGCTGTGCCCCGCCTATGCCAAGTATGGGGTGAAGAGCACCGTCTGTGGTCCCGAATCCTTTACGCCAGATCACAAGCCACTGATGGGTCCCGATCCCATTGTTTCTGGCCTGATGCACAATTGTGGCTTCAACTCTGCTGGCATGATGTTTGGAGGCGGCTGTGGCGAGCAGATGGCACTGTGGATCACCAAGGGTCAACCGGATGTGCCCATGTTCAGTTTTGACCTGCGTCGCTTTACACAGGAGCAGGGACGTGCCACCAAGTGGATAGAGGAGAAGTCGCACGAGAGCTATGTGAAGAACTACAGCATGGTCTTCAAGTATGATCAGCCGCTGGCGGGACGTGACTTCCAGAAGGATCCACTGCATGCGGAGATGTTGCAGGCCAATGCGTTCATGGAGGAGAAGCAGGGCTGGGAGCGACCGGGTTTCTTTCTGGGCTCCCAAGTGGAGTCCGCTGCGGTGTTGCCCTACGATTGGTATGGCAGCTACGAGCACGAGCGGCACAAGGCGAGCAACTACGAACGCGTGCTGGAGGGGGATCTCAAGTACAACAGCTTCTCAGAGCATCACGAACTGGTGAGAGGGGGGAGAGGGCAGGAGAAGCTAGCGTCTATTCCTTTTCTGAACTTGTTGTCTTGCAGATCGGATCGGAGGCTCTCGCCTGTCGCCAGAATGCGGTCGTCTTTAACATGAGCTACTTCGCCAAGATGCTTCTTACCGGACCTCAGGCTCGCCAGGCAGCCGATTGGCTGTTCTCAGCGAATACCAACAGGGATCCAACGAAGTAAGTGGACTGCCCTAGAGGAATCTCATCAGCTCATTCCCTAATTGGCTTAACTTTCATTCCTCTTCATCTCCTCCTCCTCCAGAACTGTCTACACTTGCGCTCTGAATGATGCTGGTGGCGTGGAGGCTGATGTGACGATAAGTCGCCTGGCCACGGGTACGGGTCAGGTGCATGATCCCAAGTTTGAGGGACAAGGCTATTATATCGTGGCAGGAGGTGCTTCGGCTTACTACACCTACAGCACACTGCAGGCTGAACTGCGTCGCAAGGGATTCAAGGCGCAGCTGACAGATGTCACCGCCCAACTGGGTGTCATCTCTATACAGGGTCCAAATAGTCGTCGCATACTGCAGCCACTGCTTGATTGTGATCTGTCCGATGAGCAAGTGCCTCCAAATGGCACCAGACTGGCCACGCTACAGGGTATTGGCCTCCGCCTGCTGCGTGTCAGTTTTGTCGGCGAACTTGGCTATGAGCTGCATGTGCCCAAGGCGGATTGTGTGGCAGTCTACAAGCGATTGATGGAGGCAGGAGCAGGAGAGCAACTGCGCAATGCCGGCTATCGTGCACTCTACTCGCTCAGCAGCGAGAAGGGTTATCATCTCTGGAGCTTCGATCTGCGTGCCGATGATACGCCACTGGAAGCTGGACTCGGTTTCACCTGCCGCAAGACGGGTGACTATCGTGGACGTGCCGCAGTGGATCGTCAACGTTCCGAGGGCCTGAAGAAGCGATTGGTCTACCTAACGCTACACGATCAGGTGCCCATTTGGGGACTCGAGGGTGTCTATCGTGATGGTCAGCCCGTTGGAGTGCTGCGACGTGCTGAGTATGCCTACACGCTGGGCAAATCTCTGGGTCAGGTCTACATAACGCGTGGTGATAATCAGCTGGTCGATGTGGATTACATTAAATCCGGCAACTATGAAGTGGACATTCTGGGCAAGCGCTACAGCGCGGATTGCCATCTGCGTAGTCCGTTCGATCCCACGGGACAACGCGTGCTGGGCAACTACGAGGAAAAGTAGGCGTGGCATTGACTTAGTTTCTGCATACTTTAAAGATCTTTATTATAGAGATAGATTATACCATAATATACTTGATAATATGTTTAACTTCAAATAATTATTAAAATCTATACAGATCCTTTAGATAAAATCAATAGATTCCTTTAGAATATTTAAGAAAATCAACTTAAAAAGAAATTCTGAGAGAAATTCCCTATAATAACGAAAATAAAATCAATTTTCGAGTATCTATAACCTTATGTGTTCTCCAGTTTCGGATGATGCTCACCAGATTGAAGTCACCTGCCTAGTGAAGTCATGCTTGAAAGTATAACTATGTTAGATATATTTGAGAATCTTGTTATCCCCCACAATATGCCAAGGTTGGCAATTTTCATACTAACTTATCGGACATCGCAAAGTAATACTCAAGTTTTTATTTATATTTTAACCTCAATATTTCTTGTTGTCATTTGCTGAACTTTTGTCTATTTATATAGCTGAAATGTTTATTTTAATTGTGTTTTCGCAGCAAATTGAAATATATATATATATATATATATATATATATATATCTCTGTAGGTATGTGCATCTGAATCTCGATGAAGGTTCTTCAAATAGCTCTTAAAGTTGCTTTTAGTTTTGTTGAATTGTTTGCAAGCCACAAAACATTTCCTTGAACAAAACGTTTGAATTCTACATTGTATTATTGTATCGTATCATATTGTATTTTTTCTGCAATTTAAATCATGGCCATGGAAAATGTTTGGATAAACTTGAACTGGCCGACAATTAAAGCGCCCTCTGCCAGCCGTTTCGATTGCACAGTGTGACGAAACGCGCGACGATTGAATCGAAGTTGGAGTCGGAGCTGGAGTTGTAGTTGGAAGTGGAAGAGTTCGCGTTGGGGTTAGAGAATCTAAAAAGAGTTCGACACGTGACGGCACGGGCAAGTCAAAGTCAGTCAGTGGGTTATGGTTATACTTGTATGTGGTAGTCGGGTTGCCCAACATACATCGGAGGCTGAGGAGACAAGTTAATTAGCTCTCTCGATCGCAGACACCGCAGCCGGAGTTAATTGCGGCCTCAAGAGGCGATGTTATTGTAATTTATCATTGTTTACGCTTTGTGCGCGCACTTCTTCTTGTGCATTCTGCCGCCAAATGGCCTTGAAGAGGGATGTGGAGCAGGGGGAGAAGGAGGAGGAGGAGGAGGAGTGGGCCAGAGCAGGCGAAAGAGTGATAGATGAACCCTAAGGCGATGGCGCGACGATAAACTGTCGTAATGCCAATTAAACTACAATATTTCTTTCTTTCTCTCTTATTATCAAACTATCTCACCCCCTCTCTCTCGCTCTCTCTCTCTCCCACACTTACGCAGTGAAATGTTATATAAGCTGCAAGAAAAAACTCCGCAATGAGGCAAAGCAATTAAAAATTGTCGTGCATAATGACGGCAGATGTCAAATAGCTGATTAAGCTCAGGTGAGTGTGTGTGGGATGCGGCAGAGTGAAAAGTGAAAAGCAACCCACACACACACAAACACACACGCACACACCCCCAACACACACACACACAGTAGAAACTTGCCAAAACCTGCAAAAAAATAACAAAAAATTCAGTTAATTAAAAAAACGTTTCGATGCGCGTGTAAATCGCCGATAAATGTAAATCAATTAAGCAGATAATTAATTATTATTTTTTTTTTTGTATTTTGCCAGCTTTAACTTTGGCAGGTTGCACGTAGCCAGTGCGCACTGTATGTTAGCTGGATGTGCATTTAGCTGGCTAACTGTAAGAGGCCTCGGGCCGCACGTTTGCTTCATGGTAAGCGGCTTTAATACCATATCAACCGACGGCCCCTGTGTTGAGTCGAGTTGAGTCGAGACCCAATTCCAAATTGCCTTCATTTGTTTGGGCTTATAGAGAGACCCGCAGAGATCTAATTGCCGACTGAGTCATGGGTAATGAGGGGCGCTCTAGGGCGCAAAGATTTGCCAAGCTGTTGCTTCTTCTTCTTCTCTGCGATCTCGCAGTTCATCAAGTCGGCAAGTCAGCAAGTCACACTCAAATCGAGCCACTTCAAGTTCAAGTTCAGGCGGCGTCATTAAGTCAATCGAACAACTGCAATTTGGCAATGTTCACACTTAATGAATTCACACATGAACATCTTCCTCCCGTTTAGCCCCTCATCCCCCCATGATAACCCTGCTACCCATGGATGCTGCATAAATCACTTCACAACGAATGCGCTCAAAGTCAAGACGCACTGGAAGATGCACAGTAAATGGCAACGGCAACGGCAACGACAGCAGCATTCAATTTCGATTTCAATTTCAATTTCAACTTCCATTTCGAATTCGATTGAGTTTAGATGCCGCTGCCACTTGAGCTAGATGAGTTGCAATTAAGCAAGTAAGGGTGCTGTGAGTAGCCAAGTGACTGACTTTGCATATACCCTATAAATACATAATAATAAAATTATATTTATTAAATTTTTTAATTTGTCAGTCTATCTTTACCAAATTTGCAGCGTGCTTAGAAAAAATATTATTGAGTATATATTCTAAATTTTGAAACTGTGACTACAAAACTGTAGGCTTGAGGGTAGAAAAAAGTTCATTTCTTAAATAACTTTTTCGTTTGTTAGCCAATCAAAAGGAAATTTGGTGCAATATTCTAAAACATATCTGAGAGTATACCTAATAAGTTTCAGAATTGTAAATGTAAAAACAAAGCTTTTACTTGCATTTAAAGCAGCACTCTATCTAAATCTGGCTTGCAAAACACTTAAAATCAGTCCCTGCAATAGATATATGGCCATTCCCCACTCACACATCGCTTGCAGGGTATACAGAAAATTAATTTACTCAACGACCTTAGAGCAGCTGCTGCCATAATTTTCGTTGTTCGATGTTTGCAATGCAATTTGAAGATGCGCCTCCGATGTGCGTGTTAGGATGCGACTCGCCTTGCTCAACTGCCGACTGAACTTGAATATCGAAAGTGAGCAAAGATCAGAAGCTGGCTACAGATTAACACAATATTTCCATAAACGATTGCGATAATTTGTGCTGAGATGGTAGGGGGGGGGGAGGTATGGGGGGAAATGGGCAGGCAACACCTGCTGGGAGGCATAAAAGCGGCGCATAGAAAAATTAATTAAAATGTATGAGGCGAGTGGAACGTAAACATTAATCAAAATCATAATATCAGCATATATATAGGGGCTGGCTGACAATGAATGAACTAAGCACATGCTATACCGATATATGCTACAATTAATATCCATAGACTATGGATACCAAATACCTATTCGAAATATTTTTTATTTATTTTATTGTCTGTTTTTCCATCTTTCTGCGCTTTTGGCTAATGATGAGCAAATTGTGCCGGAAGCAATTTCGCTTCATTGATTTAACTGACACATTATTGACACAGTTTTTGTGCGTTGTACCCCCTCCCTCTTCCACCCTCCGTCGGGTGTGCGAAAATAAAAGTTACATAAATGAAATGTAAATAAAATGCCGATAAATGCGGCAATGGGCAAAGATTTGTAAAGTGCGTGGGTACGGAGGGGGGGCCAGCGCAAAGGGGTGTGGGATGAATAACAAAAAAAATGAAAACGAAATCAAAACCGAAAATAAATGTAGATAAATCAATAATGAATTGTTTAAACACAGCGCGCATAGCGGCGCGTAAAAGTGAACAAAAGATTTTTGCGAGGGGCCAACAAAAGACTCAGGCAACAAACTTGCGCGCAGACATGTTGCATGCAACAAGCGTGGCCAGATTGCAACTGCAGCTCGAACATAGCACACTGACACAGTTATAACTGCACTGGCAGTGGCAGTAGCTGTGGCAGCGCAGCCGGCAGCGACGTCGACTGCGACTGCGACTGCAACGATACAGTGGGCCATAACTCAATTAACAATGAGATGTCACAGCGCAGACTGAGTGGAAATCGTTGTCTGCCTCATTTTTTGCCCAGATCCCCACAAGAGTGGGAGAGCGAGAGAGAGGGAGAGAGAGGGAGAGAGAGGGAGAGGAAGAAAGAGAGGGAGAGCGCACCTCAAGCTCGGTTTGAGCCGCGTTCGAACGGCAACGGCAACCGCAGCGCCAAAGTTGCTCGTTTTATGCTGTACTCGTTGGTTGCTTTGTTGTTGTTGCTGCTGTTGTTGTTGCTGTTGTTGTTGCTGCTGCTGTTGTTGCTTTGTTTTTGTTTTGGGGACAAGCTATAAACCGTGGCAAGATCGTCGTTGCGTTCAGTTGGTAAAAGTGAAGCGTTGCGTGCGGTTGTCTCTCTTTATAAAGTAAATTCCTAACTACACATATACATTATACATATATTTCCCTCATTCTCTCGTGATATCGTCAGTCAGCCCTATAAGCTCGCTGTATCGAGTCGTTCGTGTGGAATTTGCACAGTAGTCAAAAGGTGATTATCATCAGCAGAAGATCCAGATCCTGTTAGGATACTGTACTCGTAAAACTGTTCGAATACGCTTTGTGCCTGCTTAACTTGATCTATGTGTTGTTTTCTGTGTGTGGATCTTTTTTAAAAAATAATTTAAAATGGGTTGATTTCATTGAAATTTAGTTGATAGTTGAGTGAGAGTATGGATCGCAATTAAGTAAAGTTAGAATATGCCAATTTTTGTTGAAGAAATATATTAAAAGTTTTGCGAGACAATAAAGAAAAGCAGCAAAAGAAATAAACAAAAAAAAAAAATACTGCATCAGAATAATGAAAAATTTAAAAAACTTGGTAAATATATATTATAATGGGCTTGAAGTCAAGGTATAAATAAAAAAAGAGGTTTTTAAGCCAAGTTAGTATTATTTTTGTCTGCAAGTCTAGTAATCAGGGATTAAATAATTATTGCAATATTACCCGAGTACTTAAGTTTCCTAAAATATCATAAACATTTCTTATCTTCAGGCTGCTTTAGCTTAATTTTAGATTGTGCAGGCAGTTTAAAAAAACTGCAGCCATATTGCAGTTATGAAATATTGCAAGAACCCTCTAGGGTCGCCTCCAGCGGTAACGAGGGCTACGTAAAACCAGATGTGGGTACTTTTTTAGAGAGGGTCGCCATATTTGCTGTGCTGCTTATCTGGTTGCAATTATGTGTGCCCCCGTTTTTCGGGCAAACACTTCTCTGCGAGAATAGGTACACACCCAGGCACACACACACACACACTTGCACACACATACGTAGGCCCGCTGGGTAAATGACATGCATTGAAGCAGAAGATTGCGCAATATGTTTTTGGGCTCTGTGCAAATGAGCGGAAAATCTAATTTTCCAGCTGCATGCAAATTTGGTTTTATTTTTTTGGCTTCTATTTTTTTTTGGCAAATTTTATTCGCATCATGGCAATGTCAGTCTCGAAGGAGGACTGCGGTCATGAGCTACGGGGCTGCTACTGGGGCTACTGCAGCTCTGTAAGGTCGTAAACATTAAGCATGCTCATAAAGCTTTACGAGCTGCCCAGATAAGACAATGCGAAAATTAAAAAACATTGAACAAAAAAATAAAAGATCGTTTGACATTTTTGAGCTGCAAATTTACACAGCAGCTAATGCGCCGCATGCAGCATGCCACAAGCCGCAAGCCACATGCCCAGCATCGTGACCAAATAATGCAGGCAATCTCCTACAGTCGAAACCAAAATCAGAAAAAAAAAAAAACAAAAAAGACACTGAAGGGGAAAAAAATTCCAGCAAAGAAATCGCAAGTCACGTCGTCGCTGGCATCGCTGCAATTTTCAAGGCTGCCAAATTGACAACAAATAATTTATATTTATTATTTATTTTTTATTTTTTTATTTTTTTTCTTGGCTGTCCCATACAATGCGAAAGTCACACAAATTGCGTATCTCTGCAGATCAGTCTGCAGCAGGCTACAGTCTACAGTCTACAGTCTTCAATTGGAATGTTAGGAAAGTTAGACACGAAAAGGCTTTTATGTTGGAGCAGCAAGTGTGTGGGAGAAGGGAGAGCAGAGGTGAAGCCTTTTGGGGAATTGTGGAGGAATATATGAATATATAGTGATATTTTGGATAACTCAAAAAGGTCTTACTGAGTTTAGCTAAGTTTTTTTTTATTATTTATTTAAAAATACTTTAGATACGTCAAAAAAACCCCCAAGAAAACAAGCTTTGAAAATGTAATTTCGATTATATCATTATTGTTATTGAATCTTTAACGCTGCCCAATGCCGAATCGGATTCCACTTTAAGTTCCATCCCTGCCCCGGTTCCAGACCCAAATCGATTTAACAAATTGATTCAAATTTAATTTAATAACAAGTTGTGTCCGAAATCAAATTAAATTCAATTTCAATTTCGATTTCCGTAGACCTTTCTCCCACAAACTGGCGCACTTAATGTTTATTTAACTCATTAGCGAGACAGGGAGACAGCCAGAGCTCATCTCTCTCCCTCCAGCTGTAACTCCAGATATACACACCTTCTTCTCTCTCTCTCTCTCTCTCTCTCTCCGTCTCTTTGCTTCTTTCTGCTTGTGGTGTACTTCGTCTCGTCTCTTTTTTATGTCATGACCAAAAGCTGCAAATATTTTCACTATCATTTCGTGGCATGTTATTGTTATTTTCTTCTTCTTGTCGCTGTTATTGTTGTTGTTATCGAGTTGTTGTTGTTGTTGTTGTTGGTGCCAGTTACTACGAGGCCTGCAGAAAAAAAAACTAAACCTGTCCCGCTGCTGCTGATGCTGTGCCCATTGAGCAGTAAAAGTAACGCACCTTGCTGACCAACCTGACAGCTCCTTAGCTGGCCGCAGCACCTGCCCCCCCCCCTTCTCTTTCCCTGCCTTCTTTGTTTCCCCTCCTCCAACGGCTACAGGTGCAAACTTGCTTGGTTGCAAGCTGAATTGGCTGACTTTCTTCTTGCAGCGTTATGTCTGTCCAGTTTTTCTGCACATATTTTGTTTACCTGACGCAGCTTCTGCCGCATGCCACAGCAGTTGATGAGCAGCAGCGGAGGGAGAGGGGGGGAAGGGGAGGTTTGGCAGTTAAAAGACGCATCCGCATGCAACTTTCTTAACAGATCGCGCATCCTGCTCAAATGCCTCAATCCCTCTCGATTCATTTGCTCCAACAATCCCTTGACGTAGCCTCGACTGCCTCCACTGTGTTTGACCCCACGGCGTGAACCCACAATGTTGTCATCTGCTTGCAACATACAACAGACATACACTTCTAATTAGACCCAGACAAGCAACACACACAAAGGCTTGGACACAGACCTACTTTTGGCCAAAAGAAACGCCCAGACGACTGCCACCAACTGGTTGTCACCAGTTGCAGCTGCTTGTTCTGTGTTCGTTGGCAAATCCGTCTTCTTTATAATTGCCATCATGCCATCTTGCCTAGAAACAGTGAATAGAAACCCGTCTCCACTGTCGTTCTACATACGACTTGAACTTGGAGTGCAAACCCAAAGAAAAAAAAAAAAAAACAAACTGATTTCTCTGCGTGCACATGATGAGGATGAGCTGCTCTTCTTAAATCAGTTTCCAATTTTACAGAAAGCTGTCGATCGATTAGAAGCATCCAGAAGAGGAAGAAGAAGACTAGACACGATGAGAAAATCAAATAAATTAGGATTCTTCTAGTTAATTAGTGAGATTCTTAAGTTTTTATAATGAGTAAAATAATCTAGTTGAGATCAACTGATTTATTTCTCGAATATTTTAGACTCTTCTGCCTTTCTGTATTTTCCCAAAGATTCTAAAGGTTTGAAGCATTGAAAACTGCTGCGATAGATCAATGTATATATCTTTTACCCTCAGCTTTCAGTTGCTTGAATACTGTCTTAGTTTTTGCTTCCCTACTTTAATAATATTCTCCTTTAACTTCCCCCCAATAAAAAACGGAAAACGGAAAACCCCAATGTATGTTCGTATATGGTATAGTAGTATATTTGCATATTCTACAAAGTGTTTTTACAAATAAGTTACAACACGCAATGCTCTGTGCGCTTACATAACTCTGCATTTCAACATAATTAGGTATCTTCCTGGCCTGCAAAGATAATTAATAATCAGTTTTCCTACCAACCTTTTTTGTTTTTTCAATTATGCATTTTTTGAAATTTTCAATTAAAATTGTAAATCACTTGCGCGCTTGAGGAAAAATCAATTATCTTGGCTTTGTTTTTTTTTTTCGAAACGACTTAATCCCATCTGACCACATCGAATTGAGTAAACATGAAAAATTGTACAAACGGTTTTTTGAATTGTCGTAATTATTCCGCAGCTTCTGCTGGCCAGAGATCATAAACGGGTAATGATAATATAATTTATGGGCGAGTCGAAGATTGATTCGACAGGTGCAGGCAGGTTGACCTAAACGCGACTAGAGTGTACCCTGTAGGGATTAATAAACTCTTAAAGCAGGAAAGACATAAATAACCAAGCGAAATGTTTCTTAAATCCTAAAGATTCAATTTTAATAGGGTATATCTTTGCATCATTCTTTTTCGTTCATAGTTGGCATTTAATACACCCCTCCTAATTATCTCTTGCCCGTACAGGGTAACCAAAAATTATACAGTCAAAATTAAGGAAGAATAATCATGTGTTCCAAAACCAGTTGCCATTAGGCTGTAGATTTGGCTATAAAATTTGTCTAAGCTGGCGATTAATAGCCATATTTCGCAGAAGTCGTGACTAGAGGGAGGGAGAGAAGGGGTATCTAAGGGGTTATTATTTAGGGGGAGAAGGTGTTTGCAGCTGCAGCCTGGTACCGAATTAATTGCCCAACAAACACCTGTCACATAAATCGGAATGTTGCACAGATGTTGCAAGAAGAAGCAGAAGAGGCAGCAATGGAAGAAAATCAAAATCGAGAAAGAAAAAACCAAAACTTTATTTGGCAATAAGAAGGTTGAATTGTTATGTGTTGTATAAGGCGGGGGTAATTTGAAGTCGACTCGTCTCTCTGCTTGTTTTGATTAGTCACAAGTGCCAAAACGATTATTCATGAACAAGTCTCGATACCATAGTATGCCTTTCTCCCCCTGTGTGATCCATGCAGAAAAAAATACCATAAAAAAGCAAACCACATTAAAATCAATAAATACAAAATGAATTCAATGAGGCACCACCACCGTTGGGCAATTATTGCATAACAATTCGAACTACTCGAATTCGAGGCGGGTACTCGAAGAGCACGTGAAGAGCTCCAACTCGAGCAATGGCAAATGTATTTGAAATGTCTTCTCGTCTCTGCGTACCCACGACAATTAGCTCAAGAGACAGAGAGACGGACAGAGGACGCATGTGAGGCAACAATTGCAACAATTACAACATTGGGACAAGCCGTTAAAAGACAACAATGAAATACAAAGTCGAAAAATCTTTTGTCTCATTATCAAGTTGGACAGTGGCGAAGCCTCAAGCCTCGAAGCCTCCAACAGTCAACAGGTCTCTCTCTCTCTCTCTCTCTCTCCCTCTGTGTGTTATATGTGGCCCCAAAAACAATCAACAACAACAACAGCAACAACAGCAACAACAACAACAACAACAACGGCAACAACAACAACTGAGCAATGCAACTTTCTCCATTAACGCCAAGAAAAAATTAAAAAAAAAATTGGTTTTGTATGCAAAGCCAGACCTGGTCGGGAAGCTAGAAACGACTGCGTGTGCGTGTGGCATGTGCCCTGCCCCAGAGACAAAGACAGAGACAGGGACAGAGACAGAGACAGCGACAGTGTGTGTGCGAGGCGTGCGTGGTGCCAGTTCTTGTGCAGACAGCCCAGTGTTGCCCTAGGTCAGTTTGTGACACGAATACAGGTGGAGGTCAAGGGTTTAGAGAAGGTCAGACTGCGGATAGAGCTGGATGGGGGAAACAGAAAGTGGCGCGAAAGTTGTTAAGGTAGATTGAGAAGAGCAAAGAGAGGGAGAGGAAAGAAAGAGCAGAGAGAGAGAGAGAGAAAGAGTAGAAAGGTAGTAAAAGAAATACAGTGAAATATCGCCTACAGCTCGAGTTTTAATATTTATAATACTTGCTGTAACTGTTGCTAGTTAAATATAGGTTATTTTCCTTTAAAAAAAAAACTTTGATTATCTAAAATCTGGTTAATCTTTTTTCCTGTAGTTAGTTAAATAGTTAAATATATAATACTTCAACTAATGTATTTCATTCAGATCTAACTTCATTTCCCCAAACTTTCAGCTTTCTTCTATCAATAATAGTCAGATAACTTTGGGTGCCTAACCGTTTATATTAAGCCCTTTTATGAGCACACTCTATTTCAAGGCCAGCTTAATGTTTAGCGCAAATATACACTCTTAGCTTTAAGGTATTTAATTACAGCTACATTTCATTCCGGATCTAATTGTGGCTAATAAAAATGGCTAGTATAAAACCCATCGATAGATGCATTACATGGGTGATGGGCCGGCCGCAGGTGCCGTCAATAGACCATAAAAATTTGCATACAATTTCGCAGCAATAACTTATAATAGAAAAAAATTTATAAAAGCATAAAACAATAAAGCAATTAGCATAGAGAGAGAGAGAGAGAGAGAGAGACAGAGAGAGATGGAGGCGAGACTGTTGCTGGGCAGGCTGAATCTGCGATCTGCGAGCTGCGATTGTAGAGTTCTCATGATTACGAAATAGGGCCGAGTCGGGGCGCACGACAAGGCCGTTTGGGGGCAAACCTCGATGCGACAACAAATTGGAAAATTCGGAAAATGGAAAACTACTCAATTAGGCGAAATGGAATTGTATTGTGTGATTTATTTAAACAATTGCACGATATAAACAAAAGTCAAAATCGCTCAAAATCAACTATAGAGATAGAGACAGAGAGAGATCTGATGCGATCTATTTCCAATCACTGATTTTGCATAAACGCTGCGTTGGGTTCGTGGGGCCAGTCGAGCGGAAATGGGTTGGGTCAAATTTGGGCAACGAAAAACCCCAAAACGAATATAATATCGAAAATCTAGAAAAATGAGAAAACTGTGTAAACAGTTGCAAATCACGATCCAAACTCATCACTCTCATCATTCTCTTGCAGCCTGGTTTCTCTTGCACTCTTGCTCCTTCTCCGCTCCGGTTGATATGTTTGTGCTGCGCACGTTGCTGCTGCTGGCGGTGAGCGCCACCGTGGCGTTGGCCCAGCGTCGTCTGGCGCTGCCGGATCCGCGCAGCTGCGCCAATCGTGTGCGTCATGCCACGTACCGCGATGCACGCGGCGTCTCACACTCGTACTTCTTCAGCTGGGAGCATGCGCCGACGCGCAGCTTGGAGGTGGACTGGCTGGATGCGCGTAACATTTGCCGTCGCCATTGCATGGACGCCGTGTCGCTGGAGACGCCGCAGGAGAATGATTTCGTGAAGCAGCGCATCGCACGTGGCAATGTGCGCTACATATGGACATCGGGTCGCAAGTGCAACTTCGCCGGCTGCGACAGGCCTGATCTGCAGCCGCCAAATGAGAACGGTTGGTTCTGGTCGGGATCGGGTGGCAAAATTGGACCCACCTCGCAGCGCAACACTGGTGATTGGTCGCAGACCGGTGGCTACAATCAACCACAGCCCGACAATCGTGAGGCGGCGCAGGGCAATGACGAGAGTTGCCTCTCCATTCTGAATAACTTCTACAACGATGGCATCAAGTGGCACGATGTCGCCTGCCATCACATCAAACCCTTCGTCTGCGAGGACTCCGATGAGCTGCTGAACTTTGTGCGCTCTCGGAATCCCAATGTGCGTTTGTAATTTCTAATTTCTATTATATGAGATAAGTGGGAGAAGACACCAGAAAACAGAAGGATGAACAGGAGAATGAAGGAAAGAAAAACAAAACACATTAAATATTTATGTAGCATTTAAACGAGCATTGATTGATTGTCTGCTTCTGATTGATTAATTGATTGATTGATTGACTGCTTGCCACGCGGTGCCACATTTGGCCAAGTTTCATTTACCATTCTAAAAAACGCAACATTTTCGAATAACATTTTCCGTGTCCATTTTTGCGCATGAAAAAAACAAAATTGTTAAATAATTTTAAAACAAATTGTTAATAAAAATCTATATATAAATTAAAAATGTGCTGAACTTTTTTATACACATTTAATCAATTTTCTGATTAATAAAAAATATTACATTTTTAAAATAAAGTTTAAATTTAACAGTTGCAAGAAACTGTTAGTAACAGCCCTGTTAAATTTAACAGAAAATATATATTGGTTTGAAAGCCACTGTTAAAAATGGCGGCTTAAAAAAGCTTAAAGCGTGTGAAGCTTAGCTTTGCCTGCAATTGACCGCCAGATGGCGTTAGCATTTGTCCAACCATGGTCACCCTAATTGAAATTTTCTTATCAAGGGAGCATTGTCAATATTGACACTTTTTCAAGCATTGTCAATTGGATATTTTGATCATTTAAAACATTCAACCACAGCAATTGACAACAAAAAACTTTACCTAAAACGTAGAAATATACAAGTTCATAGATTGTATCCAACCGACATAAAATAACACTGTTTATATTTTTAGTGTGTTTGTACAGTTTTACAGTCATTTCTTATCTTTATAATGGAATTTGAATGTTTGAATACATCATTCATTGGGACAGAGACAGTCGCTCAAAGAAATGATGGTTTTCCGTTTCAATCAATGCCAAATCTATCTGGGTCACTTGACGAATCCTCATTGAATCCAATGGCATCGGAGTTTATACCGTCGTATCTTAAGAAACCAAAACAACAACCAAAGACTGGCAATTGTGACAATAACATGGAAGATAGGAAAACGGAGGCAACCCCATCGTCAACGTTGATATCGAGGGACCTGGCCGATGCAACCTATCTCTATGCCCAGCGACAGCTCTTCGAGTTGTTGCATCAGTTAGGCAACAAGTTTATGCCACTAAAGTCCTTCAATGTTAGCCTAGCGCCCGATGGCCTTGGCATCAATGTAAAGTTCACTGCCGAACAGGTGGGTCCACTGGTTAACAAACCATTGCTGGACGAGACCGTCTGTCAGAATTGTGCACTGCATGTGGAGATTGGCGAACGTTCGTCGATGCCACGAAGGCTGCCCAATGTACTGACAGCCAATTTTATGACACGCATGGGTGAGATACTAAACGATAAGATGGAATGGCGCAATGGCTTAAACGGTGACGCCACATCTGGGAAAAAGGATGCCATCAATCCGACCAACGAACGCCACAATCTGAGCTCGAGTACAAATGAAATCAGTTCTATCAAGAAACCGATGACATCCAACCAGAATGCCATAGGAATCTTGTCGCGACCAAACTCAGCTTCTAAGATTCCCACCCTTGTTCCCAGTTGGAAGCGATCGAGAACCATCAGCCGTACTGATCTATGTCAAATAGGTGGCGATATGGTTAAGGTTGATGCACAACTTGAGTAAGTTAACATAATATTGTGATTCACTTGATTAATTTCTTTCGATTTCAGCAAGAAATCAGTTAGATTGCTACCCCGAAAGAGTTTGCTTCATTCCAGATCGAAACTGGCTCCACGTGGCACAAACACATCCCTTATGCGTCAGTTAGAAGTGAAAAAGGTAGATCTATAATTTCCTTAAAGGAAACTCATTAAAATCTAGTACTACTCCTTCTTCAGCGTTTGAATGTTCTGAAAATCGACTAGAATTGTTTTAATTTTAAAATATTTACAAATACCGATATAAAATGAGGATCCAAGGAACTGTTGACCCAAAAATTCTAAACTGGAATTTTGCCGACAACATGAAAAGTTTGATTGTTTTTGGCTTTTAAATTATGATACGCAATTGCACCATTTTAATGTTTAGTTCTCCAAAATTCCCACCCACAAGGGTCATCAGCCCAACTGAGTTATGCCAAATAAGTGGCGAAGTGGCTAACATAGATGCATAACTCGAGTAAGTTAAAACATAATATATAGTGGAGTAAGACTAGCTAGCCTGATCCGGTTTTTTCTATTTTTCAGCAAGCAATCAGCTAGATTGACACACATGACGAAAAGGTTGTTTCTGGCCAGATGGAAACTGGTTCCACGTGGCACGATCACATCCCTGATGCGTCAGTCAATGAAAAAGGTAGAAATATACTTTCTATAGAGAAAACTTATTACAAAAAGTTGTCACTGGAATTTCACCGACAACATGAAAAATTGATTGTTTTTGTCTCTTAAATTATGATCCACAATAGCAGCATTTTTAATTTTAGTTCTCCGATGAAATTTAGTAGCATAAACAACATGGCACTATTCGAACAATCTTAATAAATTGAAAACCAACCAAAAAAAAAAAAAGCCTAAGAGCACCAAAAAAATCAAATAGCGCCTAGTTTTTTTTTTTGAAACATTTATTTTTATCTCGATTTCGAGTTCTATACGATTTCACTAGAAAATGCATGTAAATATATATTCATGTATGTTTTAGTTTATCATAGGTTTTCAATACTTTGGTAAGTTCTGTTGCTTCTGGTATATATGTCTAATTCAGTTAGGTATACAATATAATAATCATAATGATAAAATAGTTAATACAATAATTTGCAGAAGAAGACACAAAGTTAGCTGATTTTATCTAAACTTGGGAGCTGGTTTTATATAATAATTAAATATATTTTGTATACATATATTGAATAATTTCTATTTTCGATTTATATCGGTTTCTAGTCATTCTTCACACTGGAAATATAATCGTAATAATAAATAGGAGAAAAATCAATAAAAAATTTACAATCATAGTTAAGTCTATATACAAATATTGAGATTAAATCTAGAACAGTGTTTAACAACAAGTAAAGTTCTTTTCGAGGGTTTAATAAAATTATTAACAAGTTAGTTTCGCTTTTCGAGTGTACTGGAACTTGCGCAACTGGTCATGTGTGCGTGTAGTGTATATATACCTTATATAGTATACAATAGGTATGTGTGTTCTTTGTGATTGATTGTGGGGATTGATTGGTTTGCTGGTGTTTGCATTTGGGCTTTAATAAACGGCAAAACCAAAACCTAAAACGGAAATTAAAAAATATGATTAAATTCAAATGTAATTAATTAATGCATTTTGCTAGATTGATTCACACTTTCTTCTAAAGGGGGAGGGGCAAGGTGTAAGCACATTTAATACCAGTTATTGTTGATTTGTTTAGTAATTGCATTCGGTTAGTTTTTGGGTCAATCTACCTTGTTTAGTTAGTTACAATGAATGCGCATTTTTAGCCAGTTAGATGAAAGACACAAACCGAGGCACGGGACGGGACGAAATTCTTAGATTACCTTTACAACGACAACGACAACGACAACATCAAACATCATAGATCTGAGATCATCTATCATACGATATACCAGGGATCATAGATCATACAAAAGGAACACCAAATACAAGTTAAATGGCTACTGGAATTAGGCTTCTACTTGTTGCTTGTTATACGAGTACGAGTTAATTTAGTAGCTGTGCGTTTGTGTGTGTGTGTGTGTTTCTGTGTGTGTTTGGTAACTGTTTAACTGTTGTTGTTTGTTGAACTTAAGCAGTACTTGAGTTATGTGAGGCCCCACTGATCGCATTGAATAAAGCCATGCTATTTCGCTGGGCTGCGGCATCGGCATCATCGCTAAGCGGCTGGAACGACTCGTCTTGTAGTAACTCACTAAGTGCCTGGCACAGTTTTTCATAGTTCTCCTTCAATACCAGATGATATTCCTTCTGATCGGCACTGATAATGCGCTCGTTCAAAAACAACGCCTTGTGACAGACACCAATGAAATCCCTGGATGAAGAAAAAGTGATTAGTAAACATAGTTAAAGTAAATTTTTTGTAGACTAGCATATTCTAGCAGTTTTTACCGAAACACATCTTTCAGATCCTCAACACGATCCACAGAAAAATTATTGATAACCTTGGCATCGAGGAAGGCATGCGCATATGCCAGTGGGCCGGCATTGACAGTGACCGCCACACTGCCCTGCAGACGTAGTTGCAGCTTCTTCACATCCGCTGGCGGCAGTATGATCTCCTCCAGCTCTGAAACCTTTGATTGCATCTCATCGATGGCCACCTCAATGGGGCTTAGCTCGATGATCTCACGAGATTTGACTGGTATGCGCTTCAGCACATACGGAAAGGAGTATTGAGCTGCAAGGCACAGAAAGAATAACTGAATAGAATCTGCTCATCAGCTGATTGACTCACACTATACTCACTTTTAATCACAGTCTTACGTTTCCATTGATCCTCGACGCTGCCACGTGCTGCGCCTGACTTGGTGAAGGGCGTCTCGTACATGAATGTATCCACATCGTGATTCTGTTCAAACTCATTGAGGCGCTGATCGAGCTCATCTTTGCTGAAGAACGGTATCACATGGGTAACCTGTATGTAGGCCAGTTTGGAGTCCAATTCGTTAACTTTTACCTGTAATGACATAGAGAGAAGTGGTGTGATTAGTAATAGTTTGAAAGCGAGAGAAAGCAAAGGATCTATTCAAGTTGAATCCTTGAAACTGAACAATTGATGGCAACCAAAGAGCGATTCATCGTAGCAACATTTTTCTCTCTAGTTTGACGACATCTCAAAGCTTTCGAATTTAAATCACAAAACAACAGTTGCAAACATAATAACTCACGAATCGCTTTACAAGACGTAAATTATTTGTAAGCTTGAGAGTAAAAGCACTAAATTTAGTTTCGAGTTTTTTCTTTTAGTTTTTTTTTTATTAGACCGTTTAAGCAGTGCCTCGCCCAGCATGAATGTTGAAGACATACCCCAGCAGCAGCAGCAGCCCCAATGGCCAAAACAGGTCGCCGACTTGTCGACGAAGGAATCAATAAGTAGCGATAAGAGCTCAAGCCTAAGCGAATCTTCGCTAAATCCAAATGCAGCTGAATTTATCCCATCGTACATCAGATTCGGTGGCAATGTAAAAAGTTCTCAGCTCACTAAAGAATCGAGTGTAGAATCGAAGAAGACTGAGAAGAGAACAGAATCGACGACAACGTTGGTGAATCAAGAGATCGTCGGAGATGCTGTCGTGCATCAGAAACGCACAGATGCCCAGAATCGACACATTCAGCGACAACTCTTCAATCTGTTGAAGCAAATGGGTAACCAGAGTCTGCCATTGGCGCAGATTCAATTCAGTCTGATTGCCAATGGGCTTGGCGTCTCGGTGCAATTCATGTTGCCGGAGGTGACAATAGCGACACCAACAACACCAGCTGGGAGCAAATTTAAACTGGACACAGAGGCCTGCCAGGCGGCTGCAGTACGCCTGATGGTGGGAAACAAACCGACCAGAGGTCAAGCGTTAATTATGCCATTCTTATGCCGTATGTCCGAGATACTCACACGCAGTCAGTCCGAAAAGAAGCTAGAGAAACCATCGCTGTGTCCACGCTGCGAATCGCTGCCCACAAAGCCGAGCTACACCGAACTCGAGATCGAACGACAAATCGATTATATCAAGGCGTTCGAGAAAGTGATCAACGACGATGGGGGCAGAAGATATCAGCAGGCATTCAAGGAGTTGTGCCACAAACTCGGATTAGCCGCACCAGATGATCAGCTCAACTACTTTGGTTGCTGTGTTCTCGAAGAAGGAGGAGCGGGATCAGAGCTGCAGCCTAATCACAAACAAGATCACATTCCAAGCACAAGTCAGTATAGCAAATCGAATAAGAATATCAAACAGGATGAGATTCAAACTAGCGAGGAAGATATCAACCAGAACAACAACAACAACAACAACAATGCCAACACCGAACGTTTCTACATGGATCCGGATGATCAATTGCCCTACGATTGGGATACATTTACCACCGATTTCAGTACAATGAAAAACTATTCATTTGCCAATGTCGGTGGATCTGAGGTGCATGTGAATCATCTCAATGAGATCTCATCTCCCCGAGAGCGAAAACAGTTGACACCCAATAAGAAATTCCATAAGAGTGCGACCCAAGGATCGGCCACGTTATCGAAGAGCAAAGCCAACGTGTCGTCATCGTATTCAAAATTGTTCAAGCTCAATCCGATGAAGTGCAACAGTGCACAGGTCGGAGCTCGCAAGACGGGTTCGCACAAGGATAAGGAACGTTGGCGTCACAGCATGCCCGGGCGATCGACAGCCGCCGGCGGAGCAGTGGCCAAGGCTACAGCGGAACCGCACTATCTGCCCGGCAATCGCAGCAAGCTACATCAGCGTGATGGACATCCAAAGTCCAGCCAAATTAGAAATCAAATGACCGAGCTAACTAAATCTCACATAGTAAAGGCAGCGGCTAACTGTGAAGTCACCAAATCACAGCAGATCGATGCGATGCATACGTGAGTATGGAATGTGGAGATTTCCATCTCTAATCTAATCTTCCTTCTAATCAACTGCAGCAGTAAAGTATCCAAGACAAACAACTTGGGCTGCAGAAGCAGTACAGGTGCAACCTCGTCCACGCATATTAGCAGCAAGCAGAGTATTCACCATCGACTACTCGCACCACGCAGTACTCACGCATCGCAGATGCGGCAATCGGAAGTGAAGCGTGTAAGTTATCGATAGACAGAGACGAAGCCCAAGATCGATTAATCTTTCTATTCCCATTGCAGCGCCTGAGTCTAATGCGTGGCGAGGACAATGACAATTCCATTCAATTCAATGACTATCTGTTCAAGTGAGAGAAGTCTGATATGTTGCTGATTGTATGACAATATCGATCGAAATCTTTCATAGATAGAATCTTTAAGTAGTTAACAACCAAAGTCACCTCTTATCTATGTATTAAATCAATTTTGTTCACAAGATCGTTTCCTTTACTTACCGGCGATGAATCCATAATTAGCTTGACCACATCGGCTCCAAACTTTTCCTTATATTGCTTGGCCAGACGCTCTGATATCTCACTGAGTGACGTCAGCTTTGGCTCCTTGTACACATACTCAATGGCGTGATCCTCTTCGAAGTACATCTGGAAAATGGAATTGAAAGAGATTGAATTGATGAATTCAAAAAGTGGGAAAGAGAGGCTCTGCTCTTACCATGCCATAGAAGACCACACGATAGAAACGACCCAACATACGCTTCCCTGAACGATTCACCTCGACCACCTTGTTGTAGGCCTGAGCCAGATGCTCGTAGCACTGCGCTATCTCGATGAAGCTGCGTTCCCGCTCATAGATGGGCAGTATTAGTTTGTAGAGCTCACCCAGACACTCGAAACGTTCGGCACGGTCGAGAAAATCGGCACATTGCTTGAGCTGTTCGAGCAGCATATGCTCGGTGTACTGTGAGTCCTGAGCACCTGCGTCTAGCTTTAGGCCCTGCTCATCTAGCGGTATATTGCGTGAAATCTTACGGAACGCTGTTGATGACCAGTTAAGAGTGCAACCGCCACGCAGACGCAGATACTCGCACATTAAGGCGGCGATGTGTAGATGACAGCACGCTGCCTCTGAGAGATTACCGTTCTGTTCGTGATTCCTGGCCATGGTTACCAGCCACGTGTGACGCAACTCTGGTGTGGAGGCATACGAATTGGCCAGTGAATACTGCAGCTCAAGCAAACGTTCCGGATCCATGTGATGTGCCTGCATTTGTGCTGTGGCCATGAGCACGGTGCGCACACGTCGCGTTAGATCCTTCACCTCCATGGGGAATCCTGTACCCTTCATGGCCTTGTCGCTATTCGCATAGCTATTGATGATAGACAAACTCTCCTGGAAACGCGCATTATTCAGTCCAATCACATTGCCAATCATCTGCGACACGGAGATGATAACCTGCAGATGGACACGAGTCAACGCTTTGCGCCCGCTGAATTCAAAATTGCTGCGCATTAGCAGATACAGCACGGCGCAGGATTCATGACGTATGTCCACCAGACGACTGTCGCATGCCTTGAGTAGCTCATAGACCATCTGTCCACAGAGCATGGCATTGCCCTTGAACAGAGCCATCGAGTAGTTGTTGATGAAGGCACGCAGAGCGGCAAACACGTGCTTGGACAGACGCTCCGATTGGCCCAGCTGCAGGAAGCGCAAATAGACTCTGGCAAGCTTGGGCAGCACCAGGCTATCGGCGAGCAACTGACGGAATTGCAGCACATAGAGACCCAGACAGTCCAGAATGATCATGCCCACCTCTGTGGCCAAATTCGATTCGTACAGTGCCTGCTGGGATTTAGCTAAACAATTCATATCCTCAAGCAGATGTTCTCGTGTTTGGGTGAGTGTGCCGGTTCCACCACTCGCCTCTTGGTTGCCATTCTCCAGCACCGGTGGTGTGGTGCGTGCGGGCAACGTGTGCGCCTTGGTGGGTCGCGTCACACGTACATCACTGGGCAGGGCCACATTCTTTTTGCCCACATAACGAAACTGCAGCAGACAAAGATCCAAAATCGATAGAAAGTGTAGGGTCTCTGTCTCGGTGCAGTTTTGCCACCAGCCAATCATTTGATCCTGCGATAGATGCTTCACAATGAAGAGGAAACCCAGCAGAAGATCCTTGCTTTCGGCCGCACTGAACTTGTCGCATCTCGAGAGAATCTGTCCGTGGGTAACGCTCACCGAACGATTATGTCCATTGCGCAGGGCCACATCCGTTTCACCATTTGTGTAGGCACCAATTGTGGTTGTGTCCTGGGAGTGCTAGACGAATGGAATAGTCTCATTAGCCAAGTGCAAATCTTCTAGAGAAGTCTTACTTACCCCCGAATCGGTATTGGAATTCAGCGATAAATTGGAGACGCCATTGCCAACGGCAGAGCCTGCAATGGCGGCCAAATAGTTCTGTTCCTTGATGTGCATCGAGGTGCGACAGGGACTAATCGGTTGATCCATGTGCAGCGTCAAACGATTCTTCGAACGCGGCGTGGAGGTCAACGAGCCAAATGTGGATGAATCCTTGCTGAAGACATAACTGCTAGAGCAGCTCAACCTCTTCGTATACGATGCAGAATCCGCATAGACATGTCCATTGGGCGTACAGTTGCCCGACTCCGATAGATCATCGATGCGCTGCAGATTATCCATGACAATTCCCAGCCAGGGCACATAGAGCAGTGCGATGCGAGAGAGTTGACCACGCTGCTGGTAGCGTGCATCTAGTTCGTGCTTGGCCAGCAGATCCTTGAAGATGGCCAGCGCATGACGACGTACATGCCCCACCTCGTTGAGGCTGCTCTTTAGCTCCTGCAACAGCAGCCCGGAGAGAAAATGTTGCCGGCAAAACTGCTCAGAGAGTGTGAAATGATGCAGCAACTCGGGCGGACGATTCTTTGGATTGAGCACGAATGGCAAATTCAAGGGAACATAATGTTCGTGCTGGCAAATCTCTTGCAGAAAGTTGAATTTGTATTCGTGAAGGACACGCGGATTCCCTGGCGTAAACTGTTCCATGTAGAAGCGAATCAAGCGAAAGACAAAACCGCGATCCATGTAGCTCAAGCACTGACGCACAAATCGGGCCAGGGAACGATTCAGCTGATGCGTCTCTTCGCCCAGATCATCATAGCGTGTAGTTATGTACGGCACCAGCACCTTGATCAATTGTTCCACACGATCTGCATACTCCCGGGGAAACCGCTCGTTGCGCAACATTCGTATCCTTCCCGTGGCCAGCAGATGCTGTGCCATGCTCTTCACAATCAGATCAAAGAAGATCGACGAGTATCGCATGAACTTGTTGACAATCAGAAAGTCCGTATTATTCGGATTGAGTAGATACGGCAAATGACGACACAGCTCACCGTGCACGGTACGCATCCTGGCTGTCTGCTGGCTATAGTAGGGTGCATGGAACACATACTTCACATAGGCCGACAACAGTTCCGTTCGCTTGGCCTGATCACTGATCAGATGAATGATGTTGGTCAACAGGCGTATGACATTCAATCCAATCTCCTCCGATTGTGTGTGCACCAGCAGCGTGAAGAGTTCGTTGAGCAGCGTGGGCAGATAATTGATCAATGACTTCATATCGATGGCATGTGTCGCCTTCAGTATCTTGCAGGTCTCCGTCTCCGCCGGCAGTGCACCTGTCTTCCCGCCCTCCAGCAACCGTTCGCAGTGGGCAAAGAAATTGTGCAAATGCTGATCCGCTGTTAGCACCGTCGAATTCAGACGCAGGCCCACACTATAGAGCGGACGCTGATTGTCGATCCACTGAATGTCCGGACCGCAGTTCTGCTGAGAAATTGAAAGGATTTGTAGGCGGCCAGGGGTGCGCAAGGCGTGCGGATTGGATGCAGGTTGTGTTGATTGTGGTTGATTGGTTGAGGTGAGGTTACGTATGCGAAAGAGAACATAGAAAGCGGGTATATCGGTTAGGCAAGCGGGATGATAATCATGTAGGAAGTAGAAACGAATGCATGAGTCATTGATGGATCAGCGGCAACGGCAGCAACAGCGGCGGCAACAACATCAACTTACCCCTTTGCCCCAGCCCAGCGGCTGTATGGATAGATAACCCACGGGTAAGGTGGCTGCAACGGGCAGCAGCTGCTCCTCCAGGCTGACGCGATTCTTCTGCAGCAGCGGCACCCAGGCATATCCAATGGGCGTTTCGAATGCAGCGTGTGCATCACGTTTCTTGCTCAGATTACATGAGACATGGTAGAACGAGAAGAGCAAATGATGCTCAGGGAACAGACCCAATGGCAGGCGCAGCTTGATCTCCTCATACCACGTGGGCGACACATTGTGATGCAGCACAGGGCAGGCGAGTTGTGAGACCAGCAAATCCTGTCCAGGTCTGCCATAGATGCACTATGGGAAAGAAAGAAATTCATGATTACTTCAAGTACTTGAGTCGCCATGGAGGGTACGATACTACCTTGAGTGGTTTACTGTACTCCCCATCGCCATCGCGCAGCTCCACAACCACAGTGATGTTTCTGGCCCGCGAGAAGATCTTCTGGCTATCGAATTGCAGGCACAACGGATACACATAGAGATGATTGTAGAAATTCGTATAGGGATACGCATCACGTTCGGCCTGGCTCTGGAATTCGGTTAATTCCAGCGTCAACGGTTGCTTCGAGGAGGCACTGAAAGTGGGCAGCGGTGCGAGAGATTTGCTGAGACCACACGGTGGCGTTTGATCCAGCAGTTGCAACTGCAGCCGCATATAACCAGGAATGATGGTCAACTTGCTCAGCTTCTCCGGCTTGCGATAATCGGCGAGCAGTTTGAGCAACTCCTCGTCCCGCAGCTTGGGCAATTCCTGGCGATAGATGGTGCTGAATTCAAAATCCCTTTGTGGTTCCACATCCAACTCATGACTGTAGGCCTTGAACAGCGGACGTGCTGCCCAGGCGAATGGCTGGCGATAGTGTCCAATGTGCTGGGCACAACTCTTGGCTGCCTTGTACACCTTCTGGCCCAGCTTGGCATCTCGTGCCGCCTTCAAATACGGTTCGGCAGCCTGTGCAATGCTGCACTGCAGCACCTTCTCGACCCGCAACACCAAATAGATGTCCGCATGGGGTGCACTCACCGAGAGCAGGCACTGTCGCAGCTGCTGGAACTGTTGACGCGGGCAACGCAGCAACTCCGCAGAGACACCATCGAAGAGCGAGTGCGGCGCCTGAGCTGCGTCGCGTTCATCGCTCTCCGAGCGTCGTGGTACGCCACAACCTGCCACCGATGCCGGCACCGGCGTGTTGGGCAACAGTTGCGCCGCCTGGGAATCGTTGATGTTGAAGTAAAAACTCTCGCTGAGTTTGCGACCCGCTTTGGCATCATACAGTGCCAGACTGGTTATGTAGGGTTCCACCTGGCACAGCTGATCGCCTGCTGCATCGGGCAAATCGGTTGGTTGATACTGCAGACGGAAGCGTAGGCTGTGGCAGCTGAGCAGGATGCGGGTGCCAAAGTGCTCGCGATACTGTTCCACATTGTCGCCGGCCAGGGCTCTGCCTGGTGTCTGGTAGCAGGCGAAGAGTCGACGTCGTTGCTCGCGTCGTGCTTGTGCAATGGAGTGATCCGTTTCACGGCCATATTTCATCAATTGTGGATGCAGCGACTGATCCAGACCCTTCAGAGTGCCAAATGTGGGCGGCTCCATGGTCGGCGGCTGCAGCTGCGGTGAAGGTGTTGCGGGTTGACGCTCCAACGATGCATTGCGCTTCTCCTCCTGCGCCTTGTTCTGTGCCAGCACCGAGGACAGTTTACTCAGCCAATCCTTGAAGTCCTGTTCGTTCTCCGCGGCCAGTGTGAAGGATTTGTGGCCCGCCGTCATGCGCAGCTCAAAGCAAAAGCGACCACGTTTGGGATTCTAAATGGAACAGAATACTCTGCATTAGTTTGGAATCTTAAGGAACAGACTTGGCGCAGTTGCCTCACCTGCACCACCTCCGTGCAAAAATCCATGACAATGGTTGCCTTTGCCTCGCCCTGTTTCTCATCCTTGTGCAGGTCCAGCATGTAGGTGCCGTCGATCTCCTGGCGCAGATAGCAGTAGCGACGCTTGAAGGATTTGTTGCCAATGTTGGCAAACATGCGATCCGATGCCGAGTCGGGTCCCTTGAGCAGATAACCCTGCTTGGTGATGGTATCCGCCTGTGAACGTGTCATTTGCTCATCAATGCGATCCTGATCCGCATCGATTTCATATACTTCCTCGATTAGCTCCTCAGCTGGCGAGACACTGCAAGCGGGCAAACTTAGTTAGCCTGGAATTATTCTCTCCCCCAAATCATTCTCTTACCTGGGCAAATCATGACAGTTTCCTCCATATGCACTGTACTTGTAGTGGATGAGATGATTCTTGGCACGATACGTGTACAGCGCTTGTCGTGTGAAGCGTGTGCATTCCGCTCGAGAACCCGATGCCACTGCTCCATCTGGCACATCCTCACCAGCTTTTACATGTTGCTCCTGTTCCTCCTCCGTCTCTGCATACTCATCCACCTCTTCGGGCTGTGCCAGATGCGAACGTAGTGTGGTCGAGGACAGTGCCGACTCATATGAGGATTCCTGTGACATTTTGCGACTCGCCGAGCCATTGGAACACTGTGAACTCTTCCGCGAGAGTTGACCATTGCCATTGGACAAGCTGCTGTTGTTGCTGCTGTGTCCATTCTGTAGGCTGCCATTGGACTGCACACTGCCCTGCCGGCTCACCTGGCTGTGCCCATTGCTGCTGAGCACCACGGACAGCGGGCAGACAATCGATTCATTTGCCGGCTCAAAGCGATCCGCCACAGATTTCGCTGTGCTGCGTTGCTTGCGCGGCATAATGATCTCCTGGAAGGGAGGGGAAAGGGAGAAATAAGTAGTGGTAATGATAGGTAAAAGATAATAACAGTTTGGACCAATCGGACCATAAATACAGAAGTTATTCAAGTTATGGTTTTTCATTTCTTTGGAAAAACATTTTCATTTCTCCCTTTCGAGCACATTCAAATTCCAATGGAATTCAAAACACATTCAATTTAATATCTTTTATCTTGAATTCTTCTATAACTTACCGAAACATCATCTGCCGGATAGATAAGCAACTCCCGCTGGGGATCATTTTGTATTAATGTTTTATTTTTGGCTATAAAGGCTTCAAAGTCAATGGGCTCCACAACGAGGGGCTTGCTCTGTAAGTATAGAAAGAAATAGAAAGAGAGAGTGAGTAAGAGAGAGAGAGAGAGAGAGAGATGACATTTTGGTTTAGAGAGATTTGCTAATTTATGTTTGCCACTTGTAAAAGCAAAGCGTGTCTATTTTGGGACACTCCCAGTCTCAATAGGTAAGCCAACAGAAACAGAGGCAGAAGATTCTTTTTTTTTCCGCCCCGAAAGAATTTATTGAATCTAGCCACGCCATAAATTTATAGCTACTTAAAGAGTGTAGTCTACCCCATCTACCCCATCTCCCCCTACTCCGGCCTGCATTTCTATTCTTGTTCCTGCGTTTAGACCTTGACCGCATTACACAGCGGATATCGACATCGTTGGTGGTTGTAATGATATGTTTCTTCTTCTTCTTCTTCTACTCCTCCCTCTCCTTCTTCTTCTTCTAGTCGTGCCATGGCGTGGGCCACAAACAAAAATCGTGGCATAAACAAATTGATTTTTTGTTTATTCATTTTGCAACGAATCTCGAATTATTTTTTGGATTTTCGAATTTGGTTTTCGGCATGTGTGTGTGTGTGTAGGCACACCTTAAGTGCTGAGACAGGTGACCCAACCCTTTATGACATGGCACCAAACGTCGCAAAAGGTTAAAGTGCCATTTCCGGTTGCTTCTCATGTAAGTGTGTGTTGTCATTCGATGTGAAACCTGAGCTTGGGCTTGGTTCCGCGTTCTGCTCGGTTCTCAGTCACTGCGTAAGGGGAGCATCGTGTGATAACTGCGTAGAAGTGTCGCAATAATGGCGCGAAGGTCGAAGGTTATAAAATAACGGGTTGGGTATACTCGATGTCATCATAAAAAAAAACACATTTGACTTAGGTCAGCAGCGGAATCATAAATAAAATACAATTTCTATACAGTTTTATAAAGAATAAACATTTTGTAAGGGTTTTCTTCAGTGAAACTGTATTTTTCATTTATGTTCAAAGATTTCTCATACTATTTTCTCATCTCTATTAATAAAATAACATTATTAAATTTATGTAAGATCTGTAGAGTTTTATTTGTTTTATTTATGCCCAATAGATTGAGAGAAATCTGTATGTTTTCATAATTAATCTAATCAATAACAAACCGTAAATAAACAGAAGCCGGCAACGGAGAGAGGGAAAGAGAGAGAGAGAGAGACTTGCATAAATTGACAGAATTTGCATTTGTTAAAATGTTTAAGGTATATGGTCTAATGATATAAGGTATATATGGTTTATATGCTATAGCAGTTGTTGAACTTTCTTTTGCAATAGATTTGGCAATCTTTTGCCTTCAGCTTTGGCCCATAGACTGTGTAACCTGTGTCGCCACCCAGGCACACCTCTCTCCTCCTCTTCCTCTCGAGACCTGCAGTTACATGTCAATGCACTTGTCGCTCGTCACATGTGGAAAGCATTCAACGCGTCGTAGGCTCACTTAGCTCTCCCTCTACCTCTCTTTCTTTCTCTCTCTCTCACTCTCTTCCTTCACGCATAGCATGCAAATTACAACTGCCGATGCGTCGCGACGTCACTTGCGTAATTAAATCCCCTCGCTAGCTTCCTCTTGCTCCTCCTACAACTCACGACCCACTCTCCTCCTCCTCTTTCTTTCCCCACTTCAGTTTAAAGCCAACGGCAAGTGCAACGCGTATTACGCAAAGTAATTGCCAAATCAACTCAAATTAAACAACAGATTTATCGAGGGGAGATACCCTGTAATGTCTAGACTGCGATTTGGTTTGGTGTGTATAAAAGGTATTATATGTAGAGCAGAAAATATACTTAGTTATAAGATGAGACAGTTTATGTGCTTATTCGATAACACCCCACGGCAACCACATCACTACAGGGTGTGTCGTTGTCAATATGCCTGCAGGCCAAGTGAAACTGGTTATACATAAGTCAATCAGTCAATATCGGCGCTATCTATTAGTCGATCTCAATAACCGTGCCCAACACGCAAATTTCTTGTGAAAATATGAAATTTTTTAGCCGCAACCGCAACAACAGCAGCAGCAGCAGCGCAGCAAGGCGTGAAACCTGAGCAGGCAGAGGCAGCAGCAGGCAGAGGCAGCAGCAGGCAGAGGCAGCAGCAGCATCATCATCATCATAATCAACCGCAGTTGCAGCCGCAGCCGCAGATAGCGCTATCATCTGGTGCTGGTTTGGGCGCCATCGAACGTGATGTTTTTCAGACGCTGTGCGCAGCCAAGTGGCATGTGGCATGTGGCATGCGGCATGCTACTTGTCGCTGGCCTCCATGGTTAACATTCAATGGCAATGACCGTGCGCAACGCCAAGATGGGCGGTCGCTTGATTGATTTCCACTATATATGCACAATTGACCCCCCCTTACACTGCCACTGACGACGCCCCTGCTCGAAGGGAATGTCACTTAAGCCAATGGAACCTCCCCAGCAATCAGACCCTGCTCCTGCTCACCCCTGCACAACAATTTAAATTGCAACAATGCACGCCGCCGCCTTTTCATATAGAAAAAAAAAAAAAACAAGAAGAAGATCTCTTGAGCCGCTTGTGGAGAGACGGAAAGGGGGAGAGAGGGGGAAAATCGCTTATTTCTCTCTGCTTCGCTTTGAAGTGAATTGGAAACCATTGAAGTGGTCGTCTGCCTTGGCTACTCTTTATAACCCTCCCCATTCCCTGTCCAATCGAAAGCGATTTGCATTATGAGTCTGTGGAAAAGTTTTGACTAAATTTAGCCTACCCAATGCATAGTTCTCTTTGATTATTTTCTTGTTGTTGTGTCTGTCGAACTTTTGACCCACACTGGATAAAACCACCAAATGAATTTCTGTTTGTTTTTTATGTTTTGGTTTTCCTTTCTGAAAAAAAACTGTAAATGCCATCGTTTAAGACATTGGGATCTCTCTGGTTATGCTTCACTTGATTTTAAGTGCTGCGAATACAATTTTTTTTTTATTATTTGATTCACGATTTCCAATTGCCAAAGTGACCCACAATAAAAAACCACCAAGTGTTCTACAATTTTCAAGAGCTTTTTCGATTTACAGAGTTTCCCATAGTTTTTTCGATGGATTTCTCTAATGGTATTTCAAAGCATTTTAAAAGAGTAGCTGGAAATTTATTGGAAATTTAATTTATTGAATATATCCGAAGATACTATCCAGAAAAATCGGTAAAAATCCATAATTATCACAATTCGAGCCCGAATTTCTTTAGGACTTAATATATTATACTTATTTTAAGCATCTCTATCGTTTTTGTGCATAAAGTAGAAAATTAATTTTTTTGAAAATTTTTGAAATTTTTGCAAGGGGTAAGCATGGAAAAAATCGAAAAATAAAAAAAAATCGACCAAATTTAAATGCAGAATCATTTTGGAGACAGTATCATGAACAAAACATTCCCGACGGAAATCGAATGACTTTTAGCAAAGTTATGAGTGATAAAAGCAAAAATATCTACAAAAATGGACCAAAACCTTGAAAAGTCGGTCAAAAATCTATATTATGTATAATAGAACTAAAAATATGTGTTGGATTCGATTTTCAAGAGTATTTTGAGTATCCAAAACGATTTAAGAATTTAAAACCAGAACGCAGCTTCTCAATAAGTCACTGTATAAGGCCGATAAGGAATAAACGCTAAATAACAAACATATATGCCCATATATATTATAAATATGTGTATATATTCCGCCACTATAAAGTTTCGTATTATCCGTTGCAAATTCCCGAGAGTTATGCGCAGCGCTGCGTGTCACGCCATTTCCTTTTGCAGCTGTTCTCCTCGAGCACATTTTTTATTCAATTTTTTCCATTTTTATAATTTTTCTCTATACATGTAAAAAATGTCGCTGCGAACGACTTTAGAATTTGCATGTGAACTTGAGCCATAAAAAGGGCGCAGAATGTTGATAAAAAAAAACGCCGACGACTTGCATAGCAATGTCATCATGTGTGTGCGAGTCGAGTGTGTGTGGAGTGTGTGTGTGTGGTGTGTGTGTGTGTGCTGTGTCTGGATATTTTTATACTTTTATAAAGTTACGTTTTATCAGTTATCCGCGGGGCCGGTTTCCCAAGTGACGCAGCGCAAAAGGTCTTAGCAGCGCATTGTTTTGGTCATCAGGGATGGAGTTGGAGTTGTTGTCGTTGTTGTTGTTTTTGTTGGTTCAATGAACCCAAAAAAACACTTTGGACAAGACCAGACCAAAACCCACACACACGCACACACACACACACACACACGTTAGCGAACTGAAAACGTGTTAACTGGGCCGTAACTTGGGGCAGTTTCAAGTGCAGCCCGACAAATTTGACGACAAGTCAGCGATTTATGATCCGAAACTGGAACTGGCGACACGACCCGATCTCCATTTAGCATTCCAAACATCATGCTAAAGCAAAGTCCATAGGAAAATGAGTTTTATAATCGCCAACAATAGCAATAACTTTCTAAGCTGCACAGCAACTCTTTTCAGTGTGCGATCGCTTTTGATTTCGTCTTTTTTTTCGATATTGGCGAGATTCACCTACTCTCTGTCTGGGTCTCTATGGGGTCTATTCAGCTCTCTTGTAAATCCCGTGCTAATACAAATTGCCTTTGTGCCGCATCGCAGCGCATAAATGAGGAAGTTTATCATTAGTTCGGTTCAATTCAAACCTCTGACATGTTCGACAGTTTAGTGAGAGAGTGTAGATAGAGCGCATTCATTAGATGCTCGTTGTTTGTTGGGTCGCATTTGCGTACAATGCGAGTCGCTTAAATCATTTCAAATAATGCCAATAACTGAGCCATTATATAGTATACACACACACATACACACACACACACACACTCATGCATATTATAATGCATTAATCGCATCTCACATTGCATAAGATACAAAGTGGGTAAAAGTGCCGCAAGGCTTTCGATTCGATTGCGCAATGCAAAGAGCAAAAAGGGGAGCAGGAGGAGGAGGAGGGGGAGGAGGCACCCCGTAACCAATGTTGTATGTGCTGTAAACGTGATTCTTCAAAAAATGAATTCATTATATTGTACATTGCATATATGCCAAAAAGGGAGCACAGCGCATTCGCGCGACGAACGAGATACAAAAGTATCTGTAGCTAATCAATTTCATGCACGCAAATAACATGGAAAGTCACAGACAAACTATGAATACCCTAACTGGGTAGAGTATTTATGCAACTGTCAACTATCTGATTACACTAATTATGATTTTATTGTGCATATGCATAATATTTTTAAATAAGGTTAAATTTGTTCAAGTGATGATTTATTTTTTTTTTATTTTAAAGTAAAACATTCCATTTCTGCCTATTTTATAGTGATTTAACGGATAGTTTTAAATAATGTTCCGATCCTTTCTTTAATTTTTTTTCTACTAATTGATCTAATTTGCGTTTCATAGTAATTTATATAATTTCTATACTTAATCTTACATTTCCTTCTTTTCTCAAATTTATTTATTTATTATATTCAAATAATAATTCATTTCTTTAAGTTTCTTAGCAGTTTAAGCTTTTCCTACTTTACTTTTTTTATAGTTATTTAACTTCCTCTTCGGTTATGTCTCGCATGGTATTTTATAGCCTGCTAATTGTCTACACAAATCGATAAGAAAGTATTAATAAAAATTGCAAACAAGATTTTAATCTCTTTGCTTTGCAGCACAGTGTTACGAGGACTTAAAGATCAACGCTTGAGGCTGTTTCGAGAGGCTTAGTAGGTTCTTGGAACTTGTTTTCTCAAATTGTTCGAAATGACAGTTGTTCGGTGGCTTATGGGGTGGGTGTGTCTATGGAAAAGTTCAAATATCAAGAGGAGACTCGAAAGACTCGAGAGGTTTATTCAACTCTCTAGGCGCAGACAATTGAGCAATTAATGAGTATATAGAGAGAGAGACAGACAGAGAGAGAGACTCGAGAAAAGCGGCTTTTGGTCTCTTGACCATAATTAGTCGATCGACAGGCGCTGACAGGTTCTTGTCTTAGCCAAAGACACGGTTGTTAAATACAATTGAAAGTGCTAAGTACTTTTTAGAAAGTTACCTGAAGCTGCATACCCCTGCAAGACTGTGTAAACATGTGTAACACACACACACACACACACACACTCACACACGCATAATTTACCAACTGCACTGAAACTGTCAACTTTCCCAATGTGTCGTCCATTTAATTGAAGATGGGAGCAATTACCAACTCAGAGCGAAGATTGAAGATTGTGTAGACCGTGTAGACTGTGTGTAGCCCGAAGACGTCGCAACAATATTCTTGCAGCAAAATGTTTGTCCAACTTTGTTTGCTTTTCTTTTACTTTCTTCAACACACTCGAGGCATTTCTTCTCTTTTAATTATCATTTGCTGCTGCTGCTTCTTCTTCTTCTTCTTCTGATTTAGCTCGTATTCTGCCCGAATTGAAAAACTATATCAGGCTACCCCATAATTGTTGTCGCTCCCCTTGATATAATTAGCTTTTGCACTTTTTGTCGTCGCGTGGGAACTTTTTTGCTGTCGTCCTCTTTTTCTTCTGCTTTATTACACTTGCTTATGCCGTTGCCGTTGGCTTTGCTTTCGACTTGTCCTCAAGGCTGACCCGACTCTACTTTATGCTTTTAATACTGTTATTGTTATTATTATTGTTGTTGTTGTTGTGTTTGTTGGTCAGCAAAAAGCGTTATTCGAGCAGTTGAGGTGGGAAGTACTTAGTAAGTACTTAACTTAAGTGGAGCACATGACCTTGAAGGGCGGCTCAGACTACCAACAATATTGTGGTGCGAGAGAAGGTCCCCCAGTTAACGTAGATTTCGATCTTGATAGGGGAAAATTGTAAATACAGTGGTAAGAGAGAGAGAGAGATCACCGGAAGCACATTAAACTCGTTTTTAAGAAAATATGATGACATTTTGTTAATTTTAAATACCTAGATTATTTATAGTGTAAACTTTAAGTATCCCATCAAATTATATTATTAAATATAAAGTAATGCTTTTAAATAGTTGAAGCTGTTTTCTTTGCACATGCCATCGTTATCCCGGTCTGTAATCTTATCTCAACTGCCTGTAAATGCATTAGGCAAATCTCCAGGCTGGGACTGAGGGCGTGTCTGCCTCGAAAGCAATTCATAAAACTATTTAGATGCCAACGCACTCGGTTATCTCTTTGCCTTCCCGCCTGCCTGCCTCCCTCTCTCGCCCTCACATGCAAAGTTCTGTGCTCGCCTCTCTTTGCGATTCTCACACTTGAAATGACTTTTGTTGTTTGCAACTTTTGTTGTTTGCAACTTTTGTTGCTGTTGACACTGCAAGTTGTTTTTGTTGTTGTTGTTGTTGAGTTTGCACTTTGCTCTATTGCACAATAAACAAACAAAACTGAAGTCTGCCTGCCTCATATATAGTATACCTCTTCCAACTTGACTTCAATTTAACTCTATCTCTGCGTATTTTCCTACTCCCTCTCTCTCTCTTTCGGCATTCCCCTTTATGGCATTTGCGTCTATTGAAAAAAATGTCGCATCATAAAATTGTAATGCAATTTTTCGCAGTTTTCCACAACACATTTTTCCCCCAATTGGCAATATTTACGCAAATGTCATTCACATCTCCATAGAGTGGGCGTGAACGGGAAGGGGTAAGGGGGTTAGGCATGGTGTGAGTAACTTGTTCGAGATACTTTTGCAACTGTCAGTTAGTTGGCAAATATTCACAGTCTATCTCTTTCTCGCAATTCTCGAGTTGACACATTTATGAAAACCTAAAAAACAAACAAAGTTAACTCGCTTCCGTATGTATGAAGAGAGAGGGAGAGAGAGATAGAGAGAGAGGGAGAGAGAGAGAGGGACAACCGAACTCGAACAATACGAGCTTTGTTTGAAGTTTGAATCTCTCGGTTCTTTTGAGTGGATTCGCAGTCTGTTTTTCTGTTGTTCTGGTCTCGCTCTGGGTAAATGGGTAAAAAGGGTATGCGACATGTCAGCGACCTTTACTCTACTGTGATAAATCTCAGCATCTAGAAAGTAGTCAGCCTCACTGTGCCACATATGAGGGAATTCTGTGAAATATACATATATAACTGCCATGAGATCAGGTTATATTATATTGTTATTAAAGCGAGAATCTCAAGTGACTTTTAAATTAACCTGAAATTATTTTATGCCTGTTTTAAGCACTTAAGATTCGCGTATATAAATGATATCCATTATGATTTTTATAGTGCACTAAAATTAACTAACGATTTCAATCAGTCAGTCGTCTCCATGTCTAGCGAAACTTGCTATAGCCCTTTGCGATCGTGCCTCATCATCATCTTCGTGTTGCTTTCAGTATTCGCACCTTTCACCGTCTTGCGATCGTGGTAGATCTGAAGTTTCTCTCTTACACAGTTTTATATGCTTTAACAGCCACAGACAGAGATACGGCAAGCTGTACATTATCTACAGTCGATTCAATGCGGTTTTTTTTTTTTTGACACCTTTCGCAATTCACAAAGTAGAAACAATCTATGCATATGTATCTTTAAGATACATGTTTGTTTTGCCTTCCTTTTTTTTTTGTTTATCTCGCACTTCAATTCTCATTTCTACCACGATATTTATCAGTGCAGAAAATCATCTCAAGGCAAGCTCATAAATTAAGTTGCCATTAATTTGTATAAACTTGCGATTTGCGTCGAATTAACAGAAATGTTTTCATTATGGGTCAAGTAAAAGGCAGGAGAAGGAGACGGGGCTAGACGATGGAGAGATACTCTGTAAATAACTGAAGACTCATTCTTCTATTGAAAATCATATGTAGTATTTTGAATAATATGAGTATGAAATTAATATATTGCAATATAATAATACCATCTATCTTTGCCCATTTTCAGCATACCCCTGCTTCCACATTTCGTAGTCTACAGGGTATTACACACACTGTTTATGTAGAATATCTCTCTTTGTGTAAGAATTGCAAATGAAAAATTCCCAAAAATAGCAGCAAAGTCGAAATTCAAGAGAATGAATGCGTGAGTGTCTATGTGAATGAGAAGAATTTCAAGCTATACAAAAATCATAATAGAAAATTTTCATTTGTTTATTTATGTTTGGTTTTGTTTTTGTTTTCTTTTAGCTGTGCTTTGCCGCCTGCAACCGACAATTGTGTCAATTCCGGGCAAATTTCACAGCGAAAAGAGCAACAATAACAGCAGCAACATCAACAAATTATGATCAACAATTTATTTTAATAGCATCAATTGTGTGCAACAGTTTGTTGTATTTTTCGCCAAGGTCTTCGCTACACATGGCCCAAATAGAGCATAGACAGATGGACAGATGGAGCTGGCAATTTAGAAAAGCCATAAACAATAAAACCGATTGCAATTGCAGCTCTTCAGTTGTCGCTTTCGGCCAGTTATGGCTAAAGTTGCCGAGAGTTTTCCCGTTCTGTTCACTTTCCCCTTCTACTTCTGCTCCATCGATTTGGAAAAGCCACCAGAGACCACGGACAAACAAGTTGGAGGCACCACTAGACACCATTTTCAATGTCAACATTATCACAAAGACGACAAAATAAATTTGAATAAAGATGCATCTTCATGGCGTATATGGTTGTGGTATGGAAAGTCGGTGGGGAAAGGAGTCGGAGGAATGTGCTACATGGAAAGTGCTGCAAGAGTTATGAGTCGACAGATTAACAGGCAGGTAACAGTTAAATTGCTTGTCAAATATGCATGTCATGGGCGCATTAATCATTTAGTTGAAATGGAATGGAATAACTTAGGATATGTGTATAGTATGTACGAGTGAGTGAAGGTCAAGGCGCGAGAATCGATAAAATAAAAAGCAAATCAGGTAAGGAGTTTTTTTTTTTTTTGGGGCGCATTTGTTATACCAAAATTGCTTTACCAAAATTGAGAGACTGCGCTGATAGCTTCCAGGGCAGTGTAGCTAAAATGAGATAGAGAAGAGTTAGAAGACAGAGAGAGAGAGTGATACAAGCTGTTAGATGACTAGCTAAAACACTGAGATTATAGCATATATACATATATAGTATAAGCATGATATACTTATGAGCGATGGAAGATACTCAGGCACGTATTAAATGAATGAAAAACGCATGTTTACAGTTTCATATGAATCTGGTAAACAAATCAGGTAAAAATACACATGTATACAGGGACAGAAAGAGAGAGAGAGAGAGAGAGAGAGAAACGAATTGGTCGAAAGTTCAGAGGCAAAGCTTCCGCTGGGGCAGGCTACATGCGTCGGAACAAATGAATAGCACGATGGGATGGAAACATTAAATCAGCAATTTAAAAAACTTAGCAGGCAGATCAAAAGATACCCTAGAAAAATGAAAAAAATAATAAATAAAGTCTGATACACTGCACATATTTAAAAAATATGTAAATAAGAACATACATTAAGATAGATCACGCTTAATTTATAAAACTAAACAACCCCTCTGTACATGCCATGTTCACAGGGTATGCAATGCGACCCCTAAACAGTTGAGCCGTGACAACTGAGCGCGCTCAACACGTGAAGCGTCACTTTCGAATACAATAAATGGACAACGAAATGGGATAATACGAGTACCAGAGTCGGCATAGAACAATTAAATAGAGGAAGCACTAAAATAAATATATGCTGAAAGCACACAAAATACTACAGGAACAATATATATACAGACATATAGACATACTTAATAAGAGCTTGTCTGGCGTCGGTAGAGCTCAAAGACACTGCGGAAAATGAAAAATACAATAAATAAATAAAGTTTCAGTCTGAATTTATTTACATACTGATCTACAACATACTATACGTAGATACACAGATTTATTTACATACTGATCTTCTATATATTATATAGATTTATTTACTTCCACTTCGCAGAGTTCCACAATTATTCAAACACTCATTCAATACTCTCTCGAGTGAGTGCCTCTCGAAGCGAAGCTGTGTTTTGCTTCAGTTGCTTTTCGCTTCGAAGATTATTTATCGTATTTATTATATGGCCCGAGATTTCTGAGCATGCTAATGTTGTTGTTGTTGTATCGCTTTTGTACATTTATGGAACCGCCTATAATATGCATGTTTCTCGTGCTCAACATAATTGAAAGATGAAGTCATGCCCCAAGGTGTTCAAATGAAACAAACAAACAAAACAAACGATTTTTAGGGATAGTGAATGGTGCAGATTGTCATAAATCTCAATTGAGAATATTCTCGAGAATTTCGGCAAAGATTTGTGTATTGTATGGGTTATTAACACTCCGAATTCTACAGCTTCCTGGATACTCTACTTCAAGTTCTTATAACTTTGCCAAAAATTAGTCGTTTTCATATTAGAATTGCGATTAAAATAATGCTTTAATTTATTTACTGAATATGCATGATTTCATCAAGTTTTTCATGCTAACGAACACTCTACAATATTTTAAGAAAAATCTCTAAATACCTAAGCTTTTGCTTTAAATCGATAAATCTATTAAAAATTGTCATAAAAATGGTTTTTAAACGTTTTTCGAATCTAAAATTGCACAAAATACCTTTAATAATTATTATAGAGAAGAAATTACTATTATCCAATGTCGTGCAGCTGCTTATATAATTATTATTAAAATGTGAATTATATTTCCTGTTCTCAGAGAACGCATTGCACGACTCTTGACTCTCGATTCTCGACTTTTCCACTCATCTGGCTCAGACAAGCTGGCTGGGCTGAGTCTTTTTAATCTTCTCATGTTGCAGTTGTTAGACTTGTCAAGTGTGTGTGTGTGTGTGTGTGTCTGAGGGGTGGTGTAAGGGGTGTGCATACACATGTTCACTATACTTCAACTATTGCCAAGTATTTTAATGAAAAACAGGCCTGCAAGCTGTGACTACAGAGATATCTACTGACAGTCAGATATCAAAAAAAGTAAAGATTATAACAGAAGAGAAGGTTCTTCAACTTTAAACACAACCAGACAATATTTGTCGTTTCCCCCCCTCGGATTCGTGCCTTATCTATCTTTAGATGAAACATAGACTGAATATAAGGGTCAAACCTTATAGACAGTGTGTGACCCCTTAACTATTTACACGACCCGCTGCTCTAACAAGTTGTACACATGTTTCCTAATGCATTCAATAAATAAACAAAGCGGCCTTTCTAAGCACTTCAAAATGTGTGTGTGTGTGTGTGTGGTAACACCCCACAACTGGCTTGTTAATCATCTTCATCATCATCATCATCATCATCATCATGAACTCCAAATATGTCCAATGAACCGATGTCTAACTACACTGACCCCAAAATGGAATTGACGAAAAATGCTCAGCGTGTGTCAACATATTTAATTAAGATGGAGTTGTACTATAGCTCCAAAACTTCAGGAGGGGGGAAGGGGCAAGGCTGAGATGTCTGTCAAAATCGGGGCCAAACAGTGAAACTTTTGGCCAAAAAGCGGTCATAAACGGCTACTCTAATTATTAGTATATTATATATAATTAGTCATTAGTAGTATTAAAGCATGATACGATTAATAGTGAGCCTAGTACATCTATGGCTTTATGGCATGATATCTATATAGTACCTTGTACGTGCACTCTCTCTCGCTCACCGCATTATTACGCACTAATTGAATTATATAGAGAGCGGGCCTATAGAGAGGGGAGTAGGGGGTGCCCACCCACGATATGGATCGCTTGGAGCACACTCTAATTGGCATTGAAGCGCGTCTAATGTTGCCCCATAATTTGATTTTGTGGGTGAGTGTGCTGCGGGCCAAGTAATGTAATTAGTGGAACAGTTAGCAACTACACGTGTAGGGAAGATATCGGAGGAGCAAGAGGAATGCAGCATTCAAGCATTAATCAAGACACGCCCCGGTCATAAGATATTTGTTTCCACTGTATGCACGACCTCAATCTATCGATATTTGAGCATGGACAATAGGAAAACAAGCACACAGTGTGTACATTAATTATACACGGATCGCACCATGAGGAATCCACCAAGAAACGGGGTGTAATTGAGCAGTGCAAGCGATAATGGATTTTCCCTTTTATGGTGTGTGCAAAGTTTATAGCAAATTAGCAAAGTTTATAGCGGCTTACGAGCTAGAAATTCATTATCTTTGGCTATGGTTTTAGAGTAATTTTTGTAGATAAAGATTAATGGAACCTTTTAATACTTTTCTCACTTTAAAATTTATTCAGAACTTATTATCTTTACCTATAATATTTATAGAATTTTTTTTGATGCTCAAAAGTACATACATATGTAAGTCAAGCTGCCTGGTTGAATTTCTTTAAATTCTGGATATAGTTTTTTCTACCTTTTTTCCCACTTTATAGCAGTTGCCTTTAGGTTATACCTTGATTACAGTTCGCTTTAGGCAGTTTCTACTGTCTGGTTTATGGCAAACACATCATTATCATTTCGTACACGAATGTAAACAAAAGTGGAAGCTGCTGCGGTATTTTAAATCTCACGGCCTTGGATCTACGCTGCTGGCCCACTGCGATTATCACTAAAGCGCGTCTAGAGAATAAGAGACTAGAAGAAGAAGGGGAAGCAGAGGGCAAAAACAACATACATATGTAAAAAAGAAACACAAAAACAACTGAGTAAACTGAGCGACGACAACAATCAACGGGACAGAAGTCAACGCGTGCTCTGTTCCCCCTCCTACTCCTCCTCTTCCCCCTCTCCTCCTACGCCTTCTACCATGCCACGCCTTGACTTGTTGTTGCTTATGCAACGCGAGCGAAAAACGTCATAAAAATAAAATTGTCGTAAGGTGGCGAATGATTTGTTTAGCTGCGCGAGAGAACGAGAGAATATTATTATCATACTGACTGAATCAAACATTTTGGATGTTTGCCAAATAAATAATAAAAATGGAAAAACGGAATGAAACGAATGTTTTGCCTCGAGTGGATTGCAACACAGACAGAATGCGTGTGTGTGGAATGTATGTACATATGTAATGTGGAACGCAATATTTGATGACTGGTCAAAGGGAATAAAAATTGTAATTTTATGCAGTTTACAGTTATTCCCATGCAAGGGGACACGCCCACACAGCAACTCCCAAAGTCACTATAATGTCAAAATAAACACGAAGAATAGAAACCAAATACAAAGGCAAATGCAGGCGCACAAGCAAAGCAAAAACAAAAACAAAGACAAACGTTTACCAAAAACGCGCTCTCTCTCTCTCTGTCTCTCTCGCGGCAGGAAGAGAGAGCGACAAATGCAACGGCAAAACTTGTACAACAACAAAACTTACCAAAACTGCGCTCTCACGCACCACCTGAGAGACGCTCTCTCTCAGCTGTGCGGCCATGCCCGGCTTATTCAAGCCACGCGTGAATTTGCGTTCCATTCTCGAATTTCCTTTGCGTTCGCAGTTGTTGCTGTTCCTTTTGTAGTTTCTTTTGCTGTTGTTGTTGTTGTTGTTGCTACTACCACGCAGGGGTTAAACGATGCATGGAGAACAAGTTGTTGTTGTTGTTCGAGTTGTCGCTTTGCAAAAACCGGCAACACACGCACACACACACGTACGCGGGCAGGATGCGCCGACTGCGCTGCCAGCAGCGCTGCTCAGCGATGACTAATTCTTTTTTATCTTTATCCTGCCACGTTTCGCGGATGCTGCCCGCACGAAAGCACCTTCAAAGGACACTGCGAAATTCTTTTTGTTATACACAAAACTGGACCGCACACACGCACACCCACACATGCACAACAAACGTGTGTGTGTGTGTGTGGGGGCTTTTAATCGAAAAATTCCTTGTGTTTTTTAACGCCCAACGCGCACATCCAACTGTGTTTATAAACAGCAAATGTTTTAATTACTTAAAACTTAATTGCAGCTGTTTAGGGCTTGCAAACAGTTTTGCGCGAATTCCTTCTCACTTTTGCTTTTGCGTTGGCGATGCCGACGTCTCTGCTGGCGTTGCGCGTGTTTAATGTATTCAACGATTGGCAAAACAAACGGTTCGCATCTTCAATATATTTCTCTCGTCCGACGCGCACAACCGAACCGCACGAAGTTCGAAGATGAATATTTACACTTGACCCACGGCGATAGCCGCGTTTGAGTATCGAGTGACTCGATAACAAAGCAACATTCCGCTCTTGGCAACATTTTATAGGTTGGCAGCGCTGCAGTAGACGAGCTGTTAAGCTGCTTAACAGCGCTGTTATTAACATTGCAATCAAACTTGTTGAGCTTGTGGCACTTTTATTTTAGTAAAAAAAGTGATTAATGTTATTTTTCATGTAAAAACCAAAAAAATGGCAACTTTATGTTATAAGCTCTTACAATATTCGAACTGATTTGCAGCATCTGAGATTAATAGTTGCAATTCAAATTGGCGCGCAAGAAAAGCAATATACAGTGCTGTAAAGCGGCCCGGCTCAACTCAAATTGGCACTGTTAACTAGCAGAGTGCCAGTGTTTGAAATCACAGCAAACAGCTGTTTAGTTGCAAAGATGGCGCCACAATTCAAATGAAAAAATGCAAAGCGAATGATATAAAATTTAATTTTCGATGTTTTTATTAAGTGCACATAGGAAAACATACATAAAATGTTTGCAGAGATTTGCAGGAGCTTAACAACTATGAAATAAAATGGGTTTTTCTTGATTTATTTAAATATTTACAAAATAAAATATGAATTGTACAAAACTCTCTCTCTCCTCTCTCTCTTTCTCGCTCTCGCTCTCCCTCTCTCTTTCTGTTCCTCTTCTACTATTAACTCTACTTAAATCTCAGAAAGTTATCGGCACCACCCAAGGGACCATGGCCAAAGTGCAGGGCATCCGACGTGGCCTCCGATCTGGTACGCGCATCCAGCACGGAGGCGACACGCTGCTGGCCACTGATGTAGCCCAGCGAGCCGGATCCGAGATAAACATTGCCATTGGGCAAGCGGATGTAGCCCAATCCACCAGAGCCCAGAGCAATGGCATCGCTCTGTCCACCCTGGCCCTGCCCAACCTGACCCTGTCCGCCGAAACGTGGCTGCACACCCAGCGCCTGCTGCTCCAGCACCAGCGCATTGGCACGTGAATCCAGCTGGACGCCACTGCCGCTGGCACCGGTTCCACTGGCGCCCAGATGCGCGCGATAGCGATCAAAGAAGTTGGAGCTGAGGAACGGAGCGGGCTGCTCATCGATGTCGTTGTCGATGAGCTCAATCACCGAGTACTGCTTCAGTTGGCGTCCATTGGCCACGTACGACTCGCCGGGAGAGAAGAGCGCCTGTTTGCCATAGGGCACACGCAGTGGTTGTGCCGGCGTCGGGGCAGCCGGTCCGCTGGGCACATTGATGGGCTGCTGGAGACGCACCGACTGGGGAGCGACGCCATGGAAACTGATGGAGGAGATGGGCGCCGTGGCATATGGTGGTGGCAAGTAGGTGCTCACCAACGAACTACTCGGCGGCGTCACGGAACTGGCGGGCAGGTAACGATTCAGGATGCCCAGAGCGGGCGATGTGGCCAGAGGACGAGAGCGTGGCAGTGGCACTCGTGCCGTGGGCAGTGGAGGCAATGCTGGCACCGGAGGCAATGGCTGCACCGTGGGCAGCGGTGCAAAGTGATGACCCGTGTAGATGGAACCAGTCAGACCGGGAGCGGAGAGCGCGGAGGGTCCCGTGGGGCGTGTGGGACGATCGTAGTGATAGCCCACAGGTTCGCCAAGGATCAACGTCAGGGAGGGCAGAGCGAGCAGCAGCAGGAGCAGCTGCCTGGGCTGATGCGGCTTCAGATGATGATTCAGGGACATCTGCAAGAGAAAGAGAGGGAGAGGGTGAGTTAGATATATATATATACATATATTTATAAAGAAAGAAAGGGATGGACTGCATAACAGAGGCAAAGAGGTCAGAAGAGATAGAGAGAGATGCACAGATAGAGAGAGAGAGAGAGTGAGAGCGAGAGTGGAAGCGAGAGAGCAAACACTTTTGTGACATCATAATAATAACAATCATATGAGACGCAATCAATCTTATAAATGTTTAATGAGACGCGAAGACGTAAAACATAATTGACGAAAATCACTTGAACGTTTACGGTTAGCGCGATTTGTTGTTGCTATCGACTGCGAGATACCCTATGCGAGAGGGGTATCTACTATGCAAGACAGTGAGGGCAGAGAGAAGAACAAAGACAGCTAGATAAACGGATATATGATAAGAAAAATCCCAGATAATTGAAGGCACAAGACATAAAAGAGAGAAACAAATAAAGAGAAAAAAGAGAGAGACATATAAAGAGAGTGAAAGCAAGCTAAGAGTGGAGGAGGATAAATAAATAACTGCACAAGCTGCACAGCGACAGAAGATATATAAATATAAATACATAAATATATAAATATATTAATAAATAAATAAATATATAAATACATTTAAAATCAGCCCAGGAAGGGTATTCAGTAGTCGCTCAAGTGCACAAAGGCGTCTCAGTTGTTCGAAAATTGATTAACTGCCGCCACTTAGCTTAACTTTTGTGACAGTGTGCGGCAGCTAGACGTGTATGTGTGAGTATGCCTGAGTGTGTATGCGAGTGTCCCCCTGTGTGAGTGTGTGTGTGTATTGACAAACGTGTATTGCTTTTTGTTATTTAAATGATTTAATTTGGCGGCGCACGCGCACTTGCAGCAGCCACTGTGGCGAGCAGCGAGTGAAAAAACAGGACAGAGCAGAGCGTGGACAGTGTAGAGCGGACAGTGTAGAGCACAGAGAGTGGACACAGTTGGAAGTGTGCGTGTGTGTGTGGCGATCCCGAATCGAATGCAGACTGCGATCCCAAATTGGTGCGATATTTCATGCATGGATTGTGACTCAAATGTTGCTCAAGGCACAGCGGCAGCAGCAGCAGCAGCAACAAGAGCAACAGCAGCAACAGCAGCAACAGCAGCAGCAGCAGCAGTAATAATTACAACAACAATAATAACAAGAGCAGCTAATTAACAACAATAAAAACAAAAGCAGAAAATCAAGAATAGGAATTTTGCCTAGGGGGAAGGCAAAGGGAGCCCGATAAGAAGCTGAGGCAATAAAAGAGGAAAGAGAAGTGGGCAGGAGGCAGAAGAAGGGGCAACAAAAAGGAGAATTCTCTGTGGGCATGCCACAGGCACTAACAGCTCCACCCTCTCTCCTAATGATTTCAATCAGACAAAAGTTGCCGCAGCATTTGCGGCAGCTTCAATTGCAACCTGCCCCTCCCCCCCCATACAGGCAGCTGTGCCTGCCTGCCACCGCGTGTTGCACTTGCAACTGCAATCGCTGGTGGCGTGTGGCCACAATTGCTTTGCCACTTTTGGTTGATTCTGTTGCCACAGCGCGTGGGCGTTGCCTTTGGCGCTTACCTTTCGCGCTGTTTAACCACAATAAATGCGGCTTAATTAAGTTATTAACAATATTGCCACAACAACAACAACAGCAACAACAACACGACAAAGTGCCGCACGGGTCAGGCGTGAGACTTGACTTGAACTTAAGATTCAAAATAATGAATGCAGATTAAAGATAGGAAAAATAAATAGAAATCATTTTATGCAAATTAAAGGAATTCTGCATTATTAACAGAAAATTCGTAGTAGAGAATTATATAGAAATAGTATACATATTTCCGCAATTATTAAAATAGAATAAATAAATAAATATAATATTTATTATTATTTAATAATCCCAAATTTAAAATGTTTCTATAAAAAAAAAAAAAATAAATAATAAATAAAATATAAAATGTTATAGGCAGCAAGATAGACAGACAATCTCAAGCAGCTCGTCGCCAATTCATGTCTGTCTCTATCTCCCTCTCTCTCCCCCTCTCTCTCCCTCTCCCTCTATGCCTTATGCCCACTTTTTTGTGCAACATTTGTGGCACACGCTGTGGCACACACAAAAAATGCGTATGCAAACAAAAAAAAAAAACAAAAAAAGAGCTAGAAAAGCGACGCCAAAGAGGAACGCACAAAAAGTTGCGTATGGCAAAAACATTTATTGATTTATTGTGCTGCAGTATAGCGCATAATTTATTACAAATCTATTTGGGGATTCGGGGTACCAGCGATAGAAGGAATACTATCGTCGATATATATAAGCGGGACTGCGTTTTTGTGCGTGTGCCACGTGATTTATGGACCCGGCAAACAAAAGACTAAGGCAACAAACTTGCTGCGTTAGATCTGACAACAAAAAAAAGTGCAGCAAGATAAATCTCCCAGCGCAGGCTAGTTAATGGATGTGCGGTTATATAGGCTAAGAAGAACTGAAGTCACTCGGGAAGGGAAAACTTGTGGAAAATTTGCCAATAAATTCATTTAGTTTATCCTAAATTCAAATCGAAGCTTGATTTCTTTTTAAATATTTTATATTTATTTCTTTTTAATATGAAAAAAGCATATTTATTTTATTTTAAAAGGATAATAAAATAAATATAATATATAGTTATAAAAATATATAAAATTATATATTTTTTAAATTCTCTTTAAAGATTGTAATTTTATTCTGGCAGCTTGAGATCTCGTCAGACTTATCAAACATTGCCTCAGGCTATGCCCGCGCAATCGGCCTCATCTGCATCTCGTTATCGTTTTTCGCTGCTCTCTAGACTTGTCTCATTGATGCCACATTCCAGCTGCCACCTTCGTTGGCAATGCTTGCCACCACTTTGTGGTACCATTTGCTGTTGCAACAGGCCCCACTTAGGCGATGGCTGTGGACTCCAGTTTCAGTTGCTGATTCAGCTTCACTTTCAGTCTGCCAAATCGAGTCGCCTTGCTCGCTCCCCTAATCTTTGCTTCTCTTTCCCTCTCTTGCCCCTCTTCCACCTTTTCCCTCTATCTGGCCTGCTGCCTCCTCTTGCCGCAAGCTGCCTGTTCCGTTGACCATTTCGTGCTCCATGAATAAATTGCATTGATTGAGCGACTGCAACGTTGTCGCGCACGCACCTCGTTGTGGCAGCAACAGATACAACTACAACAAGGCGTACAGCAACAACTGCAACAACAGCTGCAACAACAACTACAACATCGGCTGCAACAACAACAACAACAACAACAACATTGGCTACAACAATCCATTACAAGCAGCTCCATTTGGGCGCTTTTGCGTCTCGTACGCGCTCTATAAATTTGGTGTGTCCATATTTTCCCACTCACTCCGCCTGCTCTGCCCTCTCCCTCTCGCTCCTGCTCTCCCCTAGCCTTCCCCTGCCCCTTTCCTTCCCTCTGCTTTCCCCCTCCTATTTCTCCCCTTCCCTCACCCCTCAAACTGTGTCAATCTGCTGCGTTTGATTTGTTTTTAACTCGAATTTACTCGATTTTTACTCAATTCTTTTTCAGCTTTTAAGCAGGGTGTAGCAGCTAGAGGGGAAGAGGTGGGCAGGGCGAGCAGACACAGCAGACATGCAGTTATTTTTCCTGAAACGGAAATTAGATTTTTGTGCAAATAATTAAAATCCTTTCAATATTTACAGCAGCCCACTTAGCCAGCGGGCTTAGTCTCAGCCCGGGATTGGGCCATAAACCGCAATCAGTGCACGCATATTAAGTTACCAAACAGTGTGGCCAACTAGTCTAGTGCGTATTGGGAGTCAGGCCAGGATGTCACGTCATATACCCTGCAAATTGTGCAATGAGAGAGCGTGTGTGTGTGCGCACCGTGCCGAGATTCAGATCGTTTCGATTGGAAAGTGCGTTGATATTTAAGGAAACCAGTTTGCGGTCCCCAAACAGGTCTCTCTCCCTCTATTGGTGCGGGTTTTTTTTTATCTTTTTCTATTTCTTGATTTTTGGCGCGAGAATCGGGCGAGTCAAGTGAGGCAGCAGCAGCTTTGCCCTCTCCCGTGGCTGGTCATAAATCACCCGATTGCACATCCTCCTCTTCTCCTCCTCCTCCTGCTCCTGCAATCGCTGTACACATGTTCCACGACAAGCAGCGCCGATAATAAATGAAAATCGAATGGAACACAAACATTATAATTAATGATAGCCGCATAGCGCAATAGAGGAATGACAAATGTTGCGTATACGCAGTGTGCAACGCCATGAGGAGAGTGAATATACTCTATTCGAACTATACTCTATAACTATAAATATACTCTATACTTTATACTCTATAATCTCCCTATAATATCCGCCTATCGCCCACAAATATGCAGCATAAAATCTGCACAAGTTTTACATTAAATAGAAAAAAAACCAGAACATTTCCTCATCGAGCACATTTGAATACATTCCAGACGCGCTTGCATCATTCTGCGTGAGTATACGATTTTTATGACATAGTTAAACACACGCACACTCGCACACACACACACACACTTGGGCAGTGTATCAAATGGAGCGACAAGTTTTTAATTACCCGATCCACACGGCATATGCGGCCTTTCGAATGCGTAAACGAGTTGCTCACTCCACGCAGATTTCAATTAAAAGTCCCCGCCAGGCAGCCAGAGAAGGGAGGAGAGCAGGAGGAGAGGAGAGGGAAGCTGGGGCAATCCAAGCTAGGGTGTGCCACGTACTGCGCCGTCAATGAGGCTGAGCTGAATCTACTACGAGCCTGGCGGCGCTCTGCAGCCTACAAAAAAATTTGCGTAAGTCGCCGCGTAACTTGAGTGTGTGCCGCCTTTCCAAATGGCTTCCAATCTGGCATCGGCATCGGCATCGACATCGCCAGCCATTTGGAGTTGGCAATCTGCCACGCCAAGGCTGCAGTCGCAGCTAGTTAGCCTGGATTCGAGGCGGAGTAGACCGATTGGAGCGGGCCATGTAATACGCGCGTCGCTCGACACACACACAACACAGCACTAAATTGATTGACTCGAGGCGTTTGGCTACGCATTGCCCGCTGCTCTCCAGGCTCAGCCAACTCCCCTCCTCCTCCTCTTCCCCTTCCCGCTGCTGCTGCTCACTCAACTGTCTTGCTGTTTCACGCCAAATGTGGCCGCATTAAAAACTTTGCTAATTGATGTCGTTCACAGGCAACTGCAACTGCAACTGGCGCAGGTTGCCACCGGGTTGCAACAGCAGCAGCAACAACAGCAACAACAACTACAACTCGGCGCGGGCCTCCGCTGACCATGATAATTTGCTTAATTGCCCCACAAAGCTGGCCACACTCAAAAAAAAACAAAACGCAATTAAGAACGCTTCTCGCACGAATTTCCAAACGAATTTCGAAATATTTTTCAACGCATTTTTATGAAATTATACAACACTTAAAATATATATGTAATCTCTTAATTGGCCACAAGAACTCGACAGGTTTGCGAAATATATAAATATCATAATATATCATAGGTAATTCGATCTGTCGGCAATTGCAACTTATTTGTACGACAATCTTCACTTAGCACCTTTTCTAGTTGCCATAAAATTTATGGCATGCCAGTTTTTTTTTTTTTAATTGCTCTACTATCATAAACGGATTTATTGCAGGCTAAGCTGTTTGCTCTCAAAATTCATTTTAGCCAAATTTAGGAGAAAAATTCAAATTAATATTGTGAATTTAAATTGCAATTTACAGTAAATTGCTCAGCTACGTGAAAGGCATCAGAAAAAAAAAAACAATTTTAGAGGCACGAGTTTACAGAATCTTCAATAAGAAATCTTTGATGAACCGCAGAATTAATGCCCTTACTACAAAAAATGCTATGATGAGCTAAAATATGATATATGATATTTACATATTGAAAACTCAGAAGAAAGTCTAATAAAATAGGGTATTTAATCAGAATCATTATTCCAGAACACCGAACTTCCATCTAAGGTCTATAGTACTCCACATAAGAGTATTCCAATCTGGTTTGAGCACTTGCCCACAGAACTCACGAGCAAAAAAAAAGGTTCTTAAATCAAAATAAAACGCGTTCAATAACCCGAAAAAAAGCTGAAAACTGGAGGCAAATAAAAGAAGCTCAGCTCGCTCAGATTCTTACTCAAAACCGGTGAATCTCTTTTTGGGTAAAGTGTCAGAATTTTTGCAGTATTTAACCAAATAATTGAATTGATTATTTTTTAAAATTTTAGAATTTTAGAAAAAAACCTCGAACTCGATTGATTCCTTTGACTTCCTTCACAGTTCACGGCAAACCGCAACACGCAACGCATTTAGCACTCAGCTCGGAAACACGTAACACGTTCTCATTCGCATAAAAATTTCAATTTCAGGTAACGCCTTGTTAGCCGCATTGCTGTTTACTTGGCCAAGCCACGCCCACATGCGTTGGCCTGGCCCCATGCACAAGCCCCAATTTGTAATGGAACAAGCAGCATGGAAAACATTGCACAATCATTTGCATTTGCAACCGACAGCCGTGGACAAGCCGACTTGACCTGGTTAGATGATAATAAAACTGTACCCAAAATGCTCGACAGGTGCTAAAAGCCGACTACAAGATATCAATTGAATTTTAAAGGCGATTTTAAATTTTGAAAAAAAAAATTTTATGAAAATTGAACAGGGGGGAATGTTTTAAATATCAAAAACTAGTAAGCTATTCTATTCTAGAACTAAAACCATAAAGAAAATGCCTTACCCGAAGAAAATCGTTTGATTTTTAAGAAAGTTATGAAGTGAGGAAAGTGAGGTTTCTGGTCCTGTCAAGGGTCCTACTTGTCAAATTTTTAGTCGACTTTGACATGATTTTTGGCCAAAACTTAAGTATCTTCTAAAACAATTTTAAACACTTGTTTTATACTAATTTTGACCCCCGCAATCGATTAAAAGTAAAAGCAGGCGATTTTAAATTTTTAACAAAAAAATTTTCTGAAAAATGAACAGGGGGGACCCTTACCAAAATCACAAAAATAAAATATTTTTAAATGTTTTAAATAGCAAAAACTATTAAGCCATTCTATTCTAGAACTAAAATCATAAAGAAAATGCTTTACCCGAAGAAAATCGCTTGATTTTTAAGAAAGTTATGAAGTAAGGAAAGTGAGGATACTGGTCCTGTCAAGGGTCCAACATGTCAAATTTTTAGTCGACTTTCACATGATTTTTGGCCAAAAATTAAGTATCCTCTAAAACAATTTTAAACTATTGTTTTGTACTAATTTTGATCTCCGCAATCGATTAGAAGTGAAAGCAGGCGATTTGAAATTTTGAAAAAAAATTTTTTTTGAAAATGAACAGGGACCCTTACCAAAATCTCAAAATTTAAAATTTTTTTTGAATGTTTAAAATTGAAAAAACTATTAAGCCTTTCTATTCTAAAAGTAAAACCATGAATAAAATGCCTTACCCGAAGAAAATCGTTCGATTTTTAAGAAAGTTATGAAGTGAGGAAAGTGAAGATACTGGTCCTCTCATGGGTCTTACATGTAAAATTTTTAGTCGACTTTGACATGATTTTTGGTCAAAAATTAAGTATCGTCTAAAATAATTTTAAACACTTGTTTTATACTAATTTTGACCTCCGCAATTGATTAAAAGTAAAAGAAGGCGATTTTGAAATTTGAAAAAACAAATTTTCTGAAAAATGAACAGGGGGGACCCTTACCAAAATTAAAAAAATTTGAAATTTTTTCGAATGCTTTAAATATCAATTACTTTTAAACCATTCTATTCTACAACTAAAACCATAAATAAAATGCTTTACCCGAAGAAAATCGTTTGATTTTTAAGAAAGTTATTAAGTGAGAAAAGTAAGGTTATAAGTCCTGTCTAGGGTCTTACATGTCAAATATTTTTTTAAGTATCATCTGAAACAATTTTAAACACTTGCTTTACACGTATTTTGAGCAATTGCCAAGCGCTCAGACAAGAACAAAAATAATTTTCTAAAACCGAACTAATCACTTAATTACGAACTCTTTATGGTCGACTTGTCGACACATGCATCGGAATGTATTTGGCATCGAAAAGTCAGTTTACTGCATGTTACAGAGTGCAGGTGGCCAGAGATAGTCGACAGGTAGATACCTCAGAGTATGTAAAGCTTTCGCTTAGGCGTTAAGTAAATTCCAAATCGAATTTCTTTACCAAAATGAATAAGGTTATGTGCGTAAAGTTATATGAGTTTTTGTGATATTCAAATCAAGCCAAGTTCGTTTCCTAAGTCTTTTGATTTGTAGTACCAAAAAACCTCTCAAAACTGATGAAAGAATAGTTAGCAGCATAAAATAATGTGAATAGTGTATTTTATGGGGTATTTATAGCGCACATCACAGCGAATCAAAGCAACCGTTGCCAAACTGGAGAAGATATTCGGGTTAAGCTGGCGACAAGCTGCCAATTCGAATGTCAGTTCTGAGCTGCCGCTAATTGCCCCAAAGTGTCAACGAAATACTCCCAATTCCAGTTGATGTCGCTGCTGCTGCTGTTGTTGCTGTTGTTGCTATTGTTGTAATTGCTGCAGCTACCACCCATTGCTGAACATTCTAACGCCTGTGACATATCACGAACTTTGAGATTTTTCTTAGGTTTCTTTTTTGAGAAATGCAAATTTCTGGGCAAAAACCAAAAAACAAAAAGATAAATTTGCATTGGGCTCGCATTCGAATTGAGTAATCACTGTGGAGATTCGTAGTGGAAATCGAAAGGCATGCGTGACTGGCCAAACAGCAGACAAACCCCAAAAAAAATAAGGCAAAAACCGAAACTGTCCAAAAGTCCAGCAATTGAACCCGTCTCTGAACCCGTCCCACGATAAACGGCGACTCGTAATAAGCCCCTGCTTGAACCTTTGACTGACCAACGACGATGACGATGACGATGTCTGCCTAGTCCTCCTCCTCCTCCTTCTGCTCCTCGTTCCCCGAGGGCAATGTAAACAAAGGGGATTTCGTTACAAATACGCGATAAATGGCAGATCTGTTTGATCTCGGGAATTTGATTTGTGGTGCGCCAGTTTGGCAATCGATAAAATGCTTCATTAACATATATAACACGATGACTCAGCAGAAATGTTGTTAAACGTTCATCGAGCAGGATAATGTGTTAGTTATCTGATTGAGTTGTTTACCAAACGAAGCTGTTGTCGAGATGGGAGAGAGAAAGGAAGAGAGGAAGAGACAGTTATGTGTGCACTTATGCTTGCTGAGTTGCTCAAGAGAGGCAAAAGACATATAGACACACACTATATTAGATCTAACTATACCATATTAAATTATCTTTTAAGTGTATAGCACTACAAGCAGCAGTCAAACACGTTATAATACTTTATAAGCTTCTTTACGCAACACTGCTCGGTAGTGCTACTAAAATTAAGCTCACCCCCTCCTAACTCTGACAGATCTTAACAGCTTAAGTATCTTGGGAAAATTCCCAATTAGAATTTCAACGTTGGAGATCAATGAATCAACTGAAGCTACCGCTACGAGACATGTCAGCTACCGAAGGCTAACCTAATCGTTTTTGCTTTTTTTGAGAGAGTGAAAAAGGTTAACATTATCTTCTGCTGCTAGGTGGGTTAATTATAGTCCCCATTCGAGTACCCACTTTAGACATGATCAGCAATAACAATTTAAGCTCGCAGATCGCCCGCTGTGGGCAATCAATCAGCTCCGTTTCAACGCGATAGCTTCTTCTTCTTCTTCTGCTTCTGCTTCATGCTGCTTTTCGACTGTGAATCGCGTCTAACGAAGAATTGTTCATTTCTAGATCTTTATTTGATTGGTCTCTGTCTGCGATCACTTTCAATTAGATCGTGTGCCTGCCCTTGCTATTGTCTGCGCGGCTGTCTGTCTGTCTGTCTGCCTGTCTGTCTGTCTGTCTGTCTGCCTGTCTCTCTGCCTGTCTGTCTGTTTGCTTGGTCTTTAATGGCTTGTTTTGATTTCTGATATGTTTACAACTCATTACGAAATGATTCGCTGACGTTGCACCTTTTGTTCTTCTCTTGAACTCTGAACCAACAAAGTGTGTTGTTTGCTTTTTTTGTTAATTTGTAGGCGAAATCAAATTGATTTCACTTCTTACACAATCCTCTGGTTACGCCCCGCTAGTAGGCCTTGAATGCACTTGAGCTTGTACGGAACGCGGATCGCTTAAGTGAAGCATGGCCTGAAATGTGCTCCAGTTAAGACAGCTCGAGACGGGGCGAGCTCAATTAATGTCATCGGCATCAGGCTAGCCTGTCTGTTATTGCAGTTCACCCTTCTCTCTTTCTAGCTGTCTCTCTCCCTGTCTGTCTCTCTGTCTGTCTCTCGCTTGTCTGGCAAATGTCAATCGCGCCATACGCACCATTTCTGGGTGCAGTCAGTCGCATGTGGCCTGGCAGGGCGAGTCTGGTAGCGCAGCAGAACAATATTGACTGGGCCAACTTCATTAGAGATAAATATCAGTGTTCCCTGTGCTCTATTAGTCAGTCGCTTGTCATGGTGAGGTTGTATGTGTGCGAAAGGGAGAGTTGATTAGTTTTGGAATCTGTTAACAAGCGTGCCGCGATAGAGTTACAGAGTCGTGTTCTACTTGGCTAGAAATAGATTAAAGTGCTGGCAAAAGTTGTTGAATTTTCTATAAGTGTATCACATATGTAAGCACACAGTGGCACTTAAAACTAATGCTGCACTTGAGATAAAAAACATGTCTAACGCAGCTCGTTAACCTGCAGTTCGTATTGCTTGTCCATTAGCTGAGTGTGTTGAGTTATCTCTGTCAATTAACCCCTCAAAAAAAAGATGCACATCAGAGAGTGAGAGAGAGACAGCGCAATAGTGTCGTATGCATCAGATAAGATGCTACACGTGTTACTGCTGCTGCTGCTGCTGAATGTCGATCAAGCGATCAGAATCGGATCGCATCGCATCGCATCGCAGCACATCGCACAAGCGACTCAAGTCCAAGCTCAATGACTATGCTGCTTGTATCGTACGATTTGGCCTTTTATAATAGCACTAACAGTAGTATGTATGTTATTTCTATTTCATGCTCTTGTTGCTGTTGTTGTTGCTGCTGTTGTCTTTGGCGCACAATTAAAAGTCGTGGGAATCGAATTTGCATATATGCAAATCGAATTTGAATTTGGATTTGCGAATTTTATTCAAGACATTTTCGCATTGGCTTTTAGCATTGTATTCATTTTTTTCCTTAGCGTTTTATTAACTCTTTCGGCTGGGCCAATGTCATTTTGTAAGCCAAAGATGGTGCGGCCCACGAGGCGGAAGAGAAGGTGTGTGTGGTTTTGCGGATAAATAGAGAATTTTTTACGACTTTTCAAAACTCTGCTGAATTAGTTTGATGTGCACACGAAACGAAAGACTTAGGCAACAAACTTGAATTTCACACATGCTCGAAATGCCACGCAGCAGCAGCGGCGGCAGCAGCGGCAGCAACAACATGCGTTAAGTCAAACGAATGTTTATCGACACCGCACCACATGCATTATTCATACGAATCGAAGGAGTCCAGAGAGCGAGTCCAGAGAGCGCCTGTGCGCCTGTGCTCCTATGCCACATTCGCTCGGGGTGTCTGACAATCTGTCGCTCGGAGCTGGCTTCGATTGTATGTTAATTCGTGTTCATTACAACTCCGTTCGATTCGTTGTCGAGGACCGGGACCCACCGCAGCATGGAATGGCTTATTCAGCTCGACTTCATTTGAATCTCACTCTCTCGATGCGAATTTGACATTTTCCATTTCAATTGCAATTGCGATAATACGATTTCAGCTGCGACAACGAGTGCACCTCATCGCGGTCGTTGTTCAATTAAAATTAATATGCAAATTTGTACAACTGTCGACTTGAGCGTCGTAGTCGACTACCGACTGACATATGTCACCATGATTAAAGCTCAAACTCGAAAGTTTTATCATTTATTTTTCTTTTTTTTTTTAATTGTCAGTGTCGCACAGACTTCAACTCTCTCGGGTGGAGGAGAGATCTGGTATTGTGTGTGTCGCGAACAAAGGAGAAACCTGCTCTAGAATATCAGCAAAGTGATTGGCAATAAATTAAATATTTAACATGTCTAATTGTATCTTTATACAGGCGACATTTGCGAAAAAAAAAATCTCGTTTTTATAACTTGCATATTTTTCGATAGTATTCTCGCTTCTTTACATAAATAACAAAACCCAAGCATGATGTTATATAATTTTTTTCCTACTTTTATATTTATGCTAAATAATTTATCACACTCAGCTTATGGGATAGAATTTTAAATTTGGAATTTGTGCCAAATTCAAATACGGACAGGAATGCTTTAACTTTCGTTTTCAGTTGACTTTTAAAATAGAATCATGTTTTATTTATTATATATTTGAAGGAACTTGTCGTGTTTCATTATGTGGTATAAAAATAAATCAGCAAAATAAAAGGTATTTGAAGATCTGTTTGTCTTTTTATACATACAATATAATAAAATGTTGTATTTCTTTTCTTAATTTAATTTTATATTTAATTTGATTTTATTTCAGTTTTATTCATGCTGTTCTCAATTTAGTTTATCTTGTTAAAAATTCAAATAATTTGAATTTTAATTTCTATGCCAGTCCGAAAAACTATTCCACAATTTCTAGTTTTGTATTTAGCATAATTTCTGCACATTTGCGCGACGACCTTCACAGAACTCACCTTCGTTTTAATCGTTTCGTATCCGCAAATAAAATATTTTAATCCAAATATTACGTATACGTTGTGGCTGCAAAATGCAAATTATTGGAATTTGTGAATCTCAATTAACATAGAAGATATAATTCGCGTTGAATCATTCGCTTAGAATACACACAAATAATAATCGATAACACACAAATTCTCAGACAATCCCCAAGAAAAAGGATGCTCAAAATTGTGAATGGTTTTTTGGCACCTACTACTGCACAGAGTTCACTTCCGCGCCGACTGCCGTATGGATTCGAAGTGAGTGAATGAGTGAAGTATGAATGAATATCCCGTGGATACGATTCGCTTCGCGTTCGCGACGTTGTCAGTCTGAAGCCGTTTGCTCCACTGAACCACTTTTTATGCAACGCCATGTAGAAGTACTCCGCACCGAAGGCGAACTTCGGTTCGAACTGCAGCCGAAGCAGGCTGCGAAACGAAAGCGAATTTGCCGAGCGAAGATTCGCTGTGCGGGTTTGTGTCTCGGCTAAACGAGACGCGCCCACACGAATGCGACTGACTCCGAATGCGATCGCGATTATCAACATCATCCATGCCCATGGCCTTTGTTTCGAGTTGGTTTAATTAAATTTGGCTAAAACAAACTGTGTCTTTCCTTGTGACCAATCGAGCTGGCCAAGTTAGCCTCATTATTTATAGGCAATCGGATAAATCATGACTAAATTAGCCATAAATTCTGCAAGCGCGCGCTGCCAGCGGCGCAAACAATTCATTTTTCAAACTGCTCTGCACGCTCTGCAGCACTCACTCTCTAGCCTGAGATTCCGATGCCGATTGGGGCAATCGTACTATAAATTCAATTTAATAACTTCATTGAGCACCCGTGCCTGAGGCTCATTCTCGACCCGCCCCGATCTCTTATCGCACCCATAAACCATGCGAAAAGTGGCAGCGTGCGCATGTAAAATTTCATAATCACCTGAGCCGAGGCATAATTTCCGATTCGATCGGGAGTGCAGGGAAGCAGGAGTGGGTGAGTGTGTGTGTGTATCTATGTGTGTGTGTGGACGGTGTGGCATGTCGATTCGCTGTTTTGGCACCATAATAAAACGTCAATGGGTCGCCCCAAAGTGAGTGTGAATTATTGCACTTTGCCTAGACACGACTTCCCTCGCAAGGCGGTTTGTTCGATCTGCGACAGCGCACTGAAGCATTGACAAAATATGCACCCAATTTGGGGCAGACATATACCATGTGTATAGGCCTGTCTAGGGAGTCAGCCGCATTATGGTCAAAGAGGCGAAAAGGCTGCGCCACGCCATGGCGCGCTAAATGCTATCGTAATATCGCATTCATTTCACTCTTACATAATGTTTTCGACAAGCCCCTCCTCACCGGCACCTCTGAGTTATGCAATCGCAGTGGCCTCTCCAAAAAAAAAAAAACTGCGATATACTTGAGATCTAATGACGACACAAATGTATCGCCAAAATAAAAAAAAAAAAAAACACAACAAAGCAGGGCGTAGGGTAGTGTGGCTGCAGAGTTGATGGTTTTGTGCACTGAAGTTGGCAGAATGATGGAAAATTAAGTAAATTTTGTATACTTTTTAAAGCATATTTATATATATGTATAATTAAGGTTTAAATAATTCTTGCTATCTTTCAGCAAATATCATGAGAAATCTAGAATTAAGACAACTTACAAAGGATGCCCCAAAATCAAACATAGTTTGTTTTATCAAACTCATGTGCTCTTTCTAAGTTTCTAAGCTCATCTCATCTATAAGAGATATATCAATCTATAGAGTAATCCTAGAGTATTCCCTCGTCGCAATACGTCCCAGCCCTCGGATTGCTTTCTCATTTGCGGTTTCTTATTGTCAACTACTTTTTGTGCTAAACTCATTGATCTTTGATCTATTGTTGTTAATGATTTTGCCGATCTTGAGCTGCGCAGCGAACCAGTTTTATTTCATCTTTTTTTCTTTTCTTCTTTTTTGGCAACATCGATTGATTTGCGTGATTCTATTGTGTCTATTAAAGTCTTTGTGTCACTTTCAAGTCTTTCAGTTCCTGTTTAATTTGCATATAGCTGACAGAAGAGCTTAAATCAAATTTGTAAACACTTCAACGCCTTCGATTAACACCCAACTCCGTCAGCTCACTCCGAGGCGACCACCCTGGTTAATGTCGCCGACATCTGGCAGACAACTCAATTGACGCCCCGACATTGCTCTGAGGTGGCTAATGTGTTCCCGACACGCAATGCGCGAAAAGTCATCGTCAAATAATTCCCACCAAAAGGTAAACTTTAATAATAACTGCAATAACAGCAGCAGCAGCAACAACAGCAGCAGCAGCAGCAACAACAGCAAGAACAACAGCAGCAGCAACAGCAGCATCGGCAACTGATTGCTGAGCCGGGCGCACGTTTGCAGCAAATAAAATTAGCTGCCTGTCTTGGTAATTGCGGCACGGCCAAAGCCAAAAAGCCAAAAACCCAAAAAGCCAAAAGCAACAGTCACCAAGCCAGACAACAACAACAACAACAGCAACAGCAGCAACAGTTGCTGCAGCGATGGCGATGTGAAGGCGGAACAGCAAAGACTGCGACTGCATTCTGCATTTGGCTAGAGCGCTGCCAGGGCTGGAGAGTGGAACTAGAACCAAAAACTCAGATTTAAATTAAGATAATAAATCGTATAATAATGAGTGTATAATCAAAGCGGAAATTCGCAGAATATTCTTCATGCCGGCTGAGTAATCCCGCTCGGGAAGAACTTGACGTGAAAACCCAACAGTCAGCCGATTCTTGTTTTGTTTCTGCATTTAATTCCAGATTTAGTACCTCACCTCTAATACATAGATCATCAGTTTGGTAACCAGTTTAAAGAGTTCGATACTCTAAATTGCCAATAAATTTGAGTACAACAAATTTAAAGTAAATTAAAAGCAGGAAACTTGAGATGAACTCGTAAAACATAACTTTAAATAAATTGAAATAAACCAAAAATAGTTGAAATCGTAAATCTTAAATAAAAAGAAACTAAAAGTAAAATAAATTAATACAATACTCGTAAATCTTCTAAAATATTGCAAGAAATAAAGAGTAAAGCGATAAAGTGCTTAGATAACTCGACGAGCATTATAGTTAATTGATTTTCGAAAATCTGCTTAGTCCAATTATAAACTATATAAAGAGTTTATTTAATGTGTCTATATGATTTTTACTATAGGATTTTAAAAAAATAGTTTACAATTTTTCATAAATTTTGAGAGCCTGAATAAATCCCACTTTCGGTATTTTAATCCATTTACAAAGTATTATAATTTGCTATAGCGCACATCAATTAATAACGATAAAGTCGACTTTCAGTTGGAAAAGCACATAGGCGAACCGATGTTTAATAGCTATAAAGCTGGCCGATGGGAAAGTCTATGTGATTTGGATTTATTTAATTTTCGGAACCAGTTCGCCAGTTCGCTGGCCTCCATCTGTGAGCTTGGGTCGAGCCGACTTTGCGGAAAAGAACAGCAAAAGTTTGTTTTTTCGAAGAGAACTTTTTCGTGCAACATGGTCATGTTGCAATTAACTGGCAACTAAACAGCAATTGGCCACAATTATTATTATTATTATTTTCGGACGGTTTGCTATTTCGATTGTTGTTGTTGTTTGCAGCATTTGGTAATTGTTTTTGGCATGTTTACCATTTGGGGCTCTCATTCGACTGGGCTTTGGCCGCGGCAAACATTTATTTATTTATTATGTGCAGTTGGGCCATATTAAGCATGAGTCTGTCTCTCTGTCTCTCTGTCTGTCTGTCCGTCTGTCTGTCTGTCTCTCTGTCTGTCTGTCTCTCTCTCTGTCTGTCTGTCTGCCTATGAGATTTACTTTTGCTCGGCTACCGTTTGGGGGCATGCGTGGACAGGGCCAAGCAGCAGATACAGATACATTTATAGATACAGATACAGATACATTTAGTAGGCAGGCCAAGCTGGAGATTTTCGCCAATGACCTTAATTCGCTATGGTCATAGCTCGTTTTTCTTCTGGCTCCGCCAATTTGCAGCACATATTTCACATTCGTATTGATAGATATATATATAGATACATAGTAAGTATCTCATAGTGTCTCCCACTGTAACTCTCAATCCACACAGTGGGTGGGCAAACACAAAAACCAAACACATCGATTACTACAAGAAAAGCTTTATTAGTTACATTATCTAAGCATAGTTTAACAGCTGGACATGGTGCGGTATCGCGTATCGATCGAATCGATTACAATAAACACGAGCAAAAGCGCCGCTTAAGATCTACATAGATCTAAACAAACTACATAATATATATATTCTAACATACTTTGTCGTATATCTGTAAATATATAAGTATATATTCATGGTATGTGTATATTTGCACTATTTCAACCAGGAACTGCCCCTTTATTTTTTTCGCGTACCATATACAACTATAGATCATCATCGAAATTAAATTATAATATGGTAAAATATAATATACATTTGTATCAAGTAAGGCTAGCTTAGTCTTAGTCTAGTTTCCAATTTGTTAACATGAAAAATTTTTCTTAAATTTTTTTTTCTTAATTTTCATTAAAATCTTAAGTTAACAATATAATGCACTTTTTTTACCCTTGCAAATAAATATTATCGTCTTGTAATATTTGTTTAGCTAATACTTATTTCAATGCAAAGAGTTCCAAAATATATATATACCGTGATCTCTGATACCTTAGGGTGTAGGCTTAACAACTAGTAAATATATAATAAGTGTATATAATATATAAAGTATACAGTATACAGTGTGTTAGGTAGTAAATATATAATAAATGTATATATAAAGTATACAGTATACAGTATGTTAGGTATGTGGTTCATATAGAGTTGTGTATGTAGCTGATATACATGTTTAGGTAATAGATTTGCAAAGTTAAGGTACTTCGATTAATGCGATGCTGGGCCCATTTGTCTAGTCTGCCTTTGTCTGCCTCGCTCGAATCACTCAAATCACTCGAGTCACTCGATTAGGGTGCGGCGAGTCACTTGAATCACTCGAGTGTAACTTGTTGCTGATGCGCTTTACTCGAATCACTCGAGTCACTCGGTTTTTGGTGTGAGTCACTCGAATCACTCGACTCACTCTCTCTCTCTCTTCCTCTCTCTGTCTGTCTGACTGTCTCTCTTCCTCTCTCTTTCTCTCTGTCTCTCTCTCTTTTGTCTCTCTGTATCTCTCTGACTCTGTCTCAATGATAATGCGGCACTGGCACACGGAACTCATGCTTCTCATCCTCATCGCTGACATACATGCGGGTCAGGTCCGATGCCACCGAGACATTGTCGCTGCTGCGATGAGAATTGATTGGGGGGAAACAACAACATTAGCATTACGTATTAAGTAAAAGCCCAAAAATTGCAAACAAAAAAAGGAACTTACAAATAGATGGACAAAATCAAAATAATATTATGGAAATTCAATAGAAGTACCGCGCCCCTTTGTCGCCCCTTTAAAGGCGCCGCAGTTAATCGTAATGCGAATTGGACATGCAACCGCCTCCATTTCGGTCACTATCGAAATCGCCTTAAATTGAATAATTGCCCGCCATAAATTTATGTGAGACACTGTGGCCGAACTGTGCCGGGGCACGGGCTCCCCAAACTCGCGAGTATTGACAGCTTGACATTCTGTCAACTCCATCGACTCCGTTTGGCATTTGCGCAATGTGTCTAATTGTCAATTAGCTTTGGCCCGCTTCTGACATGGCTCAATCCAACTGGCAAACTGGCAAACTGGCAACTTGCAACTTGCAACTTGCAACTGCAACTGCAACCCACTCACTCACTCACTTGGCTATTTCATTCTCGTAGACCGATGCCACCATCGCGCTGTATTCCTGATCCAAATTGTTTGGCCTCGCAAAGTGTGCTGCCCCGCTGGTAACCTCCAGTCTCTCGAACGACGACTTCATCACCGCATCCGTATTCGCATCGGTGGCACTGGTGCTCATCAGCGCAGCTATGGATAGCGAGGAGACGGTGCCACCACAGCCCGAGCTGCTGCTGTTCTCATTGAGAGGCGTCAGGAAGCTGCTGTTGGTCAACTTGTTGAGGCAGGCCTGCGTGCTGGTCGGATTCGCCATCTGCGATTGTGCAGCCTGCGAGGTCGATGTGGATGCATTAGACTTTCCCATGCCCTCGTCATCGGCTGTCATGGTCGTAGAGCTGACGCTGCAAGGAGACAACAAGACAAAGGGGGAGAGAGATGGAAAGAGTTAATTATAATTATAATAATCTAACAATAATAAAATAGAGCGAAAACGCCAGTTGATTTATTGACAGACTTGTTGACAACTTATGAACTTGGTTTGTATACTGAATACACTCATGAATGTACTCATAAATGTACTCATAAATTACAAATATTATTTACAAAGTGTGCAGACAACTGTGCAAAGATCTTGGAGAACTGATTAATACCCTGTGCACTTTTTCCTATAGAGGGTATATGCGCCCCTAGAAAATATCATAAAATATTTCAAATTTTAGCAATTTTCTTAAAAAAACGCTTTAAAATAGATTTTTATACTTTTTTTAACATGCTCTATCGTTTTGAAGCAAAAACTAAAGTTTTTAATTTTTGAAAAAATTTCGAAATTTTTATAAGGGGGTCGCATGGAAATTTTGTCAAAATTTTGAACATCTTAAATTCTTCAAATTTTGATGCAAAATCAAAATAAATTTAAAACTATGAATAAAATGATATATCCGACTAAAATCGGTTGAATTTTGAGCAAGTTATGTGAGTTTGAAGTGAAGATAAGGATGACAGACCCTTTAAAGGTTATACGAATTTTAGGATCATATTTGGTTACATTAAACTAGAAATTGAACCCGCAACTAAAAGACATTAACGACATAAATCACATGCTTATTGACAGATATATATAAGAACTGCAAGTCGTTGTCATATTTCAGGATCCTAACATTTTGATAGTGTCAATGGAAAAGTTGCAGGCAATTTGCCAACCCATCCCCCATTCAATTTGAATTTCAGTTTTACCCAACCCACAGTGCTGCATATAGATAGATGGTAGCTCAATTAACCCTTTGTTGCCTGAGCCCATATATATTCTCTCACACCCTGCGATCAGCTTGCCTCGCGGTTGCATTCAACGCCTCGAGATTGATGTGTGACTCACAATGTTTTGGCTGCTGCTGCTGGTGGTGCTCGGGAAACTTGTTTATTTAATAATTAAAATGATTTATGCGACTGATTGATGTGGTGTGCTGTGGTGCACTACTCAACAGAAATCCACACCAAAGCACAGCACAGAGACCACTCCACAATCATTGTCCATGTTTGTCTGCATGTTGCGCTTAATGCGCTAATGCCTCCTCCTGCTCCTCCTGCTCCTCTGTTCGCTGTGTGTGCCCCATAAATTGCAGCAGCCATAAAGCAAAATGTTAACAACTTCAAGCGGGCCAAACCCAGTACAAAGTGTAACCAAGCTGAGGCTGAGCTAGCAGCAAGAAGGTCGCAAATTGAACCCACGAGTTGTGCATTTGATTTTACATTTCGACTTTTATTTACTCAAGACATCTGCCGGCTGCCGTATTATGAATTACGAATAAAAAACACTCGAAACTCAACACTCAAGTGCACACTCGAGACACTCGAGACACTCGCCAAGTCAAGAACCGACATCGGCATCGTTTTTCCTGTCTCTTCGGGCTTCCTTGTGGGGGCCGCACAACAAATGTCAAATTCAATTTTCAGGCGTCCGAATAAATTACCTTGGAAAATTGCATTTTTCTTTGCAACGCCCACACGCCCCATTAGATCTGCGAGATCTGGAGCTGGAGAGCCTGTGGCAGAGAGACATGTCTCGTGCCCACCTCGTAACGCCTTTGTGTTAATTTGCCTGAAAGTTATTAAACTTAATTCAGGTAACCGCAAGTCTGTGTAGGCCTCAAGCTATTGCCACCAGGTTATGGCTTTGTGGTGGCTTAAGTACATAGTTGAGAATTACATGGAAAATTGCATGAGGAAGTTAAGAACAAAGGTTTTATGTGAAGTATATCAAATTATAGTATTGCACAGTCTAGCTGAAGATCATCAAAATAAAATAATAGAAAATATAAGCCAAAAATTAGAGAGGAAACTAAGTTTGGAAGCATAAATGAAGATAAATAGATAGGAGAAGCTTACGCAAATTGCAAGATCGCAAGAGATATGAGATTGAGAAACATATAAAAGAAGAGAGATGATAAATAAATAAAAAAAATGCAAGAAGAACAATTGCAAATTAATATAAACAAGGAAAAAATAAATCCCCCAGAAATATAAAATTCTGGGAAAAATTATGAATACAATGAAATGAAATTTACCTAAGGTTATTTTCGCACTCCTATAAATTGTATAAAAATTATTATAATCCCACAGACTTTTAACTAATTATGAATAGCGAAAATATTTGCGAACTTGTTATAAAGAAAATGCAAGAAATGAGCGACTTTATGGGCGACTGACTTTATCTATTTAGATATACACTATGTAGAACCGGTTATGCTTCCGTATAGATTAGCGAATGCAACCACAACGGAAGCCTCTCCAAGTGGTTCTATTCGCGTCGATTTCATTTGTCACTTGGGACTCCAAAAGTCTCGCTGACGTTAATTGAAACCTGTCCCATGCATTGCCAAATAGTTTTAGATCTCCAGTCTCGCAGACTGACGCAATTGATTATGAATCTTTTTAGTCAAATCATAGTATTTGTAGAAGAACTTGTTTACCATTTCTCACTGTGTTATGCCATCTAAAAAACATATTTATGTTTGTATCTCTCTCTCTATATATGGCACGGGATTGGGCCTTTGACCGTCTTATAACTTTTGACTTTTGCCGTGGACACTTTCCAAACTTGTTTCACAATATGCAGCGAAGCATCCCAGCAATAAATAAAATAATCGACAAAATATTTCAGAACGCAACAATCTATTGCATTTTTTTGGGAACTGGTTCAGGTCTCTCTCTCTCTCTCTCCTTCTCTATATAGCAGGGGAATTCGCAGTAACAGCTGCGTAATTTCAGACTGAGGATGCCGTTGTAAATTTTTGCCTTTGTTTGCTTATACCCTATACATGTGAAGTAAAGAGGTGGATAAGTGCTGTGATAGATCTAAGAAATCTGAGAAATATATCTTCCTCTGCAAAGATATTTACTTGTTGAAATATAGGTATATCTTCAGCTGTCTCTGTCTACAGTTACTTTGCATACTCTATAGTATCTTCCTCCTCGTGGGGATATCTTAATTGTGTCTCCATTAACACATTCCCAACTGTTTTCTGTTTTCTGCTTTATAGCTTATTTATGATCCCATTTTTAATTACCCTACTCAATAATCATGGTTTAATCGGTAACCGTCAATCGTTAATCGGTAATCGGCAATCGGCTATCGTCTGTCGGCAATTGCTAATTGGAAACTGGCAAAACGACGATTAAACATCTCGAGGCCTGCTTAATTTGGTCACTTTCAGTGAATCATTTGATTGTGGCAATTAACTAGGTCGCAATTATAATACACTACCACCATGAGCTGGCTTAATTAATTCCATATTTCTTTTTCTCACACTCTCAAACACTCTGCAATATTTTGTATATTTATATTAACTGCTAGCTACCGTCCAAATCAGGCTTTATCCATCTGAGTTACTCGTGCTGCGAGTGCTAATCGCGATGACTTCATTTCGTGTTCGACTCGAACCCCGCCAGAGGTCAGACAACGTTTCCATCTCATGGACAGCTTCGATTCCGTTTCAGTTTCAGTTTCGATTTTGAGTTTATAGATCTGCATAGTCAATAACTCAGAAGGTGTCGCTCCACACAAACAGGACAAATTGCACAATGACGACTTGAAAGTGCGCTATATATCACATTGGAAATATAGGAAATATATATTATATATATATATATAATATAGCAAATTATTATTGCAAAATGATTCAAATTTTCTAAAGAAATGAGTGTATAATTTACTGATTGAATTATTCATCATCTATAGCATGTGCAATGTCTAAACAAATCTCTGAGTAAACTTAAGATTCTAATGCCGCAAAGTGAATAAGGCTTTGCCACGCCCAGCATATCCCACGCCCCAGCACAGTTCAGAGGCTGCACTTATCGCGGATCTTAGAACAAGCTCCCAAAAAAAATACGAGAAAAACAAAAAGCGATCATAAAATGTACGCAAAATGCGGTTTAACTTGGGGGGAACAGCAGGCGATCGTGTGAGGTCCAAAGGCCCCCAGAGATGCAAACAGTTAGATACGACGGGCAGACACACACACACACTCACACACGCGCACACGCACACAAACTCGTGTGTGTACAATGACCAAAACGGATGAACATGGCTTAGGAGATTGGAGATGGAGATGGAGCAAACGGCAGGGAGGCCCACGGTGCGGCAGACAATGCGCGCAGTTTGCAGCCGGCTGACATTTTGCAGCAAGTTGCCGCATGCTGCAAGTTGCCTTCGCTTGCTGTGCAGCAAGTTGCAGCAAGTTGCGACAACTGTCAACACACACACTCGGAAAGTAAATGTGTTGCCAGGTCTCAAAAGTTCATAAATTGGATTGAGGGCGCCATGTAAACAATGTGTTGTCCCCCGGCCCAGACGAGGCGAGAGGAGCTCCACGAGCAGCAAAGCAACGGCTCACCGTGTGCCATAAATCTGATTTGTGCTTCGTTACCTTCGCTGGCTTCGCTACACTTACCAGTCGCTGGTTTCTGCACCCGGAGCAGCTCGCTGATTGCATTTGCTGCGCATGACCAGCTGCAGCCAGTTGGGCACCGGCGGCGTTGGATCTGGTGTGTATCTGGAAAAGGGAGAGAGAGGATACGAGTTACTGCAAGTGTTATCGATAAATCGATCGATTAACATATCAACCCTTTTAATAGACCAAGTTATCGATAAATCGATTGAGTGTTTAAAACAATATATCAACACTTTGTTATCGATATATCGCTGCATTTATCGCTGCACTCACCTAATAATCGAATTACAATGCTTGGCCTTGGGCACTGCGAATATCTCGCTGCCAGCACCCCCCGCCACCGTCACAACCGACGCTGCCGCCGCCGCCGTCGCCGCTGCCGCTGCCTTCTCCACTGCCGCATCCACCTCGGGTATCAGTGCCAACTCCTCCGGCTCCAATACAATATCAGCATCGATACTGCTTATCGAACTGAGCGAATTGCGTGCACCCGTCAGACGATAACGCGACGAGGCACACGATGAGTTCACATCCTCCAGCTCACTGGGATCGAATTTGAGCGTAACTATAAGAGCCGAAAATGAGGAGAAAAAGAGAGGCACAGAGCATATCGAAATACACCGATTGACGCACACGCAGAGCCACAATGAGAATGATGTTCAGATGCAAAGATGGAACGGGTAGGGATTCGCACAGAGTATTTAAAGGATGGATGGGTTGGGGAGGGTTCGGGTACGGGTTTGGGGTACGGGAGAGTCGACGGGCGAGATTCCCATAATCAAATTTTTGTGTCGTCAAACAAAGAGAGCAAAAATTATTGATAACGGTATATACATCACCTTCAATTCTCTAGAGCGTACGAGTACGAGTTTTAACTCACGTTTATCCAACGGTCCCAGCTTCTTGGCCAATCCATACATAGTCTCTGGCGTCCAATAATCGGGTATACGTGCGAATATCGATCCCGCATCTGCCGGCAACTGTATGCCCAGCTTATGGAGGAGCAGCACGAATGGTTGATATAACATCGTGGTGGACTGTTCGTTGTTCCACTGCACGACTGGTATCGATTTGTGCTTGAAGATGCAATGATAGGCAACGGGTTCCATAATGGGTTCAGCCTCGGGTAAACTGCTGCCACACTTGACCATCAGCTTGATGTAGCAACACTCGAGGAGAAGTTTCTGCAGCCAAACCAGATGATGTGACTTGTTCTCCTTGATGATCAGATCGAGTAGGATCTGTAGGAAATAGAGAGTATGTAGAGCCGGGTAACGCCACTGAGATCTCCTCCATACCTGCACATCATCCGAGGGTTTGCCATAGGCGCATTCCTTTAGCTCTATGCCCGATTCGGAGGTCACCGAGGTGGGCGTGGTCAGCAATGTACGCTGATATTCCGCATCCTCAAATTTCATCAGATCATCGTACTCCAACAATGTTATAATATCCTAAGCGAAAGAATCAAGTTAAAGAAGGTGCTCTATGGGATACCTACTCCTCCTCCTCCTACTCCTGCTCACCTGCTGCAGCAGCTGCTGTATAATGGATATGCGTGTCTTCAGCTTGTTGCCATTGTTGCTGAAGAGCTTCACGATCTTGCCCACCACATCATTATTCTTCTTGCTCTGCACATAATACCAATACAGCGTGTCCATCTCCTCCTGCGACCAGGTACTGCGAGAAGAAAAGAAAAATGGGGACTAAGCTTACTTCTCGACTAGCGTAAAGTAGAAACTCAAAAAGGGGACATTTTCAGTAAAAAATACACTTAAAATAGATGATCTTAAGAACAGAAAAATATTTAAAAGATGAATGAAATGATTCGCAATAAACATCCAGCTTTTATTTGATGAAGACACGAAGAGAAGAAAGTGCAGAAGAGACGATGAAAATGACACTACGTACGTATATAGTTTGGGAGTATCAGGTTGAAAGATCTAGTTTTCCAGTTTTTATTTGAAATGATGAATATGAAATCGATGCTTAAGCATAACTGAAAGTTGCATAGAGAATCGCAGAAACTCTTAAATATATTTCAGATGAACATAATATAAAAATAATAATATAATAATAATAATATATGAAATCTGAAAGTTTTCAAAGAGAAGAATTGTGTTTAAGATCTTCTCGTAAAACTCTCTACAAATACTTTGTAACTATATTCTCTATCTCTCTCTCTTTGGAATGGAAACCTACCATATAGTATGCTCCTGATTGTGTTCCTTGGTCATCTCGGTCAGCGAAGTAGTCGGTATGGTTAGCGGCGATTTGGGTGGAGTGTTCATGAACTTGTGTATGACATACTCGATAAGATCGGACCAGTCCTGCAAGTAGAGAGTAGAGAAGATATTACAATCCTGCAGAGGATTAATCCACTCCCGCTACATACATCGCATAGCTCATAATCGGCCTCCCAAATACGCGAATAGGTCTTCAAAATGATGGGCTGAAAGAGCACACCGATCTGTCCCAGATCGCCACCAATGTGATGCATCATGGTGAAGATGCAATCGTTGACGAACTCGCCATTATTATTGAAATCCTCCAGCAGGATGCCATAGTAGTGCATGACCTCCAGCGTAGCAAATCTAAGCAGCAAAAGAGAGAGAGGGGAGGGATTAGTTGGGAATAACCCACTGTCTCCAGTGCCGACTCAACCCACTGTGCAATGTGTTCCGACAGGCCAATGGTTTGACCACCCTCCAGCTTGGCTGCACTGTCCAGGACCAGCAGTAGTATATGATTGGTAACCACCAGATCCTGTAGATACTGTTTGGAATGGATGCTCGGATTGAAGCGACGCAGTAGGAGCACGAATAGACACCGCAGATCGGTTGTGGCGCCAATCTGTAACTGCAACTGCCGCAAATGCTGACGATCATCCTCACTGAGATGCGTCACCTTGTTGTAGGTCTCAATGGCCTGCAGGAACTCCCTGATGGCGGTCACCACAAGATGTATACGTCGCAAATATGGTTTCAAATCGCTGCCCTCCTGGCGGGCATTCAGCTCAAGTTGCTCGCACAGCGAGACACCCTCGTAGGTCAGATAGCTGAGCACATCGTAAGTGAGTATGGTGTCGATGTGTTCCATGTCCAGCTCCAGCTGTGCGGCAAACTTGAGGAAGTATGTGACCAGCCAGAAAAAATGCGATGTATCGATGGGCACCTTCTGCGCAGGAGGGGGAGGAGGAGGAGGAGAAAGTGAGTGGAATGCAGAAAGCGAACTAAAGGTTAGATCCTTACCGCATTGGACATCAGCTGCATGTGCAGCTCCTCGACCAGATAGTTATATCCCTTTAGCAGAAAGTCCACGGTGAACTCCTTGAGCAGATTGGAGATATCATCATCCGTTGGCGTGTGCTGTACCAGACCCTTCATATTGATGCTGTAAAAAAAGGAAGAGCGGGATTAGAGAGTGCTACTTTTGGCTAACTCCGACTACATACAGACTACTCTTGCTGCGCTTGACCAGCTTCTTGCGTCGCAGCTCCTTCTTGTCCTGCGGCGACATCAGAGTGCGCTGCTTGTTGCGCGGCTTCGTGTTGCACGGCGGCTTCTGATGCTGCGGCTTACCCTGTGGACCATCATCATCGTTGCTGGACGTCGAGATGGACTCCTGGTTCTCCACCTGTGTGCCATAGCCGCAATCGGAGAGCTCCGACTGCGATGAGGGACACTCTCGCTTCTGGGGGCAACACTTGCCCTTTGTCAGCTGCAGTTGACCCGCATGCGGTGACTTCTGACCCAACTTGACCGCAGAGACATGCGCCGCAGAGTTGTAGCTATCGCTTAGCCGGCTGGGCAATGGCGCTGCTGGTGGCTTGAAGGGTTCATAGCAGAGCAGACTGCTTGAGGTTGTGGCCAGAATTGAGGACATCGTTTGCGTTACGCTGGCTGTGCTTGTGGTCCCGGTGACGTAGACCACGTTGGTAGTGCTGTTGACATTGTCAGCTGGTTGTGTGTAGTTGTAGTTGTTGTTGTTATGGTGGTTATGGTGTACTCCTTGTGCACCCGGCTCTGATTCCGGCTCCTCCTGCTCCTGCTCCAGCTCCAGCTCATGCTCTCGCTCCTGTTCCTGCTCGAAATGCTGCGTCTGCGTCTCATAATCAATATCCTCCATGACCTGCTCCACGGGTAATTCCCGCTGCGGTGAGCATGCCGGCTCCGTGCTATCACTGGCCGCCTCGGAGCTATCCTGCTTATCCTCCTCGACTCGGGCCATAGCATTCTGATACTCATGCCCCTTGCGACTCACCTCCTGCAGCGTGGCCTCGGTTCCCTCACGTAGTGCCTGACGTCGCTCATCGCAGCTCTCCTTTTTGCCACTGCTACCGCCGCCATTGCTGCCATTGTCCGAGGAGTCCGATGTGGGATCTGAGGTGAGCATGGGACTTGAATCACCGCTACCCTGTTTCGGTGGCGATGTATTACTCTCATTGTCCTCCGAGCTCTCCGACAACGATGCCTCAAACCAGAGATTCAATAGCTTCTGCAGTGTGCTAACATGTTGATCCTTGTAGATCAGTGCGATCAACTGCACCATGGTCACACCCCAGAGGGCACGCTGCGGACAAGTCATCAGATAGAGCAGCAACTTGTCGATGCTCTGTATGAAGAGATTCCACAAGATGGTATTCTGCATGGAAACCTGATGGCTGCCCGAGGATTGCAGCATGGGCATCAGGAAGTGTGCATGCGTCTCCGGAATGTGCAGAATGTTCCGCAAGAGCAGAAGACAATTGTTGATCTGATCGCATTTGTGCGGCGATAGCTTCGGTTCCGACTCGAGTATATGCTTCATGTACTCCACCACGCTCTTGGTGCTCTTCGGATCGGTGAAGGCTTCCTTGCTGCTGTAGAGCAGCTTGTTCAGCTCGAATATGGTGTGGCGACCCACCTCGGTGCGATACATTACATCCACCGAAAAGAGACACTCCACCGGCACGGTGAGATTCACCAAAATCCGTATGACCGACTCCAGCACAGCATCATCTTTGGCATTCTCCAGCAACGGTATCAGATCGGAGCGCACATTCTGGCCAAATCCGATGGCGCGACGGAAGGTGCGTAATGTTTGATCCTCATACGTGAGTTTGTAGTTGATCTCCTCCAGAATGGCTAATAGAGAAAGGGAGAGATTGGGAGTAAGTAATGATGAAGCCATTCCCATCTAGAGCCTAACCCACCTAGAGCATTGGGGCTGACCACATAGGTGTCTCCCTCCAGGGAGCCAAGCGAAGAGAAGGCGCTATGCAACTGCGGCGTTGCGAGTAACCAGTCCATAACAGTTCCACTCTACTTGAGGTACTCTCTGAGGACGTTATAGTCGAAGTTAGAATTCCGTTGTGGCCAATTGTGGCACATTGTTGGGATGGAACATAAACACACGATCCCCTGCGAGGGAAATGCTAGAAAAAGTTCTGAAAGTGAAGAGAAATTGAGTTTAGGATTATATATGAATTATACAATTCTCAACTTATTGATTATTAAAAAAATATCGATAAGATCGAGAAACTACTGACTTTCCTCATAAATAAAAAAAAAACAGATATTTGCCTAAAACTATTTTAATTTTAAAAATCTATATAAACTTGATCTAATGAAATAACTGATTTAAATTTCCAAAGAATATTTTAAAATCTAACTTTATGCCTTAGATATATATTATAAATCTGACTGTGATTACTAAACTATTAGAGAAACCTAGGATCGAGAATCTATTGAAGCTTCTATTAAATAACACGCTACGATATTGATTGCCTCGATCTCGATTTTAAAAATCTATATAAACTCGATCTTATAAACTAACTGATTTGACTCTCCAAAGAATATTTTAAAATATATTTTTTGCCATAGATATATATTATAAATCTACTGAAATATTTCCAAAATTATTTATTTTAATGTGGAAAATATAATTCAGCTTATCATCCATCAATTCATTGAAATGAATCTATTGCTGAGCTGACTGTACAATCTGTTTGCCTAAATCTTTTTTCTTTCCACTCGCTCACAATTGAATAACTCAATATTTATATTCATCATTCATCAGCGCTGGTACCATGAATCACTCCAGCGTATCCATTATACAACAAGAGCTTGTCCAGTCTGAGCTTAAGCTGGCCATAAATAGAAACCAGAGCTGGCCACAAGTGAGCTGCATGTGACCGCAGTCCAATGCAGTCCAATATCAGCCTCCACTTCTCCGCACTATTCTCTCTCTCCCTCTCTCTCTGTCTCTCTCTCTCCCTCTCGCTCTGACTGGCATTGGGTATCAGTCAGTCAGTGCAATGTGCAATTGACTGCGTGCAGGATAACGCGACACACTCAGCTCGCTCAACACGTGCCCGTGCAGCGCGTGGGAAGTGGAACCATTCAGAGGTAAAAAGGGGGAGGGGTGGAACTGAGACTATAGAGACCACGCCCACTCGGGATTACCAGCTGTCGAGCAGTCGAGGCAAATGCGAAGCTTCAGCCCAAAAATGCACACGTAACCCTCAAGGGAGGAGGGGAAGGGAAAGGGGCAGGGGGAGGGGAAGTAGCATAAGCATTTTCCAGGCATACGCAGGCCGCATGTGACTTACACACACGCATACACCAGCAAGGCATTCACTCACACACACACACACACATGTGGCACACACACACACAGCGTTGGAACTTGAGCTGATTGTGTAAACGTCGCAGCTGGAGGACAAAACACAAGCTGCTGCACAATGCTTTCTATGACTATGCCACGCCTTCTTTTGTCTTCTTCAGCTGGCCTCTCCTCCTCCTCCTCCTCCCCCTCCCCCCCGTCTCCCTGCCAATGTACTCTCTTGTGTTATATGGAAATGGCGCAGTTTTCTTGGCTTTCACTTGCAGCGAAGCTACACAAATGTTGCCAATTGTTAATTATTTACATGAACTATTTTCGTCTTCCATTTCAATGTGGCCTACATACATATATTGTCTCTTCGTGTGTGTGTGTGCAGAGTGTGGGTGCATTTTAATATATTTGTGTGTGTGTGTGTGACTGTGGGTCAGTGCAGTTTGACGCAGTCAATTTTTGTTGCATACTTTCAGGCGGCCTTTTAAAAGGTCTCGAGCAAATTTAGATCAACGTGTATGGAATTTAGTACAACAAAGAGAGGGAAAGGGTAAAAAAAACAATACAATTACTATTTATATTATTGGATAAAAACAGTAATGCATTTATAGACAAAAAAGAAAGAAAGAAAGAATCGGGTAAAAATAGTATTACTTTTTTGTATATATAAATTTCATTGTATTCTACAATTTGTATATACATATTTAAATTATGCATTTATTCTCAAGTAATACATTAGTATGTCTTTTGTAGGTGTTTTCAAGGTTACACATACAAATAAAAAATACTTTCCTTGTACTTAAGAAATTTTGATATATGCACAGACTTATCTTCTGCATATCGCTCTCAATAACAAACCCCAATACCATTTCCGCTGAGAGTTATGAAACCAAAGCGGATTTCCAGCTTACATAAAATTTGTTTTACAAACCACATCGCATATATACGTATCTGAGAAAATGATATGCGCATTGTGATCGGATTTGCCCTCGAATGATCGAGATTTGATTCGCGATCAAAATGCATTCTCATTCTTTTGCAAAAGAACCGAATTCATTCAAAAACTTTTGCGCTCCTAATTTACATACGAAACGGTGCAGGAATATAGTAAGAACTTTCTTGTTAATAACAAGAATATTATATATATGTGTAATATTTGCAAGGCAAATTCGTGGAGTGCAAAGCGAAAGAGAAAGTAAACAATTTCCTAGCTGTCTGTCAAAACAGATGGGCACATCCTCTGTCTGTCATCTGCACCGACTGTCAGCAACAGACGAATCAGAGACAGATGAAAGGAAAAATCGTACAATAGCGACAAGCTTATACCCTAGTATTGATTTAATAATGAGTTTTACAGGTTTCTTCATACAAAAAAACAATACATTTAAACAAATATAACTATTTTATGTTTCTGGAAATATATTTTTATTATATCCCAATTAAACAGAACTCTGTACATATATAATTTTTAAATTTTTAAATTTTTTCAGCATTTTAAGCACCTCAATAAATTTGCAATTTCAGCATTTCTTATAACAGTAATGGTGTTTTACTTTAATGACCTATTCAATGTGCCCTTTGATAGCCTTGAAAAATGCAATTGATAAGAAATTATACCATATGTCTAAAGTTATAAAGGGAAAAGCAAATCTTTCGAGGAAAAACTCAAGTAAGTGAAGCAGTAAGCGAAAATGTAAATAAAGAAATATTCAGGTGGAATACTTTGCAAATATTTAAAATAAAGAATTTTATTGTATCGAAAATTCCAAATTTGTTCTAATAAGTGCTCAAATTCCTCAATCAACACATACAAATAAAATAAACTCAATTTTATTTTTTCATATGCGACATGCTCTTGGATTCCCTCCGTTCTTTTCGCAAGGTGTCATATGCAACGCAGCTGTCTTCGGACTACAGTACGGTTCAATGACTGCAAATGCCGTTGGCAGCTTGTCTTTTATTATTGCTGACCCAGGCGAATACTTTTTCGAGTATGGTTTACAAAATTTATAATAAATTATATAATATAATAACGGAATATTTCCGCTTTAGCAATGGGAATTTTCTAAAGCGTTGTGCAATACTGAGAGTGAGAGAGAGAGAGAGAGGGAGCTGGGAATGTGACTAACGCTTAATCAGCACGAAATTGCAATTTGAATTTGGCGCTTTTTTAATTGCAAAATTGAAAGCTTTGTGCGGCTGCTGCAGCTGCGCTTTTACTTAGAGCTTTGGCTCTAAGTGGGCTACGTCATGGCAGACTGTGCTAGGTCGGGTACGCGCTGCGGGCCTCCCTACTTAGAGCAAATACATACGTGTATATACCGTACTATGATTACTTTGTAGACAACGAGTATTAACAAGCTTACCGGATTGTGTTCTATGCCGTCGCCTGCGGTAGCTGCAAATTCTATTCCACTGTGGTGCAAATGTTATTTGTTTCCGGTGAAAAGCGAAATATTTGTTGTTGGATTCTTTTTATGTTTTTCAAGTTGCTGTAAATATTTTAGAAATTTTTTAATACACTTTTGATTTTCTTTAATATTGTTTTCTTGCTCAAAAATACTTATAAGTATTTTTAAATTACTTTTCTTTTAAATTTCAGTAAAATTGTATTTTTCTCTCAAATTATGATATTTTTGATATCACTGTAATTAATTTTGAATTATTTTAAGACACATTTAAGTTAAATATCGTATTATAATTCCACTTTCTTCTTTATTCTATATAAAATATATTCAAACTAGTATAAAAACACTTTAAATTATAATTTCCTAACATATGCATATTCTGTTTAATATTGCGCACTAAGCCAAGAAACTTTCATTAATTTTGTTTAATTATATTTTTGAATATTTGCAATTTCCACTCAATTTAATATCACTCGACTAGCACATGAGACTTGCTTGCACTTGAACTATATGATATTATAGTATAGTCTGGCCTGTTGTTGTTGTTCCCTTGCATGATTCGCAGTTTCTACGTATTTCAAGTTGGACTTACGTAAAATGCAACGACAACAATAAACACAAATTGGCCCTTTTATCAATTGCTGTGCAAGCAAGAGAGACAGAGAGAGAGAGAGAGAGAGAGAGTAGTATTATTTACTTATTCACTTATTGCACTCACACAAACACAGTGACAAAAACCAAACACATACACACTGGCTACACTGATGTGCAATTCTTCGCTGTTTCAGAATTTGTTTTAGTATTTTTTGCACAACTTGTTGAAATTATTGTTAATAATAGTTGGTAATTCTCTTCTATGTATTTTTTTTTTGCTTTCGGTTTCGACCGCGACACGAACCGTTCGCTAGAAGCGCACAAGTTTGAATGCTCAACGAGCTGACAGCGCGTACAACTCACAGCTGCAGCGCAGCAAAGCTTTCACACACACACACACACACACACGCATACACCGAGAGCGGCCGTGCACATTGCAGTCGCGCATGAGATTCGCAAAAGCTTTTGTTGTAGTCATTGCCGGCCAAGCGAAGCTTTTGCTCTCACTCTCTTGCGCGCTCTCTCTAACACACGGCCGGCTCGCTCAGCTCACGTGTAGCGACAACGTGCGGCACGTTTGTTTTCAAGCGCTGCGCTCTATGTGTGCGTGTGTATGTGTGTGTGTGAGTGTGTGTGCGTGAGTGAGAGCAGCGTGAAGCGCCGTTAGCGACTTTTGCCTCAGTGTCTGACTGAGGATGACTGTGTTCTCTATTGATTCTTGACGTGTCGTTGTTGTTAATGGTTACGCTCACTCACTCACACACACACACATACACAACCGAGCACATTGCAATGTGTGATTTGTGTTGCCTAACACCTTCGCCTTTGGGGTACATTTACACAACATGCACAGCCCGCTCAACAGTTGGTCAGTCAACGCGGCGAATGCGCAATGCCCTTCGTCTCCCTTCAGCTGCTGCTGCTCCTCCTCCTGCTGCTGCTCCTTTTGTTCCCTTTCTTGCTTCAACTGCGGCGCGAGCCCGAGCACGTCAGCTCCTCGCCACTGCAACGCTACTAATGAGTTCGGCGACAATTACCACAACGACGACGACGACGACGACGTTGATAATCTCCAGTTACAGTCCCAAAAACACTTACACTGCGTTTGTCTTCATGTCCAGCATTGTTACTTAATCAGCATAGTACATAATGCAGTTCCACTCTGTGTGTGTGTGAGTGAATTGCGTAAACATGTATTGGTGTGTAGCTTCATTATCATTATCAAGTTCAGGGCAAGATCATGTTTACAGCTCATTCACAGTGAAGATTGCTGTAGATGTTTGAAAAATGGAATTGGTTGGGAAATTTGTGATATAATAGCTGAGAGATAAGATACAGTACAGTTACAGTTAGTACTAATTAAAGACAATTAGTTAAATCATATTTTTAGTTTTATATAATATTTAATATTTATTGAAATATTTTTAAAATTAGTGCAAAACATATTTTAAAATTTTGAAATCTAATGTAGTGCAAAATATATTTCGAAATTTTGGAATCGTTAAATACTCATACAAGTTCTGATGCACTTTGCAGTTGGAGATTTGCAGAACTTATGTAAATACTTTTAAAATATGCAGGAAAATGTATTTAATTTAATAACGTGAATATATCTTTACTTTTAGTACTATTTAGATATTCAAAAAATATTAAATTAATATAACAACGCGAATATATACTTTTTAGTACTGTTTAGATCTTCAACAAATTTGATTACCTTTTTATATCTTTTTCTAACATACTACGATTTTTTTTACTTTAATGTTCATTCATTTATTTCCTCTTCTTTTAAACTCTCTAGATATAATAAATAATGATTTGCAAGGTTGATATGGGAAATACGCTGCGATTGTTACGCTTTTAAAAGCCTTAAAACATGCAAATTGCATTCCGCTTTGAATTTCCAATTATGTAATTTGCTTAAATTAATAACTTATTGTTTCTCTATTTTTTTTTTTTTATTAAATTACGATTTCATAAGAAGTCAACATTGTGTGAATTGTGCAATCACCGGGTGAATACAGTATAATTAATCTGACTTATCAACGGGCAGGCAGGCAGGCTACCCCGATGTGTCGATGAAATACGAACTGTTTGCGCCGTCGTATACGTAATATTAATTGTGTATACGCATTGGCAGGCAGGCAGGTAGGTAGAGAGGGAGAGCTATCAATAGACCAGGTTAAACAATTAGACAAGCATCGTGCGAAAAGGTTACTAATTGCACAAACAGACACACTCACACACGGACACACACACACAGGCACACACTCGCTGCCTGCCACATGGACACATGCGACATGCGTTGGCATAATGTGAGCAGCGCGCAGAGGTCGCGTGTTTGCCGCTTGCTCTGCGTGCATCCTCCGCGTGCTGCGCCAGTGTGGGCTGGGATTGGGGGGTGGGATATAAGGAAAATACTAAGCAGACAGAAACGTTTAAGCGCAGCAATAAAAAAAGGGAAACAATTTATTTTCTACAAGGTTTTTCTCCATCAGACGCCACTGTGCTCCTTAATCCAATCGCGAGCGGTTGCCACGCGTGAATAGACCCCGGGATAATTCGGTTTGGCACAGCCATAACCCCATGAGACCACGCCCACCAGCACCCCAGACTCCGTGACCATGGGTCCACCCGAATCACCCTGGCACGCATCCTTGCCACCCTCCATGTAGCCGGCACAAATCATGCGTTCCGTAACGCCGCCATATTGCTTGTACTTGTCGCTGCACACTTGTTGATTCACCAGCGGCACCTGCACCTGACGCAGCCATTCGCGTGACTCCAACAGATTCTGTGTGTTGCCCCAACCGCTGACAAAGCAGGCCTCTCCATCGTCAAACATCTGATCCGCTTGGGGCAGCATTATGGCCTTCTTTGTGTCATCGAACTCAATGGGATGCTGCAGCTGGAGCAGCGAGAAATCATAGTCCACATTGCTGAAGTTGAATTTCTCGTGCTGCACAAGTCGCTGCAGACGCAGCAACTCCCCGTTGCGCGATGCCTCCGAGCTGCCCAGGCGCACACGCAGACGATCTGCAGTCTTGCCACTGAAAGAGGAGGAATAGGTATGTTGTGTGTAATCCTTGGGGATAAAGCTGCTTCTTCCTGCCTACTTACTAGGTGCAATGCGCTGCCGTCAGTATCCACTGGTCGGAGATCAGGGAGCCACCGCAAATGTGACTCGATGTCTGCAATGAGATTTGATGTGGTGCATCCGTGATGTTTATCCTCTGTCCTCCAACAATGCGCCCATCCAGACGTGGCTGCGGTGTGCGAAAGTCATCGAGCAGAGAACGTTGTCGCTTTACAGGATCAGGTATCAAGCACACGCCGGCCAAGACACACACGCTGCACTGCAGCAAGAGAGCAAGAACTACCAATTTCGTTGACAACATTGTGACTTGAACTCTCAGCTTGACGAGCTGGGCTTTTTATAGCTGCCTCACCTGCCCCCGGGTTGCACCCAGCGATAGCCACCCACAGCGCCCCGAAAAGAAGGCCCGCTGTGACGTTATCAGACAAGTCAAGAGTGTGACATACTAAATTGAAGGTAAATAGAGCAGGGCTAGACCTCAACGAACATTGGATACGCTTTCCTAGGGCATATTGATGATATAGTATAGGAAATAGGTCTGCTTGTGAGATAAGATCTGCTAGACTTGGGAGACCAAGAGACCAAGAGAGATTTCCCCAAACATTTCCTACTTCATCTAATCAGTTACTTTACATCTCTTGCTCTCTTATCAGCTGATCTTGAGTTTCCAAAGAAAGTAAAGATCTTCACGATGAGGGTATATCGTAATGAGCTCCCAATTGCTTCAACTTTCCCACAATATTTTAGAGCACACATTTTAGTATTAAGGTAATCCATTTAATGGTCGACAATGGTTTTACAACGTTTCCAAGTTCAATTCACAAATAAATTAAGCAGGCGCAGAGGGAGAAGCTGGAGAGGCTTTGGAGCCCGGTGATGCTGTGCCTATTCAAGCACATAGATTAGATTGCGTCCCACTTCGGTTAGTTTGCCAGCCTGTTGGACGCTAAGGCGTTTCGCAGCCACATCCAGAATGAAATCACCTTCGGTGAGCTGGGTCTTGCCCGTCTTGTAGTCCTGGAAGATTGGCATCTTGCGTGGTCCCAACACGGGATCCTCATAGCGCCAGATTTGCAGCGTGGAAATGTCTGCTTTCAGGCCAATCAACTTGGCAAGCTTCTCGCGCAGCGTCTGCACTGTATCGCCCTCGGAAATGATGGTATTAATCTGGAAAAGTGATGAACGCTCTACGGGATTTGTCAGTTCCACGCTGATGTGTGGAGCAACGCTAAACGAAATAAACGGTGAGCCGGGGCGCACCTCTTCGCGTGTCTTCTCCGGTGCCGATGGATCATCAGTGTATTTAATTTCCAGCGAATCCAACTGCAGAGAGAAACGAATACATTAGCTAGGATTATGGAAGCAATTTTAGAGTCATATACGCACATCCAAGGTGTTCTTCAGATACTCCAAATTGCTGATAAGCACTTGACGCTCATCGAACTCCAGGTTGACAGCCAGTGCAGCGACACCCTTGCCCGTCTCTACCTTTTCGCGTATCATCTGAGCGAAGGGCATCACACGTTTCATGAACTTTTTCAGCTCCGGCTTCTGCTGCAGCGTTGCGGCGATGACTTTGTTATCGGGCAGAGTCTTTGACTCCTTGTTGTACAGCTCCCTCATTGTGTCCAGCACACAGCATTGCCATGGCGGATATGTTTTAGCTACCCAAATGAGAGCACGATTCGGTTTCGCTGTCTGAGCGTCCAATGCCTTCTCCTTGCCACCCTTGCCCTTTATCTGCAGCAAATTCTTCAAATTGAGACGGAACGAATGAGCTGCTTCCATCAAATACTCCGAGCACAAGATGTCCAGCTCATTAATGGCGCCCACTTCGGGCCAAAGTGCGTGTACAATCGAATCCTTGTTGCCCAACAGTCCCCACACATGCTCCGCCACGTGCGGGCAAATGGGAGCAACCAGCAGCGCCTGACGACGAATAAACTCCAGCACCAGCTCCTCATGCATGCCCTGAGAGCCGCACAGTTCGCGATACTTGTCACGCGCCAGCTGCAGCTCATAGAAACCGCTGCGCAGTGCCTCCTTGAAGAGCATACGACGATAATTCTCATCCGTTTGCTGCGTCTTCAGATTCAGTTCACTTAGAAAGACCTGATCGTTGAATGTCTTGGTCGCATCATGACGCAGACTCGTACGCGTGGCAACCATCTCCTTAACCCATTCGATAAATGTGAACAGTCGTAGAATACCCGCATCTGCTGTGCTCTCCACAAAGTTTGCATCCTCCACACTGTCACCGGCATCGGCCAGGCACAGTCGCATGCCATCGGCCGAGAATTTGTCCACAGCTTCGTGCAGCGTTAGGAAATTACCATCCGATTTGGACATCTTGGATGAGTTGAGCAATAGAAGACCATTTACACGCATACCCTTGGGCCATTTGTTCTCATCATTTGGCCAAATGGCAGCATGATTGTACAGGCAGAAAGTCAAGTGATTCTGTATCAAATCCTTGCCCGAAACTCGCAAATCCATTGGATACCAGTACTCAAACTCGCGACGCATCACAGCCAAATGCTCGGCCTTGATGGCAGACTTTTTGGGCAGTGGTTTCTCCTTGAAGAATATATAGTCCCATATTTCGGGTGTCATATCAGCTGGTTTGATATCTGTGAGGCAATTGAGAGAGTTTGTTAATGATTTCTTCTATATTATCGACATACTGCCACATACCGAATGGACCCGGTTTCTCGCCACGGAATGTGCCACCTTGCAGTAAATGAGACACCGTATAGAAGGCCATGTAAATGGTCGAATCCGAAAGGGATTCAATCAGCCACTGTTCATCCCAAGGCAGCTTTGTGCCCAGACCATAAGTACGTGAACAGGCATATTCGTGCAGCCAGTTAAGACAAGCCTCAAAGTTGTTACGCGCCTCTTCGTGGAACGTCTCCATATCTTTTAATATCTTAAATGCCTGACCCTGCCATTCGGGCTCGCCGTAGTTGAGATACCATTGGTTGCACAGCGCGACCACACACTCATCTGCCGAACGCGACAGAATGGTCTTCTCGGGCTCGTAGTAGATTTCGGCTTCCTTGGCATCAACGAGACGCTTCTGCAAATCCTTTTTAATGTCCTGAACCTTCCGACCAGCAAATTCACCCACCAATATGACGCCTTCATAGAAACCTGTAGATTGATAAAGTGTACAATAATATATATACTATAAATGCATCTCCTCTCAGACACTTACTCTTCAGGTAGCACAGCTCCTTTGCCTCTGCCAGTTTATCCTTATCGTTTTGTGATTGAATCTTAAGCGTTTCGTAAGCATGCACCGCACACAGTTTGCCGAGCGTCGGCACTTCGATAATAGGAATGGGTTCATAGGGTAGCACCATCTCATCTGTAATTCCATATTTCTGACGGAATGCCTCCTTTTTCTGCAGATCTACCAGAGCAGCATAATCATCGGGTGAATCCGATGGCACCGAGGAAACCACACCCGTGCCCTTATCCTCCTTAATGCTCAACATGGGCAGTGTATAGATGACTTTGTGCTCTGTCATTGGTGCAGAGAGTGGAATGCCCATCAGCTGCTGACCTGTTAGTTCGGCCAAGACCACAACATTGCCCTCTTCGGCAGTGAATCCTTGATATGCCATGTTGCGTGCCGCACGACGTGTGCTTATCCACACCTCGTTGTCGCGCGCCGTCTGCCAGGCAATGTATTTGATGTCCGGATGCAGCCAGCAGTTGGTTTGACCATACATGGTTTCCGGACGCAGTGTGGCGCAAACCAAATAAATGGATTGCTTGATGGAGCTAAAAGGGAACTACTTTTAGATTGCAATCTCATTTTGAGTATACTATCTTACCTCAAAGCTTCCGGCGCTTGCAGCACCTTCATTTTGATCAGCGTATACTCTTGTGGTCCAACACCCTCGCCCGTTGAGCGATCGTGATCCATGCACGGCTGTCCGTCCTTGGGTGAATATATGGTGTATCTCTTACCATACATGATTTTGCCGCGCTCCTTCAAATGATTGAATTGCCAGCGCACAAAGGAGTCAAAGTAGGGATTGGCATCTGTCGTTATGAATGTGCGACGCCAATCGACATGGACACCGATGCGCTTCAAGTCCTTTACCGCCAGCGGTGGAAAGTAGTTCAACCAATGCTCGGCATTGGCGAACTGTTTGATGTCCTCATCCTCCAGACCGAGGCTCTGCATGATCTGCCATTGGTATTTAGCAGTGCCCGTCTTGGCGACGGCCTTGCTCTTCTTACTCTTCGACTTGTCCTTGGGCACCCCAGACACAGCCTCTGTGACCGCAGGTGCTTCCTCTTGCACCTCTGGGAACTTGGGTGGATAGCCAAACGTTTCCAGTTCGCGTGCCAGCTTATCGGCACAAGCCTTAATTGGCATTCCAGTGCAATGGAAGCCGAAAGGCCACAGCACACGACGTCCCTTGAGACGATAATAACGTGTCGAAAACTCTGCTTTCGACATGGAGAACGTGTGACCCAAGTGCAGACGTCCATTCATATACGGAAAGGGAAAGGTGACGAAAAACTTCTCCGACTGTTGCTTCTTTGGCGCTGTCGGTGCATCTGTCTCGTGCACTCGCTCTGTCTCCCAGCGCTGCTGTACTTCACGCTCAATCTTCTGCAGATATTCCACCTTAAAGGTGCCTTTGCGTTCCACGTTCGCCTGTGTGAATAATTCATATATTTTTAATTTGCATTATGACAAATGACACACAAATTCCAACACGGCATTGCATCAGTTTTGAACGGATGTTTGTTTAGGAAGGTTATAGGAAAACTACGACAACACCAGGAAGGATTTTTTAAACATTAATTAAGACTTACCATTTTGCACCGTTTTATCTCTATAAAGAGTGTATGTTCACTTTATGAGCAATTAAAATAACTCAAAGCAACCTAAATATTGCAAATTGCAACGTGTTTACACGCAGCGGCGGCTAAAAGAAAGCTATCGATTGCCAAAATGACATTCACAGTGTGCGTGCACAATTCGATACCTCACTGTTGTAATCGATATAAATATATTGTTGAGCGATATTTGTACTTTGTATTTCGTTTTCAAATTCGTTTTAATTTTTTCTTTAATTCAAACAGACAGAGAAATCTAGTTAATCTACACAAGAAATTAAATTTTAGTTGTTTTATTTTTGTGTACAAATTTTGCGTGTTACCGCGGACTAACTGTTACCCGCATAAACTGTTCCACAACTGTTGAACCTCGATATTTTGATGGATAATTTATTCTGTTGGCCTATCGATATTTTCAGTCCACTTAACCTATTTTTTTATTAGGTGAAAAATTTTAGAATTAGGTTAATATATTAGCTGAATTACGTTATTATTTGGGGTATTTATTAGTAAAAATGAGGCCAGTTTTAGCATTTTTGTTGCTAAGCCTCTTGTGTGTCTGTCAATTGAATCATGCAAACCTGGACCCCGAGGCCGAAGATGATATTGACAATGATTTCGCGGAGTTCGACGATGACTTTGTGGAAAGCAGCTACGACACGGAGACCGCTGAGAATGCCGATTCATCAAAAGTTGTAAACGGCGCTGGCGCTGGCGCAAGTAAGGAAAAATTCGATGTACCCAAGATACGGGCGGCAGTTGACAGCGACGAGGAGGAAGACGGTCTCGTCGAGAATGACGATGAGTTCGAACACTTCCAGGATGAGGAGGAATTTGAGGGCTACGACGCAGGCGATACCATGGAACCGCCCATAGATCAGAAAACAGAGCCCAAACTAAAGATACCTAATATACCATTACATTTCCGCACCCACTGGGATTCATATTGGATGGAAATGTTAATGGTGGCCGGTCTCTTGGTCTACTTTGCCAACTTCTTTGCGGGAAAGGCAAAGAATGCTCGTCTGGCACAGCTTTGGTTTAGCACACACAAAGCGCTGCTGGACGAAAACTTTGCCTTAGTTGGTGACGATGGCAAAATAGAAAACGAGAATCCGGGATTGATCAAAGAAAGTGAGAGTCTCTACACACTCTGGTGCTCAGGTCGCACCTGCTGCGAGGGCATGCTTGTGGAACTGAAGATGATCAAGCGACAGGATTTAGTTTCACTCCTTGCTGGTCTGATGCGACCACAGTTGGATCAGGCACACATCAAAATTGAACTGACACGTGGACTAATGGATTCATTCGTATTTGCAGTGGGTAGTAAGAAGACCATCACCAAGGTATTCAAGGAGTATACCGATTTGGTAAGTCTGATTCACCCTCAAATTAATGGAAGCTTTGTGCTAATAGTGGATTTCTCTTGTAGACTAAGTTCTGTAGTTTAGTTGCCAAGCCGGAGGATCGCTACAATGTGCCCAGCGGCTTTGGAGTGCTTTCGGAAATTCCGGAGGCTACATCCGCCATACTCGAGTCACGTGTTATTACCGCACTTAATAAATACCAAAGCTATATCGATTACCTGCACATCTCGGATCAGTTCAGTGGCCCCGTACAACAGGAGGAGGGCAGCACACTGAAGCAGGCGGAGACAAAGGCCGTGCTCTTGGCCGGTTTTAATCTGCCCAAGCATGCCGAAATGGAAACCATTAAACCATTGTTATTGTTGATCTTTTATCTCATGGAACGTTTGAAGACCTACCGCATGTCCAAGGAGGTAAGTGAAGTTGGCTTATCTAACAACTTGAAACTTGAAACTAATCTCTCATGCTTATCTGTTGCAGGGCAAAGCGAAGGCTGATAAGAATCGCTTGCGCGTCGAAGAGGAATTCCTCAAGAGCACACACGCAGCACGTGCCGAGGCAGCTGCCCAGCGTCGCGAGGATAAGCGAAAACAGGAGAAGGAACGCGTGCTTGCCGAAGAAGATCCGGAGAAGCAACGCCGCTGGGAGCTGAAGGAGCAAAAGCGTCAGGCCAAAAAGAATGCACCCAAAATGAAGCGTCTGGCAGTGAAATCTCTGTAGATTTGTTGCCCCCCTGCCCAGTAGTAATGCCATCATCAGTGCGATCGCTCAAACCACATAGAGCTAGAGTTAGACATGTCGGTTATTCCTCAAATGCCACACATAAAGCAATAAAGTATTTGTATCCTATTGAGCGACAAAAAAGGGCTGTCTATTATTTAATCCCCATAGAAATTGGAGCTTAGTGAGCCGAAACATTCATTCAATACAATTTTCAAGGATAACGTAGTTGAATAACCGACAATGGGCGGGTGGGGGTCGAATCTCTTACACATTTTATGGTAGGTAGGTAAACTTGAGATATTTTGTTATCCGCACTTGCGGATCGATTCAGGAGGAATGGATGTGATCAAAACTATGGTGCGATTACATTTATGTATGTATACATATTGAAGATGCATACGTATGGATCTATATACAGTATAGCACGGTTTAGAGACCTCTTCTTCTAACACTTGACGGGGAAACAATTCTCGTTGGACACATAGGCAATATGATTGCGGAGCGTTTTGATTTGCTTTTGTGCGGCATCGAAGCTGTAGGAGAGCGTATTGAGTTGGCCCTGCATTTCCCGGATGACAGCCTCGCGATCGTTGACCGATAGCGATGCGGTGGCACGACACTGGGCCAGCTCCTTCTCAAGGCGATTGATGTTCTCCTGCAACTGGCCCTTGATCATCTCGGCACGCTCCTTGGTGCCGGCAATAATCTTGGCCGACTCGGTGCGCAGTGTGTCCAGATCATCCTGTGTGGTCTTCAGTTGCTCGCAGAAGAGATCACGCTGCCGCATCAGCTCTTCGATTTCGCTGCGTGCCTGCGCCAAGTCCAACTGGCATTGTGCCAACTGGGGACCCAGATCTGCCACAGGATTCTCCAATTGTATTTTGGCAGCCTTAAGCTCTTTGCACACCACGACCAGTTTGCTCTGCAGATCATCCTTCTCCTTGCACACTTGCGCCAGCTTCAGTTGCTCGTTCTCCAGTAACTTGGGAAAATGGAGCAGCTCGTTGAGCTTTTCCTGGAATTTGGAACGTATCTCCTTGACCTCCGTATTTATTTGCTGCTCAATGCGTTTGTTGTTCATGTTGAGCTTCTCCAACGAGACGCACTGCTCCTCGACCTTCTGCTGGGCAAGCATGTATTTGTTGCGATAATCCTCCAGCTGCTGCGATTGCTCCTTCATAATGCACTTGAACTCCTGTTGCTCCTCCTTCAGCTCATTGACGCGTGCACGCAACAGATTCAGCTCGGCTGCATCGGCATCCCCTTTGCCAGCGCCACAGCCACCAATGAAACCCTTCATGCTGCAGGGAGAAAGGGGAGACATACATATTATATTAGTGGGTGAGGATCTGTGTGACCCCTTACCGTTTCTCCAGCTCCTGCATCTCGCAATCCTTGCGCTGATATTGGGTCAGCAGGCGCGTATAGTTCTCCTTCATTTTCTCGTACTTATCCGCTTTGGTGTTGCGCTTCCCCCCACAGATGACCAATGGATCCGGATTTTCGGGACAGGGTTTGCGTGGCGGGCACGGCGAAGCGCATGGATCAGCGTCGTCATCATCGTCGTCGTCATCGAAGTCCGGACAAGACGGCGCGTCGTGTGACTCACGTTTGCTTACCTCGCAGAGTAGCTTCTTCACCGAGGATTGCATGTTGACAATGCGACGCTTGAGCTTGTCCAGCGAGTCGCTCTTGCCGAATGAGCCTGGGCAAGGGGGCGGGCATGGAGGCGGTGGGCATGGTGGTGGCGGACATGGCTGAGGACGTGAACGCTTCGCCGGCGCTGATGGCGGACACACTGGGCATGGTGGAATACTTTCACTACTCTCGCCACACGGCGACGATGGCGCCTTGTTGCATGGCCCCGGGCTGCAGATGGTCTTCGGCTTGCTTTTGTTGGCCATGATGGCACATGCGATCTCCTGCATCATTTTCATATCCTCCGGACAGGCTCCCTTCATCTTCTGCATGGCCTTGCTCAATGCTTGAATGAGACGATCCTCCTGTCCCTCGGCCTGACCACCACCACAGCTGGAGCCAACATCCTCGCTACATTCGGTGCCGGTACCACCGCCACCACCACCGCCACCGCCACCAGCACCACCGCTGGTGGTGCGACCACAGGGACCCAAGCAATACGGTGATATATTGTCCTCATCCACTGTGGTCGTCATTGTCAGCTCCCTATAATGGCGATGCGAGCCGAAGTTCTGCAGCTGCACCGCTCGATTCATCATCGTGTGCAGCTTGATGTTCTCCTGCTCCATGCAGATGCGCAGCCGTTTGATCTCACGCAACTCGTTGCGCGTCTTGCACGGCATCGCGCACATGTCCATCACCTGCGCCTTAATGTCCCTTATGATCTTGTTCTGGCAATCGATCTCTTTGATTAGTGCCAGATATTCCATATACATGCGTTTCTTTTCGGGATCATCAGACGATTCGCCCAGACGTGAGAAGAGATCCTCGTTCAGATTCTCCTCCATTCCCTCACCGGGGAATTCGTCATCGAAATCATTCTCCTCAGCACCGCCTTCTTCTGCCATCTTGTGAGTTGGAGGGATTTGTCAGTGTCTCCAATCAATAGTTTTCACTTTCACTCTAGCTCAATCTCTCTCTCTCTCTCTCTCTTGTATTCCTTGTCTTCCGGAGACTCACTTCGGATACAACAATTAGGCTAACTTCCTCCCACTTGATATTATAATCGTTCTTCGTTGCTTTAGGCGCTTTCGTTGTTGTTGCTTTCCTTAGTTTTTAGTGTTTTTAGCCTTTTTTGGCGCTTTTTTAAATGAACATGAAATTTTGCAGTTTTTTCTGAACTGAATTACGATAAAATTTTTAGATTTGTTGTGTAGTTTTTTTAATCGACTAAAAGGAAATGAAGTCAATCTGGCTTTAGTTTCGTCAAATGTACACTATAGAAAACGGCCTGCTGCGTAGCATCTATATAAATCGATAGAGCTCACTACATACTTTATGATCTTTGAACACTTGAGGAAGGATTATTAGTATTTTTTTTTTTTTTTTTTATTATATATGCTGATTATTATTATTTATCATATATGCTGAAAACTACTATATCATCGTGCTTTGTGTCTTTCTAGGGTTCCCGCGCTCTCTTTCTTCCTGTTTCTATTCGCACTTCTTTTTATACCCTTGCAGAGGGTATATTAATTTTAGCCAGAAGTTTGCAACGCACCTTAGGAGACATCTCCGACCCTATAAAGTATATATATTCTGAATCAGCATCACCAGAGGAGTCGAAAAATGGATGTCCGTCCGTCCGTCTGTTGCAACGCAAACTGTAAATAAGTCGGAACGAGCCAGATCGGACCGATATATCGTATAGCTGTCATAGAAGCTATCGGCCGATTTTTGTTGTTTTTCAAGATATTGCAACCAGATTTGGCAAATCTTATTCTTATTCTACTGTCGTTCTTAATGTACTGTCAAAATTGTATCAAAATCGGACCACTATAACATATATGTAGCTGCCATAGGAACAATCGGCTGAAATCAGGGTTTTTGTATGCAATCTGAACCTAGCAGCAATCGAAACGTTTTTTATATTTAGTATAACTGCAAGGGTATAAAACCTTCGGCAAGCCGAAGGTAGCCTTGCTTTCTTGTTTTTTTTTGCTCTATGTATTTGTTGTTCCTACTCATAGTATGAATTTATCATTACTCAAGTAATATCTTTTGGGATATTGGGTATATATATTTATTTATTTTAATTGATTGATAGATGATGATGTATTTACTATCTCTATCCCCCTCCGTGCAGGTGGAACAGGACCTTCATGGAGTAGGCTTATACAGAGTATTCGTATATAGACTCTTTCAAATCGTTCCCAGCCAAACTAATTTATTTTTTTTTTTGGTAAACGCATGTGAAACGTTAGTTTTAAAAATTTTTTGTTGACTTTGCAATCCAAAACAAAAAAAAACCCAGTTCATCAAATTGACAAAGTGCATTTCAAATAGGAAGAATACATACAAAATTTCTGTAAATGTTATATCCGAGCAAGAGCAACGTGCCGGGCCCAAAGTCGCGAGGGTGTTCTGCCCAGCCAGATCAGACCCGGGCAGACGCCGCAGGTGGTAGAAAGAGTTTGAAGCCCGCACTGAATAAGAGCTACATCAGTCTGTGTCGGGATCAGAGCTCAGTGTTGCAGCTGAAGAAGACCTTTAGCAAGGGTCAAGGGACACCGTTTCCATCGCTAACACTGGTGGAGGACAATGTGCAGCATTCGGTTCCCGAAGAGCTTAAGCCAGCGGGAAATACAGAGACGTTAGACGATGATCTGCTGCACAGTGAACATGGATCGGTGGATGAGGACATCGATCACATCGAGCAGGGCGATGGCGATGGACAAACCGCAACGCGTAGTCCCACCCATCCGCATGCCGATGCGGTGGGCGAGAAACTGAAGCACGAGCTGAGCAAATACAAGCAGGAGTTGCGCGAATATAACGAGACGACACGCGCCCTGGAGATGAAGTACATGAAGATCAATTCGGAGTTATCCGAAATGCAGCAGAAGCACGAACAGTTTGTGGGGCGTCACAGCATGTCGCCAAGCAGAGAGGAACTGGGCGAGGAGAAGAACGCCTCTGTGAGCTATATGACATCGACGACAAGTTTCGGTTCGAATACAACGTTGATGCGGAAACGCTCCTCCGTCTACCCGAGCAGCAGTGGCTTCCTTACGATGCACGACACGAGGCATTCGACAAACGCAATGAAATCCGCGTCGGCAAAGATTCGACACCAGCTTGGCGGTCAGGTTGAAGGTGCTCCGGATAGTGTGGGCGATGGTTCAGGTCACTTCATGGAAACACTGCAAAAACGTTATGCCGCCAGGAGAACGCATAATCCCATCGAGCAGGAGAATGATTCCTACCATGTGCTCAAGAATGTGATCAATACGAAGGGTCACATCGGCTCCGATCATGGTCGCGGTCATAAATTCCGCTACGAGCAAGAAAACGCCAATGTCAATGAGTTCAATAATCTCTATTCTACCATCGAGAATCTGAAGAGCGATCAAGTCCAGTGTCGTGACATCATTAGGCAGCAGCAGGAACGGATTGTTGCCTATCATACACGCTGTGTGAAGGCGCAGGAGATCATGAAGACGCAAAAACACGAGATCGATAAGCTGCATGGGAACAACAAGCAGCTGGAGGCGAGCATCTACAAGGACATTGAAAATCTACGCACCAAGATCACCAACAAGCTGAACAGTGTGGCCAAGTTGCCGCAGTTATTGCGCGAGGAGCGGAGCAAGTACGAGAAGGTAATGTAGTAAGTCTACAATTGATGCAAATATCAATTGATCGCCATGATGATTATGAGTATTATTCTTGAAGATCTAACATAGCGGGGAATCTTCTGTATTACAGGTACTTCGGGAAAACTGCCAAATGGCCGAGAAGCTACACTCGCTGCAGGAGGAGGCAAATCAATTGCGAACCAAAATCGATGAGCTTAACAAGCGTCGGACGATCACGGTGAATCGTCTTAAGGCCGCGGAGCGTGATCTGAAGATCTTCAAGAACTATAATGCCACGCTCAAGGCAGAGAAGCATCGCATGTCCAATGATTTGAATTCCATGAAACAAGAGTTGGACGCACTGCAGCTGGCCAGCAAACGGAATCTGACTCGGCATCGCGAACAAACCGATAAACAGCGTCGTGAGCTGCAGAAACGAATCTTCGATCTGGAGGCGAAACTCAATCGCAGTCAAAACTCAACGTCGGGTCTCATCCAGGAGCGTGATAGTCTGATCTCCGAGCTACAGACGCAACTACATACGTTGGTGCATAATTTTGAGATCTCACAGAAACACATACGTGTACTGCGGCGGCACATCTACACGATGACATCGACACGTCACGGTGCTGGTATCCCAACCCAAGCCGAGAGTGAACCAGGTGTAACGAGAGTGGCATCCACACGCATTATCAAAACTTGCAGGAACTCTCACTGAACCTGAGATCGATCGCAAGTCAAGTCGAGATTGATTTCGAGCACAGGCAACTTGGAAATATGCTCGCAAAAATGGTTCTGGCGCAGTTCCATTTCTTCTAGCCCATGGCTGGGCTGCATTCCATTTTTGTGGTCATATTATCAAGTTCCCTTTTCTCCCCAAAAATGTCTTATTCCCTTATCCTTAGTCCCGTTCCTTATCTAATTTCATGTATCGATTTTATATTGTGATCAAAAACTATGTTAGAAATTTAGAATTATATATTTTTTTATGAGTGCTGAATATTTTTTGGAATTTATCTAAGAATTGTAGGGTATCAGGCGGTCGACCCGCTCAATTTTCGTATTTTGAAGATCAATATACTAATACTTCGGTTTATTTATAAGACATTTTCAGGGTCAGCCCTTTGGCTATAAATAAGTTTGATGATCCCACAACTTTAGGAAATCTTGTCCAGAAATTTGAAGTGCCTCCTCAAGCACCTGAGTAATAATGCGTATTTAAACCAGATATAAACAACATTGCAGATGCTCGAGAGCACCAATTGTTTTCCACATATTTTCCCACTATTCGCTTGAGTATATAAACATTTGCCTCAGACACTTTGGAGGAGAGATTCATGAGTGGATTTCTTGCGAAAAGTGGCGCAGACAGCTGTGCACGAAGAAATTGTGCATGGACAGAGGGGCAGCCGGGACTTGCAAGGGGGGCGGGCAGCGATGTCAGAGAGCGCGACGAGAATGGGCTAAATATAACAGAATAGAACTGAGCAATCATGTTTTCAATATATATATTCCAATAGGCGGCCGGCGGGGAGCAACAGCGGGTGGGCAGAGCTGAGAGAGCCACTAAACGTGACAGAAAAAGGGGGAGGGAGGGTGAGGGTGAGGTCGGTGCTGGCGTCTCTGGCGACCTGAGCTGCTGCTGCTCTTAGACAAAGGTGTGTGCGCTGTTTTCAGTAGTTTTTCAGCATTCAAACGGAAAAAAGCACACACACACAGACGATCTAAATTCGCAACGCTTCAATGGGCACGCACTGGATGACGCACTGCATCGCCAGTGTCGCATTGCTTTCGTTTGTGGCCGAGCAGCACGTGCTGGGCGAGGAGACACCATGTCTGATACGTGCCACACTCTATGTGACGGCGGCGCAGGAACGCAACGATCAGGATTTTGGGCTGCCACTGGACATCGACTGTGGGAATAGCAGCAGCAGCAGCAGCAGCAGTGAGAGTGACAGCCAGGCAAAGTTGCCCATCTTTGATTTGGGTGCACAACGCGTGGCAGGTAAACTGCATGTTCTGATCAATGGCAGCCAGACGCCCCCACTGGGTGTGGCCAGCTATGGCCTGGAGTATCTGGACAATTGCCAGCAGTTGCAGACGGCACAGATTGTGGGATTTGTGGGAGATGCAACGTTTCAGCTGAGCTGCGGTGGCAAGCAGCTGCAAGGCATGCGGGAGCTATCGCTGCTGCACAACGAACTGGGCACACTCAGTGGCAACAGCTTTGAATTGTTGCCCCATTTGCAGCTGTTGTGGCTGGAGAGCAACTCGCTGAGGCTGCTGGAATCCCCACAGGGCTGTGAGGAACTGCAGCAACTTGTCATACGCCACGAGCCACACTTGGCACTGCGAACTGGCGAGCTGCTGGAGCAACTGCAGCACTTACAGCGTTTGGAGCTGAGTCAGCTGAAGCTTGTGGAGGCACAGTTTCTGGCCAAGCTGCCGAGTCAATTGCTGGAGTTGTCCGTTCTGCAGACGCCCATTGAACCAGGACAGCTACGCTTGGAGAATGGCAGCCAGCTACTTATCAATTTGACACTCTTTCAATGTGATTTGACGAGCATCAGCCTGCTGGAATCTTCCGAGTCGCTACTCCATCTCAATCTCAGTGGCAACGCGCTGCGTCAGTTCGAGCTAGGGGAGAACAGTTCGCTGCTTAGCCTGGATCTCAGTGGGAATCACTTGAAAACCTTGAACAGCAGCTGGTTTGCCCACATGCCACGCCTACGCTCACTGCATCTGCAGCGGAATGAGCTGCACAGGATCTCGTTGCTGCAGCTGCTGCGTTTATCGCCACACACTCTCCTCCAGCTCGATGTGAGCTCCAATCAGCTGCTGCGACTGGAGGATGCACAGCGTGCACGCTGGGATCAGACACGTTCACTTCGTATACGCATCGATGACAATCCGTGGAGCTGCCAGTGGCTGCTCAACTTCTCGCATTCACAGCCTCAGCTGTTCCGGCTCTTTAGCTATGCCAAATACATTTCCCACATCAATGTGAATGGGCTGAGTTGCAAGCCACAAACACAGGAAGAGCTGGAGCTGGAACAGCACATGGATGTGGTCACCTTGAGTACGAGTCGACCAAGTGCAGCAAGTCATAATTCCCATTTGAATGTCTCCAGTTTCACTGTGCTCTATGGCAATCCTGTCGAGCAACCACACAGTCAACGTTCCGAGGCACTCATTATCGTCTTCATGCTGCCCCTGGGCATAGCTCTGCTCTTCCTGTTGCTTTATCTTTATCTGCACTGCGAAAGACTCTTCCATTGGTCCTACTACTCCGGAGGATTGGGTTGCTTTGGCGGCAACAAAGCAACACGTAGTCAACGTTTTGTGGATCACATTGATATTGTACGTTTTCCCGTGGTCAATGGCAGTCTGGGCGTCGAGTTGGAACCCCAGCCCGATGGCTATGAGACGCCACTGAGTGGTGCTCCTTCGATATGTAATTGTGCCACTCACAGGCAATCCACGTGCTCACGTAGTCATCATGTAACCTACGAAACTATGCCAAACGAGCTGCCCTATCAGTTGTATGCGGAGATCAAGGAGCAGGTCGCTGATGAGGCTGTTGCGGAGGAGCAAGCGCTGCAGGAGGCACCCGCACCAACGGCGCCTATCTACGATCATCTATTCTACGAGGAGGAGAAACCGCTCGAAGTCTAGGGGTGAGTAGAAGGAAGGAAAGTTATTATATATACGATATACATAGTGTGTGAGTATAATCTATATAAAAATCTTTACGTTTTGCCGTTGGTTTTGTATTTCTTAAACAATATTACACGTTGTATTGCTTGAATTGAGTTATTAAATTTTCTTTAAAGCGTGTTACAAACGTTGCGAAAGCTTTCTAAATTTCTGAACTTAAAAGATTATGTCAAATTGGTAGAGTCTAAGACGTACAATCCATGCAGGTCTTTTACAATTGATAGATTTATGAAGATAAAGATTAGAATTAAGGGTATAATCCCTAGCAGAATATTGTCTATTTCATGTGATTGTTATTGATATTATTATATTATTCCCTGCTCGTTACAGCTTTGTACTATATGCTACTCAGTATAGAAATCTAAGGAAGCTTGGCACATGCAGATGATCTTCCAAAATCTCCGCTTATTAAGTTCGTATGTCTTGTTGTTGTTTCGTATGTAATTTATCGCTAAGTTGTAAATCTAATTAAAATCGTTCGAATCATTTTCTATATACGCTTATCATTATCATTTTAGGGCTAATGTCGCCTTCTTGGGTGCCACCACAATGCGCCTGATTATGTTTTGTGTCTTCTTCACGGGTTTTATATCCTGTTCAACAGGTTTCTCATTCTCCTTGCTGCACGTTGGCGGACTAAAGACATCGGGACTCAGATTGTGAACAATGGGATCACTGCTGCTAAACTGGACATTCTTATTCGAATCCTCGGTGAAGAGGTCACGTTTCTTAGCCAATATAGAACGCACTTGACCGGGCTGGCAGGTCTGATTCATTTCGCTGGCCTTGGCTCTTACTGGTGTGCCCTTGCGCAGTGGTTTAGCCTCGACAATGCTCGTATCAAATGATTCTTCCTTGATCTTAACTGGCGTTCCCTTCATTTGGGGCTTGGCCGGAACGATTAGCGATTCATCCTCTTCCACGTCCTCCATTTTAATCTTGACTGGCGTTCCCTTTCTATTGGAATTGACTGGCTGTTGCTCGCCTTGCACGTGCTTCGGTGACATAAGTTGCTCATCAGTTTTCACCTTGATGACTCCTGGACGTGGCTTTACTGGCGTACCCTTTAGGGTTGGTTTGGCAACTGCTAGAGCATTCTCAGTCACCTCATTGGGTTCCATCTTACAAAGCACTTGATCCTCTTGCATCAAATTTGGCTTCACTTCCGTCAGCTCCTGCTTTATTTGCACATCAGCTAGGGGAATCTCTTCAGGCGCTTCAATTTTAAGTGGCGTATCCAAGACGATAATTTCCTTTTCTTGCCTTTCGGGGGCTTTAAGTGGGGTATCCAAAACAACTACAGCAGGCGGAGGAGTAGCTCTGCCACCGTTCGTAGCTCCTGCGATGCTGACAATGCGTGGCAAGGCAGCCTGAAGCTGCGCCTCTTTTATATCGAATTCCATGGCGTTCATGGGCTTAAAGGTGATGTTGTGCTCTGTCAAGAGATTTTCACGATCGATGAGGACGCAACGGGATTTCAATGACTCAAAGCGCCAGCTGAAGCAAAGAAGAAATGGATTGAGTGCGGAATCTTCATTTGGAATACCTTCTCCCTGCTTACCGTGCCATGTCCTGCTGTACGTTGCGCATCTGCTCCTCGAGTGTTGCCTTTTGGATGTACATGCTATGCAATTGGGTCTTCAGCTCATCCGTTTCGCGTCTAAATGGAATGGGAATGAAGTTTTTTGTTCTTGTTCTTTTCTAAACTAAATCTACTAAGTGTCAATCTAATCGATATCGGACAATCACAACAAAAACAACCTATAGCTGCTAAAGCTAAGCAATTGATTGCACAATTTAGCTACAACATGACCTAAAGATTCGGCCAACTCATACTTGCAAAAATCCAGCATGGAATCAAGCCAAGTCACAGACTTCTGGCTGGCCAGCTCCCGCAAACGTTCCTGCGACAGGTTCAAGTTACGTTCCAGCTTAGCATTCTGCAGCATTAGACTGCGGATGCGTTCGTTAAGTTTGTCTGCAAGGGACGCAACTGGTGAGTTAGGGAATTGAATGGATAACACAGATATAATTACTCTGATAGGTTTTGTCTGCACTGCAGAAAATGGTGCTGCACGCCTGCAGCTCGGTGTGCATGGCAATATTCTCCCTCTTCAAGCGATGAATTTCGAATTTACTCTCGTTGAATATCTTCTTCATTTCCAGATAGCTTTTCTTTTGACTGGCCAGCAGATGCTTCATCACCTGACGCTGATCGTCAACCTCGGCGAACAGTGAGTTGCCCTTGCGCTCTGTGAATGGGATAATCATTAACTTTATTTGTAATCTGGATTTTACAATACCAACCACTCTGCTCTGGCGTGCTGCTGAGCTGTGCAATTTTCGCATTTGCATCCACCAGTTGCTCCTGGGAGCTTTCCAGCAGCTGCATCTTCTCCTCCAGCTCATCCCGTTTACAACGAAGATTTTCCTCCAGGCAGCTGACTTGATCTTTGAGAATTTCGATGGTTCGCTGCATATAGGGAGGATAACATTAGTAATCTATTGCACGTCGTATGTTTATTCGTTTCACCTCTTGCTCGGCCACGGCGAAAGTATTCTGCACTTTGGCATCCTCATAGTCGGCCAGCTTTTGCATTAGCTCCGCATTCTCCGCTTCCACTGTAGTCAAACGCGCAGTGCACTCATCGTGTGCACTGCTGGCTTTCAGTGCGGCTTGTGCGTCCAGATCGCGCACAGCACTGTCTAGCTTAGCCTGTAGTTTTCGATGCTCCTCGTCCTTGGCATCGTTATCCAATTGCAGTGTTTCATGATCAGCTTGAAGATTACGGTACTGACGACGTAAATCCTCTAGTTCCTGTTGCAAACGCTGCTCGGCACCGTTACATGTGCTCTGTGGCTGCACACTCAGGTGTTCCAGCTCCTGAGTGAGATACTTCTCAGCAGCCAATGCCGTATCCAGGCTGCGTTTCAGTTCGTGAATGCGTTGAGCGTCATCCTCAGTGCGCTGCTTGAGACGCTGATGGCGCTCGTGCAACAATTTGTATTCCTCTACAATATCATCTATGCTTAATGCACTTAAATCCAAGTTATTATACATTTTGTTGAGAAAACTTAGGCATTTACTATATCGACCGACGAATTTTTGAATGAAGTTGCAAAAGTGACGCTCAAGTAGGGTTGTATTGTGATTTTCAATCGATTGTAGAGATCACTAGTTGGAATATCGAAATGGCAACTCTCTCTTTGGCTGGCAAAAAATCGATAAGGCATCGATACATTAATAAAAATGTGTCTATGTTTGCATCGACTCCAGCTGGCAGCACTTATTGCGATTTGGTTAAGTTGGCAGGACTGTTCAAAATCGAAAACAGCTGATAAATTTGTTTATTTTGGTTTGCTTTGCCAATAATAACACAATGTCCTGCTGGAAAAACAAAAATAGGGGTAGAAATTTCACACCAGAGGAGGAGATAGTTCTTACAATACTTACAAACGAAAAGAAGAGTATTCTGGAGAATCGAAAATCCGACGCGCTGACTTGGCGTCGCAAGGTGGAAGCTTGGAAGGAAATTGCTGATTGTTATTATGTGAAAACGGGCTATAGAAGGGAATGGAAAACCCTCAGAGAGAAATGCAATAACATGAAGCGTCGTCGGAAAATCCAAAAGAACTTACTGCGCTCTACAGATGACGAAGCAGTAGAGACAAAAGTAGAGCCCTCGCTTCCGGAGGAACTGACAACAAGCCTGAGCAATCCTTACGACAGTGAAGCTTGTAAGTAAAAGAGCAACAGTTTTGTAATAAATTAATACTATTATTTATTCCTTAGCTGATGTGGACAACAACATGAGCTTCGTTGACGACAAAGACATTCTGCCGCATGCCCAAGTAGAACATGAACTAAGTGAGGGCAATAATAATATTGCTGGGCACGAAGATGACCTGGCCACGACCAGCTCCGACTGGGCTAATGGCAACCTCAGCAGGGAAACTCTTTCCCAATCCCGCAAACGCAGTATCGAGCAGGAGACGCTAACGTTGATACGACTTCAGCAGGATTTTGTTCGTTGCAAGAATCAGCGTGCCCAGGAAAGGCATGAGCAAGATATGCTCAAGGAGAAAGCGAAACTGGATCAGGAGTTGCAGGCGGGAAAGCTACGCATTCAGCTAATTGAACTGGAAATAATGGAAAAGAAAGCCAAGTTGAATCAGAACTCTTGAGAGCTCATTAGTATTAGTAAATTATTTAATTTATTTAATGCTCCTATGGAAGCATATTTAATTTATAAACGGCTAGACTACTTCGGGAACAAATAACTTTAATTTCAACGCTAATTTTATCTGTATTTGACTAAAACGTATAGAACAAAATAAAAGAATATAAATGTTTATTGAATATTTTAATTTTGATTTACAAATTAAACTGTTGCATTACATTGTGATAACATAATCAGCAGACATGGCACAATAATTTATCGATAGTTTGGGCCTGTGAGTGACAAATCCAGCTGGCGCCATCTATTGTAATTTGTAACGCGCAATTTTTCAAATGAGATTTAATTAAAATTAAATTATGAATAGTAGTATAAATAATAATGAAACTTCGCTTAAAAAAACTAATTAAACAATTTAAAAATAAATCGAAACTTCATTTTTTTTTATGTGCATTTATGCGCACGTCTATTGTTTTTGTTAGTTTATTTACGGTTGCCATGGAGACGTGCCCAAAGCAAAGAAAACATTTTTTAGATCCATAATACAACCCAAACATAATGCAGGAAGAAAATGCTGAAAAATCGCAACAATTGCAAAATTTCCAATCCGATGATTTGCTGGAGAAACTCAAGATGCTCAACTATGAAAAGCATCTGCTGAGGGAGTACAAACTGAAGCCATTATCGCGATTCTACTTTGTCAAGGCGACCAATCCGGGCGAGCAATTTTTCATGTTTACCCTGATCTGTTGGTGGCTATGTGGGAAACTGGGCAAGGATATGGAACGGCCGCAGGAATACGATGATCCGAACACAGTGATAGCTAAAATTATGCAAATGCTGGAGGAGATTGTAAGTGTGCCTCGATAATGAGAAATGTTCTCCAAGTGAGCTTCTCTTTCTCTGCAGGATGTCCCTGTGGACTTCGCGCCCAACAAATTGATGCGAGGTGCCGGTCCCATATGTCTTATGGTGCTGGACATTCTGGCCACGCAGGCGGTGAAGGTGACCAAGGTGAACCTGGAGCGTCTGCACATAGCGCAGGAGGAGGAGTTTGTGGGCGACTATCTGGAGGATAATGCAGAGATCATACTCGAGAAGCTGGAGGATGAGCAGAACGCGGCAGCCCTTAGCGACGACAGTGATCTGGAGCTGGAGGCGCACAATTTCAAGCAGCTCAATTGGTTGAATCGACAGCAACGCACCACGGCCGAGATGACCCACGTGCTGGACGAGCAGCAACGTGAGCTGAATGCTCGTCTCACGGATCGCCAGGAGTGGCGCCTCGAGCTGGAGCGTGTGTTGCAGCAGCTGAAGGTGTTCGTCAAAGCAGATGCCCGCGATTGGCGGACGCATATCAGCCAAATGGAGACCCTGAATGCAAGCATTGCCCAAGTGGCTGAGCCCACCCAGACGCAGCTGAAGAAGCTGCACAGTGAGTTCACCTTCAGTCTGGAGAAGATCGAGAGCCGGGAGAAGCATCTGAACAACGAGCTGCAGCCACTCATTCAACAGTACAAGGAACTCTCCATTGAGCTGTCCACGGTGCAGTATGCCCAGACGCAGCTCCAGTCGGACATGGATAAGCAGATGACACAGTTGAGTGAGGTTATGGCCGAGCAGGAGCTGAAGAAGGAGGAGATGGAGCGACGCGGGCAGGTCATGTCCGATGGAAGTGAGTAGAGAGAAAGATAAGGATGAGATTAGGCAGCTAGGGGGAGGAATCCTTGCTGAAAAAAGATTTAGAGAAGAAAAGAAAACACAGAAAGAGAGACAGAAAAAGGGAGACAGAGAAAGGGCTGAGGGTGATCTTAAAGTTTGATCTTAATATTAGAGAATTTAAAACTAAATTCGCAAGAACTTTCCATTCCTATAGAGACCCTCTTGACGTTGCATTTCAGTGAGTCAGTTAGTTCTTGTAATATTTCTCATTTTCCTAGAGTTTTGGACCAGTTCGATGAGCTATGCTTGAGGTCTGCAAAACACCTTTTCGTAGTGGATTTTCCCACAACTGTCGCTGTCTTTCTTCATGATGATTCAATCGGAAATTTAGTTGTATTTCCTTATCAATTGTATTGCGTATTCTCTAAAACTCTGAGACCTTTTGTAAGTGTTTTTCCAGAGAGACCAAACAAATGTGTTGGCGTTGATTCAGGCGGAACTGGGGTGAAATCCCAGAAAGAACTCTGCAACTACAGCGATTATTAAATGTTTTTTTTTTTTTTTTTTTAAGTTTAACGTGATCTAGTCACATTTTAAGGAAATTTCTAAACATGCTAAAAGAAGTGTGAATTTTAAGTTTATTCTATGGAAACATGGTAATATTTTACACAGATCTCTGGCACAGCTTCTGTTAATTAACTGAAATTTGTATGGGGAGTCTAACAAGGAACTAACTCTCATTCCCAACTCTTCCCTCTTTCCAGGCTCTGTGCAGCAGATCAAGAAGGCCATAGTGAAGCTTAAGGAGGATATATCACAGCTGAATCTGGAAGTGGCGCTGCTGGTGCATGCCTACGATCAGGATATAGTGCGTCAGACGCTTGGCACAATCGATCAGGCAAACAGTAACTGATAAGGCAGATTACTCTCTCTCTCTCTCTCTCTCTCTCACTCTGTCTAGCCCTACCTCCTTCCCTACTGCTGTCTAGGCATATTTAGCATATTTATGTGATCTTGGCCCGGGCATTTTTCACACTTGGTCATGGGTTGGCCTTGTTTGCACCATGTTCCGCGCTCACCGCACCCGAACCCGATCATAATCAGTGCGACCACCCACGTTGCACCGCCCCCCGATCGTTAGAGAGCGGGAGAGAGAGAGACAGCGATCGTGCTGATAAGCGTTGTAATTGGTTGCTAAGCCAATAGGGCGGTCAATTATCACCTCTTTGTTATCTGCTCTACACACACACACACACAAGATCGTTGAGCGAGCAGAAGAGGGAAGCGCGTGTCCTGCACACTGATCAGATAAGATCGATCCGCGTCTCGCGCTATCGTCCACGGATCACGTACATGACAAGTGCCGCCGACGCCGCAACAACTACCACAATAACCTAACCAAACCGACCCCGAAACCGAAACCGAAACCCAATCGAGAACCCAAAATCGAAACCGAAACCGAAAGCAAACCTAGGATGAAACCGCGAATTGCCGTAAACGTAAACGTAAACGCAACCGTACCCATCAACCGTAACCGTATCCCGGGGAAGGTGTTGCCCCGGTGCTACCCTCCGCCGCACGCGCTTTGTTTGCCCACTTGGCAACGGCTTATCAGCCCAGTTCCCAGCCTGGTGCCAGAGGTCCCTTTCCCAGCTCGCTTCCATGCTGCACACAACTTGTTGTGATTTTCGCTGCGGCCTGCCAAAGGTGCTAAAAGGTTTTCCCCTAAAACGAAAGACACGACACAAAAACAAAAACAACAAAAAAAAAAAGAAAAGAAAAAGGAAAATTCTTTGCACGCGTGCGGGTTTTTCCCGCAGCGGAAAGCAAAGCAGCCTGGAAAAATAAACAAGTAAGCCAAATAGATCATGCAATCCCATGTTGCATGTGCTTGCACAATGCACTCAAGATACAAATATACTATATTATATGTTTTTTTATATATTTTTCTAAACTTAAAAAAAAAAACTAAAGAAATAAATTAATAAATAAATAAAACAATTAAATTTCTCTTCTTCTTGTACTACATTATAAGTATTTATGTATATATTATGTAATACAAGTTGCAATTCGATCCTGAAGAGTTTAGAAATTCATAATAAAAATAAAAAAAAAACCGTGTTCTTTCTTATAAGAAACTATAATAGAAAGAAGTGGACGTGCTGAAAATACATTCATAATTATGAATAGTTTAATGAAAATAAGACTACTCTATATATTTTCAAGTTTTCTATGAATGATTTAAACTCTTCAAATGTTAAAAAAAAAACAGAAAACGATTCTATTAGAAATGAAAATATATTCTAAATATATATTTCAAGTTGTTTTCAAGCGCTCTCAATGCTTTAATTTTACTTAAGAAAATTGCCAAAAAATTGAGTAAAGTTTCGTAAGCTTAAGCGCAAGTTTCGTTAAGTTAAACAAGTCACTTAACGAAGCGCAAATGCGAATGCAGCGAGCTAAACTAAAAATTTCAATTAATCTGGCAGCGTTTTGTGTCTTACTCGCTCGCTCGCACTCCCACACGCTGCCTCTCTTTCTCAAGTTCTGTCTCTCTCTCTCTCCCTCTCTCTCTCTGTCGCACTGTGGCCCAAAATAGAGCAAGTCAAAAGTCATTTTGCGACTCTTTTCGCTTGGCTGGCATAAATTGCATTATTATTAGGCTTATTTGAAATGCGCCGACGACGGCGACGGCGACGGCGACCGAAAAGCTGCAGTGAAATTGCAGAAAAAAGACAACAACAACAACAGCAGCAGCAACAGCGGCAGCAGCAGCAGCAGCGGCAACAACAACAAAGCGACGGCCTGACTGACTGACTGTAAACTTGTTGTTGCTCGAAAAGAGGCAAGCGCGAGGCTACTGTTCATTTCCCACGGTAGGATTCGGATGCCATTCCACTGAGTGAGTGGCAGCAGCAGCAGCAGCAGCAGCGGCGGCAGCAGCAGCAGCAGCAGCGGCAGCAGCAGCAGGCAGAGCGCTCGCGACTCGCTCTGGGGCTGAGGCTGGTTTTGGCGGAGTCTCCCGAGTTGGCCCGAGCTGGCGACTCGGGCGCGTCGCTCATTGTGTGGCGCTGCGACTGCGAGAGAGAGAGAGAGAGCGGGAGAGAGTGGGAGGCACAGCTGGCGCGAGAGCGAGTACGCAGATGAGTTTCATTTTCTCATTGTTTGGCACGACTCTGAAGCTTGCAACAACAACAACAACAACAATTTGAAACCTGTTCAACGTTGAATGAACAAATTTGTGTTCCAACTGCGTGGCCTGCGGCTAAAAAGCATTTTCTGAGCATAAATCGTGAGTGCAAGCGAGAAAGAGAGAGATAGGGAGAGCGGCCCCCAGTACTCACAGGAATCGCCATACCCATCCGCAACTGACGCCACCCGTACAATGAGCCTGCCTGCCTGCCCGCCCGCCTGCCTGCCACAAATAATTTCTCATTTAATTCAATTCAACCCAAAAAATACAAAAAAAAAAAAAAAAAAAACATTTGCCTAACTTTTCTGCTTTTTATCTTCGATTATTTATGATCTAATACAATGCAAGAAAATAAAGAAAAGAAACGAAACAAAACACGAAACGACGAAGAAGATTTCATTCAACTCGAATTCATTCAAGATTCTTCTTTTTTTGGGTTTTTTTTGGTTTTGGTTTCGATTTCGGTTGAGGTTTCTGTTTCTGTTTCCATTTCGGAACCCGATTCCGATACCGCTCGCTGTGCTCGCTGTTATCAGACGTCAGGCGTCTCTACTCTATATAGCATATATAGTCATCTCGCTGGGGGGAAACATCGATTTAAATGCAAATCAATGTAATAAAACATTTTTTTTTTTTGGTTTTCTTTCTCGATCGAATTTCGTATTCAATTTGTACAACTTTGAGTACTGAAAATGGAGACGAATCGACGACGACACCTACGACAGCATCTCTGTCTCTCTCTCTCCCTCTCTCTGTCTCTCTCTCTTGAGCACCTCGGGTGGCTCTCTAAATCAACGGAAGTTCATGTGGCGCTTAGCACCATGAAAATCGGATCGTAAATCTTATTTCACAGCTTGGCAGCTTTCTAAAGACTTTTTGACGCGTCTATATGGGATTAATGCGGGGGTTTGCTTTATGGCATATGGCATAATAAAACTGTTGACCAGCGACTTTTGTGGCCAATTGAATTGAAAAAAGGTTTATTACCAAGGTTTATCCAAAAGCAAAGGCAAAGAAAATGCATGAGAAAGGCGAGAGAAAATGTAGATTAGTTGGGATCAGATATTGTTAGGGGTTTTGTGTGTGTGTATGTGTGTGTGTGTGTGTAAACTCTTGTATGTTAAGTGTCTTTAATCCTCAGTTCAGGGTACTTGTTGCTGGCATTAATGCTGATTCCATTTAACTTTTATGCTTCAGTTTGCCGCAGACTCTTAAATGAAAACAAAGAATTGAAAATAAAGTTACGAATTGCTTGGGTAGAGTGAGAAGAAAAGGTGTTAAGATATTAAACCAGGTTTCTACAGCATTGAAAGATTTAAAACTGTTAGGAAAAGTTATTAAAGTGTTTTCTAAATGTATTTTAAATATTCTGAATATTTAATTACTTTAATTGTATAAGAAATATATAAAACAGTTTTTGTTATACTAAAAATCTCAAGCTTCTTGCCATGAAATCTACTTCACAGAACTCTAAAATATATCTTCGTGCTGATCGCCCAGCTATTTTTAAAAATAATTTCCCACATATTATTCCTACTTATTTCAACTCATTACAAGCTCAAACTCTTTTCTCTCTACAGTTCTATAACGCAGTTGGAAATCTTTTTTAAACCATACAAATTTTCCACAATTTTGTTGATATCATTTATGATTTATTTCCATAATCATCAGATCATTGGATCCCCTCAAAATTATTGTAGCTGCTGCGCTTCACGTCGCGTTGCGATGACTTGACAAAACTCGACGCGTTTCGCGACTGCGCACTGTGGGCACAAAAAGTATTAAATTTCATTAATTGCCAAAATTAAAAATGAGTGTGGCTGAGATGGGGAAAGGGCACCAGAGGGGTGGGGGAGGGAGTTAAGAGAACTGTAAAAGATATGTTGAAAAGAATTAAAAATTCATACGGCAGCGATGCGGTCGCATAAATTTGCTGAAGCTGCCAACTCTGGTGGCGAAGACAGCAAACAATGCGAATCACAGAGAGGAGTAGAGTGGGGGAGAGGGAGAGGGAGAGGCAGAAGAGAGAGGGGTGAAGTCTGTGACTGAGACGTGGGCGAGAGATCAGCGAGCTGAGATCTGGCAATGATGTTGAAACTGGACCGCAAAGACCGCAGCGACGGTGCGTTGTCAACACAATCGAGAGAGAGAGAGAGAGATATCTCTATATATAGTATATATATCTGCCTGATGACAAAGTCGATGACGATTGCCAGCCAGCCAGGGTTGCCAGCTGTTTGTGCAGATGAGGAAACTTGATTTATTTTGCTTAGCTATTTGGGGTCTCTTCGTAGTCTTCCAGCTGAATCGATCTGCATAAATTTGACTTATGTACGATCGTAAATTCAACTTTGTCTCTCTCTCTCCCTCCCTCTCTCTCTCTCTCTCTGTCTCTTTCGCTTTGTTTCTATTTTGAACAGTTAGCTCGTTGCACAGCTGCCGTTATAGCGACACGATCCATCAATGAATTCGCCGCATTCGGAACTCAATGAACTCGCGTAGTATATGGCCATAAAATGAGCTCTATCTGACGATCGTTCGAATCGGTTGGAAACCTCTCTCTCCCCCCCCCCCTCCCCTCTTTACTCATTTCATCGTTTTTAGTTTGTATGTTAATTTGCGTCTTTGGTTTCCAGTTTCAGTTTCTTCTTAGTTAGTCGTTGTATTTTTTATTTAATTTTAATTTTTATTTCGTAAATTTTAAATTTGTTGTCACTTCTGTAGGATCGATCGTAGATGTATCCCATCGGATCGGGCAGGCAGGAGAGATAGAAAGATAGATAGATACATATAGCGCGATCGATGTTGATTTCGAATTCGAAATCGATTTCGTTTGTCTTTTATTATAATTGGGTGCGGTGCGGTGCGGTAGTTCCACTCTTCCCCTCTCTGTCTATAGCTCCTCCTCCTCCTCTCTCTTTCTATCTCTCCATATTTGCTGAATCGCTGTCATTGTAGCAACAATTCAATAAAAAGCAAAAAAAACAAACAAAAATTCCGAATTATTTATGAATAGCTTTTTGAATACTTAATATCTGCCTATCGCCTCCTCTACTGCTTCCACTGCTTCTCATTTATATTATTTGTAGGTGCGAGGCAGCTCGAGGAAATTAATAAAAATTTATGGTTTATTTGGAATTTGTTCGGTGAGGCTTATTAATTTGCCATAAAGTTGGTAGGCAAAGTGTGTGTGTGTGGCAAAGTTAAGTGGCAATCGGTGGCACAACGCAGAGAGGGAGATAGAGAGAGAGATAGATAGAGGGAGATAGAGATAGAGAGAGAAATAGAGAGATAGAGGCCTATTTTAAAGATGAATCACAGACATCGCTTGTCAGACTCGACGAATTATGATGAATCTGTGCCTGAGTCTGTGTGAGTTTGCTTAGGTTTTCACGGATCTTTCGAGGCAGGTAAGCTATGTGAATGTTTGTGTACTTTTCTATTTATATATTGTACAATATATAATATAAACCAGCACAAATTAAATCATTCTTAAGCTACATGCATAGCTCTAAGAACTCTCAACCAAATCTAAAGAAAACAAATAAAATAACAAAGGAATTCGAATAATTTTATTAGTGACTTTATTTGTAAATCAATAAGTAGTGAGACCATAAATTTAACTTTAAGAGAATCGCCAAAAAAAAAACCCCGAATAACTGTTGCCAAATGCAGTAAAAAACAATTTCGTATCCCACAAGGAATTTCTTAATGAAAACTTACGTAATTTCGATTCTCTTTTTCTTCTTTTTTAGTTTATTTTCGACTCTTGAATAACTTCAACAGATGTTGATAAAGATATGCGATTTCTGACCATATACATATACTATATAATCTCTCAACTCTCACAACATGCACTTGCTGCATATGGAGTGTCCACTTGGCTGTCTGTATAAAAATCAATTTCAGCTGATTGGATATATGCAAATTCGGTCAAAAAAAAGAAGAGGAGAAGAAGAAGAAGCAGCAAAACGCCAATGAAGCCATCAAAAATTTGCAAAAATGGCAAAAACCGCACAAGGAGAAACAATTTGAGGCGATTTTTCTGTTGCTTTTTTTTCTTTCTTAAACTTTATTGATGCTTCATGTCAATTTGCCAGGTCCGCAAAGCGAAAACTTAATTAAAACTCGACGGCAAAAAAACAGCAACAACAACGACAATGACAACAACAAATGAGAGACGATCCTTTTTGGGGGCCACTTAATTAAAATAACAAAAGGCCGCAGAATTGTGTAAAATTAAGCAAATTATTTGTGTTCTCTCGCAGTTGTTATGCAGATATAGCCTACATGCATATATGTATATATTTTTTTGTGAATGAAGCGTTTGTTTCATTCAAGAAGAAGTGGAGGAAGATGTAGAGAGAGAGTGGGAGAGAGAGCGGGAGTGGGAGAGCTGCCAGAGAGATAAACAGACAATAAATATGAGGTCGGCGCGCATTACAAAATGTATTTCGATATATTCCGTTTGCCTCTTCTGTTTCTTCTCTTTGGTTTTCTTTCTGTTTCTCTTGTTTCTCGCTGTTGTTGCCTCATGTTGCGCGGGCCACACAACGACAGCAAAGGCTGCGGCATTTCAAGAGTTTCCCATGGCGGCAGATGCACCAATACTAAGGCAGGCACACACACACACACTGGCACACAAAATGGAGCCGCCGCCGCAGTTAACAAAGTTGGCAGCGCAGCGCAACGCGGCGTATGCGTAATACGGCTGCCTCGACGCGCTGCCACTGGCTTTCAGCGCGCACACACACACACACGCAGACAGGCACACACACACGCACACACACATATGTATACAAAAACGGGTTAAGGGCAGCCGCTGCCGTGACAGCTGAGCGCCAGCAGCGACGCGAGCGCAGCTGCCATTGGCCGCCCCAACTGAAAAAAGCGCCACAAGGCAACGCCCACTTAACAGCGCAGCGCAGAGTGTGTGTGTGTGTCGAGTGTGTGTGCGAGTGTGTGCGAGTGTGTGCGTGTGTGTGTGTAAAAGAAAGTTAACTGCGTTGCACGGCAGCTAGATGAGCGCAGGCAGCAGCGCAACAGAGACAGCAACAGCGACAGACAGTGAGTGAGCATGCAACGCCATCTCTCTCGCTCTCTCTCTCTCTGTTGCTCTGTCTCTCTCCCTCTCTCTTTTTCTCTGAGGAGAGCTTTTTGCTACCGCTCTTTTGCATATGCCATACGCAACGTGCTCTTAATTAATACGTAGACGGGCGTGGGCGCATTTAGGCTTAATTAACGGCAGCAAGCGGCATGTGGCATGTGGCATGCGGCACGTAACGCCCCAGCGAGCTGTGAACGCACTCAAACTCACCTGCTCAACACACACATAGCGACACACACACTCTCTCTCTCTTTCTGCCTGCGCGCTCTCATCCAATCAGCGCACGTTGCGCTCACTCAAACTTGTTTTTGCGCTCAATTGTGTTAGAGCGAGACAGTCTACAGAGACAATTGAATGAGTGAGCAGCAGCAGCAGCAGCAGCAGCAGCCGCGGCAGCGTCAGCAGCAACAACAAGAAGAGCATGAAACAGCTTCTGCTGCTGCTGCTGCTGCTCTGTTGCGCTGCTGCCGCCGCTCAACGGTTTCAACACAGGCAGCTGTTAAACCCATCAAGCTGAAGTTTCGATCGTAACTTTGCAGTTGACTCTCGCGCACAGAAGCGTTCGGAAGTGAAATATATTTTATTAATAATATTAGCAGAGTCGAGTCGAGTCGAGTCGAGTCCGAGGCGAGTCGAGTTGAGTTGAGTTGAGACGAGATCGTATACGAGCACGAGAAACGTTTAAATATATACACGATAAAAGTGAAAATCACGCAGCAAGTTGCGCTGATTGTGCATTAAAAAGCAGCGATAACAACAAAAGCAACAGCAACAGCCCAGCGCAGCCAAAGCGAAGGTAAGTGAGCCGCCATTTTGTTAGACGTTGCCATTTTGTGGCTACCGTATCGAAAAGCTGCCGCACTTACGCAGCCAGCGAGCAGCAACAGCAACAGCTACAGCCAATAACAACAACAACTACAGCACGGCGAGAGCGAAGTGCGCAAAGAGAGAGAGAGAGAGTGTGTACGTGTGTGCATGTGTGCGTGTGTCTGGCTACTCGTCTTGCGCGTGCGCAGTAGCCGAAGCTTATAAGAACTTGCTTCGGCTTCTGGTCTTGAGCCTTCTCTTGCCTTCGTGTCACGAATGCCACTTCGTATCGACTTCGGCTGCTGCGACGTTGCTTCGTGCTTGACCAGTTAGAAAGAAGAGCTAGGCAGAGCTGACGCTGCTGCCGTCGCTGCCGCTGCTGCTGAGCCACAGTAGTCGATGACTCACTCACACACATGCATGCACTACTGTATTGAGCCGCACTCAACACACACATACACAAACACATACAGAGCAACGCTCACAGGCACGCCTCGCTTCTTCTGCGTCGTCGCCGCTTCCTCAACTTGCCAGCAGCAGCGACGCAGGCAGCAGGCAGGCAGCAGCAGCGCTCGGCAGCAGCAGCAGCGGCAGAGTTGACTACTATTTCTTTCAGTTATTAGTAGCATTCATTCATTCAACTTTGTGCCGCGCAAGCGTGCGTAGTTCCCTCAGTTCCTTCGCGTGTAAGCAGCAACAAGAAAAGAAAAAGAAAAAAAAAGTAAATTAAAATTATTAGCAGCAAATTACAAGTTGATCACACACACACGTACATACATAGAGCAACTGTTATACGTTATACACTACGCGACTTTATTACGCCGTCGTCGTCGTTGTCGTCGCGTTTATTTCTGTGATTAGCAGCAGCAGCAGCAACAGCAGCAGCCGTCGCGGCAGCATCAGCAGCAGAAGCAGCAACAACAACGACAGCAGCTTAATCGCATTTCCCATTGGGTAAGTTTCGGTCTAGTCTTGGCTGCGCAGTTACGCAAGCGTCGTCGCCATTGCTCTATCTCGCTCTCTCTCTCTCTGCCCGACTGCGCAACTGCAACTGTGCAGGGCGGCGGCGGCGTCGCACAGTAGCCGCATTGGCGCTCATGTTCGTGTTCTTGTTCTTGTTCTTGTTATACTCTCCCTCTCTCTCGCTCTCACTCGCTCTGCTGCCGTTCTCCACTCGCTGCTTGTGGTTGCGGTTGCGCCAGTTGTTGTTGTTGTTATTGTTGTTGTTCTCCTCTGCTTGTTTGCTTTTGGCTACCAGTTTTACGCGCTTTCATTGGCCCCCGACCCAGTGTGCGTGAGAGCGTGTTGCGTGTGTATGAGAGAGAGAGAGAGAGAGAGCGAGAGATAGAGGGGCGCATGTAATCAATTGTTTCAATGGCGTGTGCGTGAGAGAAGCTTTCGCTGAGCACGCAATACAAAATGGCGACCAACTGGACTAGCTGTAAATCCAATTGGAACAAGAACAAACTAAGCAAGCGCAGCCTCAACTCTATTTCACAATTTAACATTATGTTGAAGTTATCGCGAGACTTTTCTAGAACTTTTGCAACACTGGGAAGATTTAAAAGTTTGCGGAAATAGAATCTATAACTTTCTTTAGCTTTATTGTAAGCTCTCTAATATATTTAGCAATTCCTGAAATATTATTTTCCCTTTTCCTTGAGTTTTCTACAATTTTCTCCCTCTGCAAAATTACTTCAATTTTCCCGACTTTCTTGTTGGCAGATTTCTTCACAATTTCGCTTTACCGTCGGCATTTCTGCAAGCTCTCCAGCTCTCTGGACTTCCCAAAAAAAACCTTAATCTTCATGAGTCAGCACTACTTAGTCAGATTTCTTGTGCACTGCTCACATCAAGGTCGAGGTTAAAACCACGAGCTGGCCAAATCGGAATCATAGCTAGCCGCAAGATGATTTGTGGCTGAGGAATTTATAGATCATCCATTGCGATCAGGTTTTAACTAAGAGAGTCTGAGTCACATGAGTGAAACAAACGTTGATCTTTTAGCCAAGTCAATGAGTATAGCTATCTGGCATTTGTATTTATTTTGTCGCAACGGGAAACAGTTAGTTGCGTCTCTGAACTGACCTCGTCCTTCAGGGCGGACCACACGCTGCGTCTCATCAATTAGGCACAAGTTACTTAGTTCAATTTTGCACCTTGGGGCGTTAATTTGAATCGATTTGTCCTCTGTCTCTAAGTAGATAGATGCCTAACCATATGTCTGTCTGCCTGTCTGTCTGTCTGTCTGCCTATCGGTATATCTTCTGTCTGTTCATCTATCTGTCTGTCTGTCTCTCTGTTGCATGATCTGTCTGTCTCTTGGTATCTTCCTCTTCCTGTTTGCTTGTCTCCCTGTCTGCATCTCTGTATCCTCTGTCTCTCTTGGGCTTTCTCTCCGTCTGTCCATGTATCTTCAAGTCTGTCTGCTTGTCTCTCCGTCTGTCTGTCTGCCTCTTGCTCGCACTGTCTCTCTGTGTCCCTGTCTCCTAGTATCTCTGTCTCTCTGCCTTACAGTCTGCCGCACTGTCTCTCCTCCAGTCTGTCTCTTGGTTTGTTTCTTTGCCTGCTAGTCTGCTCCTTGTCTGTCACAACTGACGCAAGATGTTTGATCGATCGCGATCCTGAACTATTTTTTCTACATTGCGTGTCCTTTTTCCCACAACCTGCAGCACATTCGTTTTGGGTCATCTTCAGAGAAACAGGGAGAGGGAGAGAGAGAGAGATTCGCGTCGCCTGCCACCGTGATCCTTGTGCGCATTGTCCGCCCAAGGTGTTTGTTGCTTGTGTCCAGTTTCGCGCTCTCTTATTGTTTCCATTCTTCAACTACTTGAGGAGGCTGCCTAATTGTTCTCGGTCAAGAGTTTTTCTCGAGAATTCTACCTCCCTCCCTCTCTCTCTCTCTCCCTTCCTCTCTCTGTCTGCGCCATTAGCACAATTAGATTCGTATCAAATCGTTTTCGTTTGCGGCTTGCCTTTGTCCCTTTCTGCTCTCCTCGCCATCCTGCGTGTTTTCTCCGTCTCCTCGCCCCGTCGGCTTATTGTCATTTTTTCCACATTTCGTTTGTAATTTTTAATGGCACCTTGCCAACTCACTGTCCGCCCCCGCCCTCGCCCCCGCCTTCGCCTTTGCCAACGACCATGGTGTGGTAAGTGTGGTAATCGCTTTTGACCATGTCCATGCGAGCAGCAACGTGTGTGTCACTCCAGTTTCTGTCTCCCTCTCTCTCTGTACCTTGCTCACCCTCTCTTTCTGCCTCTGCGATCCTGCTGCCGTCCTTATCGCCACGTCGGGGTGTTAAACTGTAACTCTTCGTCGGCTTCGGCTCCGGCTTTGGCTTTGGCTTCGTGGAAGGCGCTCACACACTTGCCACACTTGGGATTTAGATACAGATTCAGATTCTGCTGCGTGGCTAACTCCCACTCCAGCTACTCCCTCTACATCTTCTCCTCCTTCTGCTGCTGCTGCTGCTCCTCATCCTACACCTTCGCCTCCTCCTCCTTCTGCTTCGTTTATGTTGTCATTTTTGGTGCAAATCTAATTTCACGCAGCATTAACGCCTTTCGCATGCCCTTCCCAGCAGCACCTTCTTTCTTTCCTTCCTCTCTCTCTCTCTCTCTCTCTCTTTATCTCTTTCCCACTCTCTTCCTTTGCTCGCCACACGCTGTGCCTTTTGGCATCTTTCACTATATATCGCAATCTGTAATATCACACGGGCCACACTCGGTACCTCTCGGGGTACCTCTCGCCCGGTACCTCTCTCCCGGTACCTCTCACCCGGTACCTCTGCTCGTGCTGTGCTCTGTGTACAAAACACTAATTATTTTCAGTGCGGATTAATGGGATTAGCCGCATGTTGTACAACACTTGATTATACAATATTTGGGCAGTTTCTGTAGTTCTTGAGGATTTCAGCATTTCTGCAGCGATATCTCTCGGCTTATGTGTGGTCCTTGGGTACTTGCCAACTGTGGTAGGTGTTGCCGTGTTGTACTGACCCAAACCATAAGCGGATTTCGCGATTGTTCAGTTTTTAGCCAGTCTGCGGTACTAAATAGATTAAGATTAACTTTGCTGAGGTGAGATAAATGTTCTCAGAAGAAGGTATAAGCTGCGGTTGAAGAAGAACTGAGGTTGAGTGCGAAATTTCAGTTTATTATATTATATATCACGCTTGCTAACAGATATATGATCTATACAACTTAGAACTGACTTTAGTCAACAAAGAAGTAAATATTTGTTTGGTATTTTTTGGGATAACTGCCCTAATTACATTAGTCTCGACTTTCTAGATCTGTAACTTCAAAAGATTGAGGTATCTTGAGATATATGCTAAAGAAATGCACTCTGAAGAGTTTCTAAAGAAATAGGATATCTTGCGTTGATATTTAGGTTAAGTTATAGACTGTCTATTTAAAGGAAGTTCCTTCTTTAAGACAATTAAAGTTTTTCAAGCTCACGCCTTGATATCTATAGCAATCTCCCAGCTATATCTTCCTCCTCCCGATTATACCTTAATATCATCGCTTAATCTTCGCTAACTTCAGTTCCCTAACTGCCTATAGCTGTTCAGATAAATGAGTTGCCACTTGGTAGGGTTGTCGTGTTAAATAAAGTGCTTAGACGCACTCGAGCGAGCCGTGGCAAATGCTCCTGCTCCACTTAGGGCCAAGCCGGCAGGGCAAAAAGGCAAGAGGCATGGCCAAAAGGCAGAACCAAAGCCAAACAGAGAGGAGGCCAGAGTGGTAGATGGAGCTGCAGTCGAAGTCGGAGACGGAGTTAGAGTTGGAATTGGAGTTGGAGCTGGAGTTGGTTATCCCCATAACGAATCCGTATTCCCTCGCATGCAGGCGCCCTGTGTCGCATGATTAACGGCGTTAAAATGCCAATGTGACGCCACATTGTGTACACAAATTAACATGGATGCGGCGGGAGATGGAGACGGCGAGGGAGAGGGAGTAGGGGTTGCACTGGGACTGCAACTTTGACTCCGTCATTTGGTTCGGCGACCCGGGCTGCTCTTATCGCTCGTCTGTTGCCTGCTTGGGTCTCCGGTATGGTCGCTCTAAGGTCTCCTCTGGCCTGGTCTGGCCTGGCCTGATCTCAGTGTTATAATTTGAATATGTTTAGTGGGCATTAATGTTATAATGACAATAACTACGTAGCGTCTGCGCCAACCTGGCTGCCATCCTCCCCTGGCTGCCTCGCTACCTTCCTGCCCGCCTCGCTGGCTGCGGGAACCCGCTGTGACGTCGTTGCCTTTTGTTGTCAACGTTTTTTGGTGGAGCACTCCAGCTGTGCTGGCTGGCTGGCTGGCTGGCTTGGGGTCGGGGTTGGTTGCCCCGTAAGACATATAAATAAATATCGAAATCGGGGCTTGCCGAGAGACGCTTGTCGCTACCAGTCAGCGCAGGCTTTTGTTTGCGCAGAATTCTCCAACGAATCTTCATCCAGAATGTATGGCATAACATTAAGAACACACAGATATCTCTGCATATATACATATATCTGCTTATGCACATATGATTATGGAATCCAGCGGCGCCGAAATGACAAAAATAAAATTACATAAAAAATAACAGTTGTTAACTACCGATCCGATGGATACACAAATGGATCCTACCGGTATCCCAGATACAACAACAACAACACGTTGCATTTTTTTTAACATAAATTCAGAGTCAGAGAGAGAGAGAGAGAGACTCTTCGATCGCAGGCGCCAATTAAAAATAAACTTGTTACAGCGCCACTTTAATGAAGCGACTAAAATATGGCACTGTATATATGGCACTATATATGGCAACTGTATGGCAACTGTCTGGCAACTGTATGGCAACTGTTTCGCCACACGGCTACGCGAAACGCATAAACACTCGCGCAAAGTGAATTTGTGACGCCTTCGTCGTGTTTTCTTGGGAAGAATCCTATGTGAACTCCGGTTTTATTGCTAGCAGAATCATTAAACTCGGTATATAGTCGAGCCATGTCGGTGCAAGCTTTTACAAGTTGAAATCGTAACAATCGCATCAGTATATCATATGATAATGATGTTTTTGGCTCTTTAAGTGCCCCTTTTGTCGGGGAATATCTTAATTGATAGCTGAGTTTCAGTGCAGCTTTTGTATGTGTATAGGGTTGGGAAGTAGATACTATATACTAAGCGAACTAGGTGATTACTGCAGCAGAAGTTATACAATTTGTTATACATATATTTTTTTGTTACTCAGTTAATTTTGGAAGTCAGTAGACTATGCTAACTGGGTTATTAGTGCAGCAGGTATCAGGAAATTTGCTCTGCAGTGAGCTATGCTTGCCTAGGTTAAATTTAGGTGAAAATCTAGAAGTATTACTACTGCTGGTAATAGATAAACCTTAAATTTCAACATGATATATGGGAAAATATACAAAAACTGCGTGCTAATGGAACAATTGTGTTTGCGGAAGTGCAGGGTAGGTAGTTTAACTGAGTATATACTATATGGTATGCGTTATATACTATATATACACACATGGAATACTAAAAACATACAGGGGGGGACAATGGGCCAAGTAGCTTGTTGGCAAGACAAATTATAAACCGAAGGTTAGCAACTGAAACTGGGCGCTGGGTGATTTGTAAATGTCAACACCAAGTTCGAGTCGAGGCGAGTCGGCTCCAAAGAGCTGCTGAGCTGCTGCCGAGCTGGTTCAACGGTTCAGTTCGGTTCGGTTCAGTTTCAGTTCAGCGCGATCTTTAATGAGTCATTTTCAATTTCATGTTGCGTGATTTAAGTTGACAACTTGTTGTCGTTGTTGTTGTTGTTGTTTTTGCTTTGCTTGTTGTGGTATTTTTGCTCAAATTTATTGGCACATAAAAGATGTCGCAGGCGTTGCTAACTTTATTTAACTTCTCCGTCTCACTCTCTATATGTGTTTTTTCTTCTTCTTCTTTTAGGTGTTTGCCTTAAAGTGCGCCATAAACTAAAAGGCAACGGCAACGGCAGCGGCAGCAGCTGTAGAGACAGCCCACCCAATACGCCTACAAGCGTGCGAGCGAGACAGCGAGAGTGTGTGAGTGAGGAGAAATCACAACAACAGCGTGGAAAATAGCGAGGCAGCGTTGCCACATTTCACCAAAAGCAAACAGCAAACTTACCGACTACGAGTGTGTACGAGTGTGCGTGAGTGTCTGTGTTATCGCACTTAGAGATAGCGAGATTACGCTTTGAGTACCGTTAAGGCAGAGAAAAAAAAAAGCGCTCACATTGCACTCAGAGAGCAAAGCTCACACAAGAGCGCCGCCTGCAGAGAGACAGACACAAAGCAAGAGAGAGCGCGCACGCGAGAGAGCGCACAATCGAGCCAAAGCAGCAGCAGCTAGCAGAAGCGTGCAAGCGAGACAGCTGCGTGCAGTGTGCAGAGAAGAGAGCAAGAGTCGTAGAACACGACGCCGACGACGACTTCACCCACTCTCAGCGCGCGTGCGACTGTCGCACGTAGGCAACAACAACAACAGAGAGGAGAGCAGCAACAGCTATCACACACACACAAACACACACACACACACACACACAGTAAAGAGAAAAGAGCGGAAAATATATATCGTCTGTCAAAATGTTTGCTGTAATGCGAATCGACAACGATGACTGCCGGTCGGATTTCCGTCGCAAGATGCGCCCCAAGTGTGAATTCATTTGCAAGTATTGCCAGCGGCGTTTCACCAAGTCGTACAACCTGATGATACACGAGCGCACGCACAAATCCCCCGAGATAACATACTCCTGTGAGGTCTGCGGCAAATACTTCAAGCAACGTGATAATCTGCGTCAGCACAGGTGAGTTTCGCAACGGTAACCGAACATCTCCCCCCCCCAAATCCCTCTCCCACATCCAACCAAAGTTTCCCGAAAAATTGTATCATATATAATCCACTTGGCCCCCCATTGGCTAAATACGCTTTAAAATGTGCATGAAAAGTTGGTGTTGGTTTTTTTTTGGTTACGAGTTTTCCAGTGCTCTATAAATGATATATGTATGTGTATAAAAAGTTGGCTAATGTGGTGACATAATGCAGGAAATTATCGTATAAATAAATATGCTTTATCTAGAAAACTAGCTTGAAATTTTGCCAGAGTTCTAAATTATTTATTACATATTAAATTCCTTTTACATATAAAAGCGTCATTATAAATTCCGAGAATATTACAGTTCAAATTTCACAAAAATAGCTATTTAATATACGATATCAGAATTGTAATGCTTATAATCATTAAATGTTAGAAATAATATAAAAAACTGAGAATACTTTGCCCGCATACAGTTTAAAGTTAAATTCAATATGAAAAACAATCTGCTCTATGTCTAGTTATTATTTACCTAAAAACATATGTTTTTTTCTGAAATAAAAGCAATGAATCATATATTGAAAAGCTTCAGCATATATACACCACATTCACACCATACACTCAGGCACAAAGTACTCGTACACCCACCCACCCACACACACACACACACACAACGCTTCATTATAATTATTATTTAGCCTTTTTTTTATCACTCAAGTCGGCTCTACTACATCACCTTTTTCTCTGTTTCTCTTCTATTTGTAGATGTAGTCAGTGTGTTTGGCGATAAGCTAAAGTATCATAAATACAATATATATAAAAAAAAATATATAACAAAAAAAAAACAACACAGAAAACCAACACACAGCAATATAAAATATATATATATATAAAAGCAAAGAAAAGAAACGATATATATCTAGATATATATGTATATCTCTATATACTATATATATACTATATAAATACCACCCGATATCTAAGCACCGCAGCACGAACAGCAACAGCAAAAACAGCACGCAATATCACCAATATTTCTATATATAACGGGGCAAGTGTCATACCTAGAGTTATCGATTATCGGTTATCGGCCTATCACAGCAGCACAAGCAGCAGCCGCAGCAGCAACAACAAAAGCAACAAAGCACCGCCCAGCACTTTCTTCATGCACCAACACACACACACACACAGTGCTAGCAACAGCAGCGGCAGCAACAGTTGCTCGTGCAGCAGCAGCAGCAACATCGGAATGCAATCGGGTGTTGGTTATCGATAAATCGCTTTAGTTTCCCTCACGGTTTGGTTGGTTATTCTTCTTCTTCTACTTGTTAACCGATGCACTTGCCACGCCCCACAAAATGTTGCGCAGGCGCAGCAGCAGCAGCGGCAGCAACAAGCAGCAGCAGCAGCAGCAACAGCAACAACAATAGCAACAACAACCACAGCAACATTTCCAACTAATTCTTGCAGAAACTTCCACATGAACACCTGTGGGCGTGACTGCAGCAACAACAACAGCAAATAGACAACAACAACAACAGCAGCAGCAACAGCAACAGCAACATGCCAACCGTGCAACACGTGCAACATGTGCAACAGCAACACTTGAAAGCTTCGTCTCGTTTTGTTGAAAGCTCAATTAAGCTCAAGCTTTTTGTGCTTTCGCTTCGCCAACGATGACGAAGATGATCCCATCAATCAATCAATCAATCAATCAGTATATCAATCCATCAATCGACCAGCTGCAATTCTCTTGCCTTACAACTATCGGAACTATCTGATTAATAATACGATTACAATTTATGAATAATTCCAACAACAACAAAAATTAAATCTTAAGTATTTTTATTTTAAAATTTCCCCCCCCAAACACGTTGAAAATGTATTACATAAAACCTAAATATAATAATAATGATATATGATAATAAATAATAAAATAACTATTAAACTATAAAACGAGATGATAATTATCAAAAATTGTTTTCTGTTTAAGTTTATCGATACAAAAAAAAAAAACTTGAAAAAAAAAAAAAAAAAAAAATAATAATCCCATTTTGTGCGCTGCAATAAGATTGTAAATGTTTTCATATTTATACAAAAAGAAAGAAAGAAAAAAATCTAAAAAATTTATTAAAATCAAAAAAACAACCATACGCAATATGTATTACATGCAGTGCCGGCCACGCCCACAGTGGGCGTATGAGGGGCAAGGGACAGTGGGCGAAAGTCGCCTGCATGCAAATGAAAAAAAAAAAAAAAAAAAACTCTATAAATAATAAAATAAAATAATCATACAAATAATATTATTAATAATATATACTATTTTAATGTTTTTAATTTGTACGATAAACCTTTTTGTTTTCGATTTTCGGCATTTTGTGTGGTAAAGACAAAAACAATAAGTAAATAAATAAATAAACATATTTATACAATGTAAATGTAAAAGTGTTGTTATTTTCATTAGAGGGTAATTAATCATAATACTTTGGATGTTTTTGAAGCAAAGAATTGAAGATCAAATTAATACAATAATTTGCTCTTTCATAGTTGTAAATCTTTCTAGTTTTTCTGGGGCAACTTATAGATTTTTAACGACATTTTAAAATGTTCATAAAAATTAAAAATTGGAAATTTAATTACAAATCTATTATAGCAGTTGAAAGAATTGAAAAAATACAACTAAGTAAAGTTTCAGAGCTAAGTTATAAGGATAAAATAGATTATTAGTCTTCTCAGGTTATTCAAAATTTGGAAAAATTAACAGGGTATTTAAGATTCGATTCTCTTTTAAATTGTATTAAATTCTACACTGATTAATCAGCTAGAAGATCGTTAGCAGTGAGAGATAAAGAGAGGGAATTACAATTTTGACAGATGGCTGCAATTGACTGTCGCACAGTGGGTGACCGGGGGACTCCCCACTGTATCTGCCCCCTCCCCCCACCATTCCACCTCATCCCTTGCTGCCTTTATGCATGTGTCACCTTGTTTTATGGCACATCGTTGCATCGTTGTTGTATTTGCCATCATTATCATCATTATCATGCGACTATTTATACTGCGATGCGTTTACCCTCTACACACATCATTAAATGCACCATTAGCTAACCCCATCCCCCTCCACCTCCCCATCCCCCTCCCGCACACCCAATGCGCTTTGTCGGCACTGCCCACGCCTGCGCAGGAAGAGGAAAGGGAGAAAGGGAAGGGGAAAGGGGGCACCCTTTCAACAAATTAGCTAAGAACGTGCAGGGAAATTTGTGTGGCAACTCTGTGTGGCAGTCGAACGTGGTCGTAAATCATGTGCGTGCCACACGCTGCGTTCGCGTTAATTAAATATTGACTATGTTGTGATAAGCCGTGGCCAATGCGGCAGTTGATTTTCCCAAAGCGATGCCCCTAAAATGCGCAGAGATCGGAGACACGGCTCGACTCGGACTGGGATGCAGGTTGCACGGCAGGATGCGCCACTTGCCTCGCTTGGACTCAGTTGGCGATAATGGAAGTGTTTCCAAATGCGAAACGAATGCTCCGGCGGCTACTGTGGCGAGTGTGTGCAGCACAGGGCAGGATGTTGCATGCCTCGCTTGACTCTCTCTCGGCCAGCCGCATGTGGTCCGCGCTCTGGAGGCACGTGTGGTTTTCCAGCTAACCAACTGCCGTATGCCGCATGCGGCTTACCCGCTCGATCTTGCCACTGCCACTGCCTCTGCCGCTGCCTCTGCTGGCATTAAAACTAAACTGTTTCCACCTACCCGCAAAAAAGGACGACAACTGGCGCAGTTGGACTTCGTTGCAACACACACACACACACACTCGCACACACACACACACTCGCACACTCGCTGCGTCTCTTGCTGCGTGCTGCGTTTGCTTCGGCCGCCACCTGCGGCTTTTGTTGGCTTAGACGCAGCTCGACGCGATCAGCCCCGACGATCTTGCAGCGTGCTCGCCCCTTGCCCACCCACTCGCTGTGCAGCAAAGTCTCTCTCTTTCTCTCTCTCTCTCTCTCTCTCTCTCTCTCTCTCCCACTCTCTGGCTTATCAATTGCGGCCATCGCAGTTGACTCTGGCTGATTCAACACTTCGGTAGCGCAATCTTCATTTCCGCCTGCTGATTCATGCAGCACTTGGTGGCACTTTTGGCCAACTGCTGCAGCCGCATCGTAAACCTTAATCGCCGCAAGTCTCAACTAGCTATCTCGCTCGCTCTCTCTCTCCCTCTCTCGCTCGCTCATCTCTTGACTCATCTTTCAGGCACTTTCTAAGCAACGCGGCCTTCGCGTAAATCTTGTCGCTGCGGCAATATTTGGCAACAGGTTAACTGGTTTCAATTGGCCGCCTTAAGGTGCGACTCTGTCTGTGACCAAGTCCCCACTCCAGCTGCCCCTGCCGCTCCTCCTCCTCCTCCTCTCTTCACGACTCACACCCGAGACAACGCTGTCTAATTCATTAGATGTCATTTGCTGATAAAAGCTAGAGGGGAATACCCTGCATGAAAGGCGGGTAGCTTGATTTTGTTGACTTAGATGATTAACTGAGATTGTGATATATATTTTTGCAAGATCGTAAAGCTTAAAGCTTTTCTTTTAAATAGAGAAGAATTGTATTTAAAAGGGAAATCTATTTATTTATATTTCTTGTTTATCTTCAGTTTAAAGATCCTAATAATTAAAGATTTTTATGAACCTGCTATAACTCTTTAATCCTGACTACAATCTTCCTGTTCCGCTGTCTTAGATAAGGAAATTAATGCCAATTCCAATATCTCTCGCTCTACTTCTCTTTTCTACACTTACCTAGCTAGAAATCTTTTACTTTTTGACTAGTCCCAAACTCATCCATTTTATGCCATTTGTAGAGCATTTGGCAAGTCGTTGCTCATCCAGTTGGCTCATTAATTCCGCTTAATTTATACGTAATATCGGCCAGAGGCAGAGCGAGACGTCTCGTCGTCGTTGACAGTCATAGCCGCAGTCTGAGCCGCAGTCTGAGCCCGCTGTCCCAGCTCCAGCTAAGAGAGATAGCTACAGGCATAGGCCATGGCCCATGGTTGGTGATAACATCTGGGGCGACGTATTGGAATGCTCCACCTTGTTGTCAACACGTAGCATCGCATAATTTTACTTTTACTGTTAAGCGACGACGCGTCTTGTTGCCGACGTCTGTCTTGGAGCCGCTCCTGTTGCTGCTGCTGTTGCTGTGGGTTGCAATTAAAAAAGCGCAACTACCACAAAATGTACACAGCAAAAATAGAGAGAGGAAGATGGGGAGAGGGAGAGGAGGGGGCAACTGGCACCCGGCAGTGGCAGCAGCAGCCGCCACAGAGAGCGAGGCACGTACAACGTGCGGCTATTTGTCTGCTTTGTTGTTACTCGTGTTGCTGCTGCTGTTGTTGTTGCTGCTGCTGCTGTTGTTGTTGCTGCTGGCATTGTGACTGGCCAAAGATTTGTGGGCCAAAACCAAAACGAATACCCAACGATCAGTACGCGCTCTCTCTCTCTCTGTCTCTGTCTGTCTGTCTCTGTCTCTTTCTCTGTTCCCGATCCGCTTCCCGTGGCAAGTCCGCGTCCGTGTCCAGGCCTGTGCTGCGTTGCGCTGCGCTGTCTGTCGCATTTAATCTAGCAAAGCAATCGTTGAATGCCACTAAACTTTTCACCACAACTTATATCAATTGTCGTCCAATGTACGACGTCAACGCGCCCCTGATATATTGGATCTAAAAGTGATCGTAATCGCAAAGCGGAGCAAGCCAAGCCGGCAGAGACCGGGCCAGAGCAGAGCAGACCAGACCAACTGTCGGCCCGGCTACAGTCGGAAACTTCTTCCACACATCCCTCTCTCTCGCTCTCTCTTTCGCACAGCATCTCTTCCTGCCGTTTTGGCCAACAGTTAAGGGACCAATTTGTCCTCGACGGCGACTATCACAAATTTTAACATGATCGCCAATGGATCGAGAGAGAAGGTCCCAGTTCCAGTCCCAGGCCCAGTGCCCTGCTCGCGTTGTTGTTGTGGAATGTATATTACACTAGGCCATGAAAAACCTGGAGCGGACAATTTTCTTGAGAATTTCAAATGGTATTTTTATTGATTTTTTATGGGTTTTTAAAAGTACAGCAAGTTTGGGCGATGGTATTGGCAGTACCTTGTGATTTGGGAGAAAGGAATGCTGAGTTGGTAAGACATTGCAGCAGATTATGCTGATAATACTTGAAAATATAAGAGTATTTTTTATATAATTAAAAAAATTAGAAGTACATATATTAAATCCTGAGGGTCCTCAGAAAGAAAGATCAGCTTGCACTTGCTGCAAAATATTTAGAAAGTTGAAAAATGGAAGAAGTATTGTTAGGTTACCTTCAAAGTTAAGGTAGTACTTTAATAATACAGAAAATATATCATTTGATCAATCTTGAGGACCTTTAGTAATGGAAATATATATAGAATTATCTTCAGAGTTGATCTTTACCTATTATGCCAGTATGCAACACATCTACCCTATAGTAAAGTTTTTTCAAGCTTATAGTAAAGTCTCTGCTCCCTTGAGGTACTTCTTAAGTTTTCCTATGGTACCCTCTAGGGTAGTGTAATTCCAGTACACGCCTGTTCCTTGATCCCCAGCTGGCCCTGGCCCTGGCCCTGACCCAACGCCATGTACTGCCCAGTAAGCTAAGTCGACTGTCCAATCATTCCGACTCGCGCGACCGACCGACCGTACCGATGGTCCGCGCTACCTTCCGAGTTAGCATTAATTTATGAAGTGATGATGACAAGTGGGATAACGGGGTCATTTCGCGCTTAATGTCGCCAACACGTAAAATGATTTGCATCGAGAAAGAGAGAGGGAGGTAGAGAGGGAGAGAGAGAGGTGGAGACCCGCCCAGCGCAGGCTGTGCGTAACTTTAGAGCCTGTCGCAAGGCTGAAGACTAAGAAGACTAAAGACTGTAGACGGTAGAGGGCAGAGGGAAGAGGGAAGAGGGTAGAGGGTAGCGGGTACTCCCGAAGAGACTGTCGAGTTACTGCAGCTGCAGCAGCTTCTCTGCTTCAACGAGAGAACTTATCGCTGCTGCCCGATCATAACAACACATTTTAAAGGGCTTAACTCGAGAAGAGAAGAGGCGTCTTCTCCCACCCCTCTCTCTCTCTCTCTTCTACTCTCTTGGTTTGCTGCTTCTTGCGCTTCGGTTGCAGCCGAAGCTGACATAAGCAGACCGCAAACGTGACAGCTCACTTCAGCGAGTGACAGTTCAGGCGGGGAGGGGGGGAGGCTTTCTACCCATATATGCAAATATATATGGCATAATATCGTATATATATATATGGTATAGTAGGCTGCTCCTCTGGGCAATTGCTTTGATATTATTCCTAATTTGGCACTTAAAAGTGAGCAGAGAACAGGGAGAGGGAATGGGAAAGGTAATATGTAGATAGAGGGATCTCTCAGCTTGGCAATCTTCTTCTTTTTCTCCTTCTCCTTCTCCTTCTCCTTTTTTTTTGGCCGTGTGCGTTGACATAAATCAAGCGACTTCCAAGTTTTATCACGATCTCCTAAATAAGGCGATGCGGCCTGAAATCCGTCCGCTTCATACATTACAGTCGCACACAATCGCTAAGTAAGCTATCATCGGAGGCTCTCGGAGGCTCTCGGAGGTTCTCGCCTGGGCGACTCTTTGTCACAGTGGGCCACAGTGGGCCCAAGTTGGGAGAGTGTCAAGAAGTCAGGCCCGAATGCAGGCAGCACCAGGCAACTCCAGCTCGGGCTGCCTCGTAAAATGCGTGTGCGCGCACCGCGCTCGCTCCTTTTAATGACAGTTTCCCCCAAGCGACTCTGTGGTCAACTCGTTGACCGTTTGCCCGATACCCTTTGCCCTAGCCGAGGATCCATGGACTTCAGGAAACTGTCTGTTGCCACAAGGTAAGTAAGTCACTTTTCTAGTAATTTTAGACTGCTTAAACGTATTTAATAGACTCATATAACGCACTAACCTCAAGTAACTCAGCTATTTGTGGAGCAAGATCTACCAAATTTGGTATGTTAGTTGAATAATTAAAATATACCATATTTAGAAGAGAAGTCATGAGCTGTATAGCATGGAAAATGAGAAAAACTTGAAAAAAGTTATAGAATAACGTTCTATAAAAGAATTTATTATGAAATATTTTAAGGTAAAACTACAAGGATTAACATAGTTTGCAAATGTAACCAACTTATCTATGATATAGGCATTCTAAACTCAAGGAACTAGATTATATATAAAGCAATTCAGGCTAAACTTGGTATAAAGCACTTCTTCATCAAGCAAATGCCTTGTATATCAATTTCGACATAAAAAACCTTATAAAAATTAAAAAAATAGAGGAAAGGAAAATCCAGAAAAAAGTGTATGAAAGCTTCGTAGTGCGAAATCTTAAGTTTTCTCGCTTGTTTTTCTTGCTGCTGTGTGTGAGTGTGTGTTTGTGTGTGTGTGTGTGTGTTGGACTGTCTTGGGGGAATTGTTCAGTGAGTTTTAGCAAATGCGATTAAAATGTCAGAGAGACTTTGGCGACGGCCTCGTGTGAAGCAAATGTGGCGCAAATGTTGTTGGCCGTCTGTCAACTGTGTTGGGGCCTGTGCCCACCGCCCCCTGCCCCTCATCCTCTCCTGCATTGCCGTGTAAATTGTAAATGTCTGGGCGGCAAGCCTTGCATGTTGCAAAGAGGATCCGCAGAGGCTGAGCCCAGGGGCAGAGCCAGCGACAGAGCCGGAGACAGAGCCAGCGACAGAGCAAGAGGCAGAGGCAGAGGCAGAGCCCGAGCCCAGAGGCTCCTCTTTGCATAATGATGACATTCCGCCGCGTATTTGATTAAGAATTTTGACAGGCGACATAGTGTCGCTTTGATGGCCACCCAGACCACGCATATCCGATGTCAGAGAACAGAAAGAGAGAGAGAGAGATCCCGATCCCGATCCCGATCCCGATCTGCGCAGAGAACCCGCGGCCGAATCCCAGCCGGGTCTCTGCTCGCTGTCGTTTTAATCAACTGCGCTGATCAATAACAATCAACATGTTTGCTGATAATTCTGCCAGACGACAGAGAGTTCCCTCCTCTCATCATGCCAATCCCTCTACCTTCTCCCCTATCCCTCCTTCCATCTACTGCTTGTAGGTGGCTTCTCTTTTGAGTCACTTTGCGGTGCATTCTTTTTAATGGCTTGATTGATGGCTGGCAGTTTCGCTGATCTTGCTGCCTTGAATTTGTCAGCAAATTTGTCAGCCATAAGCCAGGATGGAGGGGAAGGGGGAAACACACAAAAGTTTGACACTGTATTAACTGGTTTCGGTTGTTGATGCGGAGGAGGAGGGTGACGACTCAGGAGAGTCACTAGCAGGTTGTGCTCTGTGCTCTTTAAGGCTAACTGAATCATTCAGTGGCTCAAGGAATTTGCCATGGAATGTGGCGAAAGTGAGTTTGATGAGGTGGAAATTTTGTGGAAAGTTAGCGGGAAAAATACTGAAGAGCTTTGTGAACTAGTCAGGCATATTGTGGAGTTTAGGAAGGGTTTGATAATAATGTAATAAAAAAATTATAATATATATTACAATAAAATTAAGGTAATAAAAGTTCAATTAAATCACAAAGTAATAGAATTTTCAAAAAAGTAATTTATGAAAGAATTTATGGATGAATATGAACTAGTTCATTACACTGTGATATTGAGAAGACTGTGATATATATAAGATGACTTTCTTTTAAATACTATACTGAAGAAGTAGAAGCTTTTGTGACTTTATGTAAGTGAACTAGTTCAAGAACTTGTCTCTATTAATTACCTTATTATTATGTTAAATCCTAAGCAGAAATAACATATGAACTAGTTTATTATTATCTAACAATATATCAAATATAACTACTCCTCATCGCAACACAATCTCGCTACCATATCTAGCTAGCATTTCTCGGCACTTAACGGTAATGACAGGCCCGCAGATACCCCTTTATTGCGCGACCACACATTATACTAACCATAGGCTTAGATCGCGCCCACAATCAAACCAAATCCGTATCCGAATCGGAGCACCAAATCTGGACAAGGCCAAAGATAATTCGCCAAACAATTTGCGTTGCGCCCCAAAGAAAGAGAGAGAAGTCGAGTAAAATGTTGTTTAATAATTTAATTTGCCACAATTTAGAAACGTTTATCAAAGTCCAAAATAAAAATCAAAATCAAAATCATCGAAACCCATATAGAAAGTCGAGACTGCGATGACGATGACGAGTCTGAAAAGCGAAACCACAGAAAGAGAGGGAGAGAGAAGGAGAGATAGAGGGAGATGGGAGATGAAACTCAGTCGGATTACTCGACTGATAAACGGCTACCTAAGTGAACCGCGTGCAGGAACGTGATCAGCCCAATTTTAACGCCCATCCGAAACAAACTGACTACTACCAGACCTCTGCCTGAACCCAATCCCAATCTTCCGATCCCAATTCCTATGCTCGAGCCGAAGACGAAACGTTTCGGGATTTCGTAGAAATGTGGTGGGCGCAGCGGCGAGTCGAGTCCGTCAGCTTGGTCAGTTGCAATCCCCGCGAGTGCAGCCTATTATTAAATTGTCAAAAGGTCGAGAAATATATGTACTACCTTATGGAATGGTCGCAGCAGCAGCAGCCATGGCGTCTTGAACCCTTCGCCAGGGTCAGACTCAGACGCGTCTCCAACTGCGAACGCGAACGCGCGTATCAGAAGCAAATCGAGCTAATTGGAGCAACGGAACGGGGCAGCCTGCTGAGCGATGATGCTGGGATGGAGCAGGGCAGGAGCAGGGAGCAGGGAGCAGCAAGCGAGGAGAGGGGAGGGGTATGGGCGTTGCACATTAGGGTTCTCTACAGTGTTCTTTTTTACTCGGATCCTGCTACAACATTTTGTTTATTTTGTGTTTAGGCCGTGTGAATTTTCAAAGGCTTCAGGGCTAAAATGGGGGAAGGCCAACAACAGCAGCAGCATCGGCGGCGGCAACAACAACTGTCGAAATTCCATAGCGGTCCCAGTCCAGTCTCGCCTCGATTAGCGTCGTCTGCTCCCGCTGCTGCTGCTCCCGATGCTGCTGAGCAAATGGTGGGCGTATCGCGGCATTTATTACAGCCAATGTTACAATTTGTGGCTTTCGGATTTATGCGTTCCACGGTGCCCCAGACAACTTATGACGGCTGCCAAAGGGAGGCAGGGAGGAGGGGGGAGGGTAGGGGGAATCTCTGGGCAAGCTACCGATGCTACTGCCCGTCGCCGTCGCCTGACGCTGTCTGATTGATTTCTGGGAATCGGACACACATCTTGGCGCGCACAGTGCCACATTGGGAGCGGGAGTGGGAGAGGGGGAAGAGTCTCGCGTGATTATGTCTGGACTTGCTCAGTCACAACAACAAAAGCAGAGGGAACAACTGAATTGCGGTTGCGCCATGCGCGGTGGCAAGTGTTATCGTTTTATTTTTGGGTACGCTCTATTATTAATTAGATACGGGAATGAGAACAGTGTGGGGAAGGGAGGGGAGGGCCTGGGAAAGTACCTACCATACTCCCCCATATCGCTAGACAAAGCTTTCTCCTTCTCTGCCAAGGTGTGGCCTAATTCATTTTGAGAATAAAAATTTAGAGATCTCGCAAGACATTTGAATTGGGGAATAATTTATAGAGCGATTACAGAAAGAAAATAACTTATTATGATATATCAATCTTAACAGGGAATTTCGATATTTTTAATATATTATTCCCATATTTGACAGTTCAGATAAAGCATTATATTAGCTATAGACAAACTATCTACTACTGTAATTACCAAACGATTGCCTTATTATGTTTACCATATTGAATATTGAATATTATATGTTAACGTAATTCCCCATATAATATTCCTCGTTAATATCACATTTGTATGCCACACTTTAATCAATGTAATCCATTGATTATCATGCCGTTGTCTTATCTGGTTTATCTATGGTTTATTAATCAATTAAATGAGCTACTTTTATGAGGGGTTTATCTAGTTATCATATTGGTTGGTTTATACCATATGCAATGGATAAGGTTTTTTCAGAGATATTGTATGAGACTCAGAGTTAGCTACCTAATTAAAAACTATAATTTATACAAAGATCTTGTAGTTTATGATAATAATTCTAATAAATTTTTACGAAGTTTTCCGTACTAGAGGCTATATAGGGGTACTGAAATCGAGCATGGAAGACATACCAAATTTTTGATAACGCTAAATTGATTATTTGTCCTCTCTCAAGGAAATCTATTGATTTTTGAAGTAGCTTTCCATACTAGAAGCTCTATAGGGGTACTGAAATCAAGCAAGGGTTTGGGATGGAAGACATATGGAAGATCTGGGCCCTAGGGTACCGCCCCACTTGCCCCATGCCGTTTACGGCCCTAGTAGATCGACTAAGTTGGTTCCCAGACGGTAGCTGCGCTGTCAGGCGGCTGATCAGATAATACAGCCCCCCGAGGGCTGCAATTAAAATGCGATCAGCAGGCGACAGGCGGCTCTATCGCTCTCTTTCACTCTCTCTCTCTCTCTCTCTCTCTCTCTCTCTCTACTCTGGCCGTCTAGCGGTTTTTCCACACACTCTCTGACTAACTCGGCAGCTGACTAAGCGATCAATTGATTAACTTAAGTGAAATTTACATAAAGTCAGCGCCAGCTGGCTCGCTCGCTCGCAGCTGGAGAATTTACGATGCCAATTGACACACATTTTACACACACACACACACACATATATATATATATATATATATATATATATATAGTCGCATAGGTATATCTGGGTACCCCATGGCGAGAGGCGGGAGACCTAATCGATTATAAATGTGCCTAGGCAATGTGCGATTAAAATAAATTGCAAAACTCTCGTCGCGCTGCGCTTAAGTTTCATAATTAATTCAACAGGCTGGCGACAACAGCAGCAGCAGCAGCAGCAGCAGCAGCAACAACAGCAACAGCAGCAACAGTTGCTCGCAGAGTAGCCCCATCGCATAATGATTCACTAACCGGCCTGCAGTTGCTCCCCTCCCCTGCCTCGTTCCCTCTTTCTCGCTCCCTGCCTGCCTGCTTGTCAAGCTGCTGTGCCTCGTTTCATAAACTCTTGTCAAGCTATCGCCAGCTTCTCGTCGCCATATCCACAATCACAGGCCACATCCCATGTCCCATGTCCCATGTCCAGTTGCCCAGTTCGTTGTCGTTGTCGTAAAGTCGCCGCGGCAACACCTAGAAACGCTGGCTCCAGCTCCAGCTCCAGCTCCGACTCCAGCTCCAACTGCAGCCCCGCCAGCAACAGCAGCAGCAGCAGCAGCAGCCGCGCTGCTTATGAGTGTATTTTCCCGAGGTGTCAGGAAACAACTTGTCGGAATGCATCTAACAAGGAATTCGATTTTGCCCAGGCGTTCAGTTGGTCAAGCCGAACTCTGCGTCTTCTCCCTGCTCTGCCCTGCCCTGCCCTGCCTTACCCCTTCCTCCGTCCAGTATCCTCGTTGTCCCAACTCGTCCAGTCGCGCGTCTGTCCGCTGGGCTAATGGCACGTTGCATGTTTTACCACGCTGGATGACATGAATGGGCGCGGGCCCAGACAACACACACTCCACACACACACACACACATGCAACTGTCACACTCACACACACTCTTCCCTCTCTCTCTCTCTCTCTCTCTCTCTCTCTCTCTCTCTCTCTCTCTCTCTCTCTCTCTCTACCTCGTCTCAGTTTAGCTCGTTGCGGTCAGCCCCTTCGCTTCTCTCTTTATCTTGGTTCGGTTCGCTGGAGTCTGCAGTGCGATCGGGTTACTAAATATTATGTGGTTTTCCTTTAGTCTATCGGGTGGGTGGATAACGGCAGTAAGTGGAGCTTGGGTGTGGGTGTGTGTGTGTGTGTGTGTGTTTGCGGGAAATTTGCTAACTAAATTTATGATGAGCTGAGCGAAAAGTTTTGAAACTTTGCAGAGCTTGCAAACTTAGGATAAGTTACGAAAAAAAAAAAATAAAATAAAAAATATATATATATAAAAATGAAATATATTTAAGAGTTTTATACATATGTATATCAATGAATATCTATAACTCCCTTCTTTACAAAACCCTGGCAACCCTCCATAAGCAGTCTTCCAGCTGTAGTTCATTCACTTACTACCCTAGCCGAAACCAGCTAAATAGGGTGCTTGCCTGAGAGAGAGAGAGAGAGAGCGGGAGAGAGAGCAGGAGGGAGCGAGATAGTTTCAAAATGATTGAATCAATATGGCAGCAAAGTATCGTATAAACTCCGAATCTCGAAAAGGTTAAGGAGGCATGTCGAATGAAAACAGGCAAAATTGTTGAAATTTTTGTTAATTTGTAGGACGACATTTTGGTTGCCCCTGTTGCTCCTTAATGGCGATAAAGGTGAACAGGCCAGGGGAGACCTAACCAGATCGCAACGACATCGTATTGGAAGAGAAGGAGAACCCAAAACTGAAGAATGCTGAGTATGTGAAATTTAACTCAAAATCGAAAATGAAAGCAGTTAATTAGCTGGGCAGACTGAAGAGAGGGAGAGAGAGAGAAGGAGATAGAGATAGAGAGAGGCAGGAAGAGGAAAATTGAGTGAGCGATCTTAAGTGATCATGAGCAAAGAACATGCCATAACTGCATAGAGTATTGTATACATTAGAATACTTAACTACCCCCCTCATGCCTAAAGAGAAGAGTAGGTTACTTTCCAAGATCATCGTTGATCTTGATCATGCTCTTACAATGTAGAGCACTTCGGTTCTACTAATCGATTACTGTAAACATTTCACGCCTGCCTCTTCATCGGCCCCTCTACATTCTTTTCATATATAATACTTTGTTTCAGTTTTTATTTACCCATCTCGCTGCGCTGATCGTTTTACAGCTGCGATCTTCAGGCTTGTCACCACTTTCCATGGGCAATTTGTACGCATTTTCAATATTCGAAACTTGTGTGTAGCTCGTCATGGCAACAACAGCAACATGGATCGCAACAACAAACATTCTCGTAGGTGTTTATAATGTACACTTTCTTGTTGTTGCTCGATCGATCGCGATGCGACTCGGATCCGAAGAGCAAACTGAGTGTGAAGCCAGAAATTTTTTGAAGTTGGTTTCGCGCAGTTTTCGCAGTTTACTTTTTGGACATTAAAACATCCGTTTACATAGTATTCCCATTAGCCGTGCTCTTGTCTGAGAAGTTGTCGCTGTTGTCGTCGTTTGAGTTGTTGCTGTTGCTGCTGTTGTTGTTGTCGTTGCGGTTGTTGCCGTTGTTCGATTCGCAACTCGACTTGTCTTGGACACGCGACAATCTTACGACTCGATACCAGGCTCGATTCTCGTCGATCTTGCGATCCTCCCTGCCATCTGCGATCCTCGATCGTCGCTTGTGTGTAGCCTCGTTTTGAAAACAAAAGCAAAATTAAATTGTTATGAACACAAGTTTTCGATATACATTTAAGTTATTTGCCAGCGCCTACTTAACACATATTTATGGCGCGTGCAGCGGTAGCAGGGATTCTTCAGATGATCCTCAGATGAGATGATCATGGCTTTTGTCTTCGACATGGAACGCTGCGTGTTGTAAATTACGGGGTTTTATTGGGGCTGAGTCAGCGATCGCGGCTCGATCGAATTCCGTTTCGGCCAATTGGTTGTCAATTAATGAGAGACTAAGCAGACGAATTTGCTAATGTGCGTGGCGCCCTCTGGCGTCCTGAAATGCGATGATATATGCAATTTTATGATACGAGGGTCGTTTGATAAGTCCGTGACTTTTTGAATAAAATATATTTTTTTCGTCAAAGAAGCGTTTTATTTCTCAACATAATCTCCTTTTAGCTCTATACATTTAGTCCAGCGTTTTTCCAATTTTTTTATTCCTTCCAAATAATAGGTTTTCTCAAGGCCCTCAAAATAGTCGTTTGTTTCTGTGATGACCTCTTCATTTGACCCGAATCTCTTACCGCCGAGCCATTTCTTCATGTTTGGAAACAAAAAATAGTCACAGGGGGCTAAATCTGGAGAATATGCTGGATGGGGTAGCAGTTCGTAGCCCAATTTATGAAATTTTGCCATGCTGACTACACACGTGTGCACCCGTGCATTGTCCTGATGGAACAGCACTTTTTTTTCGCCAAATGCGGTCGTTTCTGCTTCAAATCAATATCGAATCTGTCCAAAAGCTCTGAATAATATTCGCCGGTGATCGTTTTACCCTTTTCAAGGTAATCGATGTGAATGATACCTTGTGCATCCCAAAAAACTGTGGCCATGACCTTGTTGGCCGACAGACCCACCTTGGCCTTTGGTGCACGTTCACCCGGAGAAACCCACTGTCTTGATTGTTCTTTGGTCTCTGGTGTGGTGTGGTGGATCCATGTTTCGTCTACGGTAACGAAACGGCGCAAAAATTCGTTTGGATTGCGGTTGAACATCGCCAAACACTCCTTTGAAATGGTCACACGGTTGCGCTTATGGTCGTGTGTGAGCAATCGCGGCACCCATCGCGCGGAAAGCTTTTTCATGTCCAAATATTCATGTAAAATGTGATGTACCCGTTCAGTTGAGATGCCTACAGCCTCAGCTACCTCACGCACTTTCATTCTCCGATCATCCAATATCATTCCATGGATTTTGTCGACGATTTCTGGCATGACGACCTCTTTTGGGCGACCTGAACGTTCGGCATCACTTGTACTGGTACGACCACAACGGAACTCAGTAAACCATTTCTTAACCATTGAAATTGATGGTGCAGAGTCCCCATAATATTTATCAAGTCTTTCCTTGGTTTCGGTGATGGATTTTTTACGCAAAAAATAATGCTTAATTAGCACACGAAATTCACTTTTTTCCATTTTCGTTAAAATTCACGAGATCGTCTGCTTTCAATGCCTATAAAACGCAAACCAAAAAACGCAGCTTTCTCAAAATTTTACAGTCAGCTGTTAATCGATAACTGCTGACAGGAGCAGTGTTGTATTTAGAGCAGGTGCGCGGCAAATACAAAAAGTCACGGACTTATCAAACGACCCTCGTATTCTCTTTTTGTGAGCAATAATATAGAGGGCAAATTAGGGTATATTAAGTGGGTGCAGATCAGGGAACACACTAAAGACTTTAATTATAATTAAATATAATTTCTCAGTAAAGCTTTTTAATTAAAATTAAAGATTTTGGTATATTTATGATATGATATATTTATTTAAATTGCTTAGTTGGGTATTTTAGAATTCTTCTACCAATTTTTATTACCCTAACTATATTATTTTTACAAATTTCAACATTTTTATATATTTCTGTACCCATATACCCTACGGCTATATCATTTTAGCAAGCTGTCCGCCATACTATATATATGCCTGCGGGACCAGACTTAATTAAATATCAGCGACATTTATCGGGTCTCGTGTAGCGCTGGCACGCCAGCGTGATAAAAGTGGGTGCACATGCGAATACTTTGTGAATACATGGCGAATACTTGTGTGTGTGTGTGTGTGCGAGTGTGTGTGTGTTAAGGCACGAACCTCCCCCCCAGGAATGGAGACCGAAAGACGCCCGAGTGGAAGCCGAACGAACCAGAATCAAATACCGCACGGACCTGTCAAATATAAATCACCGAAAGCTCGCCTCTCCAGTGCCGAACATCATCGCGAATCTTGCAGCTTGATTCCGGCTGAAGTTTGGCTTGTTTCGGGCCAATAAAAAAAGAAAGAGACAAACAAACAAACTCTCTGCCTGGCGGCTGTGCAGGAATGTTTAATGATGTATAAAGCATGTTAGAGTTTATCTTTATGGTGGCGTTCCTTGGTCTGGAAAGTATTTCCAAAATAACAAAAAAAAAAAAAAAATTTGTCTCCATGCAGCGCGTTTTGAATTTATGGCGCTCGATGTTATCAGCAAAGGGGGAAAGAGACAGCGAAAGAGGGAGAGGGAAAGAAGTCTCTCTTCTATGCGAATTTGCTAATTAATTCGCCCCATTATCGGACAGAGATTGCCAAAGTCAATCGACATACATACATATAGTCAAAGTGTGCCAAAGCACGACATCTTATCGGGAATACCTTGCAATATCTTTTTGCTTTCAGATACGACGTCTTATCTATACTTACTTTTTTCGAGGCTCGTGGGCGGCGCTATCGATGCCGTCGTACGACTCCGCTTATCGTATCGAAATTTCCGATGCAAAACTACTGGAATTAATATTATACATAGTATTCCTTTCGTCAGTTTGAATTTCCAGTTAATTTTTATGATTCGCACTTGCTTTGGTCATTCCGATTCGATTACCCATAATTATGGTTTATGGATCGGCAGTAGAACACTTGGATTTTTCTGAATTCTAATGACGCATTCGTCCAGTTACTTCGGTAGTATCAATGTGCGGCAACTGGCCAGGCCCCGATAGAGTCGATAACGTGGAATTTGTTGGGGTTGGTCCAATTTCCAACTGTGAACATCATCAACATCAATATGCGAAGAATGTGATCTTCAAAATAAGATTGTGGATGCAAGGAAATATGATATGATATAAAGAGTTGAAATATTTAAAAACCGAAGCATATTTTGTATCGCTGGAATTTTTAGATCCAAATTTGAGGACTGGAAGATCATGGATTAAACTTGAAATTGGTATAAAGAAAGAGTAATGCATTTGGAAATTATTGAGCAAGTTTTGTATGAGGTGTTATAACTTATAGATATTCTACATATTCTATGCTACGTTATATTTCATATATTTCTCTATTTTCTCTAAGTTTTCTTTTGATAAAATTATTTCTAGAACTTTGTATAGCTTTTACTCTCTTTTCTTTCTTTTTTTTTAATATAATTATTTCTAGAACTTTGTATTGATCTCCCTCTCTTTGTAGCTAACTATATTTTTCTCTACACTATCTTTCTTTATTTTCTCATCTATCTTTCTTACTCTTCACTTCTTCCTCTCCTTGTCTCTCTCTTTTTCTCACTGTCTCGTTAGCTTGTAATCGATACTCAAACCGTTACTTTCTCTCCAGCTTTAGCCCACCCACAAGACTTTTGAGCGCTACGTAATCATGACTCTGTCATTTGGCATAGATTGTCCCACTGTCCAGATAAGTGTTGCTGCTGATGTTGTTGTTGCTGCTGTTGCTGTTGCTGCTGTTGTTGTTGCTGTTGTTGTTGCTGCTGTTGTTGTCACAACATTTGTGGGCACACGCACGCATCGCCATCGATCGGTTGTGTCGGCTGTGCTTCATCATGTCGCATAAATAATAATCAAAAGTAACATTTTCTATAACGCCGCTCGAGCCACCCACACACACACACACACACACACACACACACACGCACACACGAGTGTAGACCCGCATGTTAGGCAACCCATACACACACACACACACACCCCGGCAAGACACAACAAAGTAGCCGGCTGGGGCCACTTGAGAAACAGTCGAAATTTATGGCGCAAAGTACAGTGCCCGATTGTCACCCAAGCTGGGCAGGAGGAGAAGGGCAGCGGTGGAGGAGGGAGGAGGGATAAGTAGAGGGGCAACCAGTTTGAATAATGCGAAGACACTGTGCGTCTCTCTCCAGCTCTCCCGCTCCCGCTCTCGCTCTCTCTCCCCCTCAGTGCAGATTAGTCACATGTCAGTTTCAATTATCGTCGAGTCAATTTGTTGAAAGGCCGCAGCAAAGATTTTGCACCCAAAGAGCGCACTGTGTCGTCGACCAGTGGTCCAGGTCCACATGGACATCCACATCCGCGCGACTGCGTCGTCAATCGATACCGCGCGCGATTCGAATCCGGGCGATTTTCGCTTGAAATATTCCAACTGCGCCGCGGGGAATGGAACTTGCACTTGGTCGGGGGACTTGGACTCGGACTCGGACTCAGACTCGGACTGGAGTGCAGGAGCCACCAAGCGCGTCTGATTATCGGCAGGACGTTGGCCATAGGGCATAACTCAGATGCTCTGCTATGATAATTTCCAATAAGACAGAAGAGGGGAATGAAGGCAGGAGGAGGAGGAGAAGGAAGGCAAGGGGGGAACTGCCTGCCCGCTGCCGGAGCAGGCTTGAAATTGATGATGTTGGGTATGTTTGGAGTCAGCTTGTTTACACAATTCAGCGCACATTGAGGTCGTGTGGTGTGCCACGGCTATTGGTGTCTTGTGGCTCCAATTCTTCGCTCTCCTGCTCCCTCTCTATTCCCCTCTCTCTCTCTCTCTCTCTCTCTCTCCCTCTCTTGGCCAGGAATTTGTTAGCAGTGCCATCAAAGAGGCGCCGAACTGTATATCAAGATCGAGATTGAAATCGAAGCGATGTGTCGCATCAGCTCGCAGCCTCACGACGATTGCAGCTAGACAAATGTGAGAGTAGTCCCCTATCCCGGACCTCCACAAATTCCCTAGAAACTACTAGAGAGAGAATTGTTCCTCTAGTCTCGCCTGGCTCATCATTATCGAGCTGATTATCGCTTAGGGAGCTCCTCATCATCATTATCATCAGCTACAACATTGTTTCTTTAGTATTTTCTGTGGCACGTGTCACGCACGGTCAGGAAAGCGAAAGGAGTGGGATATAATCTTGTGGGATATAATCTTGTGGTTACTATGTTTTATACTTTTTTTCCGCAATTGATTAAAAGTAAGAACAGGCGGTTTTAAATTTTGAAAAAAAAAAATTTTTTTTAAAGAACAGGGGGGACCCTTACCAAAACACAAAAAATGAAAAATTTTGTTGATGTTTTGAAATTGCAAAATCTATAAAGCCATTCTATTTTAGAACCAAAATCATGAAAAAAATTCTTTACCCGAAGAAAATCGTTCGATTCTTAAGAAAGTTATGAAGTGAGGAAAGTGAGGATACTGGTCAAGAGTCTTACATGTCAATTTTTTAGTCGACTTCAACATAATTTTTGGCCAAAAATTAAGTATCCTCTAAAACAGTTTTAAACACTTTCTTTATACTAATTTTGACCTCCGCAATCGATTAAAAGTGAAAGCAGGCGATTATAAATTTTGAAAAAAAAATTTTTCTGAAAATGTAACAGGGGGGACCCTTACCAAATTCACAGAAATAAAAAATTTTGTTGATGTTCTTAAAATGCAAAAACTTTTATGCCATTCTATTCTTGAACTAAAATCATGAATAAAATACTTTACCCGAAGAAAATCGCTTGATTTTTAAGAAAGTTATGAAGTGTGGAGTGTGTGTGTCAAGGATCTCACATGTCAATTTTTTAGTCGACTTTGACATGATTTTTGGCTAAAAAATAAGTATCCTCTAAAACAATTTTAAACACTTGTTTTATACTAATTTTGACCTCCGCAATCGATTAAAAGTGAAAGCAGGCGATTTTAAATTTTGCAAAAAAATATTTTTTTTTTAAAGAACAGGGGGGACCCTTATCGAAATCACAAAAAATAAAAATTTTGTTGATGTTTTTAAATTGCAAAAACTACTAAGCCATTCTATTCTCGAACTAAAATCATGAATAAAATGCTTTTAGCGAAGAAAATCCCTTGATTTTTAAGAAAGTTATGAAGTGTGGAAAGTGAGGTTACAGAGCCTGTCAAGGGTCTCACATGTCAAATTTTTAGTCGACTTTGATATGATTTTTGGCCAAAAATTAAGTATACTCTAAAACAATTTTAAACACTTGTTTTATACTAATTTTGACCTACGCAATCGATTAAAAGTAAAAGCCGGCGATTTTAAATTTAGCAAAAAAAAATGTTCTGAAAAAATTACAGGGGGGACCCTTACTTACATACAATTTTCAAACAGATCGTTTGATATATTTTCGTAAATCTAGTACTATTGTACAATCGCGATACTATTGTATATTTCATTAAAAACCATCGGTACTATCGAATGTTTCAACCATCGATAGTTTTTCAGTTGCTATAAGCAAGGTGCTTATAAGCAGGAAGTGTGTTGAATTGAAATTTCATAATCTAAATACTCTTTGAAAAGTAGCTAAGTTTCCCTATAAACCCAAATTATATAATCCAATTTGGCATGTCGTGAAAACGTTTAGGATATTTTCGAAATACTTGCGGCGTAACTAACACTATTATAATAATATAGATTGAGTGTATTGTGATCGAAATGCGTGAGTTATTGTCAGGTATTTTCAAATAGATCAGAAAGAGTGAACCGCCTGTCCTCCCTCTCCCTCTCTCTCTCTTTCTCTCTCTTCCATTCCCTTTGGAGTGTTCACCCAATTCACGTACGCGCTTTGCTCGCTCACGTACGCTCGCTATTTGTTCTGCTGACAAATTGGTCGTATCTGCGTATCCGTAAGATACGCGACGCGATGCGATGCGACTCCGACTGCGTCTGCTGCCTTTGAGCCGAAAGCGTGTCAACACATTGTCTCAGCCAACACATTTGTCAACTGAAGCCGAAGACGAAGAGGGAGTCTCAGTTGAAGTTGGAGTTGGAGTTGGAGTTGGAACTGAAGCTCAGCTTTGTTTGCCATTTGCCTTGGTGCGGCACAATTTGTCTTGATGCAGTCGACCACGTCGACGGCTTTCCCGGTTTCCCAGTTTCCCAGCAACAGCAACAACTGCAGCGATCCCACGCAACGAGCTCTGGCTGAGATTGGCCCTGTCCCTGAGACTTTGTCACCTTCTCATTGTCATTTGATGTCGTTGTCGTTGTTGTTCCCGTTGTTGTAGTTGCTTTGTTGTTGTTGCTGCTGTTGTAGTTGTTGTTGCTGTTGTTGCTTGGCTACACTAATGCAAAATATCCATTTGTACTTTGAGCTCAATGACAATGTCGCGCGAGCTCATTGAAACTCGAATATATCGTAGTTCCGGTGATTTTACTGCGGTTTTCCATTGTCATAGGGTCGAGTCTCCACTCTATTCGTCTCTCTCCCTCTATCTCTCTCTTTCATTCTCTGCCCCCGCTGGTTAATAACATATGTGAGAATTGCGGTTGAAGCTCGCGGAAGCGGATATTGGCTAATGATCTGCCATGACTAATGATCGCGTTGAGACGATCGTGTGACCAGACAAGCTTAGGGTCTGCTATTGGAAGCCAGCGGGTGGTTAACTTTGGAAAATATGTGAAAAATTATGAAAACAATTAGAAAAACTACATTAGTTCAAAGGAAACCATAGACTTTTAAGAACATTCTATTAAACTTAAAAAGTATTCAATAAATTTAAAAATTATTAAGAAATTCACGTAATTTAACACTTTTTAAATTTTTTTTAATTGCAAAATATCTTGAAATTTATAAAATATGTTTGATTTATGATATTCTATTCACCCTTCAGATTCTTTGCTCTCTGCATCTGCGTCACCTGGCGCTTTCGTCAAGAATTCCCTATAGAAAGGAATAAAAACCTTTTCGTGGCATTATTATTATGAGCAATCCCGGCAGCAGGCCACCAAAAAAAAATAAATGTTGCCCGACCTGGTCATGGAACAAATGATTACCAATTTCTTCACACAATTCATGCATAAAAATAATTCCCAATTAGCTGCAGGCCCCACAAAGCCGCAAAGCAAACAGTCGGGCGCCTTGTGGATTGTGGCGTTAAAATGCCGCAGTGATCACAAAAAGCAACAACAAAAATATAATAATAATCGTAAAAAGGCGACGTGAGAGAGACTGTGCGAGAGAGGGAGGGAGAAGGTAGAGGGGGCGCTACCTAAAGTTAAGCCGAACCCAAACCCAAACCGAATCCAAATCCAAAGCGGACTGTGGACTGTGGGCTGTGGTTGCTGTGCCTGAGAGTGCGACATGATGTTGATATGTTAACAAGACACCCGAAGTGGTGCCAAGTGGTGTGTGAGATGATCCCGAACCGGGACTCAGTCACTGTCACAGTTGGCATTATGCATATATGGTACAATACATATACGTATAGTCCGCCTTAATCCCGGTAGCGATGTTTGGTCTGATGCGAATGAATGTTTGTTTTCGCAAATGCGTCAAGGATAACAAGCGAACTGGCCAATTCGCTGGCCAAGTGACTGCACAGACGGGATTCATCCAATCTTCTCAGCTTTTTTTAATTTCCATATGCAGTTCTTTCCCATTAAGTTTGAGTTTTGTATACCCTTTGACCATTGAAAGTGTGGACGAGTCGTTTGTCTGTCTGTACGAACACGCAGATCTCAGCTATTCTAGAAGTTAGAGTTATCAAATTTGGCATAAAGATTGCTGTTTACTATATGCTTATAGAGTTTATTTCAATTATTGGCTGCCACGCCCACTGCTTTTAGAAATCTATACTTTTCATTTATAAGACCTACTATTTAAGTTTTCTATCTCGAAGAACATAACACTATATATAATTATATTTCTAGGAATTTGCTCAGAATTATCTAATGGAAATTATAAGACAGGAAGCATGGTATCCTGCCGTCGTGCGTGCTCGACTATAGCATTCCCTACTTGTTTTCTCTCTTTTTGGGTTGTCTAAAAATGCGCCTTGATTTATTTTTATTGATGAGCATATAAAAGCTATAGCCAAAGATCATAGAGGGGCTTAGGGGGGACTGGAGTCACAGTAGTAGTAGTTGCCTGCCACGAATGGTAGTAGTCATCGCGTAACAGCGGGGGGGATTATCCGCGCACAGATTCCCAAGATCCACAGAGAATCTTTTTTTATTTCACGCTGTGTGAACGACATTTTCTTCGGGGCTTTCGGGTGCCTTCGTTAGGGTAGATATGTATGTAGGTAGGTACCACCTCCTACTCCTTCATAAAACATTTCATATTTCACGGAATATTATTTCAGCTGCCGAACAATGTGTGCAGTTATCTCCCTCTCTCTCTCTCTCTCTCTCCCCCTCTCTCTGCCGCTCTCCTGCTCTTTGGGAGCCCTTGGCCTGTCATTTGCCTGCCTCACGAAATATATTCTCATTAAAAAATTGTGCGCTTTTTAGCCGTTTTTAGCTTTATTTTCTCTGTAGCCGCTTCTTGTCGTCAGCCGAAGGTGTCCCAGTGCGGGCGCCGTCGCCCCGTCGACCAGGCCACCACGCCCACCCCCTGTGGTTTTGCTTCCGTTGGAGACGCCACTGTGGCGTGTTCGGCCTGACCCTCCCTTCCCCTTTCCCGCCCTGACTCTAAAGGAGTCACTGCATCTGAAATCAAAGCTTACGCTGTTTATGTGCAAATGTCGAAACAAAGATATTTCTTTAAATTGATAAAGATTAAGCATAAACAACAAAAAAAGCGGGGCATGCAACAGAGGGATCTGTGGCAAGTGGCTGACAACGGGGTGCAATGGCGTAGACGACCATATATATGGTATATTTTATATGATATCGGTGGCAAACTGCAGCACATTATCGCAGTGCAAAAATCATTGAAGTAGTTCAACTGGAAAATTATGTTAGGTTCCCTTCTTGGAGGGAATATTTCATTGGGGTTTATTATACCCAAAGAAAGGTATTCTCACTTTATGCAGGGATCACTAGCTCGGATTAAATAGAATGATTTGTGCAGAATTCTCTGCTTGTTTAACCTGAGTGATTCTACATTTAAAAAAAAAAACAAAGTGGACCTTTTGAAATTTTTCCAAATTTCGGATATTTATGTAAGGGTCCCCCCTATGATTTTTCAACAAAATTTTTTTTCTTCAAATTTTAAATCGCCAGTTTTTAGTTTAAATCAATTGCGGAGGTCAAAATTAGTACTAAACAATTATTTAAATCGATTTTAAACGATACTTAATTTTGTCCCAAAAATCATGTCGAAATGGTCAAAAAATTAGACATGTAACATCCTCAACAGGCCTGGTAACCTCATTTTACACCGATCGTAACTTTCTTAAAAATCAAACGATTTTAACGCGGAATAACATTTTCTTTATGTTTTAACAACCTGAGTGATTCTTCATTTAAAAAATAGCATACAAGTTTTTTTGTAATTTTCGAATTTTTTGAAGTTTAGACAAGGCTCTATGATTTATCAATTTAAATTTTTTTCTAAAATTTTAAATCGCGATTTTTTAATTTTAATCGAGGTTACCTATATGTATGTCCCTTTAGTCGCCTCGTACGACAAGCGGTGACTTACTGGGGTAGTATTCTAAGGCCCGCTACCCCACGGGGTAATTTAATATAGAACATTAAATAATATCAATATGCTCGTATATGATCGCTAGGAATATGTAGTCCTAATCATAAACTATTGTTAGTATTACATTAAAATTTAAAACTCGTTAGTGGAAAATTTTGTGTAAAAGATAAGAATACCGAGTTGAATTTAGAATGCCAGCAATATCAGCAATCTCCCCTGCTTCAAACACCTGCACTAGCCCCAGCACATTCTCCACTTCATTCTTGTTTTTGTTTTTTTTTTTTTTTTTTTGTTCTCGAAACTATCTTATAAAATATGTTCATTCACAGGTCGCGTCGCGTGTTGGATGCTTCTAAACATTCATTCAGCATTTTAGAGCCATTCATTGGCCTCGGCCTCGGAGCCAGCCCCAGCTTCAGCCCCAGCTTCAGCCTTGCTCTTTGGCTCTCTGGGGCTCTCTCACTGGGCGTCCGAAGTGCTGCACCGGATGTGGGCGTTAGCAGGCATGTAATCTGATCCCTGACAAATCGGTCTATTAGAATCGTCGAAGACTGTGTTGAAATATTTGTCGCATGCAACGAAGATGCCGCCGTTGCTCAAACACGGCGTAGGTGGCGTCGCACACAGAGGGCACACAAATGTGCATTGGTCTGGGCCTGGGCCTGGGCCTGGGCCTGGGCCAGGGCACATGGGCCTCCAGCTGCAGTCCAGGCTCTGCCCAAGCTCAAGTCTTTTGCGGCGCGTGTGCCTAGCCCTTATTTCATTTTTTTAGTTTCAGTTTGGCGCTGCAAATGTTTTTTTTTTTTCGATTTTCTTTCCCTCTCTCTCTCTCCCTCTCTTTGGGTTTTTTTTTTTTTGGGATTTTTATGAGGCGCAAGTGGCGACGTTTTGTGGTTGCGAGGCAGACGTAGACGTTGGCTAAAATGTTGCACGTTGCTGGTGGCGGCGGCATCGGCAACGGCAACGATTTTCAAGTTGGACTTGGACTGAAGCGGCGCCGCAGCAATTCATAAACGTGGGCGATTGATTCTCTCGTACCTCATGGCCTCATCCTCAGCTGGGCAAAGCTGGGGGAGAAGACGAGTAGGGGGAGGGGCATGGTGGGGTGTGGTTTAGGGGCAGCTGTGGCTGCTTTTGGGCTTTGGCTTTGGCACTAAGGCTCGGCAAATGGCCCGCGGCATTGCGATTGAACTTCAAGTTATGATCGTCGTCGCAACGACAACAACAACAGCAGCAGCAGCAACAGCAACAACAAACGCAGCAACAACAACATTGATGGACGTTCGCTCACGAACGAACTTGGCAACAACAACAACAACACACGCTGTTACCACTTATTGATGGCACATTGTGATGGTGATGCGTTCGCTCCAGCTCCAGCTCCAGCGACGACCCAGCAAGCGGTGCCCCAGTCAACTCCCCCTCCTCCTCCTCCTCCTCCTCCTCTCTCTGCTCCCTCGCACTACACTCATGAGCACGTCGAATAGAGGCGTTCTACTCAAATGTATGATACCCACCCACGAGCTGAGCCACAGCCAGAGACAGGCCAGAGCCACAGAGCCGAAAACCAAAGCCCAACTATGATGATGACTGCGACCGACTGTCGTTGCTTCCCCTTCTGCCCCTGCCCCTGGCCGGAGTACCCCTCCATCAGTTTTGCCCTAGTCTGGCCCTCTTTGACTGAAGGTGCATCCAGGTGGAGCCAAGCCAAGCCAAGCCAAGTCAAGCGCCCCATGCATTTCATTTTACTGACTCGCTTTGGGTTCCCCACTACACACACAAAAAAAAAGAAAAGACAATGCAAAATTAAGCGTTTCCTTTATTGTTGTTGCTCGCTGCTCGTTCGTTGCCTTTGTATTACTTTAAGGTGTGCTCCAGGTAATAATTTAGTTAAATCATATTTTTCGGCAAAACTGCAACAACAGCAACAACTAAACAACTAAAGAGGGAAAGAGACGACACTGCAGTAAAAATTATTTGCCTTTAACACTCGCTCACCTACTCAGCGCCGCCTTGCGATGGGCCGACGGGGTCTTGACTTGACTTGGACCCGTAGCACTCTGAAGGTCTCGTAGCACTCCATGAATGGCGCAACATTGTTGAGGCCCGCACACACACGCACACACACACCCATACACACACGCAATGGAAGACAACTCGAGGCGTTTCTATGCCGCGAACGACATCAAATCATATTTGAGAACAGTTTATGACGTTTGACGTTTAGTACAAGTTTGCTATGGGTCGTTTCGGCATAATGGCTTCATTTTTGATGAGTGTCATGGGGCGTACGAGGCCTCAAAGTGTTGCCTCATCACATCTCGCAGAGCAAAGATTAAGAGTTTTTAATGGAATTGAAAGAAAACTAGAAAAGCTTCGTCGAAAGAGAAATATTCAAGAAAATCCCCTCAGATCATTTTGAGTTCTGTGCAGTGAAATTCAGTTCTGAAATTCTTAGGAAGAGCATAAAGAAAAAACATCTTTAGGAAATTAAGAAAACAGAAATTGTTCAAAATTATTTTAAATATCTGCAAAAAAAACCTACGAATTATATAAAATTATTTTAAATATCTGCAAAAAAAAAACATCGAATTTTCAGCTATACATAACTTTTCTACTCAATAAGCGATAAAAGACAGAAAACTAGACAGCAAATGTATAAGATTTTAAAAACAAGAAGATAATTAAGATCTGCGCATTTTCCATTTGTTTTAAATTTTTTTTAGAACACACGCAAACTAAACTATTAAAACTTGAAGATCTTTCGCGCCATATTAACTTAACTACAAATTCTTACTCTAAAATTCCATTCCGAATCAGTTGGAAATCTCTTTAAAATCTTGTTCTCCTCTAGAATGCAATTTATCAATATAATAACTTTAATTTCGCTCTAAATCAAAGTGATGATTAGCTTATTTATTTATTATATTATCTAATTAATTGAGGTTTCCAGTCCCAAATCCAGTTATACATATATGCTGCCTCCCACAGTGGCATATCTGACACTTTGAAACTAATTTATTGTGCTTGGAAGAATGTCAAAGCGATAGATAAAGATTAATTAATAATAGGACAAGCTCAAAAAAGAAGACATTAAGAAATTCTTTAGAGAATAGCTGAATAGCTCGAAAAAGAGAACGGGTTAATTTGGTTTTCTAATGCCGTAGAAGGGATTAGATTTATAGCACATTTTTTTTTCTGAGGTATAACTATATTATTGAGTTATGAGTTGGGAAAATTGAAAACGATTGAAATTTGTGCAATTTTTTCTAGCTAATCTAAAGTCAGATATTCTAACTATCTTTAATTTATCTATATATCCGATCTTCGCTCACCTGATGATGCAGCTGAAAGAATTCACTTAAATCAGTTGCGATAAATAAATAATCAAGTGATTTTAGAGGACGCTCGTGCTCGATCTTTGTTGAATGATTAACATTCATTGCCAATTCAAAGCAATTTTCGGAACATTAAGTTCGGCTAGCCGCGACAGACTGGAGCTATAAAGAGCTATAAATAAGTATCTTTAATATTTAATGCCAACTAACGGCAAACATCTTCATAACTCAAACGAGTCAAGCCAAGTCGATGCGATGCGATGCGAGTCGTCTCATCTCGCACCTACAAGTCGCAGTTATGATAATAATATTTTGTTGTTATTTTTTTCCCCTCGAAAACAGATACAAATATAAAGAGAACAATGCGCGAGCACAATATTTTGGATGGTCATAAATATTCGTTATAAATATCACACAGATCGCTTGAGACGAGTTGGGGCTATAGAGCTACCTTCTTCTCGACAGCAGCGGGAGCAGCTTGCCGCTTGTCTTGTCTAACGATAAATTACAGTTAGAGCTGTACTACCTACCGTATACGATGATGATCCGCCTGCCTTCATCTCGAGATCTCAAATGGGGGGAGAAGATCGTAACCGAAACCGAAACTGAACCACGTAGCGAGCGTTTTTAAGGTGTGACCAAAACGCGAACGAAACTCGTAATTTTTTAAATTAGCATTTTTTTTTTCTCCCCCTCTCTGTCTCGCTCTCTCTCGCTCTCTCTCTCTCTCTCTCTGCTGTGGCTCCAACAGACGATCGGTTTTATTTAACTTGGAGCGCGCGCGTTGTCATAAAACCAAATTTACAAATTGTCCCCCCTTGCCACGCCCTGCCACGCTGGGGCGCAACCCCTGGCTTGGAATACAAAGAATCAACTCAGTTGAAACAGCGACGACATAGACATCATCGCGAGATCATCAGAGAGAGAGAGAGAGGGAGAGAGAGGGAGAGAGAGGGAGAAGACACTGCTGCAGTCTTTCGCTTGCAATAAACTCATCAATAAATTGCCGTCTGTTTCGTTATATTGCGGTTCTTCTGCGCGACACCAACGCACTTGACGATGTTGCCACTCCCCCTCTATGCCTCTCCCCCCTCCTCCTCCCTCCTCTACTGATGCGTTGTGATCTGCGGTCTTCTTCTGCTTCATTTGCATCCCGTTTCGGGTGGTCGCACTACTCTCTTCTCCTCTCTTCTCTGCTCTTCTCCTGTCTTCGCTTTCTTCTCGTATGTCGCACGCGTGGCTAAGTGGATTTGTGTGTTCTGGCGGTGCGAGAAAAATGTTTATTGTTTCAACATTGTTATCAGGCTTGAGTAAACACACGCACACACACGCACACACACACACCTCAAACTGACCAGAAGACTGTGGTCAATACATCGCCTCTTCTTCTTCCTCTTCATGTTTTTTTGATTTCTAATTTGTTTACCCAACAAAATTATTATGCTAGCCGAGCTAGCTGCTTATTTATGGTCTCTCTCTCTCTCCCAACGGACCCAGAGACCGGAAGAGCCCTCCTCCTCCTCCTCCTCCTCCTGCTCCCCCACACCCACATTTACCATACATTAGTTGATTATACTCCATTTGGGTTCCTCCATTGGTATTTCTGCTTATCGCCTGGTATTTCATTTTTCTCATTTCGATTGCCTCTCGAATTTGTTTTCGAATTTGCTCAGAATTTATTAGTACAAAGAAGTCGCGTGTTGGCATCATCAATCAGAGGTGGAACCATCTCTCCCCCTCTCTCTCTCTCTCTCTCTCTCTCTCTCTTTCTATATCTCGGGAGGAACTTGGTCCTACAAGAGATTTCACGCTTCGCGCGCCTAACAAATTAATTATCTCGTCTCAAGATCGTTTCTCCTTTTGGCACTTTGTAGGTAGCTGCGAACTGATAAGCTGACTAAGTATAGTCGCGAATTTGTTGGGTCTCTATAGGGTAGCTTGAACCATATAGGGTAAATTAAACGATGGCAGATCGAAGAAAGATCGCAGAATCTCTTCGTTTCTAGACTTTGTTCATAAAGTGATAAAGTATAGATCACAAATCGTTGGGTAGTTCCTCTATAGGGTAGCTAGAACTCTTCAAGCTTCTTTATAGGGTAGCTTGTAGTCTTCTCGATTAGATATCAAAGAGGCACCTTAAGCTCTTTCAGCTATCTACAGTTATGACCTCATCGCTGACCTCTTTCGGGATCCCTGAGGGTACCTTCGCTTTCTGCTTTCTGCTTTCATCTCTCAACTCTGACAGTTCTTTCTTCTTTATGGATCCATCGAAATCACTTAGCCAACTCTTTCGCCTTACGCTGTGACACATCACACGCTCATTTGTCAGTCGCCTTTCGATGTCATTCCCCATTCTCTCCAACTCGTATTCCCCTTTCCGTATTATTCTTCCATCTCGAGCTGCTGCTGCTGTTCGTAAGCTGACAGTTGTGACATTATGGCGCTCAATTTATGCCTAATTAGGTTGAGCTATGTCAACGATTACGACACCTAACAACAAAGCACAGACAGAGAGAGAGAGAGAGAGAGAGGGAGATACAGATACAGATGCAGATGCAGATACAGTTGCAGATATAGACAGATACATTCATTTCAGATACCAGAGAATTCAATCCCAAATCAAACGCTCACAAAACGCTGCTAAGCCGATGCAGACCAGCGATAAGCCGAGCCAAGGCGAGCTGAGACGAACCGAACCCAGTTCCATTCCCCTTCCCAATCCCCTTTCCAATCCCCTTCCCTTTCCCCGATCCGACGTGTCGAGTGTGAGTAGATTTGAAACCGAACAGATGCACTCAACGCGACGCTGCCCTTTTTCTCTGTCGACTCAATTACCGTTATGTAAGTCCCGTCGAGTGCGAAGATCAGCCATGCATATAACCAGACAACAATGCAGAAGATATATATCCGGTACCGTTAAACGTGTCCGGTACCCGCTCACCGTTATCATCCCATAGGCATTCCATAGGCAGCCTTGCGGCGGCTGCCGTTGACAGTTAATGCGCCCATTTCGAGTGGCCCAGGACATGCGCCCAGTCGCAGTTCCAGTCCCAAAGAGTACCCTCTATATATCGCTCTCTCTTTAACGCTTATCGGAACCCCCGTTGTCCTGTCTCTCCCTCTCTGCGAGAACGTTTCACAAATTGCCCTGTTGTTTTCGTTGTTTATTAGCTTAATAATTTGTGCTCACTTTCGCTCCGAGAGAGCGGAGGGTTGAGCTGCTACCCTTGTGGTAGGCGTGGCATGGTGTAGATTACACAATGTTGCCACTCTAATGGAACCCATCGAGGGTTGCTTTTTTTTCTTGGGACCGAGGGTTGTCTACCCGACGGGGAAATGGCAACCATGCTGTGATAATTAAATCAACTTTTTGGGGGGAGGCGCGTTAAATGTTTGAAGTTCGCTTTGATTGGCGTTTATCGTCAATCGTTAATCGCTATCGTTTATCGCTTATCGCCAGGCATCGCATCTCTACTCGCGCTCACTGTTGTGATGGGCGTAGACAACTCTGGCAAATCGTATGCGACCTGAGCATTTATGGAAATCGCGCAGATCTAAAATTGAAAATCACAAATCAAAGCATACTCTGCACCCACAGGCTAGGAGAGGTTTAATACTGATATATCATATAGTAATAATATATTCTACCTTCTTTCATAGATTTGTAGCCCCTAGAAGCCTGTGCTTTTCTATTATCAGCTAAGATATCAATAGTTTAACCCAATTTATTTGAGATCCTTGATAGAAACTTTCTAGTATGAGATCTCTCTCTCCCTCTCTCTCTCTCTCTCTCTCTCTCTCTGCGTGTAAATAGTTCAAAAGATTTCACTAATGGCCCATTAATCAGTTGGCCAAACATGCGCCTAGCACCAAAGAACCAGACCGACTCTTCACAAAAAAAATCCCACACATTGCTAATCCTTAAGCACACAGAAACCAAAAGAAGAAACTAAAGAAAATATTTCTTAAATGTCACACGAGATTGCACGAGAGCGGGAGAGAGAGAGAGCGAGAGAGAGAGAGTGGGAGAGAACTGAACGGAAATTTACAACACTACGCGGTACTAGACGAGAGATGTATGGATGGTTGGATGGATGGGTATTACAACACCTTTTGGCCGGGTAGACAGACGCGATATTTGTTGACAAATATGAACGGGGGAAGAAGAGGAAGAACAGGGCTTGGGGAAGGGCTAGGGTCAGGGGTAGGGGCAGGGGTTAGGGTACTTATACCGGTACCGGTGCGATATCCGTGCAAAGCAATCTTGTCACTATATTATGACGTTAATGACAAATTGACGGCAAGTCGCCTTTGATGTAAGTGTTGTTTGATTGTTTTTCGGTTCTAATCATGCCGACTGCCGCCGAGGTAGTTCGGCTACGATCTACCCACACATTACCCGGCTAGTGCCCGCCCCCAAACTGAGAGAGAGAGACAGAGAGAGAGAGAGCGACAGACAGAGAGAGCGAACGTGTCGTTGCAAATGATTTCGTTTTAATTTAACCGCATTGCGTTCCCCGTCAATTAGCTATAGCTTTCAGCTCTAGCGGGGCTTATCAGCTGCCAAAAGTCATATAAATATACATATATAAGATGTGTATATGTGTGTGTAGATATATATAGATGAACTACCTTTCGGTTGTACGCTTGTGTGTATAATTGTGAGATAAGCCCCGCTATCTGACCTGTGAGTGTGGTTAGTTCTGTGTTCTCGGTTCCCGATTCCAAAAGCCTCTCGATTCTCTGGGTCGCTTCTCGGTTCTCTGTTCTCGGTTCTCTGTCATGTTTGATGATTGTGTGTAGTACACAACTCGTTGCCGGCGACTGATCCGTGCTACGTGCCGCGAACTTGTCAAACAAGCCCTGGACAAATACCAAAGAGACTGAAGTCAGTCAGTCAGTCTACCGGTCTGTCAGTCTCCCAGTCAGTCGGTCTGTCATTGAGTCGGTATCCAAAACTGCAGAGCCCCGTCGGCCTGTCAATTATACTACATATGGAGGTATACGTAATACCTCCACTATCCAACACTCCGCTCTCAGCTCAGCTCGACCGATTCGCCCGTGTTTGCATTCGCGCCTCGAGTGTCATAAAAAGTAAAGCGAGTCGGTTGCCTTGATGCAGCCGCGTTCAGTTATAGGGTATATAGTACTATATAGACGTGTGTGTGTGTGTGCAGGTACCAAGTATTTAGGGGGTATGTGAGCAGAGTTCTCTTCCCGTGTGTGCATTACTTAATGTATGTATAGCTTTTCCAGGGACTGTGTGACACACCATTTGCCCCAGTCCCAACGAACGACTCCAGTGTCGGCAACGTCCAATAAAATCTAATTACCTCTTTCGTAGTACTCCATAGGTGGTTGCACCACCCGAGAGCCTGAGGAATGCGGGTTATCTATTCACTTGCATGATTTTCGGCAGCTTTTCTTCTGTATCGAGTTTTCCAAATGGGCTGCAGTTCCAACGATTCCCATGCCTCCCCTTTCTCTACGGCATGTTTGATAGCGGCATGTCAAAAGAAAAGAGTAGGAAGGAACCTGATAATATATTTTATATAATATATATAATATTTGCTGGTAAAATCGATCAACTTGCCGAACAAAATTGTATCAGATAAGCTGACTGAGAAAAAATATTATATAACAATTTTGCAATGAACTGGAACAATTGATTTCAAACACATCGAATTCTTTGGTTCCACATTTGTTTCAATTGCGTAAGCTAGAGTATAAAAGACTCTGGAAATGATAGTTTCAATAGAATAATTCCCCAAAGAATCAACATGAAACTGCTTTCTTTTCTTCTATTAGTCGTTGCCGTAGCACAATGTAAGTATTTATATTGAGTATCATATTATATGTATATTAATCCACGATTTCAACTTAGGGAACGACGTAATTAAATATGGGGAGAGAAAATCTTGATATATTTAATCATACATAAATAAATAAAAAATAACATATATAAAACAAATTATTTGTTTTTGCCTTACCCGGTATTTGTTTTTATTTTAATAATTATAATGTCTAATAATTATTATGTCTAATACGTTTCTTCGTTTTGTTTATTTGAGTTTTAATTGAGAGCTCAGATTAGTATAAAATTGAAGAATGATTCTCTAAGATCCCAGCTTCTTTTTCTAAGATTTAGGATCTGCAGCGATAAGCTTTGAAAGGGATATAAAGCCTTCCTCCATGCAGATCCCAATAATTTTTTGGTCTGGTCGACTTCCTCTTTGACTATTTTTAACTCTTTCTTTGACTCACTCCAGTTATCCCATTCCTTGCGAGTGCGATTGCTTTTAATATATTATATTGCATGTAAGACAGCGGCATGTCATTTTTTTTTTTCTAATATATGTACATATATACTATATATTAGTTTTCAAAATCTATTTACTTTCCATATTAAATTGCATAAGATTAACATACTGAATGATATTATTAAAAATAGATTTGCAACGATCTGGAACAATTGATTTTAACCATATCAAATGTGGCCTTTATTTCTTTGGTTCCACATTTCTTTCAATTGCGTAAGCTAGAGTATAAAGTGCTCTGGAAATGATAGTTTCAATAGAATAATTCCCCAAAGAATCAACATGAAACTGCTTTCTTTTCTTCTATTGGTCTGCGTCATCGTAGCCGTTGCAAAAAAAAGTGAGTATTGTTGATATTGAGTATCATATTGTATGCTGATCTATGGTTTCAATTTAGAGACAACTCCATATGATGATGACCTCTTGGATAAATAATAATGGTATGTTTAATCATACTCCATTCACAATTAAAAGAAATATAAATAAACACCAATTATAGGTGATCTCTTTTTTTGCATACCATGGCTTTTGTTTTTATTTAAATTAAGGAAATTATTTAATATAATTTGGATTTCGATTTGTATCAACATAAGACTCTCCCTGTCGATCACTCTAAGATCCCAGTTTTTTTTTCTAGAATTTCTAGCGATATGCTCTGAACGGCATCTTAAGCTCTTCAACCCGCATATCTAAACCGTCTTCTGGTTCTTTGAGTGGACAACTCCGTCGTTCTTTTTTGCTCGACTCCTTCCTTCGCTGTTTTTTCCTCTGCCCCTCTGTTTTATCTGCCCAGTTATCCTATTCCTTGTGTGCCAATGCTTCCCAATATATATAAAATCGTTTACGATACGACACCTAATTAGGCAGAAGAACGCCGCATAATTTACGTTTCGTCTCAAACGTTGGCGCAGTAATTCTTCAAAGTCGAAGAAGCTGCTGTTGCCGGACGGAGAGGGGAGGGGCGGAAAGGGGCGGGGCAGGAAAAGGGCATAGACTGAAGTTGTGCAAACATGAATTTGTTCCCCATTGAGGTGCCGGCTGCAAGTTGACCGAGGAAGGTGCCGAGCAGGGAGGGGGGAGTTGGGTAGGGGGGTTTCCGCCACCTTGTGCCCCGCCTGTAACGCCTACAGCGTCCGGCAGAGACACAAATACATCAAATCATAAAGCAAATGGTGCCGCCAACTAACTGGCCAGACAGACCAGACCAGACCAGGCCAGGCCAGAACAGAGCAGACCGACGCATGACATTTACATTCACATTCACCCAAAACCCAGAGACAGCAACAACAACAACAACAGCAGCAACTGCAATAACTACAACTACAACAACAACAACAACAACAAGAACGTTCCGCTTTTTGCGTTGGTTCCGGGAAACGCAACAAAATTTCACAAGCACAACGAAAATATTTCCAACTCTTTCGAACAACTTCAAAGAAACCAAACCCAAACCCAAACCAAACTTAAGGAAACCGAACCGAAAAACAGATACAACAACAGCAACAACAACAACAAGAGATGGAGAAAAAAGCTATGAGGAGCCACGCCTCGACACTAGACAACATTGTTGTTGTTGTTGCCAGATCGAAGTGCCATGTTGCTGTTGCTGTTGTGTGTTGCTGCCGATGTTGCTGTTGCTGTTGCTGTTGCTGGTTAGTGATGGGCTTATTAGAGTTAGTCGGAGTCCAGTCGAGTATATGAGGCCGGCGTCCAGAGCTGTAGGGACTGAGAAACATTGTCAATGGGGCGTTGCGGAAACCTCAAAGCGAATTTAGTGCGCTCACTCCTCGAGCTACACTGTAAGAAAGGCAGGGTAATTACATTATCCCAAAGGCTAAAAAGGTTTTAAAGGAAATGAGCTTTTATTGTATAAAGGTTTGCTCTAAAAAAAGGTATTAATATACTAAAAAAAATATATACTAATTTGTGATATAATCTAATACTAATGTACTGCCTTTTAAATTAATTTCTGTTGCATAAGAATATCTTGAAATAAGTGAACAATTCTAATATATAGAAAACTGTTGTTTTTATACAAAAAAAAAATTATACATATATTTATTTAAACACATTTTACTAGCATAAAAAATAATAATAATAAAAATAATAAATAAAAAATAAAATAACTTAAGCCAGACACATGGATAACTAAGGAGAGAAGGAGTCAGCTCCCAAAAAAATATAGATTTAAAATATTGTAGATCAACATGAATGAAAATGTTTTTAGTTGAGATCATTAAGAAACCAGTTTAAGTAATATAAGAGCATGAAAATTTCCATTAGAGACTTGACAAATTCAAATAGATTTATGTAAATTGTTTCGCACCACAGTTTTCCTGCAGTGCAGTCCGCCGTTGCGGCTTTATGACGACAATGCGTTTGCTGTCATAATTATTAGTCAAACACAAACAATGAATTTCATAATTTTCCCATCAATATACGACGGTTCCAAGTCGCGTCGTTCGAATGTTTAAACATCCGCTGGCTCACTCGCTCGCTCGCTCGTTCGCACTTGGTCGCCCGCACGCGCCGCCGCCTGCCGCTGCAGCTGGAGCTGGAGCGGACCGTCGGTACTGGCCATCATCATCATCATCTCGCTCCCCCTCTGCCTGTGTGTGTGGAAATGAAGCCGTCGCGCATAAAGTGTGAAATTGCCGGCAATTCGCAGAGACGCGCTGCTTCAAACTGGAGTCTGTAGATGGCCAGAGCAGCTCCAGCTTCAGCTCCAGCTCCGGCATCTTCGTTTGGCTAATGGCCCCAAACATAGTTGTTGCTCTGCCTGTTGCTGGGACATGTCTCGTTGCACGCTTGTTGTTCCATTGAATAGAACAATATCCGCGCAAATATTTGCTGAGAGCAGCGTGCTCAGTTCGTGTTTAACTGGGGACGGGGTAAGGGATGGGGCAGCTGGAGAGGAGCTGAGCTGGTCAAGAGCTGAGTGTGTGTGTGTTGTGTCTGTTTGCAGCATAATTGTTGTTTGATCGTTGTAATTGGTTTGTTGAAGCTGTTGCAGGAAATGGCAACAGCAACGGCAACGGCAACGGCAACAGCAACGGGTAAGGCAACGGCAACGGCTACGGCTACGGCTCTGGGGCACCTTGTCGGCTTCACATTGATCCGTTTAACGATTTGACAACACTGCAGCGAGATGGCAACAGTTAGCGGGCAGCTTTTGAACTTGGCTCATAAAAACAAAACAAAAATTGTTAACCATCTTTTTTCTTGGCCAAAACGAGTCGAGGCGAGCTTGGGAAATTTCTCGATCTCACCTGGGTGGGCGTTGATAGCGCCTGCTCTCGTTATGGCGACATGTTTGTCGATAGCTTGTACAACACTGTTTGCAGCCGGCGATAACGATAGACCTGGGCCTGTTGGTGGTGGGAAAGTCGAGTAGTCAACGTGTTGCCTTGTTGCCTTGTCGCCTTGTTGTCTTGTCAATCTTCTTCTGCCCCACTGTGCCTTCTCCCCCTCTCTCTCTGTCTCTCTCCCAGCGGCTCGACTGCCTTGTCAAAGGCTTGTCAAAAAGGGGGAAGGTAGAGGGGTAGAGGGGTACCTGGTAACACCTTAATGGTACATTAATTGCCCTTGTTGGCACTCGAGCGATAAACATCGCTACAAATATTTGATTTTTAGTTCTCTACAAGTGTGTAAACACTGTAACAAGCATGTGAGAAAGAAAGAAAGACTAGACTAGATGGGGGAGGGGGGGAAGAACCGTGTAGATGGGAACACAAAGGTGTGCAACAGGAAGCAATAGCTGAGAAATACGCAGAAACAAGCTGAAAGTATCGAGAAATCTTGAGATCTTGTTGCATAACAAAAAGAAATCATATACTATACTAAACATCAATCAAATCTATCGATATGGCATGCCATAAAGTCTCTACTTTATCGATATGCCAAAGAAAAAATACATATTATACGTTTTTTTATATGTCCATTAAGCTAGATCATTTATTCGATATTATCATAAAAGTCCACAATTTACTTATCGTCTACGTAGTATATACTGTATTTTTATCATGATAAAGTCAAACTTTCGTGCTATAAATTATCAGCTAGAAATATCATCGTAAAGCTTAGACGCTAATTAATCGTACATTTATCGTAAATTAATCGATAATTAAATGCTGTAAGCCGTAAGCAACTTGGGGGCAATTAAACAAAAAAACACAGATCACACACGTTTTTTTCTTGGAGGGAATCGAATTCGTGAGAGCTGCAATGAGATTTATTTTCTTAACGAGAGTGAGAGAAAGAGAACACAAAGAGAGAAAGAGAGAGAGCGAGAGAGCGAATCAATCGCTGACTGCCACCAAGTCTCGTGTGGCCGCTGCGGTCGCTGTCGCTCCGCTTGTGCCAGTGTTGGGCAACACCATCGATAGACCCAAATCGGAACTGGATCCATTGCTATTGTTGCTGGCAAAGAGATCGCCCAGGGCGCTGGCCACGCCTCCCGTACCAGAGAGATTATGCGTCAGACTATGACGCCGGAGATCGCAATTGCGGCGAAAGACCTTGCCACACGAGGCACAATTGTACGGCTTGATGTCGGTGTGTGTGAGCAGATGAGTCTTCAGATTGGAGCGCTGATTGAACGAACGATTGCAGACGGGACACTTGTGCGGTGACTCCTCCATGTGCAGGATCTTGTGCACGGCCAGCGTGCGCGATTGGCAGAATCCTTTGCCACATTCGGCGCACTTGAAGGGTTTCTCCTTGGAGTGAATGTATCTGTAATGAGCGAGGGACAGAGAGAGAGAGAGTTCTCTAATCAGTTTTTTTCAGTGTTGTAAAGCGCAGTGTAGGTGTATGTCTGAGTTGTAAAGTCGCAGATGAAAGTATGCTCTTAAGTTTGGGTGTATTATGCGAAATTTCTTTGAATTTGGTATTATAATATATATTATATTATAAGTATTATTTTTCTTTCCAGATCATTGTCTTTTCGCCCATCTCTTATACTCTTATCTTATATCCCTTTTACTCCAGTTTTCTTTTTAATATATTTATAATAAATTTCTATCCTATAGAAATCAAATTTATTTATTTGAAAATTCAAAATGCTTTCACCTGATCTCTGATCTCTACTTTACCTAGACAATAGTCTATATAATTTCAATCTATTATAATATAAAGCAATCTTTCACAGTTCCTATTCCTGATCCCTACAAAGAACGCTTCTTTCCTTTCTAACCACATTCTATTTCCTCAAAGCGTAGACAAGCTTCAAGCTAATCTTCCCCCTTTCCTTCCCTCTTCCCCTCCCCTACACTCACCTATGATCCCTTAGATGATCCTGTCGCCTGAAGGCTTTGCCGCAGATGTCACACGAATAGGGACGCTCGTCGGTGTGGGTTCGCTCATGGATGAGCAGATTGTAGGACTTGGTGAACTGGCGATTGCAGAACTTGCAGATGAACTGCTTCTTGGAGCGTTGAGCGGCAGCCACCGCTGCTGCTGTGGAACTGCTGTTTCCCGCCTCCTCGCCACTGACGCCCGCTGCTGCGGCTGCTGCCATGACACTCAGCTTGTCCTGGTACATTGTGGCCTGCAGCGAGTGCAGTGAGGTGTCTGTCTCGCTGGGATTAAAGGTGGACGGATTGAAGATGAAGCTGCCATAGCTGCTGTCCAGATCGCCGGCTTCAAAGGACAAGGCATCCTCGGCGTCCAGGAGCGGCAAATCACATTCCGCGGCCAGTTCGGCGGCTGTGGCACAATCCAATGCTGCCTGCTGATTGGCAGCAGCTGCAGCGGCGGCAGCAGCAGCAGCAACGGCAGCGCTGACGGTGCCAATGGATGGCAAGGGGGGAATGCACTTGGAGGAGGCAGTAGAGGCAGTGGAGCAGGAGGAGGACGACGAGGAGGAGGAAGTGTTGTTGCTGGCATTGCTGCTGCTGTTGTTGCTGGGGTTGTTGCCGCTGCTGCAGTTGTTTATGCTGTTGTTGTTGTTGTTGTTTGGTGAGCTGGCAACGGTTGCTGCCGAGATGCTGGACGCACTGGAACTGGAGCAGCTGGACTTGAGCTCAATGCTGGCCAGATCGATGAGCGTGGGCAAATTGCTGCTGCCGCTGTGCTCCGCATCGCTGGCATTGCTGCTGCTGCTGGCGCTGCCGCTGTTGCCATTGTTGCTGTTGCTGCTGGCATTGTTGTTGTTGTTGCTGCTGCTGCTGCTGTTGCTGTTGCTAAATCGAAACACATCCGATTTGCCAGTGAGTCGCTGCAGCGCCAAGTAGGATTCTAGTGCCTGCAGATTGAGTGCTGCTGCTGCTGCCGAATTGGCTGGCAGCAATGCGGCCTGCTGCAGGCTGCTGACCATGGTGCCCTGCAGCGAGAGCACAACAGCAGCAGCCGCGGCCAGATCATTGGTGGCAGCAGCTGCTGTCGCTGTGGCGGCAGCCATTGCTGCCGCACTGGACTTGCAGACCGAGGGGGTTGCTGTTGCTGTTGCAGCCCCTGTTGCTGCTGTTGTGCCTGTTGCTGCTGCGCCTGCTGCTGCTGTTGTGTTGTTTGTTGCTGCTGCCAGTTTGCTGTTGGCTTCTGTCTTGCTGCTCTGCTTGCTGTCGCAGTCTCTCACACTCTGCTGCTGCTTGCTATGTTGCTTGTTGCTGCTGCTGCTGCAGGTTGCAGCTGTTGCTGTTGCTGTTGCTGCTGTGGCAGTTGCTTCTAATGCGTGTGTCTTATGGGACACTGCAGCAACAGTTGCTGTTGCAGCTGTTGTGGAGCGCATGTTGCTGTTGTAGTTGTTGTTGCTGCCCTTGCTGTTGCTGCTGCTGCTGCTGTTGTTGTTGTTAATATTGCTGCTCTTGCTGGCGCTGTTGCTGTTGTTGTTGTCTTGCTGCTGCTTGGCAGCTGCAACAGTCAATTGCTTGGCCGCTTCGTCCATAAAAAGCCAACTCGATCGAGCGATCCACACACAGCAGGATATCGTCGCAGCCCGTGGGCACAGTGGGCACAAAGATGCAACTCGCTCGGCTGCTGCTGCTGCTGCTGTTGTTGCTGTTGTTGCTGCTGCTGTTGCTGTTGTTGCTGCCTTTAGTTTTATTGTTTGGCGCACCTACGCAGGTTGCTGCGAGCGGGTTCGTGGTTGCCTTTTTGGCTTTTGACTCTGCAGCACATGAATATTAAAAAGCACACGCCATCATAAATCACGCCTTAGTCACGCTTTCAAAAGTCATAAAAATCGAATTTGACGTTCCAGGCAGATCGAAGAGAGCAGCACGCGAGAGAGAGAGAGAGAGGGACAGCGCCGGAGGGAGGAAGGTAGAAGGAGAGAGAGGGGTAGAGGGAGGCAGCGATTGCCCTGTATAAAACAAAAACAAACAAGCGAGTTGCTGCTGCTGCTGCTGTTGCTGGTATCAAATGACGTCGCACACGCGTAGAACGAAAAGATTCACGCGTGGGCGCAAAATGTTGATCGGCGAAACTTTTTGCGATTTAGAAACGTTTTAAAATCGATATATATGTTTATCGATATATTTCTTGCACTTGCACTTCCGTAAACAGAGAGTATATACTTTAGTTGTAGGGTATTTACTGCAGGTATATCGTATGTTTTGTAGGTGTATGTGAATGATAACTGTGCTGCTGCTTCTGCTGCTGTTGCTGCTGCTGCTGCTGCGATCAGCCGTCGTGCCGTGTGCGCTGCACAATATTGGTAAAAGATCACGGAATAACTAAAAGTCCATTGCTCTGCGAGCGGTGCGCGGACCTGGACCTGTGCTCGCGCTCACTGCGCTCTCTCGCACTCACACACACACTGATACTCACTCACTCACTCACACACACACACACACAGACACTCACATTCGCATGCACGGCACGCACGCTCAGCACACGCGCTCACCACGCGCGCGCGCTCTCTCACTCTCTCAAAGAGCGCGCCGAGTGAAATGTGCGAGCGAGCGAAAACAATCGTAGCATGCAGAGAGCAGAGCGCTAAACGAAGAGAGAGAGCGACTCGTGCTGAGAGAGTAAACGCGCGCTCACGCCAGGTGAGCGAAAGGTGCAGAGCAAACAAGTTTGGCTGCGCAGCTCACGCACACACAGAGAGGCAGAGGCAGAGAGAGAGAGCGAGCGCGCGCGCACAGCAGAGAGCGCGATCCGATACACACACACACACACACACACAGACTGAAATGGCAACCGGTTATTGGCGCTCTGCGTTGTTGTTGGCTTCGCTTTGCTTTGAGTGGGAGTTCTTTTACAGTGGTTGTTGTAGTTGTTGTTGGCGCTCATAATTTGCCATTTGCCAGTTTGATTATTTACTTAGTATGTACGTACGCTGCAAAGTTGCCTAGACGTTTCACTTTTTGCAATTTTCCCCCATTTCTTTTGCTCTTTGTCTCTGTACTTTTTTATGGATATTTCGTATATGTTTCTTTCGAGAACTTGCTGTAAAACATTTGAAGACAATCCACGATAGCCTTGAGCGATAGCTAAAGTTTTGCCCCGCCTGCTGCACTTGACGATCGCTGCGCGCAGAACTTTTAAATTGCCTCAGCTGCGTGGGATCAAAGCGCAGATAATAATACTATGGGAAGTTAATTGTATAATTACAGCCTGAACAGTTATAAGCGAATATCGTTTAGCGTGGAATCTGCCTGTGATGAAATTTGAAGTTGATCAAAAATTGACGTTGGATGGGTGTGGTTGAGAGTTGCTCTTGGGTTTTATAGGGTGTATTTCTAGTAATAAAATGAAAAACCAAATAAGAAATATGTTGGCAATAAGAGATGAAGTGTATGAGAAGAGTTTAAATGTTTTTGAATTTGTTTTTGCAGTAAATTAATATCTTGGCAAGATAAAAATCATACTTCAGAAAAGCTAGAAATATATAAAAATCAAGCAGTAAAGCAATAAATAAATATATTAAAATAATTTAATTTAATTTTTACATTTAATTTTTAATTTATTTATGTTTCTATCAAAGAAAAGTATCAAATATACCGATATAGTTAATTTTCTCTAAGTACTCCCCCATTTCTCTCAGTGTTAACCTGCTAGTTGTGGCCCATTAAGCAACGCGTTGATTTCTTAAGCCCGAGGCGCAACCCCCAATGTTCAGGTTCAAGCACTCCCCGCACCCTGTTTCTCACCTGCCCCCCTTCACGATCACCTCTCTCTCTCTCTCTCCCTCTCTTATTGGAATAATTTGACTCGCACGCCATGGCAACAAAGCACACGCCCCACAGATGCAAATGCAGATACGGATACGGATTGCAGATACAAATGCATATATGCAGATACAGCTGCAGCAAATGGAGATACAGATACAAAATGCAGATGCAGTCACAGCTGCAGTAAGAGAGATCCCCCCGCTCTGCACTCCCCCCTCAACTGTCAATTATTTCAATATGCCTGAGATACGCCAAGCCTGTGTGAGATACTTCTTCGAGTTGCAGATACTTTTGGGCACTTGCCCAGATACTTGTGGTACTTCTGGATACGTTTGCGTTTTAATGCGCTAAACGGCCCAAGTAAATGACCAATAATCATGGGAGCTGCCTGCTCTGGCTGCCGGTTGGTCAGTTCCAACTCCAACTCCGAATCCAACTCCGACTCCAACTGCGACTCCAACACCGACTCCAATTGCGACTGCAACCTCAGCTGTCCAGCGCCGACACTGCAATTTATTTTTGCATTAAATTGCAATTTGGCCCGAGACGGAGACGGAGATGGAGTCTGAGATGGAGTCGGAGATGGAGCTGGAGTTGGAGACGGCATCGAAGTCAGACTGGGGCACAGTTTTCCTACCATTTATACAGATATTATGATGATTAATAATGCACAAACATGTCATATGCTCGTTTCGTGTGTGTTTGATTGGAGCGCATTAGGAGCGCGTCTCGTAATGATCGCGAAATCTGCCGACTTGATTGGCACTGCCTGATCCTCCTCTCATCATCTCTGCGGCATCCCACGGTAGCAATTATGTCGCTTAGTGCAGCCAAACGTTTCGCTTATGATGATCGTCGTCGTTGCCGTCGTCGTCGTCGTCGTCGTCGTCGCCAGCGTCGTCGTCGTCGGCGCCTTCAAAAGATTAGCGATCGCAGCGCTGCGCAGATCGACTGCATTCCAAGGTAAGCTCCATGGGGTTTTTCGTATATATTGACACAAGCTTCCTTTAAATGACTCTGGCTGCGCTTCCAGCTCGCTCGCTCTCTCTCTCTCTCTATCGTACTCACTCTTCCTCTCTCTCTCTCTCTCTCTCTCTCTCTCTCTTTCTCCCACTCTGGCGCGATCATTCCGGTCGCTTTATGTCGTTATATTTCGATAGTCGCGCTTTTAAATGCGCGTTTCCTGTGCCGGTCTCGATCTCTGTCAGGGACACGATCGACGCTCCTATCCCGATGCCGATGCCGATCCCGAACCGAACCAACCGATCCCGAGACACAGCCGTCGTCTCAAGGCAAATGGTACATGATTTCAAATTTCAAGTACCAGTTTACATAAAGATCGCTTTGCTAGGCCACAGAAAAAACGAATGAAAAAAAATAAACCAGTCTCCCATCTACAGTCTACAGTCTCTCTCTCTCTCTCTCTGGATCTTCTCTGCTGGCTCTGGGACTGGGCACGGGAATGCCTTGCAGCCTTACACCATCTGTCACAGGGCAAGGCGCGCATTGAGATCGGCAATAAGAATGCGCTAAACTTGATTCCTTAACGCTCGGTGCGCGCATGCGTGGGCTGGAATTACATGATCACGATCAGCGATAAAACTTGATGTTGTACATAGCACACAACATGCAGGGGGGCAGCGGGACAGACCAAGAGGAGGGAAGATTGCGAAGGGGTGCCTGGAGCAGAACAGCCAGAAGAGAGCGCAAAAGTTTTACTGTGGCCAAAAGCAAAGTGTCACACCAAGTTGGGCACAAGGAAATGCAATTCCAATATTATATTTATATATATGGAAATTCAAGCTAACGGAACACACGCACAAATTATGAGAGTGCCTAGAGATAAGATCTTAAATTATGAATACTATCGAATAATGTAAATATGTTTTGCTATGGACCGGCTGATGATTGCATAGATTATTGGAGAATTTGTTTGAAGAGCTTTGGTAGCCTACGCAGATCTCTAGAATCCCTTAGCTTAGCCTGTGATGCCTTGAATCTTCCAATGATCTTAATTATTCATGACTTTCCGATCACAAAAGCTTGGAAAATAATTGTAAAATACTAGAAAAATACCAGCAAAATAAATTCTTAGTTTAGTAGGCTAAAAAACTATATTATATACTATAAATATACACTGCAATTCATATAGTAGTCTGTGGTTTTGCTGTCCCAAACGAAATACAAATCTGCTGGCACTCAAAAAAAAAAAAAAAAAAAGAGTTGGGCAACTTAAATTGCATAGAATTCATACTTTATAGAGTGCAACTCAATGGAACCGATAAAAAGAAAATCGCATGGGAAATCAAGTCACACGCACCGCAAGAGGAGAACTCTGATCAAATCGGTTCCGATTATAGTCCAAACTATATCGTCATCCACCCAAACCGATGCGATTAAAATAAATTGTCTTAATAATATACCGCAACCCCGTAAGATGACTCGACCACGTACTACGATGAAGTGGATGGATCAGAAGCCGGAGGTATCTACCATGGGTTTGGATAAGCGGAATACACGAAATAAATCGTGTCAGACCCTGAAGATGGGACTCGTTCACATGGTCTCCCACAAGATGGATACTCTGAAGGCGACCATGCTCAGGAGACGCAAAATCTCCGTCGATGCGGATCGTTCGCGTCTGAGGAAGCTCATGGACGACATCAATTCGGATCCACCGCCCAGTTGGCACATGGCCACGCAGATGTGGTTGGAGGTGGATATATTGGATCGACGTATCGAGGAATTCGAAAGGGAGGAATTCGAGCGTGAGGAGGGTGAATTAGAAATGAATGTGACCATATGAGAGAGAGAGAGAGAGAGAAGAGGCGGAAGAATACGAAAGAAAGAAAGGCTTCAAATAGATCTCTGTATTTTCTTAAATGCACAAAGCAAATATTAGAGATATTTTAAAGATATTATGTTTAGATATAAAAACTCAAAACTTCACAATATATTCCTGAAGATTTCCCTGAACTCCTCCAGCTGGAATCACAGTAAGTCGTTAGTCGTGTCAAAAAATTGTGATAGCTGTCGCTTAATTTGATTTCAATTTCAATTTTCCATTTTGATCTCGATGCGTGCCTCTGTCATCTTGCCGATCTTTGGTGATCGTGTCGCCTTGATCAGCGATAATCGCGCTGGAAATCGAAAAATATTAATCTGCTTTGATTTCGAGCGACACGCGGTAAGGAAAGTAAAAGTCATAACACACACACACACACACACAGTGATCGGACAGACTGATCTGAGGATTTGTCTATGTCTATGGTACATATAGCGATAAGATCGACACACCGATCTTGGGACCATTGTTTGGCGTGACTTTTTATCGCTGCGCAAAGTAATTACAAGAGGGGGCGTTCGTTGGGTATGAGTTCTCTCCGAGTTCTCCCCGAGTTCCCCGTAATGGGACAGCAGCAGCAGCAGCAGCCGTCGCAGTTCAATTAGCCGCAGGCGTTGCCGCTGATTGGACCAACTCTATAATCCCTGTCCCTGTCCCTAACCCGAGTCCGCTACGGGTCTGCCCCTATTTCAGATTAGGCGCTCTTATTTTATTTCCTTTTCACATTTTTTGTCAGTTCAGTTTTCCTGTGAAATAGGCGGCCCCTTCTGGTAGTCGGATCGGTGCGATCGGTTCGATGTGCGTGCCACAAGCAGCCGCAACAATTAGTGACTTGCGGCCCAGAAGATCGCAGATCGCTTATCGCTTTTTGTGTGGAATTGACATATTCACTTGGTAATATGATCTATTGTACGGGCTCGGAGTCGGAGTCGGAGACGGAGTCTGCTCTTCCAGCTTGACCGGCTGTTTTCTTCTTGACCACATTTTTTGAAGGTTACATTTCTTGTGACAAACAATGGCTGGAAGGGGAAGGGGAAGGAGAAGGAGGGAGAAATCATAATTACAATGGATTAGGAATTATTATTATTATGGCTTGCGCTTTGATCTTTTTCCGCACGATCGTACTTGAGATCTCTCCTGGTTGTCGTTGTGTTGTTTGACGATGTTCTTGAGGCGAGTGAGCAAACAACAAATGAGTTGGCGCATGGACAAAGATCTTCGGTAAATAGAAGTCTACGTAGACAAGGTGTACGAGAGAAGAACTGAGAGATCACAGAGAGAGAGGGAGGAGAGAGTGAGGGAGTGTGCTTGAATTGAAAGTTTAATTATGGAGGATCAGTTGAGGTAACTTGCCTTACTTACCTATACAATCTTCTTCCCACTCCTATATCATTTATTTCTTGCTTCCGCTACAAATGAAATTGTGATCGGAATTTTGTTTGCCAATTTTGAAATGTTTTGGCCCCGTGCGAAGAAGAACAAACGATCTGCCAATCGGAGAATGCGAATCCGAACAGGGCCGAGTGCCGAGTGTTTCGGCATTCCATGAATGATTTGCATGCCTCAACCAAGAGCGAAAGAGAAGAACCGAAATTGAACTAAGGACGCAGTGAAATCAAATCGAAACCATCTGGCCAAAAGCGTCGTGGGAATCAGTTCAATATAATTTGCCTGAGAGTGTGCGACGGCGACTCGAAATTGGAGTTTGAGTCTCAGTTTGACTCTCGATTGCGATTCTCGAATTGCGAATTGCGAATGTCAATTAATCGCAACGAACAGTGGAAAATTGTTGCAATTTTCTCGCGGCATGGGGAGCGTACGGAGAGTGGAGTGAATGATGTGAGTGTACTCTAAACACTCGGAGCGAGCAACCAACTGACAGCACTTCGTCTTGCATCGACGGTCCCCTAGACATGTGTCCGCCTTGCGATGACTAACCGAATCGGGAATAGTCAGTCCGAGTGTTTACTCGGCTCGATCGGGATCGTCTTGTGTAGCGCCACGATCGCCCTGCCTTGGTCTGCTCTGCTCTGGTCTGCTCTGCCTGCCCTGTCCTGTCCTGCCCTGCCCTAAATGACCAAATTGATGCACGCGATGTTTAACGTTTCCCTGATTGAGCTAATGACGCCGTCCGACTACGTGAGAAACTAAATAAATTTCAATTTCGCATTGGGTCAGTCAACGACAAAGTCGGGGAACACCTCGAACCGAGAATGGAATTGCCCTACGTACATATATCCCTATATATTCAGCAAGAATAGGGTTGGTCGTAATGGAACATGTGAGAGCAAGAGGTGCAGAGCGAGAGATAGAGAGAAAGAGAAACAGAATGAAAAAGAATGATATAGTTTCCAAATATTGCTGATAAAGAAGCTTAACTGTGAGTGTAATATCTATAAATAGAGAAAGAGAGAGAGAGACAGAAAAAAACATAAAAAAAAGAGAGAAAGATATTTAGGAAGAGAGAGAGAGGTATAAATCAGATTGACAGATAAACAGATAGAAAAAGCGATAGATATGTGTGGATAGAGATAGAAATTCATCATGAGTAAAATAACTATATAAACGAAGGTTATAACTGAAAGAGAAAGACAGAGAGAAAGCTAGAAAAATTGCTAAGAATAAATAAGAGAGAGAAAGATAAAAAAAAGTCTCTTAAAAAGAGAGACAGAGAGAAAGCTAGAAAAATTTGCTAAAAATGAATGAGAGAAGGAAATATAACCAAATTTCGGATTTTGAAGTATCCCAAAGAGTTATAATTGAATATCCCTTACGTTTCTGAAAAATACTGATAATATAATTTTCCTAATACTCACAGTCAATTAAGTCCAAGCAAAAGCATAATCCTCTCAACTGATATACCGGATATTGCACTACCGACATTACTCAGCTGCTGCTACCCTCCGACTCTACCAACCCGGCAGTATCTTTGTGCTCAACTTAAAGCTTCTCCAAATCCTCTTCTTGGTTTGTCTCGAGCCACCCCCTATGGTGCCATCTGATTGTTCTATTGGCAACTCATTTCCTGCTGCTGCTGCTGGAACTGCTGCTGCTACCCTCCTACCCTGGTACTGCCGCTTCTCCAGCAAGCGTTCACTTTCAATTTCTGAGGGGCAACATCACAGGTCGCTATACAAATTAATATAAAAGACGGTCTGGATACGGCAACGGGCATCTGGTAATCTCTTGACTGGGAGGCCTTTAATCATTTTTATCTGCGCTTTAGCCAAAGTAGAGCAGCAGAAGAATTCGGAGCAAAGCTGTAAAGCGTGGCAAATACACGCTTAATTGGCTCTACAGACTCCAAGGAGTATCTCGCCTTGTGGTGCAATAAAATGCAAATTAAACGAACGAGGAGTAGGCCAAGAAGAGCAAGAAGAGGCAGCAGCAGAAGAAGAGGAAGAAGTGGAGGAGGCTGGAGAAGAAACAGGCACATTTATTTACTTAGAACCTCCTGCTGTGCTTCCGAATTAAGTTTAAGCCCGGAGGCTAAAAATGCAAAAATGAATTTTGCTAATTTCTTAACTTGCCCACGTGATGGACATGGAAGGGCAGCAACTTTGCTTTATCCTCTGCCTCTTCTGCTCCAGCTGCTTCTCCTGCTTCTTCTTCTTCTTGGCTTTGTAACTGAATCTTAATTCCTGCATAAATCGATTTTAAATGAGTTTCTCGTATGGCTCCACGCGTATATAATCAAAGTGTTTCAGGGCGCATGCAAATCTCAGAGAGAAAGAGAGGGAGAGAGCGGGAGAGGCAGAGCGGGAGAGAGAGCGCGAATTCTACCAGTAGCGCACCGACAAAAAATGAAAAAAAAGAAACCCAAATGGTCACTCCCACCTGACTGCCGAAAAAGCGCCCGAAGGACGAAGCACTACCGAGTGCCCACGAGATGCGTCTTCGTCGTCGTCGTCGTCGTGGTCGCGTCTTCGGCTTGCGTTGAAAGTGGGGCGTGCGTCGTTTAGTATGCAAAGTGGCCCATGGGCTGTACCATGGGTTACCCCGGTACCTGCGCTACCTTCTCTCCCTCTCCCTCTTTCACTAAGCAGAAAATGAGTTATGACTTGGACTTGGCGTACGGCCGGCGCGACGCGTCTTCGGGCTCTGTTCCCGCTCTCCCTCTCTCTCTCTCGCAAAAGGTCTCCTCCTCACGCGCCTCGCCTCGTTTGCATATTTTAGGCCACCGTTTAATTAAAGGTTCCACAATTTCTGAACATTTGAAACAGGGCACGAGCACGAGGGTCTGTCAAGAGCTCCTCGCCCCATAACACACTTGAGACTCGGTCCAGATGAAACTGTAGAAACTGGAGCTGATCCCCCCGTCAGCCTCAGCTGCTCCAGTGAGGGCCTGCAGCTCTCGGTTGTGGCCCTTTTGTGCGCTCAAGAACCTGCCAGTCTCGCTGCGTGAAGTGGAGCTGATCCTACCCCGACTGCATATCGATCCTCGTCGTGTGTGTATCGTGTGATATTTCAAATCAATAACCATAACCATTGCGGGGCCTCTAAATAACTCTATTGTGCGGCGCTCGAGTTGATTCTCGGAACTCGGCTGGAAAATATGTAGCCTCTTCGGCTTGGCTTGGCTTGGATACCGCCGCTGCCGCTGCTGCGGGTGTCATCAACTCGACGGCTGTCTGGGTGGCTACATAGCCACATAGACACCCTCTCCCACTCCCACTCAGGTGCCTCCCTCCCCTCCTCCCCTCTGGTTGCCCACTAGCTATATCGATGGGCTATTAGCGCTGCTGCCTGTTGTGCGTTTTATTGTCTCTCGCTCGTCCCATAATTTATACGCAGCGACACCTTCGGCTTCGATGCAGTGCAGCAAGAATTGTACCCGAATCTACCGAAAAGAACTTAAGCTGAACCTGTTTATCACACGCATTAGATCGCAGCCATCAATTCTTCTCCCTCTGTCCCTCTTCTTCTACAGGTTGCTGTGCGTTTCAGCTGCAGCAGCTGCTGCTGTTGAGGCACCTTTATGGCAGTGAAAGGGGCAACAAGGCAGGGTAGGGTAGGGTAGGGTCCCTCTTTGTTCACTGCTCTATAAATTCAAGTGGATATCAATAATAAATTTCACTAATTTCTGTCATTCCACCATGTTGCAGTGCGAGGTTGTTGTCGGTATTGTTGTTGCTGTTGCTCGTGTTGTTGTTGCTCATGTTGCTGCCTGTAAGTCTGTGTGTTAATGTCTTGCTTTTAACCACTTCATTGTTCGGGCGTCAAAGGTTAAGAGTCTCTCTCGCATGTTGTTGTCCAGCGCGCTGTCGCTTGTCTGCAGCAGCAGCAGCAGCAACAGCAACAAGAGCAGCAGCAACAGCAACAACAACAACAGCAGCGCCGCCAGCAACAACGCTCACAGCACCGACCTCGCCCTCGCAACCAGCACCGGCAACGGCACCGCCCCCGCTCCTGTCCTCCTCCTTCTCCTCCTTATAGCCTGGCCTGCCCTCGACTGGCCTGGGCAACCTCATCGACAGCAACACGAATACTTTGCGCTTTTGTAGTTATTTTTCTTGATTTTTATTATAAGGTTTTGTCTTGGTTTTTGTTGTTGTTGTTGTTGTTGTTGCTGCTGCCCTTGTTGCCGTTGCCGTTGTTGTTCTTGTTTTTGTTGTTCTTGTTGTTATTTATCTTTGTATTATTTTCATTTTTATACACATCATTTGATTCCATTTCATTTCTCGAATGCGGCTGCCGTTGTCGTTGTTGTGTTCGCCTTTTGCTTAGTTATTGTTGTTGTTGTTATTCCTCATAAAACGCCTTTAGAATGCAATTGTGTAGAAGAAGAAGATCGTTTTAATGGGTTCGGTTTTGTTCGATTTGAGCTACTCCACGAGAGAGTTTCTTCGGAAAAAGGGTTGAAGAGTGCGTAAGAAAGGACGAAGGGAAATGATGTGGGAAAATGTTGTAGGGTATATAACTGCAGGATCATAGCTGAGTTTTAACTAAGCAAAGCTTCAGCTGGCTTACTGTATTGTTTCTTAAGATATACTTAATATTATTATAGTATAGATATAGCAAGCTGGTTCTGCTTACTTTGTGCATTAAGCTAAGGCAAAATAAGTAAGTTTCCTTTCTGCAAACCTTCATTAAGTCTAGTCTAACCACAACTGAGTTACACACATATATTTAAGAGCCAGTATAACTCATCTTTACCCTGCAGACAGTGCGTCTCTTCGATCTTTCCCCCCTCCCTTTGCCACCACAGTAGCCCAACATTAGCTCAATTTCTACACAATTCGCTAGCAATTAATTTGTTCAGCTACAGGAACAATGCTCAGTCAAATCATCTCACATTATATACACCCCTATATCATTTATGGAGCCGACCGACTGTCTGCCGCGAAGCGTAGCGAACCGAATTTCCAAAACTGGCAAAATGACGAAACATTTTTCCTTTTGATTTTCTATCGGGTCTGCCTCCGCCTCCTCCTTCATCTTCTTTTCCCTTTCCAACTTCTCCATTCTTTGACTTCCCTTTTATTTTGGAGGCCATAAACAATGGATTATCTAACCACTTTACAAAGTGCGTGAAAACACACAAAGCGCAGGCACTTGTAAGGTGACTTCGAAATGGCATGGAAACTCGACTCTCGACTCTCGGATCTCGAATCTCGAATCTTGAGACTTGAGACTCGATCGACGATTGTGTCAGTTCATTCTCATTGTCCCCTGGATCGGGGTAGGGGCCCAGGTGGGACTCGATCACAATGGCAAACAATTAATGCGGCTTATTGTTGTAATCTCTCCCTCTCTTCACTCGCTGCCTTTCTCTCTCCCCCTCTCTCTCTCTCTCTCTCTCGATTATACTATATAGTAAGAATCGAAGTCTCTTTTGACTCGACACTCGACAGAAGTCAATTCTAATCGAATTGTTTTTCCAATAAAAAGAGAAAGAAATAAAGGGAACTGATTCCGTGGAATTGCTAGCAAATTGTGGGAAAATATAGCAGGGAGATGTAGAGGGAGGGGGAGGGGGGGGGGGATGACTACGTCTTCGGCTTTATAATGCCGTAATAAACTAAAACTGCAGCAAAGTGAAAAATTACCTTAGCAGCTCTTAAGCGCAGCCAGTAAAACGTTTAAGTTTTTAGCTCTCGAGACTAATGGCAAGCCAATTTGTATACGGTCGCTCGATCCGGGATCGGTCGCTGGGTCGGTCGATCCTCAGCTTTCTTTCATCAAAGAATTTTCGGTGCTTCGCATTGCCATAAACGTATGGTGTATGGTGATTCCTCTCGATTTTCGGGTTGGTTTTGGTTTCCTTTCTCGCTCTCGATTCGCTCGATGCGGTTGGTTCTCCTGCTTGAACTCGACTTGGTAATTTCGTCGTCGTCGTCGTCGTCGTCGTCTGCATGGGGTAAGGTAGCATCCGATCCAAGTGCTGTTAACTTTCGCATGTGAAACGTTTACGTGCTGGCATCTGTCGGTCAAGTTCCCCTCTATCCTTGCCTCAATCTTCCACCCTAACCGAACTTGAAAGAAAGGTCGCTATACGCATTCTTCGCTTTCAAATTACAATATATTATTGTTGTTGTTGTTGTTGTGGCTTATGGATCCAACTGGAGTTGTTGTTGTTGTCGGGTTGTCGGTGCTGCCAAATCCTGAGAAATTTGATTGAAGTTTAAAAGGCTTAAAAGCGCAACCAACTACCAAGTTGGCATTCGTTTTATTGCCGGCATTATCATCGTTTGTTCGCATCCCTTTCGCAACCTCCTGTGAATTTGAATACTTAATTCTCTTTTATTGTACCCTTTAACTCTGCTCTTTCGCTTTGGTATTATGAGGGAGTGGGGGGGGGAGAGGGAACAGTGCAAAAGGTCACAGTGCAAGCGAGTGTAACGTGAGCGAGAGGAAAGCGTGAAAGTGAGGTTATGTACGGAAGCCAGTGTTGGGTAATGGTTTGTTATTTGCATCTTTACTTTATAAAGTCTTATTTAATATAATACTTTAAGTTTTTGAAATGGTTTATGTGGAATTATGATGATCATTGAATATATATTTTATTTTATTGTTTTTACTTCTGTTCACAAAGTCTGTTTTAGGCTATCCACCTGTCTTCAATGAGATATATCAAGCGATTTCCGTTTAATTTCTATCTACATATTTACCCCTTTTCTGAGGTCTCAATTTCCTTTTTAACCAGCCGCACTTTGATGTTGTCTAGATCGCATTTTACAGATACCTTTCCACACTTCTTTCTCCTGCTGCCTTTCTCTCTCACTCTCTCTCTCTCTCTCTCTCTCTCCCTCTCTCTCTCTCTCTCTCTCTGGCGGCACTTGCATCCTTAGCCCTCCCAAAAACTATGCCATGTCTGGTTCTGTTTTATTTTTTCGAATCTTCTGTTGCTTTTCCCGACCACGATTGATTTATGCGCACCTCCACATGAGCCTATATATCACGGGGCCGCTTGTACTGTACGCTATATCTCACATCCGTATCCATCAGCCATGAAATATTGCGGCGCTCGCTCTCTCTCGCTCTCTCTCTCTCTCTCGCTGTCTCTCTTGCACATTTGATGGCTCCCCCACCTGGCACGATAAATTCCACGCCCGATATTATCGTCGTCGTCGTCGGGCCACACAATGGCAAAAGCCGATACAAAATTTATAGCCCACCCGGACCCATAGACATCATCGACAACCGGTGGACCCGTTGAAATGATATGAGACTAGTTGGATGCCCCGTCTACCCTCTCTGTAACCCTTCCCCTCTCCCCCCTCAGATATCATTCATCCTCATCTTCATTCAAGTTATTCGTTTGTTCTGCTCTTTCAGTGTTTTGTGGCTCTGATGGTCAATTAAAATGGGTTATTATGGTTGGTTGGCTGCGGTGCTGGAGGTGCGATATAACTGCGATATGGTCAGGCTATAGTATAGATATGTATATGCCTGGCGTTTAGAAATCTGTTTCTGTTTCGGTTTCTGTTTCTGTTTCTGTTTTTGTACTCCATAAAATACCGTTCGTTTACGAGCCTTATGACATACTATATAGTGCGCATAAACCTTTTCTCGATTCTCTCTCTCTCTCTCTATTGTTGGGATCGGCTCATTAAACTATAAAAGAAGCTGAGTTCTTCCCGTCGTCGTTGTTGTTGTTGTCATTTCACAGGTGTGTGCGAAGGAGTCGCAGTTGGCATCAATAAAGTGGTTAAGTGCCTCGTGCAATGCTCCCCTGGTAGCCAAAATGCTCCAACTGGCAACTTGCGTGTTCAGGCTGCAGAGGGAGAGGGAAAAGAGGAGCATGGTCACTCTAAAATGCCGTCCATCAGTGCAGCAGCAGTGGCAGCATCGTCATCATCAGCTAAATGAAATGATTGAAGCCGAATTGAAGTCTTTAGTCAGCGCAACACGCAAGGCAACAATTGGCCACGCTGTCGTCGTCGTCTCCAACTGATAACCTGTCAATGGCTGAGGGAAGGATGGGAGGAGACGGGTCAGGCATCTCCTTTTTGGTCTGGTCACTCTGTTCGCTTCATTAATCACAACATGTTGCAGAAATTTCTTTGGAAGCCGCTGCACGATTTGCATGCACAAATTGCGCATACGCCGCGTTGACCTCGCCCTCGCCTCAGCTCAGTCCAGCTTGGATATCGGCGCAGTATAATAATGCAATATCACTAATTTATTTATGTTCATGCTGTGTGGTGTTACTGGTGGCTAAAGCTCGCAGCGCTGCGATTTGCAGTTGGAATCGATGCTTCGCCCCTCTATACCCTTCCCGCAGCCTGTGCTGCTGCTGCCTGCCTGCTGGAATGTGCAACGTCATTATTTTTATGATTGTTCAGGTATTCAATACGTATGTGTGTGTGCATGTGTGTGTGTGTGTGTGCTCTCGCTGTGCTGCTTTATGAACTCCGCTCGATCGTCGATCGATCCATGCCTGGATCCATGGATCCATCTACAGCAAACTATACAATATTTTCTTTAGTCAATCGAAGTTGTCGATGTGACTTTTATATGCCACTCAATCCGTGGTTGCTGTTGTCCATGTTGCTGTTGCTCTTGTTGTTGTTGTTGTTGCTGTTGTTGTTGCCTATCAGCGGTGCGGGTGTTAAAGACCACTGAAGACAATTGTTATTTTTAATATCATTGTTAGCACATTGCTGTTATTGTTGTTGAGAGCATTCACTGTAAAACCCATACAACATCAAAACACTCACTCACACTCACACACACAGAGCGAGCACTCAGTCACACTTGGACTCGCTGAGTCGAAGTTGGAGTCGCAGTCGGAGTCGGAGTCGAAGTCGCGTCTGGCGATTGTTATTGTAAGCCATGTCTAGTGATATGATTTCATATTGTGCTTTGCAGCTTTTTTTCCCGACTTTCAGAGGAGGCCGCCGACGCCGACGCAACCGTCATCGCCGCCGCCAATATGGAAGTCGCCGTCGCCGTCCCAGCCTCAGCCTGAGCCTCTTTGGGTTCAGGCTCAAGATCGGCGGCGGCGGCGGCAATGAGAAAATAATTGACATGGTCAAAAAAATACTGAGAAAATATCGATTAAAAGAGCTGAAGAGCTTTACGTTTAAGCTTTAAAATAAACCTCTATAGAGCAAAAATAGCACCGTGCACTCAATGATCATTATAATAAATATATCACATAAAAGATAGATCATATTATAGATAATAGAGTTGGAGAGAAAAAATGTATTTAATGTATGTTTATTAGGAAACTCCTATGCAAAGCTTAAGAAAAACTTAATCAGTACTAAGTCCTGCCATATTATACCGAAAGATCACTAATAATGATTGTCAAATTTTAGTATATTTCAATGATTTTCAAGCTAGATCCTTAAAAAAAAAATTCACTTAGTTATCATAAAATTGCTGTAAATTGTTTAAGCTATACCTGGAATATTGAAAGATCTGCTGCTAATAAATTCCAACAATTCGTATCACAATGATCTTTCAGGGTCAAGTGCGCTCAACTCCATTTATATCAATAATATAATAAAGTAATTATTTCCCAATGTTGTTTTGAGGTATGCAAATTAACCAGAGATTTAAATGGAATATCGATTAATAATTAAGTGTACGATATATTGAATGAACGGTATTATCAAAGCACCCAATTAAATATATAATATATATGGATATATCTCTTAAAGCTTTCGTCTTGCCATTCAAATGCAAAAAAGGAGATTAAAGTAAATTCTTTATGCGCGAACACAAACGAAATTGTTGAAAAATTTCAAATGCATTTAAGCTTGTATTTTATTTTTATGATCAGATTGTCGCATACCATATATCCATGTCTGGGTGGGCCTATCTTGAGGCAGCGATCTCTCTTGAAATGCGTTAAAATTGTCAGCTAATCGTCGACACTTCATTGTCGCAGCCATTAAATCGTTAAAATCAGTGTCTCTAGAGAGAGGGAGAGAGAGGCCTGAGATCGATCTGCGTCTAAAACAAAAGCTTAGATCGTTTGGTTATGCAAATCAATCGACAAGATTTGATGTAGACCACCCAAAACAGATCAGAGCCGAGAGCCAAAAGCAATTTGCATTTGCAGCGTCATCGGGTTGGACATGGAGAGGGATCATCAAGCTGTGATCATCATCAGCATTGAAAGGGATCACCAGCGATACTCGGCTCCATTTTCGCTCAGTGTCTAATTAATTGTTTGTTGATTTAGTCGAACGCCTCTGCCTGCGTCGTTGCTTCTTTTAAGCATCACAATAAAAATCGCTGAAATTCAGTAATCAAAAAAAAAATGTAGACATTCTGTCGATTCCACTGTCTGTCCCCCTATCCCACTGTCTCGAGCTGGAGCTGATAAACCGGAGACGAGGCAATGAAACTGCCCACACAGAGACGACACGACACAAAGTGGCAAAAGCCACAACGGGTCGATGATGAGGATGATGATGATGCTGATGCTGGTTGCGGGTTGCCGGTTGCTGTAACTTGTGTCCCTATCTACCTACCTACCTACCCCTATAAGACAGCACTCCCCCCCTCCCCAGCCAGAGTACCTTCTCTACCTTCTCTACCACAATTATCAAGTGTGAAAACCAGCGAATAACAAATTAAGCGAGTGATACCACATCAACTGCGACTCTGAGTTGGAGTTCGACTTGGACTCGGACTTGGCTAAAGATATTGAATGCATATGGACAGGCAGGGCACCACACACACACCGAGACAGACACACACACACAACGAGTCACTACTCCGATATCAGTTTTATGGGTGGCCCACATGTCGAGGGCCATAAAGTAGAAAATTATCACCTTTTAAATTGAAGAATCCAAACAAATTGAAACGGATATCGTGTTTAAGTGCTATCGACATCACTTCTATTAGTGTGTCCCGGCTGTGGGAGATGGGTTGAGAGAGGGGAGTGCGGGAGAGGGGGCTTACGATGGCCAGTGACATTCAAGCCGCGCTTACATGACGCTCCTTAACGGGCTCCAACCCTCGTGCAGATCTCTGCCAGCCAGCCAGCCTGCCATCCAGCCTGCTCCTGCCAAGCCAATTAAACAGACTAAGGAGAGGGGCAGTAGGAAGGGTAGACTGGCAGGGGGATAGACTGGAGGCTGGCTGGGGAAAATGCGTGGGTTTTGAGCCAACTGGCAACGTGATCGGCTGCAGCTTCTTCCTCTCTGCCTCGTGGCCCATTAGCCAAAAGGTGTAGGCAGAGATACCTCTCTCTCTCTTTGTGTGTGTGTGTGTGTGTGTGGGGCATCAAATTCACAGCAGGATGCGTATGATATTTGATTTGCGGGACAGCCGGGACAGCACTTGCTGCAGTTGGCAATTACGGCTGCATTACGTGGCCAGTTGACAGTTTTGTGACTGCTCTCGGTGCCGTCTCTGATATCGAGCAGGGCTGCCTAATTGAACTACCACCAGTACCTACCACCTGCCTGCCTGCCTGCCCGACTGCCTGGCCTGCTCACCTACTCTCCTGCTCCTTGGCTCGTCCTCGATCTCTGTGATCGGCAGCAGCCCAGCAGACCCGTGGCCATGGGTCGTCGGGGCAGAGCGGAGGCACTGGCACTGGCACAGACGGACAGCTGCAAGGCACAGCGACTGACTGCTCCCTTTCCCTCTACCCTGAGCTTCCCTCTGTTGCCTCTTCATGCCTGCCTTCCCTGGGTCCGCCATAAATGCGCGCTCCGTGGGAAATGGCGTGTGCCCTCGAGCGTGTGCCGACCAATTTGACTCCTCGCGAACTGCAAAATACGAAGGTAATAATTCACAAAAAAATATTTGTAGAAACTTGCATGGGAACAATCGCGTTGGACGTTGATTTCTCGAAAAGCGTTCGGCTTCGGCTCCGGCTCTGGACATGATTTCGTTCCTCTCTCTCTCTCTCTCTCTCTCTCGTGTGTGTGTGTGTGTGTGTGAACTGGCTGCTCAGTTTATCGTGCCAGGGCTGCACAACACACACGGCACGAAGGTGGAGTCAGCTTTTTGGGGCGTGAGCAACAGTTGCAAAAAGAGAGTGCAAAAGTTAAGGATTCAAGGGAATACGCGGATTTCTCTGAGCAAACTAGAGATTCATATGGTATTATACTATATTGAAAGGATATATTTAATAGATCTTTACAAATATTACAAGTTTCATGAAGTTATTACAAGTATTTATTACAAAAACTGCGATATTGCATTCATAAATAATTCGAAAATTGTATATATCGTATTTTTATATTTATTTATTTCGTAAAAAATCTAAAATAAGTTAAATCATATTATAGGATGATATATTTATCATATGCATAATAGATATACGTATGATGTAAAAATATTTCATCCATTTGCAGCTTAAAATTAAATAGATTCTTCTAGTTCTAATTGATTTTTAAGTTTATTGAAACTTTCTTTAGTTATTTTCTATGATTGACTTTAAATCTCTTTCAAAAATTCTCTAAACATTTTTCTCGATTTACCATAAATTTAAAATATCGTTTAATTATATTCTACCATTTTTAATATTTTTTCAAAAAAGAGCTTGAGCTTTCCACAATTATTTGTAGTTCTAGCTAAAATTTCTTTCTTTTCAAATTTTATACTTTTCAGTTTTCAGGAAACTCTTAGATCTTTCTTAAATCTCTTGCTTTTTATGAAATTTCTTTCGTCATCCCTTGCAAAGTTTTATTCAATTATCAAAGTTTTATTATATTTATTTTAACATTTATTTGCGAAAATCTTTTCACGTTGCCACATTCCACATTCCAAACTGCACACTCTCCACACTCCACACACATGATGTGCCTTTTTCAGGGCCCTGCGCTTCTGGAACCGTCGATGGGGCTACGCCACGACATGGTAAAGCTTCTCGTGGGCTACCAAACAGTGTAGAGGGCCAAAAGCTCATTGCGGGGCTGCGCTCAACACGCCCCCGTTTATGTCCCGAACTTGTACGCCCTCCCTGTCTACCTGAGCTCCTGCCTGAGCACCCCCTCCCCTACTCTACCCGCCTACGCTGCCGCAGCCACTGACTAAGTGCGAATCTGTGGCGCAATCAGTTGCGACTGCGACGGCGGCTGCGACGCCGACTGTGACTGCGGCTTGGCATAGTTTCTGAATTTATTTCGAGGAGTAACCAAGCAACTGGTCAGGTCACGTCCAGAGTGAGGCTACAGCGGCGGCTACAGCGGCTGCTGCTGCTGCTGATGATGATGATGGCGGTGCTGCCTCACAGTTGCTGCCTCACGGTTGCTGCCACAGTTGCGGCTCCAGTGGCTGCCGCTGCTGCTGCTGCTGCTGCCGAAGCTGCTGCTGCCGTTGAGGAAGGCGAGTAGGTGGATCGTACGTTTGCTTACTAACTGCCGTGGTCAAAATGTTTATCAACTTTAATATTAAATTGTTGCCCAGGCCGGTACCGAACTGCCCCTGTCCCTCCTCCCGCGCCTCCCCCTCCTCCTCCAGCTGCTGCTGCTGCTCCAAACTGGCTGCCAACCGCTGCCGCCCGCAACTGGCGGCAATCAGATGCAGCATTGCCTTGGCTAGGCCCAGGTTCAGGCCCAGAGAGTCGACTGACCAGTCAGCTAGTCTTCCCTCTCCACTGCCTCTGCTCTGCTCTGCCTCCTCTCCCTCTCTCCCTACTGTGCAACCCCGCCCCGTACGGGCCAAAGCCGAAGCCGAAGCCGTACTCCGCGTGCAGCTTTCGTGCTGCACATGGCCGCAGGCCAAATTTGTCGCACGTTGAGTATTTTTAAACCATGAGAAAATCCTTTGGCGCTAATAGCCCGAATTCCTTGTGCTTAACATAAAAATCGCCTCATGCTGCAGTGCATCATGCAACATGGGACGCAGCGCGAAATTAGAGTGAGGGTGGGCAGACGGTGGAGGGGGAAGGGGAGGGGGGAGAAGGCAGTTGGAGGCAGTTGTAGCTGCGACTACGCAGGCTGAAAAAGAGCGATGGCGTTGCAAGCGTTTTATTGCCCCATGTTGCAAGTTGCAAGCCAGTTGTTGTGATTGTTATAGTTGTTGTTATTGCTGCTGCTGCTGCTGTTGTTGTTGTTGCCCCTCGAGTTGTTGCTGTTGCACACTGCTCATAATCATGTGAAAATGCGCAATGCTTCTAAAACCAGAGAGAGAGCAATAGAGCAGCTGCTTCTCTCCCTCTCTCTCTCACTCACTTGATGTGATGTCTAACTAATTTATGCATTAACTTGCCACCGCGGGGCACGTTGCCAACTGCCGTTGTGGCAAGTGATTTGCCAGCGAAATTATATTATGATTTTCATGTGCTTAGAAAGGATCGCGCGATACAATCGGTGTGAAAGATAGAAATACAATGAAAGGCTGCAGAAAATGAATACTATAAGAAAATTGAATAATTTTATATTTTCGAAATATTACATGAACTTGAAAAGTTAGGTCAAGTATAGAGGGATTTCATTTGTTTCTTATCTATTAGCAGATGTGGATAAGAATGAAAATGATATGTGGTTATACCCTATATAGCTATAAGAAGTTTTCATAAAAACTTGCAGGAAACTTTCCAAAATAAGCTAGACATTATATGGTATTATTTAAGAATTTTCATTAACCTTAAAAAAATTAAATAAACTTTTAACTTCTTTTATTTATTTATTTTTCGACAATTTTAGGACCCCTTAAGAGCTCTCAAATGCCGTCTCAATGTGCTGAAATCAAACTCTCGAATTAACTGGAATTACCCGCTACGGATATCATCATTCATTCGCATTTCAAACTCTCTCTGCTCCTCCTTCTGCTCCTCCTCTTTCCCCTCCTGCTGTCTTTCTCTTTCTGCGATTGTCTGTCGATTGCAAAACGATTATCGAATTTCAGTTAAAATTCAACTTTACACTCAATTTGGCAGATTTTCAACGCTGTTTACAAATTTCTCAAGGTGTTCGCCGATAATTAGCATATGCCACACGATGTTAATGATCGAGCTTGAGCCACGATCCGGGGATCCATCCGGCGACACACAGAAGTGCACAGACAAATGCCAGAATTGTTGTTAACAAATTAACGTAGAAAGCGCAACGAACCCGAGCCCGAACCCGAACCCCGATCCCGAACCCGAACCTCGAACCTGAGTCTTAGTTGGAGATGCAGATGGAGCCGGAGACGGAGTCGTAGCCCCAACGCAGCGGGAATGACGTCGGCACCGCGTCACCCACCCAAAAAGCCAAAATGCCAAAGCGCTGTCGATGCGTTGATGACGCTGACGTTGATGCCGAGGGACACCCCGGTGCGCAGAACCAGAACCATAGCCAGAGACCCAATAAGACCCCATGCCCATGCCCATGCCGAGAGTTTCCCAGTTCCCTGAGGTTCCAGGTCCAGGTTCGTCTGCCTGTGTGCATGTCAGAGGCTTGTAAACGTGAATAAACATAATTTGTAGGCACGTACTGCGGCAAACGCCAACGCCAATGAGTCCATGCCCAGTAGGGGGAGGAGGAGAAGGAGGAGGAGGCGGGAAATAGGGGGGGAGTGCAAGCAGTCTGGGAGGCAGCTGGGCACAGACAACGCGGACATATGTAAATGTCAGGGCGTTAAATCGGTGCATAGAAGATGATGCTCAGTCGCAGTTACACTGTGAGAAAAGCGGGACAAATTTCCGGTTATCATTTCTTTAAAAAAGATAATTCAGATAATTCGCTTGTTAAAATTGTACGATATTGCTTAAAATTTGACAGCATGTTGGAGATGAAGAAAAAAATAAATATAAATTTATAATACTTTGAATAATATCATAATTACGTCAATATTTTCTTTACTAGCTTTATATAATATCATGCCAATTTTCATTGAGGAAACTTCTCTTTTAAAGTCAAGAAAAGCATTTAAGCTATATTGTTATATAAATGCTTTATATATAATACTTATACAAATTTCCCAAAACTCATTAGCGCTTTTTTCTCGCAGTGTACCCGCCTCGCTGCACACACCGACAACCTGATGTACTACAGCCAAATACACAGCTAACCGTTTATGCTCATGAAATATCGTTTGCCATAGCGCATGATCATTGTTCGGCAAACTGCGAGAGCAGTAACAGCCTTCTCCCCTACTCCCCCCCCTCCTCCTTCTCCTCCTCCTGCTGCCCCCTGTGCGTGTGTAGGTGTGCGAGAAGGCAAAGAGAAAGATTCACATTCTTATGATTAATGATGTGGAGGCATTCCCGCAGTCGACCACGTCGTCTCAGTCGGCTCAAGGCACAAGGAATTTCAACATCGAGCACTTTGTGTGCCCAGATACAAATCGTTATTACACATTAAATGTTCCCAGTGAGTGGTTAATCAACAGCCACGACAGGTAGGGCAAAGCAGGGGGAGAACAAGAGGGGGCAGGGCCAGAGAGGGGCCGCTTCAGGGTCAGGCTACGTTGCGCGGGTGTTGTTGGAGCTGGCAGCGAGTAAATCAATTGAAAATAATTTGTTACTTTTAATAATAAGTGAAAGAATCAGCAGGGGGGGTAGAGAAGCAGAGAAGTAGAAGAGGGGGGAGTGAGTCAGGGGCGAGGGAGCACAGCTTGTAATTGATCATGTGCTGTGGGAGATGCCAAAGAAATAAACAAACAACATGGCGCGGCAACTTCGACTGTGCCATAATCGATGAAATCAATCGATCAACGAGCCAAAGCAGACGAGCTGACAGAGAGAGAGAGAGAGAGAGATGGCAAGAGAGAGAAAGAGAGAGACAGGTGAGAGGCAGCTGGAGTGGGGCAGGAGCAAAAGTGGCAAAAGGAGCAGGCTTCAACAGTGTTGCCAGCCATAGATACACTGTTTTTAGCGGAAAGTAAAGCTAAAAAAAGCTAAGACTATTTTTAGAAAGTAATAATATATAATATTCTTACAAAATAAGTTAGAAATTGAATAGAATATAATCCTAAATTTATGAAAAAAATCGCGTAAAAATGGCTAGATTCCAGTGTCGACTGTATAAAGTGTGGTTTTAAAAGGGAAATCATATTCGTAAATATCGTAAAACTCTCAAGAGTGAAAAAACATTTGATAGATCTTGAAATGTTCCATGTTGTATTTTAATCCCTATTTGCTATTCAATAAAAATTCGAATAAAAGCTAACTAATTTTCTAAAATTCAAAAATCCCGTTCTCTACAATTTCATGATTAGATTTGACCGCAAAAAAGCGAAATTGGCAGCACTGTGCACCGAATCCACATCCTCTAAGCAATTGCATTGTTTCACTCACTCTCTCCCTCCCCCTTCCTCACTCCTTCTATCCAGCTCACTCTGTCTCCGCCTGTTTGACTGATGAGAGGATGCCGCTGTGGTGGGTCCCGAAATGAAAATGAATCACAGTCCGGGCCAGTTGCCTGTTTCCATTTCATCAATGTCTGAAGCTGTTCCTTTCAAAGCTTTCTGGCAATGAAGCGCCACATGTCGTCGTCGCCGTTGTCGTCGTCGTCGTCGTCATCGTCATCGTCGTTGCGGTCGTTGAGGATTTCCTTGTAACTGAACAAAAGATATAAATTTTGTGTTTATTGTCCTCTCGCCTGGGCCCTGAGCTGAGAGAGCGTCGCTATAATGTCTTATTTATATCGGATTATGGCTATCACACCATTTTCAAGTGTGCCCAGCTCCAAGCAAGTTGACCACCATCGGCGTCGGGCGTCAACGCCAACGGGCGCATTAAAATGTCAAAGAAAGAGAGTGGGAGACAGAGAGAGGTAGGTGAAGGGGAACAGACAAAAGTAAAGAAAAGAATACAAGACAAGTGAAAAGCGATACAAACAAAAGAGTTGTTGCCTCAAGACTCGCACTCCCAGTCCAAGTCGGAGTCCGAGTCGGAGTCGGATTCGATGAGATGAGAAGAGGGAGGAGAAGAGATGGTAGAGATGCTTGCCAACAAGTTCGAGCTGTCTTTATCGCTTGCTTCTTTTTGTCTTTTGCTGGCCACAACAACAGACTGCACAGAAAGAGAGACAGAAAGAGAGACAGACAGAGAGACAGATAGAGAGACGGAGACATAGAACGCCTTGGGGACACAAGGTGCGGGTCTCTCGTTCTCTTCTTTTCTGCTCGGGGTAATTCAATTAAGTTCTCAATAAGTGCTTGGCTTACACACGCTATGGACGTGTATTAGAGTATTGGGGAAGGGGGAAAGGGAATAGGGCAGGGGCTGACACGGAGAAATAGAGACCTCCCTAGTTAGTTTACAATAAAATTGATCGCTCTTTTAGCTGCGGCATTTTCGATTCTGATTTGTGCCCAGCGATAAATTCAGCAACTAATTGACAGTCCCTTGTCAGGGTGTCTCGGTTTCGATTTACCTCCAGTCTCAGTACCGATCCCAATCCCAATCCCAGTCCCAGTTAGGTCTCGGGTCTAGGTGTCAATTAATGCCCGGGCGCACTGATTGAGAACCCACGATAAGCGGCGCACGCAGCACGCAGCGATTAAATTGTTAGACCAATTCCAGATCGTATTGTCCGGTCTCACTGCGGATGGTATACCATATATATGGTATACATATATATTTAAAACACCTTTTTAGGCAAAACAAAAGTGTCAAAATAGTGGATAGATAGTGGCACAGGGCACAGGGTTCTGGGATTGGGACTGGGATTGCGATCGGGAGACGAAGGCAATAAAATGCAGTGTGGAACACCCAGAAGAGACATTCAAGAGGTAACAGTACCCAGCTGAGTAAGAGATACTACAGTCTGACTATCTGTATCTTCGGGTCTCAGACAGAGGTGTGGGGACTTGTCTGCTAAGTAGGAACGCGTGTACTGCAATTAGGTAACAGCAACAACAACAACAACGACAACAACAACAACTATAACAATGTTGCCTTGTGTCATCTGCAACTACCGTGCAACGCAATGGGAAAGGCTTAAGTATACACTGAGAAAAACTGAAATGATAAAATAAATATTACGTATATATCAATATGGTTTAATACACTGCAAAAGGAAGGTAGCTTAGGTACCTGCAAGGGCAATATGAATTTAAATTAATAAATTACATTGCGCATTATCAACTAATAAATACCCTGCAGAAAAAAGGTAGCTACGATATCAAAGTTAGCAAGAAACCCTTAGTACCTTCTGAGGCACCAGAGATATGAAGCACGTTTAATAAAGTATTAAAAAAAAGCTACAGTTGAGCATACTTAGCTGCTAAATACCCTGCCAAAAGAAAGTAGCTGATGTCAATTAACATTTAACAAAGTAAGCCGATTTCCAAGTGTATTATAAATTCTACCCATTTTAAAAAAAATCATGTGAGAATATAATTTTCATATATCATATAACTCCATTTATTCTAAGGCTCTGTCAGATTACCTATGATATTGATAGACAGCTAATTACAAGCACATTGAGAGAACATCGCAATTAATAATCTAAAATCACAATATAATACAAATAGTTATATATCATATAATATATACTACTTCCTAATCAAATATACAGTTAATTAACAGGCAAATTAAAATGCAAATCGAGGAATACCCTGCGCAGTATGAGCTGAAAGTAATTAATAAGAAATCAAATGAGATGCTACAGGAATAGAGTGTTAGGCAGGGGAGAGAGTGTGGCAGTAGGTAGGGTAGGGGGATTGGGTAACTCTGGGGTTGATTGTCATTGCAAAAGGCGTCGGCAGATCAAATGCGATTGCGGGCAGAGGGCGCTGACAGGCGTAGACAATGTCGACAATTATCGGGGACAAGTTTTGGGCTTGGCCCACTTGAGCAACAAGTTGAGGTTGGAGTTTGACAGGCAGTAGGGTTGGGGGAGGAGGCACAGGAGGGACAGGTGGAGTAGGAGCAGCAGATGCCAGCCTCTCTCTCTCTCTCTCTCTCCGTCTCTCTACCCTTTCGAGATGCTGTCATCATAATCAACGCACTCGTCGCCCCGACTTGATTGTGATCAATGCGTGCTGCGGCACTTGAGGCATGCTGCGTGTGGCACTTGTGAGTGGCACACACACACACACACACACACACACACACCCGATGAGATTAGAAAATGGCGTCGCTGGCTCGTTTATTGAATGGCGGCAAATCGATTTGCAACGTTTTAATTGCCGCTCAAATTGAGCCAAGAGGCAACTTCATTTCTCTCTCTCTCTTTCGCCAGGGTGGTCCATTGGACAAGGCCACTTGGAGGAGAGTGCGAACGTGCCCCGAGGCGCTGAGGGAACAGGACGTGCATATATAGCATGTAGGCTACCCCGGGGTAGCCTGGCTGGCAGCGGGGTAGCTGAGGCTCTGAAATGGCTCACTTTTGGCAGACGTTGCTGGCCGTGTGCGCCTGCTGCTTAATCAGGGACGAGCTGAGAGCGGAGAGCGGAGAGCAACAGGGGCAGCAGTAGGGATAGGGGCAGGGACAGGGACAGATCAGGGGCAGGGGCAGGGGCAGGGGCAGTTCCAACAAGGAACTGTGCAGATGCCACCCTAGTTGCGGAACCGATGCGTTTAATTGTGGCCTAAAAACGACACACACACACACACAGACACACAAGCGTCAATATATCCATCAAACTGAGAGGACTGTGAGGGCATCCTTGTCTCTATCGCTGCTCTATCTGTCTCACCCGCCCGCCTGCTGTGACTTTCACAAAATATTTTGGTTGTACGCAGTGCGGATTCGTGCAATTATGGCCCTGTTTGTGCACAACAGAGTGAGAGAGAGAGAGGCAGAGAGAGAAAGAGAGAGAGACAGACTGAACCTAGGCACATCCTGGCTTGTCTCCTGCGGCGATGTGTTGCCAAAACACACACTGAGCCAGCGAGTGTGCAACAAGTTCTACGGTTGACCAGAAGATAAGTCCGCGTCTTGGCCAACCCACACACTGGCTATATCCGACTGGGCGTGGCAGGAGGGCGCGTCCCGCAGACGTGCCACCTAGGACGCCACAGCTGAGCAGCGACATCTCTATAGCCCGCAATACCTTTGCATTTTGCATGTCACACACACAAACGAACAGCAAAAACAGTTGACAGGGGAGCGAGTCCTTAGTTGGCCCAAAATCAATTGTACATGGCCATAATGGTCGGTGTCATCGAGCCAAATGTGCCAAAGAAAATTGTGGAAAATCGATAGAAAATTGAGAAAATTGAGTTCGTAAATGAGTTGATTTTGGAACTTGACAGGCAGCTGCTGCGCCCCACGCAATACCGACTTTTTGTGGCCATGCGGGCACTACGAAAGAAAAGAATTTCAACATAGATTACCAGATATGTATAGCATGTACATATGGTACATTCATAGGGTTCCTGGTACTGCGCGTGCTAATAGCAAAGAAATTGACCCTGCAAACGAAACAGAGTAAACAATGCAAAATGTCAATTTTCTTTTTGCTGCCACTTTTGGCACGTTCCTGGCACCACTGTGCCTCGAATTTTCTATGAATTGTCTAACACAAAACTAGACTACACCACACACACCCACAGTATACAAAACAATACAATACAAAACGTCGATATGGGAACATCAAATTCAAGAGTTATCATAAATTAGGCAGGGCGACAGTCTCCAATGTGGACGAGTTGCCTTTTCGGGCATCTTGAAAATTAATAGACGCTTTAAAATATATGAAACAATTTGAGTTATGCATAAACAACAAACGATCCAATAAACAAACCGAACAATATACTACCATATATATATGTATACCATGCGAATAACTCTATACGCTTTGGAGGTGGCTGAGCTCGTTGTATCGTATCGTACTTCATTTGGGATTCTTAAGAATCGAGTATATATAGTGTATTTCCGGTCCAATTGATAACAAATCCAATATTGCTATATACCATACACATCATAAATGTATTTATAGAAATCGACGAATTTATTATTATTAATTTAGAACCTTATCGTATAAAAAAAAAATATGTTATACTTATAACGATAAGTGAAACAACTGGCACGAGTTGGAAAACGGAAACGCTATGGAATATTGGAGAAAATGTATTATATCCCATTTCAAAATATATGTGATCTTAAAACCTCTGGAAATACGTCATTGAAATTTAAAATCAAAAATATAATTCTGATGAAATTTGAGTATCTTTAGACTCTTTCAAATTATAATCGGATACTATCCAGAAATTTCCATGCTCTAGCTAAAACGTGCTACTATAGCACCCTTGATATCTAGCCAAGACTGATAAATAATAAACCATATACCATTACTACTGCCTTTATTTTTGCCCAATCGTTATGACATTGCCAAAAAAGACAAAAAAAAAGAAAAATAAACCATGGAGTATTTCAGTTTTTTTTTTGCAATCAAACATTACTTTTTGCATTATATTTCGTATTTTGCGATAGCTTTCTTCTTTATCATACACATACATACATACATACATACATACATACTATATACAAATACAATACACATAGATATAGATATAGAGCTAGTTACGATAATGAGATCGTGTGTCTTTGTGCTTTGTCAGGCTACAACAACAGAAAAGATACTACAGATGGAGTACATGGAACTCGCATATAACACTTAACTAACGGATCATCTTCTGTTCTATTGATAGATCGATTTTGCGGATCGATCGATTGTTTTATTTTTTCTATAGATTATAAATAATATTAAACAAATTATACAGTCTTTGTGTGACCGCGTTGAGGTCTGAGGTTTGTCTGGGATACGATAACTTAGATAATATGTTAGCTGAATGCGGCTACTATAGCTATAAGGTACAAACGATTACGTAACTATATAATAATAATCATAATAAAAGTGATCATAATAATGCTGATGATGATGATGATTAAACTATAGTTTTACAGTTAGTTGGCTACATCTTTGCCAATTTATTTTGGAATTGTTTCTTTCTTCTTTTGCAATACTTTTTACTCCTCTTCTCCGTCTTTCTCTCTCTCTCTCTTCTTTCTCTTCTCTTCCCTTTGCTTTGTTTTGCTTTGGCATTTGCAGATGCGGCTCCAATGCATTAGCTATATATCAACGGATCTGTATATAGCTACGATTGTGGCCGACTGTGACTGTGAGTGTGTTTCGGTTTCTTCACTGGATCCTCGATCCCATTCGGATGATGGGGGGGAGGGGAGGGGCTGAAGCTGTACTGGACTCCGGGCCAGGCACTTCCCATGCCTGGCGGCGCGCAGCTTGCAAGGATGAACATAAAACCAAGAGTGCATCTCTCTTCGGATCGTATGCTGATGCTGCTGCTGCTGCTGCTCTATCTGCTCATGATCTCGGCAATGCTGAAGCCGAGCATGCGCTTGGGACGCTCCACGCCCGATGAGGACAGATCCAGTGCGGGTGGACTGACCAACGGAGCAGGTTGAGCCGATGAGTTGGGGCTCAATGCCTGAGTTGGTGTCACTACCGCCGCCGCCGCAGAGGCTGGAGAGGATGCTGCTGCTGCGGCTGCTGCTGCCTTGCTGGTCTGCTGCTCGCTGTGACTCTGCAGATGACTCTTGAGATTGGCACGCTGATTGAAGCTACGCTGGCAGATGTTGCACTTGTGCGGACCCTCCTCCAGGTGGGTCACCTTGTGCACGGCCAGCGTGCGCGACTGACAGAATCCCTTGCCACAATCGTTGCACTTGAAGGGCTTCTCCTTCGAGTGAATGTAGCGATGGTCCCGCAGATGATCCTGTCGCCTGAAGGCCTTGCCGCAGATGTCACACGAATAGGGACGCTCGTCGGTGTGGGTGCGCTCATGGATGAGCAGATTGTAGGACTTGGTGAACTGGCGATTGCAGTACTTGCAGATGAACTGCTTCTTGGGGCGACTGCTGCCTCCGCTGGCACCGCTGGCGCCGGCTGCTGCTGCCGCCGCTGCTGCTGCTGCTGCTGCGGTGCTCAGCTTGAGATTGTGTGGCAGCCAGCTGGGCAGATTGCGCAGGGCGGCGGGATAGGGACGCACGTGCGGATGGCCATGAGCATGGGGATGCGAGGCAGGCAGATGCACGTGATGATGATGGGGATGGGCATGTGGATGCGCGGGATGCGCATGTGGATGACCCTGTGCTGCGGCTGCGGCTGCTGCTGCTGCTGCTGCCTGTTGCTGCTGCTGTTGCTGTTGCTGCTGGTATTGCTGGTAGGCAGCGTTGCGTATCCATTGATTCATGAACAGCGCCTGCTGATGCACTGTGACGGGATCAGCATTGCCGGCTGCATAGACGGGGGGATAGTGACCATGTGGCTGCTGCTGCTGCTGTTGGTGCTGCATCTGCAGCCAGAGGCGCTGCTGCTGCTGATGTTGCTGCTGCTGTTGCTGCTGCTGGTAGTGTGCCATGTGTCGCATGTGGAGGTGTGTGGCCACCGTGGTGGACTCATCGCTGGCAGGGGCAGCACGACGTGGCAGCGGCTCCTCGGTGGGCGTGTGCGGAGGCGTCAACATGGGCGACAGGCTGCTCTCGCGCTCCTCCTTGATAACTATGAAATCGTCCTCGGCAAAGTCTAAGAAAAGATAAAAACGAAAAGAAACATGATTAGACGCTATCAAACAACGTAAGCTTTCTAACGGCACTTTGCCGTCGGCCATTGCTGGCGGCCATTGTTATTGCTGTCGCTGCTGCTTACCTTGTTCTCTGCTCAGATTAAGCTCGTCGTCCACTGTAATGTTGCTGATGGGCGATGCCGATGTAGAAGACATATTCCGTTTTGTTGTTGTTACTGTTATTTCTTTGTTTGTTTTGTTTTTTGGTTAGTTTGCACTTGCTTTGCTTTACTTTGCTTGCACTGTCTCACTTGCACTTGCGCACGCTTACGCTTACGTTTACGTTTACGTAGTCTACTGCAGTGTCTCTTGCTTTGGTTACGTCTTTTTTGTTTAGTTGTAGTTGTATTTGTATGTGTGTGTGCAGTTGAATTGAAATGCGAACCTTGCGCTCTTCTCTTTGCTGCGACGTGCCCACGACAACGTCTCAACTCAAACTGAATTCGGTTTGTGTGCTGCGCTCTCCGACTCAAACTCGTGAAAAGGCGAAGGCGAAGGCGAAGCGTGTGTTCGGCTCAGCGTGAGTGTGTGTGTGTGTGTGTAGTCGTGTGCGCGTGTACTCCCTCGCTCACTCTCTCGACAATGTGCGTGCGTTCGTCTGTGTGTGTGTGTGTGTTGAGTGAAGTGACTTCTGCTGCGGCTGCTTCTGCTGCTGCTCAGGCTGCTGTTGCTGTAGCTGTGAGTAGCGCTCGTTAATAACTGAATGCAACTGCGGCGTCGACGACCGGTTTTGAAGCTGAAGCAGCAGCAGCAGCACCAGCTGCCTCTATATTATTTTGTGCTCTTCGTTGTTGTTGCTGCTGCTGTTGTTGTCGGGGTTGAATTTATTTGGAAATGGCAGATACGTACACGCCTACCTGCTGCCCGTCGAAGCGCTGCGATTGGCTGCCGCAGAGCAACAGAGCAGAGCAGCGGCTGCCGTAAACAGTATCTGTTTTGCTGTCGTTGTCGTTGTTGTTGCTGTTGCTGTTTTTGTTTTCGCTCCACGACTCCTCGCTCGCACTCGTCTCGACTCGGGCCGCCGCCGCCGTCGTCGTCGTTGCTCGCGCAGTAAACAAGCGGAAACCGTTGGGCTGATGGTCGGACGCCGTTGTCGGCTGCCGTAGCTGCCTCTGCTGCTGCCGTTGTTGCTGCTGCTGCTGCTGACGTTGCTGCTGCTGCTGCTGGCTGGCAGGCCGTGGTCTGTACCACCGACCCGCATCCCACCCAGGCGCATGCCCCGGCCAGCTGGGCGAGTGTATCCTGCTCCTGCTGACGTTGCTCGTGCTGCTTTTTGCCTCGCCCCAGGATATTGTAATCTATTGTCCCTTTTTTCTCTCTCTGCATGTGTGTGTGTGTGTGTGTGTGTTGGGTTTGCGCCTGATTCGTTTTCATTTAAATTTTAATATGCCACACAAATGGCATATCTCTTCCCTGTTCATCTCCCTCTCCACCTTCCTGTTTTACACTTTCAGCGAAAGAAAATTCAATTAGCCTCATCAAAGGAAATCGCCCGGAAAAACTCATTTTTCGGTGCACAAATGAAATTTCCCTCAGTCGACGATTTAAATTCAATTTCAGAGGGCGTATTTCCATTTCAGTTAAGCGAAATAAACATAGAAAAGGTCTATATAGTCCATGTATATTATATAAATACTATAGAGTACATAATGAAGCTCTACTTATCGTTTTTTTGATGTAAATTGCACCTTCCGTTGCTCGTAATGAGTTACCCCAACTAAAATTTGTCTAACTCGTTAGTTCATCTTGCTAACTAATTGAATTGCTTTATGACTTCCTCTCCTCGCGTCTCTATCCCCCCTTCCACATACCTAGTATAAGCTTCAACTTTAACGATTCAATTTTCCACCATTTTATAGCGAAAATACTGAAGATTTACAATTTCGCGCTGGCACAATGATCATTTTAATGGCCTGAAATTATTGTAATGCCTGAAATGCGCCATTGCGAATTGCTACACTCACAGAAAAATGCTAGTAAATACGCAGTAATCAATTTCTTAAGAAAATATATCAGATAAATTGCTGATTAATCAGTATTTTAATAAGAAAGTAAATAGAAAGATATATATATTTAGAATATTCTATAATAATCCAAATTCCATTTCGCATATGACCCGTATGTACGAAAAACTAATTTTATTAATTCCAAAGCAACTCAGATCTGCGAAAAAAATATCGCTTTCAATTTTTATTTAAACAAATACAAAAAAAAACCTTTTTCGACTGCGAAATGCAATAAACTACGTAAAATAAACATAAAATCATATTCACCGTTTTTTGTTATCGAAAGAGATTTTTTCCATAGAATTGAAAATGGATAAAAAAATTGTATTTTGGCTTATCAGGCTGACAAGTAACATTCCTATACTACACTCATGCCATACACAGAATGTATTTATAAATACATACTCTATAGGCAAGATAGGGTTTACAACCTGCAGATAACTTTTTGATTTTCGAAAAAAAAAAAATGCAAAAAGAAAAACCATATAAATGTGTATACGATGTTGGCTTATGATAATTATGGAGAGCAACAGAATTTATTGAAATTTCCTTGTATAAGATGATATAATATTTGGTATATCAAGTAAATCTTTTTTAAATTTCTTTCAAGTTTACTCTATCCAAATTTCTGCTCGATCTCATCAGATTTCTTGTTTATTTATTTTTTTATATAAGCATGCTTTATTTTCTTAACTTAGGATCGTTTTGTGACTTTCCCACAGCGCTTAGTTCATTGGTTTTACCGCACATTACCGGCTCCATTAAGGAAGCACAGATTCCCGTATTCCCATAGGGTTTTGCGGGTTTTTACCCAGCGCTGAGCACCGACTTAGAGCGAGGACTAAGCGGGTACTCAGCTTAGTGGCACACTTTTTCCCTCGAGTCAGTGTGTAAGCCAATTAAAAAATATTTACACAAATCATTTTCCATCAATTTTCCCAATTCTAAAGGAAAACAAATGTGAGAGAGAGGGAGACAAAGTCAACGCAAATATCCTGAAAAAGAAAGCCGAATTTCCTCATGTCCGGCGCGTGCAAGGTGGCTTCTCTGTTGCTGTTCTGTTTCTGTTTCTGTCTGGCAGCTTTCTTGGCCGTTTTGCCGCTGTTGACAGTGGGCAAATACGCACACAAAGTCGGCGAACTTTTCCGCTTCAAAGCGAGTGAGTTCCCATTGCAGGCATATCCCATGCCATTGCCATGCACGCGCAGTAATTAACATCATGTCATAAGTGTACAAAAACAAATAAATAAATAAATAGATAAAAAAAACAGACAGACACACACACATCGCTGAGTCAGTGAGAGCCGCGACACATGAAAGACACAGACCGAATATTTCCCAGCCCGGCGCAGAGAGACATATGTGATGTGCCGTGTTTAGCCGTACGTTGATATATGGCACCCACTGTCAACTTCCTGTCACATGCAGAAAGGATTAAGCTGGCCAACACACGCACAAACACACGCACTCACACACACATCACTCTCACACACATATTTGCATACACTGAGAGGAAACGGAAACGCGTTTGCAGCGCCATAAAAAGCAACAGCATCGTCTCTATCTGGACCTGCCCAAGGATGCACCAATAAAGAAGTCATTCCCGGCCGTAAAACCATAAAAATCCTGCTGCTCGACATTAGTAGTCCGGCCTGTTTCTGTTCCTATCCCTGCCCTTCCCCTGCCCCTGTTCGACCTTTGCTCTTTGTGCTGCCTGCAAATTTGGAGCGTAAAAAAGAGAACATCGAGAGCAGCAAAAAAAGAAAAACAAACAGAAAAAATCATCATAAAACCGAGAAGAAAAAAAACTGAAATACTTGACAACTTATTTGGCTTTTTTCCCGCTTCTTTAGCCATAAAAATTCTCATCGCTCTTCGCGGAATATCGCGACCTGCGGCTCCTTGGCCTCTGACCTGGTTTTTAGCAATTTTTGAGCAGCGTTTTTTCTTTCTTTTTTTTTCTTCTTTTGCTTTTTGTTTTCCTCTGCCTCGTTTACGATTGCATTTCTCGTCTCGCCTCGTTTTGTATTGTGTTTTTTTCTATGTTTTTCGCTTTTCGTCGAAAAAAATTAGATTTTTTAGTGCAAAGTCGCTTTGTCTCTTTGCGCTTCTTTGGCTTTTCTTTTGCCCAACGTTTTTCCATTTTTCCGCTTTTGACTTTTTAGTGCTCTAAATTGGAAATTTGTTTCGCGTTTAAATCGTTTTTCCCTGACCAGTTTTCATTTCAATTTCCATTTTCTGTTCTTGCAGCAATTCAAAAACACTATAGATGACCTTCAGAGCGATAGATCTCAAGGAATTTTTTTATTAGCAAAAAAAAAAAATGGTATATTTATTGGGAAAAATTATAAGAACTTACTTGTAATATGATTTGTTGCCTCAGGAATTCTAAGCTACAACGTCATACGTTATCAAGAGTTTGAAAATAGAAATTTTATACCATTCATTATAGCGCATTATTTGATAAATATTCATATGTAATACTTCGTTGGGATTTGCTTTTCCCATTGAATCGTTAATCATAATTTCCAATGAATTTCTATATAAATATAGTTTTACTATATAGTACTTTTCAGAGCGAAAAATACATGGGATTTGGAGAAATCTTTTTTCGAGGTTTGTAAACAGAAAACTTGGTTAGATACCGGAAATTTTCGAATATATTGTAGCACTGTCTGGAATATGTACTGAGCCAAACTTTAACTTCACTTTTGACTGCAGTTCAAGGACATTTTGAATATTCTGAAATTCGAAAAAAATACTCAATAATGTGAAACATGCGAATATGCTTCGGCAGAAAACCGTTTTGGAAAAAGTTAAAGTCCTGCGAAAATTGTCTCAAACCTTGAGCCGAATGCCATTTATAATTAGGTAAATATGCGCTATAAGGCCGCTATGACTATATCTTTATATGGCATATATATATAGTAGTAGTATAATTACGGTAGTGCGCGAGCGCAGAAAAAGGATGTGCCGAGCCAGAAAGTCAAGGTTGGACGGGTGCAATTTGCCATTGTTTCAGATCGTAGTGCTTGCGAAAAGTATCTAAACACACCATAAACGTGTCACGCCCGCGACACGAAATATAAATATTCGCATATAATAAATACATATACCTAAACAACTTTATATGGAAAATATCTGGGAACGATTGTAAAACTGACCAAGGACGAACTGGAAGACGAATGGGCGAAAACCAAAACCAAAACATTGCAGGCAGCAGGCGGAAAAAAGGGGTGTACCCTTTACCGGAGTAATTAAACAGTGTAGCAGCAGCAACAGTACCCGGCCAGGTAGGTAGCTGGCCCGGCTATAGGGTATGCTCAAGGTGCGCCCTAACCCTAAAATCTGATCGCTCTCATTGTGTACGGCTTGTGCGGTGGGCGCGACGCACTTTTACTCCTTGCGCAGTACCTGGAAATGGACTTAAGCCTTGAGGCAGTACCGGGCAGCCATACAGAGCAACCATACCGTGACTGTCCTTGCTGTCTGAGCGAGAGAGAGAGAGAGAGAGAAACTGTAGGAGAGGGTACTGCTGCTATGCTACATCTTAATTTGTTGTCTGTGGCGAATCGCGAAAGGGGTGACGCGTTGAGGCTGAAAAAAGGGTTGTGATTATTTGCCAAAATAATTAGATTGATCCTGCACTGAGCTAGCCGGGAATTACTGGTCGCATTAGCCCCTCCTTAACACGCCCTGTAGTGTGGTCTATCGCACTGTGACACTGCTAACCGCTCTCTCTCTCGCTCGCTCTCTCTCTCTCTATCTCTCCTCCTCCTCTGTCTGGTCATAAAGTTGCGTCGCGCTGATAAGCTGCAACAACAAAAATGTCGCAAAAATCTAATAAACTGAAAAAAAAATACCGTACAACAACAAGGCAGCGCCGACACCTTTACGATTTCTGCTGACTTTGATTTAAGCCGCCCTACCCTGCGCTACCCTGTGCTGCGTCGCGTTTTCGTCATAAAAATTGCCCCGTTCGCTTTCATATTTCGCCGGCCCTGTTGATTTTCATATTTTCTTAACCGTTTTTGTTATTGTTGTTGTTGTTGTTTTTTATGTTCTATTTGATTTTCTGATTTAGCAATATGGCGGACCACCGCCTCTGCCTCTGCCTCTGCCTCTGCCGCTGCCTCCGCCGTCGCCGTCATCGCACAAGGGCGGCAAATGGCGGCAAGCTCCAAAAAGCGCGTGCACGCAGCGGCGCTGCAGGGTTGCTGAGGGAGGGAGGGTGGAGGGGTACGTTAGCGTGGGAGAAGGGTGTCGCACAGCGGCGTCCGTCCAATCAAAAACAACGTGGTGATTAATGAAGTCGCTCGACAAGTCGAGCCGAGTCAGCGGCAGAGACAGAGGCAGAGGCAGAGTCGTAGCCAGAGGCCTAATTGATTTTTTTTTTGGCCAGTTCGTGTGCGAGCAACTCATAGGGTAACTAGGATAGGGTATTGTGTTGGGGTATGTTAGTTATTCAGGAAGCTGTGATACATGCAAGAAAAGTATTAGCTGAGCTGTTTATATGAATATTTGTCAGCCCATATATGTATCTGTCTTGCCCTGAGGATAAAGGTAAACGATATATAGTATAGATATGTCAAACTTATATACATAAATCTTGTATGCCTGATATCTCCAGATATCTCAGATATTTTTTCCTTTTTTATTTTAAAATTTTTAGAGAAGGAATCATTTAAAAATGCAGTTTCTCTTAGTTGAACCAATCTGATCTTTTAAAAATTGCATTAAACGCAGCCTTCAACAGTTTTCCCTGTTTAATTTTACCTATTTTGATGATACACAGAATTTTGATATATCTAGCTCAACTTCCCTATAACTTCAGCTGCATTTAGTGCCGGTAAGCGCATCACTGCGTCGTCAACTCTCTGAGTGGGCAATCTCTTCTCTTTCGTAGTTTTTTTTTTTTGGCCTGCTATTTAGCCGATCTTTTTTTCAATTTGCTCGATCTGTTGACACCCGTTGAGAGGTGCTGAGCTATTGAGGAGACCCGAACTGGAGACGGAGTTAAGGTTGTAGCTGGAGCTGTCTAATTAAAGCGCTATTAATGATCCGCCCACCCATCGACAGCTTGAGGAGGGCTCACAGCTCACGCGCTTCACTTGACCCGCGGCCAATATCGCTTACAGATCTAATCAGCGCGACTCCCACTCCGACTCCAAGTCTGACTCTGACTCCAAATGGAAGAAATCCAATCCAAGTGTGTAATTAATAATGCTCTGTTTCCCCATTCCTATACCCATTCTCCAACTCGCAGTCGGTTTCCAGCGAAGGCTTGTAAAGTATTCAAATTACGGGGCGACGAAAAGTGTGAAAATGCGTTTTCCCTGACATGGAAAGAGACAGTTTTGAGGACGACGGACAGCGACCATAACATTCACTGATTTATGACTGCAAACATGTGCGCACCCACCAACAACAGAGAAATCTATGCTGATCCTCATGCAGATGATGCTGATCCTCTTAACGCACTCACTTCTGGGGCGCGTCCTTCAGCGCCAGCCAGAGGAGGAGGAGGAGGAGAGGGAGAACAAGTGTCAAGTGCTCGCTCCGATTACATGCAACGTTGGTTATTCTCGGGTCACTCGGTAGATCCTACGGTTGTGTTTACAGTTTTCGCCTTGCGGCGCTCTATTCATAAATTACGCAATGCTGCCGCCTGCTTTGGCCTCGATGCATGGATCCAGTGATCCTTTGTCGTCGTAACCCGATGCCGAATCCTTTGTCGATAACAATTCTCGAAACTGGCTCACTCTCACTCTCTCTCAGGATCTCTGGGCCTCTCCCTCTATTTGTTTACACAGACTAATTGTCGCGCTGAATTTTCCCCATATTTTGTTTTTCCCGACTTGAGAAAATTACTTGGTATTTAATAGTGGGTACAATGGGAGACTGGTCTCTTCGGGGTGGTCCCTCTCAAGTACGTTGCATGCCACATTTTGCAGTTGCACTTTTCATTGAGTACTCCCCTGAATACCCTGGCTCATATGAGTACCCTAACCGGGTACTTAGAGCTAATGTGCATTTCGAAGAACCGCAACTAAAACGGTAGTTAGTTCCCTGGTACTCTGGTACTCCAAGTTATTCTCCCGCTTCCCTCAAGTGGATTCCCCGTCGCTTTCCTACTGCCGAACCGCAAGGCGAATGCCCTAAAGATCTGAAGATTGTTTGGTTTCGTTTTGACAACACGAGCAGCACATTAAAGAGAAGAGAAGAGTTTTGGGTTTCAAAAATACTGAAAACATTGCGGCAAGTCCTCGACCAGAGTGTGAGGTGATAAGAACGCCAAGAACTTGCTTAGGAAAAATTCTTGAAATTACTCTATAAAATACTGAGGTTTATTTTAGTCTTTACTGCCTCGATATCACTCTTTCAACAGCCCATAACTTTGTGGTAATATGCCTGCTATTCTATTCAAGAAAGATCTTCCTTCAGAGTTGCTCTTTAATCTATTTGCGCCAACAACCCATCAACGCCTTATCAACCCAGGAATCCTTTCTTTTGCGATCCCTACTAATAACTTCATTGCCATCTCTTAGAGTCTAGTGATCCTCTCTCCTTGCCAACCCCTACTAATTTCTTCATTTTAATTCTTGCGATCCTAGTGATCTTCTCCTTGCTAGTTTCTTCATTGCAACCCTGAGATCTCTTCCTTCCCCTTTTAATTTCTTCATTTAAATTCATCCGATCCTAGTGATCTTCTCTTTGCCAACCCCTACTAGTTTCTTCATTGCCAACCCTCCCAACCCTGAGATCCCTTCCTTCCCAACTTCTACTAATTTCTTCATTGCAAACTCTGCGATCTACCCGCTGTCTAAACGATCGCTCAATTAGTTGAGATCACTGAGCTCTAATCGTGCCACGTCCGTTGGTTAACCCAATCCAAATTGAGGCAACTCACCTTGGACCACCCAATCCACTACGAGTACGAGTATACTACGTGCTGAGACTGATCCTCTGGCCATGCTCGATCATGGCGGGCCTGGGGCAACCTGCTGCTAAATAGTTACAAATAATTATCTGTTTTGGGACACGGCATCATCATGGTCATCCATGGTCACCCATCGGATATCCAATTGCAATTATCTGCGTGCATTATCCTTGAGCCTTGAGCGACCTGGGGAGGTCGCCCAAGCTGGCCAGAAATCGCTGGGATTTCTACCCAAGATCCCCTGTACCGTTGCGAACTGAAGTGGACCACGTCGAGCTGCGACTAATGTTGTGATTAGCATCTGCGTTGACAAACCCAGCGAGCGGTCTCAAGGCGAACAGATCGGACAGATCGGACAGATCGGTGTGTACAGCGTGTGTACCATCGTATGCCATATATACCATATATAGTATCTGGCTCGCCTTGGACTGTGCGCAGTGCCCCCACGCGAGATGAATAATTATGGTAGAGGCGATCTTTATGCGTTTGCCCGGCTCCTTGCTGCGACCGTTAATGGGCCCAGGGACAGATCTCTACGCTGTACAGCACAGCACAGCAAAGCACAGGGTACACCCTATACAGGGTGTTACCTGCGGCATTCCGGAAAAATTCACTTGCCGCATTGTGCGATTGATGCGCTCAGTGAGTCGTCGCATTGTTGGACAAAACGAATTCACGCGTATTCCGCCGAAACTCGCTAATGGTCACAGCAAGGAGTCGTCCAAGGAATCTCTGGATCTCTCTCTCTCTCTCTCTCACTCTCTCCAGCCTGTCTCTCGTTCACCTTGGTCTCCGCCTGTGTTATTAATGATGGAAATTTGAAAATACAGAAGGTTCAATAATTGCAACATCATTGTGCGCGATGAGCGATGCCTGCAACGCGACGTGCCGCAGAGTGCCAGCGAGAGAGGGAGATAGCAATAAAGAGAGAGAGAGGGAGGCGAGTAGAATGCAGCGTAGCTCGGTTAGGTGCGCGCTGCACTGGCTCGCAGAGAATCAGTGACTTTGTCTGGCTAACAATGCTGCTAACAAATTGCTGCTGCCACTCGCACTCGCTGCCTCTCTCTCTCTCTGTCTTACACATCCCTCTCTCTCTCTCTTTCTCTCTCTACTGATCGCGCTGCCTTGCGCGTGTCCCTGGCTGCCATTTTGGCCAGCGAGCGATCGTTTTATTGCCGCATTTATGAGTGCAAATACCTGCCTCATGCCCCTGCCTCATGCTCCTGCCTCAGTCGCTCCTCTCTGCCCCTGGCCCTGCTCCTACTGCCCTGCCTACTCGCTCCGATCGTCAGCAATGCGTTTATATTGCAGCAATTTCGTATCAATTGATGCGCTTCCACGAATCCACTCGGGCATCATAAAACGCGTCGCGTGTTAGGGCAGCCGAGGAGGCTGAGTAAGGACAGAGCGACACAACACAATGCGACAAGGCTTCCTCCTCCTCTTCCTCCTCCTCCTGCTTCGACTTCTGAGTGCCATCTTTATGCCAATTTTTATGCGCTTCACCTTCACTTCCCATTTCCCAGTTTCCCAGTTTTCAGTTTCCAATTCCCATTTACATTTCTCTCTGCCCTTTGCTGCCCTCGCCTCGTCTCACCTCACCTTGCCTTGCCTTGCGCATTTTATTGGCCCTTTTTGTCCGCCCAATTCACGTGTAAAACATGCCTCAAACTTGGCCATGCGCGTGCCCAGCGGACTCGACTCCTTTTGGCCTCAGCCTCCTCGCACGCGCCTCTCCAGCGAAATCAAGTCGAAAACAAACATAACCGTGTTGACCCATTGTCGATTCAATCGAATCAACTTCCTGTTCAGGTGCCTTGTGAGGTGACCTTGCAGGCGAGGAGTAGCAGGAAAAGCAGGAGGAGGAGACGGGCAGGCAAGTGCTATGATGCGAGCTTCGGTTTGTCAGAGTAGGTATTAACAGCCCATCGAGAAATCCTATCAAAATATTCTATAAAACTAGAGAGTTGAAAAAGCTGTACCAAAATAGCCAGAAAATATATTGAAATAGGTCTAAATAGGTCGAAATTAAATCAAGCTAACTAAATCAACAAAAAAGTTTGAAGTAATTTCATGAAATCATCTCCTTTAGGTTAAACCCCTAGCTAGTTTAAAGGGAAAGTACTTCATTTATCCTACATATTTATAGAACCCTGTGAAACCTAAGAACAATGAGCATAATGTATTAACAAGTTCATAAAAATAGTTTGCATAAAATGTGAACTGATAATTTATTTAAAAAGTCTGTAAAATGTGTGTATATACAGTAAAAAGAGACTAGAAATACTTTGGTAAATAAAAATACTTCATATAAAAATATAAAATATAAATAAACCCAACCAAACCATAAATAAACCCAACCAAACCAACCGAAGCACTTTAAAGATTATTATGAATGAAAATAAATAAATGCCGAGGTTATTTTGAGGTTACTTCGACTACTACTACAAAGTATACGCTAATCTGCACTTAACTCAAGACTATGTTTTAATATAGTATATAGAATATAGTATATATAACTATAACTGTGCACACTTCTGTGTAACGCACTCATATCTGTCTGCAAGTAATCCCCCACAATATCTGTGAAAAATACTTAAAAATATTATTATCGGGGGAATATTTGATTCGTATTCAAGTTGTCATTAAGCCCCCGAACGAGATTAGTTTGGTTCAACAATAGCAACTGCACCTGTTTGTCTGAGTGCACTATTCATGAGTGCATTTACGTAGGTGATGCCACTCGAGGCAGGCCAAAGCCAATGCCACAGATAGTGGAACTATCAGGTAGGGTGCAGGAGGGGCTTCTCTCGAGAAGTACGCGATCAATTCAAGTAGCCACACACGGCACTCGAGCAGCCTGAACTGGAGTGGCGGAGCAGGAAACTGCTGCTCCAAATGTGCACGTTATCTATCTATCTGACTCTCGGCTACCCGTCATTGTTGGCATTGTCCAGCGGCACGAGTCGGTCAAGGGGGATGGGTCCACCTCGTGGGGTGAATTTAATTAGATCACAGCTGCCCCAGCTGCCCTGCTGTGCACACATGTTGTTGCCTGCTAATCCCGGCAAGCGATGTTCAGCTGCGTTCCTGCTGGAGGAGCAAACAGACAGCGCGATAGACAAATGGGCAAACAAATGACCAACTCGAGCCAAATTGGATCATAACTGCACAGAATGTTGGAAAATCTGCACAAACAGAGCGCTAATTAAGTCCCGCTGGGAGGCAGGACAAGGGATCTAGGATGTGGCATGTGTGGGCAGTTAAAAGGACAACAAGGCGCGTCCTCGTCCAGTAAACAGGCTGCAACAAAGAAGCCATCAAACGCAGGCGACGAGCATTAAAAGCAAAGCGCAAATGGCGCGAACGTGTCACGCCATGACGTCAGTGTCGAGTTGGAATGAGGGAGCAGGGAGCAGGGTAGGAAGAGAGAGTTGGGAGGGGAGGAACCATTGGGCCATTGACTGGGCGTGATTTTGTGTAATTGATAAATATTGCAAAAATAAATTCTATGTTGCCATCATTATCGGCTTATTGAGAAAGCGGAGAACAGGTTGCCAGGGTTGACAGGGTTGGGCAAATTCTTTAGGGTGGGTCCTTGCCCAATCTCTTTAGGAAGCACTTTAGGTAGCTCTACGCATAGGTTGGGCAATCTCCTTAGGGAGTTCTTTAGGTAGCGCTGCGCTAATCAGATCAGATAAAGATCTTTAGGTGGAAACTGATGGAAATTTCGAAACATAAAATAAATAAATAGGTGAAATAGCTACAGGCAAGTTTAGGCTTTATAAAGACATGATATTACAAAGTTTAAGTAATTTACTTTTCTTCAACCATTGTACACAGCCATAATTGACGTTTTCGCTCGATTTACCGAAATGTATGGATCCGGAAAAGATCGTGAAAAAGTTATTAAACGTATCTGTAATACCCATGAGTATTTCTACAAATTTTAGTAGATCTAGCTCTTAACGTCTCTGAGAGCAGGGCGTTCATACAGTCCGAAAAACAGACGGAAAAAGCCCTGTACAATTAATATAAAATCCTACGTTTCAAAATCTTTGCACAAATTCCAAATACGTTATTATTTCCCCAATAAATTAAAATCACAGTTTTTGAATAAATTCCCTTATATTTAATTACGTGTAATATTTCAAAATAACGCGTTAGTGTTGCCAAGCAATTTTGTTTCACACATATTTTACGATATAACATAATTTCTTTTTTTAAATTGCCCTTATCGTTAATGGGTTTTATACATAAAACTAATAACAAAAAAATTTGCCATTATACATACATATGTACGTGAGTAAGCTGCGAAAATTTCCAAAGTTGGCAAATCCTAACTTGAGATCGTGACTTCATAAAAAAAAAATCAGAAACATCAGAAACACACACATTCCACAACAATTTAGAAATTTGTTTTTTTTTATTTATTTAGTTTTTGTTTGTATTTTTTTTTTCATTGATATCGAAATATGAAATCTGAAATTTATAGGGGGCGTCTGTGGAACTACCGAGAGTCGGCAGCAGCTGCAGCAGCAGCAGCAGCACCATGGTTGGGTCTCAAGGGGGCACCCAGTTCGGCGTTATCGGAGTGCAGCACTTACGAGAGCTGGCATGGGGCAGGGGCTGGGCCTGTTCACATTTAATTGCTCTGTTTGCTCAAATATGTTTTACACACCACACACACCGCACACACACTTAAAAAATACCACTCTTTTTTTTGGTATTTTTTTTTATCGTGGAAAAAACACGTTAACGGTTCGTCGTGTTCGACGCGCTCTTATCAGGCCTCTTACTTGTGGCCCAATCGCGCTGTTCAATTTGTCGTCGTCGTCGTCGTCGTTGTCGTCGCAGTGCTGGGAAGTGGGTCGTTTGACAACGCCCACCACAACCACAAGTGCTCCCCTCGTTGCACTCTTCCCTCTCCCCATCCCCCTACGCCTACGCCACTGCTGTTATCGAGGCGCCTAACGAGTTGCCATCTGCGGCATTTCGAACCCAATCGGAATCTCACTTAATGTTATCAATCTCAGTCTGCACACAATCGCCACTTGCTCTGCCTCGCTTCCCCAACCCCCTTGCCCACCCTGTAACACTCTCTTGATGCACTCTGTGTATCAATTACAATTATCGGCATCGCTTGAGGTTCAATTAACGCTTACTACTGTCCATTATGGAGGGCCTTGTTTTCGAGGCGTCTGCTGAAATTGAAATAGTCTCAAGGCTTTTCATACTGATTGCGTTGTAATTTGGAGCACTTTGTGAAAGTGTTACGAGAGAGAGAGGGGGAGAGGGCTGGAGGGGAAGGCCAGAAGGAGCTCAAGATTTATGACTGTGGGAACACAGAAATAATAGAAATATATAAGTTTCAGTTTGCAATAAATATGACGCATATTTATGGACTTTGTGATTAAAATATAACATAATAATTAAACAATTTTTTTATGTATTAAATATTTTTGCCGGTTTATATTTCATATTTCATGCTTTTCTTGGTTGTAAATTAAGAATAAAATGCCTATACGCAGTGATTTCAAGCTTATTTATTATTTTTTTGAATTTCTAATCAGACATGATTCAATTTATATAGAAATTGTTTAAAAACCGTTTATAAGGTGTATAACACTTTTTTCGTAGTAATATTTTTAAATTATTAAATTATTTATGGTTCCTCTTAAATTGCATGCTGGCGCCCTCTACATGTCACAACGCACATTGGCCAGCAGCCAGCCGCCTGCCCTCAAAAGTATGCTATACATTTAAATTCAATGCATATTCCCAAATTTAAATTTGCCGCCATCTAGCTGTGACACATTTTACTGACAGTAATCAACTTCAGCTTGCCCTCGAAAGTATGCAGTACACAAAATAGCCTCAAGTTGAATGCAGCAGCTAAAAGTATGCAATGATTTTTTGAATATTGATCGATTGCATGCCAGTGTTGGTTAACGCGTACAGTGCATGTAATCGACAACTTTCACACTTGTAAATTAATATCAAACACTTGACATATATTCTATATGTATATTGGATGTGTTAATCAATCGACCGCAGCCGCTCTATCATTAGATTACTATCTAACAAGTAGCACATTGTTAAGTAACAGCAACGAGGGAAGAACAAACTCACACAATGAGCGCCTCAGTAAACCGTGAGCTGCGCAACGCAAATGACGACGTCAACAGCGCGTGTAATGACGTCACCAACTGTGATTTACCTTCTTCTGCTGGCCATCGCCTCCTTTGATGCCACCCTCGCTGGCAATGTACTGGCAATATTCCCGCATCATGGTTTCAGTCACTTCAAGGTTGCCTTGCCGCTGCTCACCGAGCTGGCGCAGCGTGGACATCATCTGACTGTCATCTCGTACGTAGAGCATCCGCTTGCCGCACAGTTGCCCAACTACGAGCAGCTGCTCATCTCAGACGCCACAGAGGATCAGTCCATCACAACCATCAATCAGGTACCGCTGTCGGAGCACACGCCCAGTCGTTCGCTTAGGGTGCTGCTGCAGGAATACTATGATCTCTACACGAATGGCCAATCCTCCTGCGAAAAGCTCTACAACAGCGTTCATGTCTCCAAGGTGCTCGATCGCCATCAGCAAGATCCCTATGATCTTCTCCTCACCGAATACTTCACCACAGACTGCCAGCTAGCTGTGGCCAAGCTGCTGCAGTTGCCCATTATCGGATTGAGCACGTGTGCCCTGATGCCATATTTCTATGATCGCATCGATCTACCCGATACGCCGTCATATGTGCAGTCCGAGTTTGTGGGGTTCGCTCAGCCGCTCGAGTGGCACGAGCGTCTACTGAACTTTGTGCAGGCCAAGCTGCTGAAGGTGATCTATCGTCTGCATACCAATCGGGCGGATAATGCACTGATCAAGCGGCATCTCGATGTAGACATCGATGTGGATGAGGTGGCCCGTCAGCAGACTGCTTTCATTTTGGGCAATCAGCATTATTCCCACCTGGGCAGTCGTCCGCAGACACCGCAGTTCCTGGAGGTGGGCGGACTGCATATCAATGGCAGCGAGAAGCAGCAGCTGCCACCAAGGATTGTGCACTTTCTGCAGGCATCTCCACAAGGTGTCATCTTCATCAGTTGGGGCTCCATGGTGCGTGCCTCAAGCATTGATGCAGAGAAATTGTCACACATTCTGCAGGTACTCAATGAGCAAACGTTGAATGTCATCTGGAAGTGGGAAACGGATGCACAAGAGATGCCTCTGCCGCTGAAGCCGGGCAAATTCCTCTTTGTCAAGTGGGCGCCACAGCTGGCGCTGCTGTGTAAGTTGAACCCGTTTATCCTAATACAATTTTGGCTTATGCTTTCCTCTTCCTCTGCTCCAGGTCAACCACGCGTCAAACTCTTCTGGGCACATGCCGGCCTGCTGGGCATGACCGAGGCGCTGCACTGCGGCAAACCGCTGCTCATGACACCCATCTATGGGGATCAGTTTCTCAATGCGCATGCGGCACAGGATCGCGGCATTGGTCTCAAGCTGGACTATCAGCACATTGATGTGCCGCGTCTCCAACAGGCGCTGCAGCAGCTCAGCAATCCCAGGTGAGTGCCGGCAGAGGCAGAGCACTATCAATTTGGAGTAGTTCACTAATATCTTCTCTTTCTCGTCAGCTATGCCGAGCGTGCTTTGAAGCTCTCAAAGATCTTCAATCAGCGTCAAAGAACTCCGCTGGAGACGGCCGTGTGGAGTGTCGAGCATGTGCTGCAGCATGGCAGCTTCGCTGTGGAGCTACTGCAATCGCCGGGCACAGAGCTCAATTGGTTTGTCTATCACTCGCTGGACAGTCTGGCGCTGCTGCTCGCTCTGCTCTGGGTACTTAAGGCCAGCTGGAGTGCTCTAACGCAATCCAATCCTTCACAGCGCCGACGCAAATCGCGTAAATCTTAACGTAAAACTTACAACTTTTATTTGATGTGAACAAATATATATATATAATGTATATAAATGTATACCTATAAGTATGTATGTATATGTATGTAGAAACTTAAGATGTATGCGACGCACTGCGTCTAGTAGCGTTTACGCTGCATGCAATCCCTGCGACACTCCTCGTAGGTGAGAAAATTGTTCTCGGTTGAGGCACAGCCGGTGTAGTAGAAACTCTCACAGTTGCCCGTCTCCCGATTGTAGGCATAGCGTAGCTGCCTACCGCGGCACAAACCCGGCGCCTTGGGCTGCTTGCAGGCAGCTGTGGAAGCTGTGAGGAGGAGGAGGAAATTAGGAATTACCTACAACTTGTCGAGCACGCGGCTTACCCACCTATCAACTGCTTGACATGTTCACGCGTCTGATTCTCCAAACGCAGGCCGAGATTCAATGCGACGCCCATGACCATCAGCAGCCACAGTACTCTCCAGCTAATCATGATAGCGCGCGTAAAAAAATATATATGCACTTCTCCTGGGTTTACTTTTGTTTCGATAATTAGGGGTATTCCTTTGGTTTCGGCGTTGTTTGTTTATTATTATTTATATTTTTATTTTTTGTTGTCAAGTTTCTGTTTCTGACAGCGTCGCATGAACTGTCCGCACAGATGGTTCTCTATAGAGTGTGACGTTGGGGGCATTTGGCAGATTTTTCACAGCTTTCTTTTTGTGCTTCTCTTCTTGTCTCGTTTGCGCACGTAATCGAGTTCTACTTTAGATTCTAGTATTCCGAATTACATACGAGTACATACATATATGATTTAGTCTTCTTTTCACTTTCTGTCTTACTGTTATTCCAATGAGTTAAAACGTGAGTTTGGCCCAAGTTCACATTCGCTTATTTTTCGCTATAAATTGAGCTATAACAACTTTCAAGAGGAATTGGATTGGATTGGAGAACAATTCAAAATTAAAAATTTATCAAGTTTGAAAACCAAAAAAATCTAAAAGGTTCCTACAGTTAGAACTAAACAAATTGATAAAAGCATAAAGATATTTCAAATGCCAACGGGATCTTAGCTTGATCAACTTTGCTATTTACTTAAGATTCCATTAATTCTCTCTGATATACCTAATTCTCAAGATTATACAGTGTTCTAACTCATTTCAAAATATTGTAATATCCTTTAAACAATATGTTGTAATATCCATAATACAATATGTATGATTAACTTAACCACTTAGCCAATATTCTCTTCCAATATTCTTTCCAGATAATTTCAAAACTCTTGTTAAGGCGCATCAATTTGTTATTTATTATAGTTTCTAGCTCATTTAATTAAAAGGTCAATTTTTACTCAGTTATTATATGTACGTATAGAGAGATATATGTATATAGTAAATATATCATGTATAAAGAAATGATGGCTAATGCTAATGAACGAAGAATATTTAGAATAGTTTCACAAAATGCTTAAGACAGTTTTGACGGCTGGATATGGACATGAGACGCGGGTAAAGTGGTGGGGGGAGTAAGGGCACTTGGCCATTGATAATTGCATATGAAGCGAACTTACTGACTATAAGGCAACCCGATTTTTCGTATGTATATATATGTATATATATATGTTTATGTGTTTGCACTTGGTACAATAATTTTACATTAGTTAGAAAACAATTTACAGAGCAAAAGTAGATGATAACATATGCGTGTGTGTGTGTGTGCGTGTGTGTGTGAGTATAGTGTAACGAACCTACTTAAAATTTATATCAGTTTCCAATGAACTAGAAATAATGTTTCTCAATCAATTTACATACATATATAGACATAATAGTATAATAGTTATAAACATAAACTCGTTAATAAATTCATAGTTGTTGCACATGTTCACATATTCTGATATCAGATCGGAGACTTGAGCTGGTTGTGAAAGTGAGTGGGGAAGCTTTGGGACCCTTCTCTGACTATAACACGTTGCACCCAGAACGTTCCTTTTCTCCCTCTCTCTCTATCTCTTTATCTCTCTTTCAGCGCATTGCTAGAGAGCAGTGTCATATATGGTTAAAAAAAAGAGTCTAGAAATCTCTATCCCAGCCGCTGACATCATCTGGTGGCGGTCCCTCTGGATCTGGTGGATAATCATCAAAGTTTCCAGTATCGACGACACTCTTCACCGTCGGCTTAATAGGCGGCTCCAGTGAACGATTCTGCAGTCCCCACCAATAGAAACCGTCGAACCATCTGAAAGGGAGAGGGCAAGAAATAACAGATTAGTTTAAGATACACTCTCAGTTTCCATCTGGAGTACTCACTTGTGCTTCTGTATTTCACTAATGCCACCACGCTGATAACCCAAACGCTCGGCAGGATTATCGCGACAGAGTTTCTTGATAAGATTGCTGGCATTGCGTGTGATATTGCGCGGAAATTCGATGGCATCGATGCCCTTAAGTATGATGTTGTATGTGCGCATGGGATCGGAGCCCGTGAAGGGTGGAGTGCCTGGCGAGGGAGAGAGAGAGAGCTTAGTTACATGATATAGGTATGATTAATCTCTGCTAGCTTACCCGTCAGCAACTCAAACATGAGCACGCCCAGCGACCAGTAATCGGCGCTAATGTCATGGCCACGATTCAATATCACCTCGGGAGCAACATACTCGGGTGTGCCACAGAATGTCCACGTTTTGCGTCCCGACTGCAATTTCTTGGCGAAACCAAAATCAACCAGCTTCACATAACCCTTCTCATCCAACAGCAGATTCTCTGGCTTCAGATCTCTGTAGATTATATTACGCGAATGCAGATAATCGAAGGCCTCCACAACGCATGCGGTATAGAATCTTGTTGTCGCATCATCGAAATTTCCCTTATCCCTCAGTATGGTCCATAATTCACCACCCAGACAACTCTCCATCAACATATACAGATATTTCTTATCCTTGAACGTCTTGAAGAGTTTCACAATAAATTCACAATTTGCCTCGCCCATGATCTCCTTCTCGGACATGATATGCTGCTGTTGGCGTGTCTCCACAATCTGTGATTTCTTCATCTGCTTGAGGGCAAAGGAGCGTGAGCTATCCCCATTCGTTTGCACCAACTCGACGCGACCGAAGCCGCCCACACCCAGAGTGGCGATCACGCGCAGATCGGTTAGATTTATGTCCCGGAACTCCTCGTTGATTCTATGGAAATAAAGAGTTATATCTCAGTTATATCTCATGTATATATAACTGCCACTTGCTACTCACTTTCTGCGCTCCATGGCACCCTCATCGTCATAGCGATGCTTGATCTCATCCAGACTGGAGATCAGCTGATTGAAGGTCTCACGATCAATGACCAAACAGCTAACACCCTCGGCACTTTCACAGATTATGTTCGCCGTGCGCAGATCATCGCTGTGGAAGAGTTAAGATAAATTAATCAGATATATATATAGTATTAGCTCGCTTCTTCAACTTACCCCTGCAGCGCCTTCTCGCCAAAGAAGTCTCCCTTGCCAAGCATCCTGATGAACTTCTCCTCCTGCGTATCCTGCTGCTTAATCGTTACACGCACCTTGCCCTTGGATATGATGAAGAAGGTGTCACCTCGCGCACCCTGTCGCACTATATAATCACCGCGCTGATAATGTGTCTCCTCCAGAACATCGGAGATTTTGATGAGCGTATCCTCTGGCAAATCCTTGAAGATGGGCACACTGCGAGCGAGAAGGAGAGGGTATTATTCTAGTAGCTTGTCGAGAGAACTAATTCAAGCTGCAGATTACAATGGATCTATTTCTATTTTCATATGTGGGTTCATATCAATAAAATATATATAAAAATATATAAATATAAAATATTTAAAAATAATAATTTTCTATATTTATTTTTTATAGTACCCTGGGATCTTTAAGATATTTACAGCGATTGCAGAATCAATTATTATAATTTTTACTGCAGAAGAATTCCCCCCTATACCAAATATTCTGTAGTATAGAGTTCTTCTTGTAATCTTCGCTAATAAAACCAGCAGCACTAATGAAGCCTATTAAAAACAGTATCGTAAATCAGAGTTGCCAGGCTTTTGCAATAAAACCGAAACTCATAAAACTGTGGCCAAGGCAGGAATAATGCCGATCGTCTAATGCACTAGGAAAATTACTTAGTCTATAATATCTTAATGTATGTTCGGTATTTTTTTAGAGAAGTTGTCAATAAATAATCATGCAACTTTTTCGGTAAGGAAATTAACCTTTTTTGTAGCCAACTCTATGCATAAAATATACGTTTTTCTTGCAGTGTACCCAAAAGGTAACTCTTCATGGTCTTCCAAGCGAGTCTACAGGCAGTTAGCTGCTTGAGGCTCGGTTTAAAGTGCCGAGTCAGGGCCTTGCAGGCTTTTTAAATGCACTTTCCATTTCATTTGGCGTAATGCATTTTTCTCTCCCTCTCTCTTTCTCTTCCCCGTTTTTCTCTAACCATTTTTGTGCAATTTAATGGCAAATGAGGCACCCATTAAGGGAGGTAAGTGAAGAGTGGACCCCGGGGGGAGAAGGGGGTAGACAAAACTGTTCCCGCTGCTGCTGCACGCGTTCAATTAAACGCGATTAATTTGTCGGTCACTCACGGCGCCTCCAGTTGGGGCACCTCAAAACTGGTTGCACATTTGATGGAAAAAGAAAGAAGAAATTTCTATGCGTTCGTTGGCCGCGTCGCGTCGCCTCGCGTCGCACTACTCTGTGTCCATTTTTGAGCACTGCACGTCATCGCAATAGACATATATGAAAGACGCCCATGACCATGACGACGCGTCGTCTCCAGCTGCAGCTTCAGCTCGTTGCAGCTCCATCTCGAGCGCGCGCGAGCTCATGCTGAAGCTGTCTGCCCATTTGATGGAGAAAGTTGCCACAACAAAATAGCAAAAAAAAAATACAAAAAAAAAATCCTTAAATCGAGTCAAAAACTTGCGGAATCGATACAATTTAGCGCGAATTCGCGTTAATTACAATGTAAAAAAAACTAATTAAATGCGAACATGCAACGAGGAAGTCGAAAATGATTGATCTTTAGGGTTATCGGTAGCATTTCCTAGGGATATATATCTATAATTTTCAATAGATATTGCTTATACCATATCTCCCTATATTGCCCTTTCTTATCCTTTCTTATCTACTGTTTATCTTATTTACGGTATCTTTTACCCTCTGGGTAATCCTAAATAACGATCAGTTTTACTATCACTCTCTTTTTATATTCCAACTGATATTCCTTTGGCATATCGCTAGCTCTAGAGGTTTTGTTTCCTTTTAGAAGTTATCTACCCTCTCAGCCCACTCACCTCTTGAGGAAATCCGTATACTCCGCCTGCCTGATCAGCCCGGTGCGCATCATGATCGTCTGGAAACATTGACGCTCGATCGCCCACAGATTACACTCACTGATTGCGGTAATTGTTGCCGTACGCTGGCAATTGTAGAGTATTGCCAATTCGCCGAGAACCTTAGCGCCAGACAATGTTGAGAGATATTTACCCTCACGGGAAACCTCAACGCGTCCATCTGTGAAGGGAAGAAAGAGATAGAAGAGCATCAATTATCAGTAAGAAATTTATTTAAGGGGGGAAGACAAACAAAATATTGATTCGTCAATTAGAGAGAAAGAGAGAGAGAGCAAGAGAGACGCAAGAATGCAAATAAAATGTGTAAATAAATAAACAAAATTGTTTATATGGAAAATTTTAGACTTAATAAAGATAATACATTAATCTTAGATCGTAATAAAACCAAATAATAATCTCTATGAAGGGAAGTATATAACTTTCCCTTTCTTCCCTTCAACCCATTTCCAACCAACTCTTACCACTGTTGCCTTCCTGCTCCTCCTCCTCTTCCTCGTGCTCCTGCTCCTCCTGCTGCTGCGTTGCCGACTGCTCCTTGAGATTCCCAGTGCGTCGTCGTCGCGCATATGTGTGCACGGGCACAATGAGACGTGGACGCGGTATGCAGAAGCCTTCGCCATTGAGATCCTTTGAGCTGCCATTGCTGCTGGCTGTGGGCGAGATGTGGCGCTGCTGCTGCTCCTCCTCCAGTCGCAATCCCTGCAGTGCTTGCTCCAGACTGTGTCGTCGTCGGGGCACAGTGACAACAGCGGGAGTAATGTGGGCAGAACGTGACGCAGTGGAATGATGTGGCATGCGTATGGTGGCATAACGCTGCACACTTGTCTGGGATCTGCTTAGAGATTTGCTTGGGCTGCCATTGCAGCTGCTGCTGGTGGCACGTTGCTTCGCTTGGGTGGGCGGTGCTGGCGGTGGCTCTGTGGGTGGTGGCAGTAGACGTGGTTGCGGTTGTTGGCAGATGACACGCTGTTCCTGCTGCTGCTGCTGCTGCAGCTGCTCCCCTAGGCTGCTGAATGTGGCATAGGGAGAGCTGTTGCTGCTGCTGCTGGGATTCTTCAGCTTGGTTGCACGCAGGGTGACATAGCTGGGTGGCATCTGTTGCAACATTGTTTGGGAGCGACGCAGCGAGGGCGGCTTCACGGATACCTGTTGGCGGGGGCGTGGCAAACGTGGACGTTCCGTGGGATCAAGCACATAATGATTGACAGTTGCAGGCGGCGTAGTAGTTGAGGATTTGATTGGCTTCTCCAGCTGCTCCTGCTCCATATCTGGCTGCTCCTCTACCCAACCATTGTGTAGCTGCTGCTTGTGATGCTGCAATGCCGATGGACGATATCCGTTCAACTCCTTCATGCTGTGCACAATACGTTTATCACGTGCCTGCTCCAATTCCAGCTGCCTAATCTTCTCCAGCGTCATTTGATATTTACTCAGCACAGAGATGCCATCCAGCAGAAAGCTGCTCGCATTGCTCGCTTGGCGATTGAGTGTGCGTAGTGGGGGCGGCGTATTGGCAGCTGGAGCACCAGACGCCGGAGCTGGCGATGCATTTGCTGCCTGCAACCAATTGGCCTCATAGAGCGCACCCATGGCACTGCTGCTGTCCAGCGAGAGACTTGCATCCACTGCCTTGCCCGGATAATGTTTGATTTTCATGATTTTTTCTTGGGGTTTTCCTTAGGGGGTTTTCCCTTTACACTGATTTATTTCACTGTGTGCCGCCACGACAACACGTTGGCTACGTGATTTGTTGCTTTGGCGGCTTCTCTTGGCTTCACTTGTTGTTGTTGTTGTTTTTATAGGTATTTATTGTTGTTGTCTTTTGCATAACCATTTCATGAAATTCGCGCTTGGAATTTTGACGAGTCAGCAGAGCGATACCAAAAACCCCTCTACCTCTGCCAAGCAATACCTAAATTGTATACACGGCGGGATTTTCTATTATTTATATTAGTCAAGCGATTTGTTGTCGATGTTGTAAACTTTCCAAACAATCTGTCTACACTTTAATCTGCATAAACCTCGAACCTTACGCTAAACTTTCCGCACACACACACACGAAATACGATCGTAACCCGATCACTTGTTTAAACATTTGCCGAGAGACTCTTAACTCTGTTTCTGTGTTTGTTATTTTTGTTTACTCTAAGCCAGACTGAACGTGAGTTTTGTCATATTGAATATTTCACTTTAATAAATTACAATTAGTTTTAGTTTTGCTCGAATAAGCATGTGAATGAATGAATGAATCGTGTTAAACGAACGAGTGCACGCAATTTTAATCATCATAGCAAAAATTGCCCTTAAAAGCGTGTGCTGCATACTATGTGTAAACAAAGGGAAGAGAGAGAGGGAGGGAGAGAGGGAGGAGTGAGTGAGAAAGTTACAATAGATCATGATGACAGACAGATGACGTACGTAGTGAATGATGACTTCAGCAATGATATAAAGTGGAGTAGAGCATAACCGATTGATCGAGTGCAAGATATGGCAATAGATCACTGAAGATCACTCAAGATCACTGCGAAAAAACTAAGAAAATAGCTGTACTAACTCAGAGCACTTAGTTAAAGTCACACGATAAGTCTATATATATCTTCGTTCTCTGAAGATCACTTTTACTAGAAGAAAGTTAAAGCAAAGAAAGTTAAAGTACAAGATCAGTGAAAATTACAGAACGTAGCTAGATTAACTAAAGATTACTTTTTAAAAGTAAACCAACAAGTCAAAAATGATCAATAGCGCCAAATAACTAGATCAGTGATCAGAAAACTGTTAATTCAAACAGGATCATACGATCACTTAAGATCAGCGATTTAAGCTCAACCAACCAGACTGATCTACAAAACGAGAAAAGCGAATCAAATGATTGATCATTTAATGCGAAAATATGAAAAATATACCCTTAATAAGCTGCATAAAAAAATACTGACTCAAACATGTTTACTGATGCGACAATCGAGAGTGTTTTTTTTCTGGCATCCAGGTGTGTCACAGAAGTCGATCGTGACAGATCAATCAGAGAGTAAATAATGCAAAACGAAGACAGATCTGTCGAGTCTGCGCACTTATTACTCATTTTTCTTCTTTTTTTTGTCGTTTTCGTTAATGATCGCATAAGCAGCCGAGACTAATCTAAAGCAAAACAAAATAATATCGTAGATCGGTAGAGTAGATGACGATGACTAATCCTACTTGTTTACTTAATAGATTACAAATGACTTTTGTAAATCCAAAAGAGAAGTAAACATTCAATATTTGCGATCGTGGCATTTCGAGGGAAATCTGAGAAAGCAACGCTAAAACACACAAAACTTCGCACATACGTTGGAAAACTGACTCATGGGAGTTACCCAGAGAGTTAATTATGAATGTTGTGATAACTGATGCCGATCATAACGATCGTTGTTCATTCACAACGATCCGGTAAACATAGAAACAATTTGCGTAAATTGTAACACATACACCAAATAGAGTTGCCATTCAGTGAGTGGAAACAACTCTGGTAATTTGTGCTTATCACACAACAAGTTCCCGAAACGATAACAACTTTTCCTTTAACTTATTCGATAACAATCATAGTAAAACACAAGCAAAGGGGAAAACTTTTCTATTAAAAACGAGTTTCGAAAAAACCGAAAGGCGATGCCTTATAGAGGGGCAGGCGGGAGGGCGACAGAGTTCAAAGAGTTTTTTTAATTTTTTTTTGGCGGCCAAAAAATAACAATTCAATGCGGAAATCCGTTACGCAAAGTTGAACAACTTTAACAGACACAGACTGTACAGGGTACACACTATATCTCTCTCTCTATATATACGATATGGACTGCAGCTGGCCAAAAGGTTTTGCAATATTGGACGTGTTCGGCTCTTAATGGAGCTGCCCGGGCAAGGTCAGCGAGTTGGCTAAGCGCGTTGGTCGCGCTGTGCTGCGATTTGAATACAATCGCGAGTTGAGTTGAGAATTCGCAAAAGCGGTTTAACATTTGGCTTAAACCGAGCTCTATCTCGCTCTCTCTTTGTCTCGGTCTCGGTCTTGCTCTCTCACGGCTATTTATAGCCAAAAGGTAACGGTTGTCTGCGCGTCAGAAGAGAGAGAGAGAGACGCCCAGTCGCTGTGACCAGACCAGCCTCAATTAAAGCCAGGTTAGTCACAGACAGTTGCCTTATATGCCAAGGGCAGGAGATTTTATAATCTTAGCTCACTACCAAGCACGCTTGCCTCACATACGATATCATTATTATAACTATTGTATCTCACTTGTCGCTTCTTCTTCTTCACGTACTCTTTCTATATATACATATATCTATCTCCCCCTCTCTCTCTCTGTATTGTCATTAAAAATTCATTGAGTTAGTCACTTTTTTTTCGGTATTTTTGAGCTTGACTGACCGCATTTCTTGTTATTATCATAATAAATATTTATCATGTGTCTTTTGTCTGTCTATGCTAATGAAGAAAGTTACAAAAAAAATTTGATTGACAATACTGTCTGACTATACACACTTTATTAGATTGTTGTCAAACCAGAATCAGGCTAACAGTTTGAGCCAGCTCATTAGCCAAGAAATTTGCGAATCTTAACTGGTATAATTTGTTTATTCTTTGTATATAATATAACTACCTTTTAGCATCACAATAAACGATCAAACGATTTTATCTTAGATAACGTATATAATAATGGGTACCCTTCTCTACCTTTTATGTTTTTGCGGTGTGAACTTGAAACTCGATATGAATACAAGTAAAAATTTGTTATAAAATCATTTTTCTGATAAAGCGAAAAAAAACCCAACGATCATATAACAATCATATTCGTAATGAAATTGTTTGCAAGTTCCCGTTTTCACTTTTGAAAAGATATGTATATACTTTATATATACAGAGAAACTGATCGCTAATTGAAATCACTTGACATTGGAGATTTCCATTTCTTAATTTAGCGCGAAACAATTAAATCGCATCGCAATCCTCACAACGAACTTTACAAGTATCATAAAATCACGATAAATTATCAAGTTCTTATTTGCAATACCACGTGAAGCGATAAAAAGAAAAAACTTTATAAAGTTATAAAAGATCATAAGATTCTCAAATCCTATTAAAAATAAAGATACTATAGCGAAAACACATCGATCACTTCAAGTTCCCTTTGCCAAAATACTGGAAAGTTTAATGAACACAAATGATCTCATCACGAGACTTAAATATACTATATAAAAGAGTTTTTGTAGAGAGCAGACAAATCAATAAAAAACGATCAGTCAAATAACAGGCTATTACAGAAATTCCCCAATAAAAGAGAAGCTTCTATGGGGAGATAGGAAATTCCCAAAGATTAAGAGGAAATACGATCATTTCCATAAAATCATTTCCTTCATTTCGAAGTCGAATTACCAGTTAATTTTCCTCCCCTCGATATGCTTGATCAACCTGTTCCGATCGCGAGTTACTCAATCCAAGAGATCAGCAGAGTTCGTTGTTAAGCGTGTCGTTTGAGGTCAAAGAAGTCGAAACAGATGGTAACCTAATGTGGATGGTGGGGGAGGGGTTTGGCCCCTTAAGCTACTGGAAAAGTGAGAGTGCCCCACGGTCATATTCAACCATCCAACCACCCGGCTTAACGATCACTTGAGACAAATGAGCTTTGAAAGAAGTCAAATGGGGCAACAAAAGAGAATACGAATGAAACAAAACGCACAACATTAACACACTTTTCTCTCTCTCCCAGTCTCCAGTTGGATTCTTCAGTCTTTAAGTCTCGCCTCATCTACGCTTTATGGTCTTAAGAGGTTATTCTTTTTTTTTTGTTGATTGTCTTTAACTTTCGCACGATTTCTAATTTAATGTTCTTCTTCTTCTTCTTGCTCATTGCGATATGATATGCTGCCCACGTTTCCCGCATTTTTATAGAACTTTCTGCAAAAATGAGTTTTCTCAACGCGCACTCTCAACATTCTTGCACGAATCGGTTTTATATAGTATCTGGTACGTCGTAATCTTAATGTGATTCCAGCATGACATAAATCAGTTTAATTGTGAGTCGAGTTACGGTTTGATTTTGCCTTTTTTTTTGTTTTTCTTTTTTGGTTTTGATTTTCGTAACGTGTCGACATTTGGCATTTTTGCTTGGACCTTTTCGAACATTTTGAGTTTTTTTTTTTTTTTACTTCACTCTTTTTCGGACCAATGACCGACAAAATACAAATGCGCGAAATACGAACTCAGGTAGAGGTGAGGAGAGCAGAAGAAGGGAGGGAGAACAACTGTGGAAAACCACAAAACCGGAATTCTTCAAGTGATCTTTTCGTACACGAAATAAAACAAAAAAGCAACAGCAAAAACAACAACAAAATTGAGCAAAATGTACTGTAACTTCAGAGAGCCGATTCCCGTTTCGTACGTTTCGTTCCACTTTGTCCCCCCTCTTCCTCTTCTTTTTGCTCTTTTCCTTCCTCGATCTATGCATGTCACGCCCACAGAGTGTGGGCAGTTGTAACGCGCTTCAAGTATAAAATACACTTTCACTTTTTTTTGTCTTTCTGTTTTTTTTTTGTTTTTTCGTTTTTTCCGCTTTTTGTTTCTCCTCAAGAATTCTTCAAGCCAAAAGCAATTCGTAGAAACCGCATTGTTGTGTTTCTTCTTGTTGTTGTTGGGGAGTTTTCAACATAATTTCTGGTTTATAGCCGGGTTTTTTTCGATTTGGTTTTGTAAACACACATGGGAAAAACGGTGCACAGAACGAGCGAGAGTGTGGAGGAGAGAAGAGTGCACAGAATACGAACAAGAAAATAAAATGTTTTGTATTTATGTAATTCTCGTGTTGAAAATAGCGCAAAAAAGCGTGTTAAAGGCATTGTTATTATCGCTGTGAGCTTATTAATTACGCGTGCGCGTGTGTGTGTGTGTGTGCAACAACAATAGCGCGAGTTCGGTTATTAAACATAAGTAAGTATTATATTATTTTTTCTTTGAGCTATGCCTTTTGTTGTTGCAATATTCCACGCGCGACGAAGCATGCACATACAACAATAATATGCAAAAAACTGCAAGCGATACGACTCACGAAGCACGACGCACGCGACTCACGCGATGTTTTTGTTGTTGTTGTTACGCCGCTTACGAGTATTGAAAATGTTGTTGTTGTTTTTACTGTATTTTTGCAGGCACAGCGCGCATGCGTCTCGCACGTTCACTCGCTACGCTGCCTGCCAAACGAATGCCAAACGATTTGCTGCTGCTGTGATTCGAACAGCCTGCGCAGCCAGAGAGAGAGAGAGCTGAGAGCGCAGTGTAGCGCAGGGAGAGAGCACAACTGAGAGTGGAAGCAAACGACATCTCATGCGCGCATCGCGTACACAGCTGAGAGTGCGGGTGAGAGAGCACAGCGCAGCACAGCATAAAACGTGTGTGAGTCTGCGAGAGCAACGAACACACACACGCACACGCATACTCACATGGACGTGGACGAAAACAAGTGCGTTACTTTTGCATAGGGCAAGGTCGACTTGCAGCTCTGCTACAGCAGCGTGAAATTTAGTACAAATTTCTAATTGTATAAGCGGAATTATGTAACTCATTTATACAAGTTTGACGTGTTTTTGTAAAAGGAAATAAATATGAAAACATTATGACATTATTTTTAACTCTTTTTGGAGTGTTAATGCGGCAATTATGAACATATAAATACAAAATACTTGTAGATAGCTAAGACATTGTTTGAGTACTTGAACTACCCTGACCATTATTCATAATTTTATGCCACACCGAGCAGTTTCATTTTCAAAGTAAATTTAATTCATTATCACTATACATAGCTTTGCTATTTTTGCATGGTATTCCAATAATAACAAGTGCTTCCCAATAATGATTGGGGCGACTTGCCTATTTGTTGTGATGCTCTCACAGACGCAGACGCTGCTGATACAGCGGCCTCTATACTAATCAGTAACACTTTTTTCTTTTTCAATAACTAAATACCTTATCACAAGTGGTTCGACGTACGTTACGTTTTGTTATCAATACGTGTTTTTTTTTTAAAGCTGACTTGACAAACTTGGTCATGAGTACGGATGTGCTCGAACACTGGGGTTATCATTTCATTCATTTAGGGTATGCGATACGCCTACTTTGTCGCCACTTGTCGGATTTTTGCACATCTGTTGCACAGCTCAAATTTCGCTCTCAGAGAGCAAGAGAACGTGAGAGCGTGAGAGAGAGAGAGGGTGTGTGTGTGTGTGTGTGTGTATTGGTTGCCTGTGGCAACAGCAACAGCTGCAGCATGACATCTGTTGTTGTTGTTGTTGCTGCTGCTGCTGCAGCTGCAGCCGGCTTTCAAGTGCGGAGGTTGCGCGCAGCTTAAGGAAGCAGCAGCAACTGTCGCTGAAGTTGTTGCATGCATCATCATCAACGGGGTTTTGTCTTAATGAGGAAGGGAAGCATCGTCTCGTTTCATTTTTTTTTTTCTCGTCACCTTTAGAGCATATTATAATTGGGTATACTATGGACTATATAATGCAATTAGTCGCTGCTCGTCGCCCCTTGGCGCAATTAAAATGCAAAGCAAACGTAAAACTAAAAGCAAAAAAAAAAACCTTGACTTAAAGTCGAATTATTTAAAAAATAAAAAGACAATTAGACAAACACACACCCAAATGAAAGGAAAATCGCGAAAATATTCGCTTGGGGAGCAGCAGCAGCAGCCACAGCTGCCCCAGACGACATTTGCCGCTGACATTTTGTCGCTGTGTGGGTGCGACCAGAGTCGATGGAGTCGAGCGCATTTCTGGGAGGGCACAAGGCACACAAGCAGAGAGACCAGCCAAAAATGCGCTGCGAGCTGAAAAGTCGCGACGCTGCGCACGTGCAGCGTGTGCTGTGTGGCAGGCAGAGTAGGCGCGCTGTGGCTTATCTGCCACAACGAGTTGCACGATCGGCAGACGGAACTGCGACGGATCGCGACGTTGCGCTGCTGTGGGCGCAATAAGCAAACAAGTCGCGGTCGGAGGAGGAGCTGCTGAGTTAGGTCGGAAATGCAGTTACACTTTTGCCATTGCATACTTTGCAGCTGCCTGAGAAAACGCACTGAGCTGTTAGAAAAGCATTGCATACTTCGTTGAGCAACTATAACATTTATGTTAACAAACTGTTAACATTTGGCAAGCAGTGCAGCTCAGCGCACTGAACCACTGTTATTGTTAACACAACCTGTTAAGGCGCTGTTAGCCAAAGAATCCAAGCAGTGCAGTTTCGAGTTTTTTAAAATTTTTCGATATTTTGGAAATTTATGTAAGGGTCCCCCCTATGATTTTTCAAAACAAATTTTTTTTTTTAAATTTTAAATCGCCAGTTTTTAGTTTTAATCGATTGCGGAGGTCGAAATTAGTACTAAACAATTGTTTAAGTCGATTTTAAACGATACGTAATTTTGACCCAAAAATCATGACGACATGGTCAAAAAATTAGACATGTAACACCCTCAACGGGTCTGGTACCCTCATTTTACATCGATCGTAACTTTCTTAAAAATCATACGATTTTCACGTGGAATGACATTTTCTTTATGTTTTAACAACCTGAGTGATTCTCCATTTAAAAAATGGCAAAATGTATATTTTGAAATTTTTCGAAATTTTGGAAATTTATGTAAGAGTCCACCCTATGATTTTTCAAAAAAAAATTTTTTTTTTCAAATTTTAAATCACGAGTTTTAAAGTTTAATCGATTACTGAGGTCAACTTTAGTACTAAACAATTGTTTAAATCGATTTTAAACGATACTTAATTTTGGCCCGAAAATCATGTCGAAAAGGTGTAAAAATTAGACATGTAACACCCTCAACGGGTCTGGTACCCTAATTTTACACCGATCGTAACTTTCTTAAAAATCAAACGATTTTCACGCGGAATGACATTTTGTTTATGTTTTAACAACCTGGGTGATTCAACATTTAAAAAATAACAAAATGTATATTTTGAATTTTTCCGATATTTTGAAAATTTATGTAAGGGTCCACCCTATGATTTTTCAACAAACATTTTTTTTGTAAAATTTTAAATCGCGAGTTTTTAATTTTAATCGATTGCAGAGGTCAAAATAAGTACTAAACAATTGTTTAAATCGATTTTAAACGATACTTAATTTTGACCCAAAAATCATGTCGAAATGGTCAAAAAATTAGACATGTAACAACCTCAACAGGTCTGGTACCCTCATTTTACACCGATCGTAACTTTCTTAAAAATCAAACGATTTTCACGCGGAATGACATTTTGTTTATGTTTAAATAAACTGAGTGATTCTACATTTAAAAAATGGCAAAATGTATATTTTGAAATTTTTCGAAATTTTGGAAATTTATGTAAGGGTCCACCCTATGATTTTTCAAAAAAAAATTTTTTTTTCAAATTTCAAATCGCGACTTTTTAATTTTAATCGATTGCGGAGGTCAAAATTAGTACTAAACAATTGTTTAAATCGATTTTAAACGATACTTAATTTTGACCCAAAAATCATGTCGAAATGGTCAAAAAATTAGACATGTAACAACCTCAACAGGTCTGGTACCCTCAGTTTACACCGATCGTAACTTTCTTAAAAATCAAACGATTTTTACGCGGAATGACATTTTGTTTATGATTTAACAACCTATAGGATTCTACATTTAAAAAATATCTAATGGAAAAGTTGGAAATTTATGTAATATCATTAAAAATTCCTCCAATTGACGAATCAACTTAAGCACTTCTTTTACAATTCTGTTAGGGATTTTTCAACACTCACCTTCCATAACGTACACAATGCTGCCGACATCTCCCTCCTTGATGATCAAGTTCTTAGCTGGATACTTCACGGGATACATGCAATCGACAATTTCACGTATTTGCGCCAAATCCAGATTCTTCATGAAGTCATTATCCAAAATGGCCGCTTTGATAAGTTCACGGGAGCTGGCCAAAAAAAACGAGAGATAACAGAAATAAATAAATTGTATCAACAATTTGTTGCAGTTGCCACAAATGGTAGCAAACTGTCAATTGGCTTAGGATAGTAGGTACTAAAATGATCCATAATCGCGATCAGTACGAATAGAGGCCCAATTAATTTCGCGACTGACACATATAAATCGCCTTTTATCTGCCTGGTCGAGCAACATGCAACACAACACGACATGTTGGACGTGAAATAAAATCCAAATTTTTATACGATATGAAATTAACAAATATATATACGAACTAGGGGGGGACTCTAGGAAGGGGAGGGGGTACCTAGCCATGTTGCCTATGCCTGTAAATGTCAAATGGCTTTATCTGTCAGCGAATTTGACAAGCGAAACCAAACCGTAACCGTGTACGCATACCGCCAAGTCAAGTCAAGCCAATCCGAGCCAAGCCAAGCCAAGCCGAGCCGAGCCTGGGCCTATTAATTAAAGCCATAACTACACTGGGGGAGAGAGACAGATCGGGGATCGGATCGAAGATCGGGGGGCGTAACACGCGGGCAATGCCTGTCGACGGTTCGCTCAAGCAATTTGTTAGCTTCCCACTTATATAGGCGAGCACAAGAGAATTCCAAATTCCAATTCCGATGGGCAATCCTCCTTCTGGCAACACAGGTGTCACACTGCCTACCAATTTTTGTGGCGCCAATTTGGCAGCACAGTTATGCGTGTTACGAGAGGTCGCAGTCGGATCGAGGAAGCAACCACTTTAATTTCACAAGCTGCGACGGTTTTTGGTTTTTAGTACTTTTTTCTCGGGGTTTTTCGAAAGAAAAATGCGTATTAGATTTCAACGCCACGACACGGCCCGAGTCCCGGCCAGACTCGGTATGGGTTTTTCTTTTTACTTATTTTTTTTTTGGTTATTTGGGCACCCCGAAAACGGGTTGGCCACGCACAGTGGACGGCGGCGGCGGTGTTGGCGCTGTCGTGCGTGGTGCTGGCTGCCTGATCGTGTTGCTGTTGGTGCAACACCCGCGGCGCTGTTCCAACGCCACAAGTTGCAGCCAGCTTGGGTAGGGGATATGTTATGCAGGTGGGGTATATTGGTTGTAGTAGGAAGTGGAGTAATAATATAGAAGAAAAGGCCCCTTTCCCAGCTTAACCTTCTACTACATTTGCTTATTCCTAGTAGATCATTCTCTATTAATTATTATATATAATTAAAGCTAATTTCCCCAGAAGTTTATTATATATAAAGTTTAAAAATATAAACTTTCTTTCTATTTAACATAAGCTTATTATGGAATTTTCTAGCAATATTTCCAAAATTTATCCATTTACAGAGCATCCCTCTAGTCGTTCAATTAAGCTACAACTTCTACATTTGTTATGCGTTAATTATCACGCACAAAAATGCGTGTAGTGTGCAATTTGTGTTGCCCACGGTGCGACAGTGGCGCGCAGAAGTAACTGCATTGCCAGGCAGCCAGTCAGGCAAGGAGAGGCTACCAGGCACCACAGGCATGGGAGCAATCTCTGGCCATGCCACAGCAGGCACACCGCAGGCGAGTCGAAACAATTAATAGCTTCAATTAGACCTACGGGGCGTGCTGCCAGGCAGGCAGGCAGGGAGTCAAGCAGGGAGGCAGCCAGTCGAGTCTGTCTGTCGGAAGCTATAACCATTTATATGACTATATTTGTGCGTAAATTTCGATTTTATGTATGCCAAGGCGTCCCCTCAGTCAATGAGTCGCTGAGCTGCACCCATTTCTGTTTTCCTGCCTCCTTTCGAGATCGAGAGATCACAGATCGCAGTTCAAAAAAAAAGGCGCAATCGTGGCAACTCCCAATTGAAATTGAAATTGAAATCGAGAGTGCAAAGTGATCATTAGCGACAGCCAAAAGTGCATAATGCAGAGTGGCAGCCTCAGCTGATACTGGAACACCCCACACACACACACACCCCACACACACACTCTACCCACCAGGTGAGACACTTAACAGCATCACAAATAAATCGCATGATCTATGGGTAAATTCATAAAGATTGTGAGTTAAAAAGAGCGAGTGAATCACTTGTATGCCAACACAAACGAATACTTTATGGGTACTCATTGAGTTGCTCTAAATTTGGAATTTATTAAGTGAATAAGTGTGTGAAAATATCAAATAAATATGCCAAATTACTGGCTTAATTAAAACAAGATTTCCTTATTTATAAAAGGTTTTAAAATTTAGAAAATACTCAAAGAAATTCCCAAATTTTTCAAATATTTTTGGAATGTTTATTGTATTATATATTCTAGACTTTTGCGACTATTATCTTAACATTTTAATGCCACGCAAATATTTAAATCTTTAAACTAATGCTCTCTAATCTCAAAACATATAAAGCTATAAATACTTGGCAAATGTTTGCTATAAAAACAACAGAGAGTTCGTTTTTTCTTGTTGACAAATTGGAAATTAATGGGTAACTATTTATAGTACGATATATGTATGTATATTGCTTATATGTATGGAAAAAGCTTGAAAGAAACTGTAACTTTCCGGTAGAACCCTTTAATAATAATTAAACTATTTACTATTATTACAGTCGGCACGTAATTCCCATAAAATCTGTTGTGATTATATAGCTACAGTACATTATGCAATTAACTTAGTTAGCTTACAAAGAAAATTCTCTCTTCAACTATGGTTTGGTTGGTTTTATAGCAAGTTCTATCAGGCAACCCGCTGGCAAACGACGCACGACACAATTTCGCACAATTTTCTGGCATTATTTATTAGATGGCCCCGCTGAAAGACCCCAAAAGAGACTCTAAGAGATAGGAGTGTGTGTGTGTGCCCCATGTGGCCTACGGCGCTTTTGATTTATGCCATGCAAGTGTCAAAAAATGTCCTGTTGCACACACACACACACAAACCCAACTGAAAGACAACATACATGGTACATGGTAGATCGTAGATCGTGATAGAGTTGGTCAACTGGTCACCCTACTCTCCCCTCCTCTCCTCTCCTCTCCGCCCACAACTGCCTCCCCATCTTAAGCTGTGGACACAACGTGCGTTCCAAGTCGGATTTCAATTTGCCGCGATTTTCACTGATTGTGTCAGCAGCTTTTTTTTTATAGCAGTTTTCAGCCGAAAAGCCGCATAAATTGCCTAGCAAAAGCTAACAAATTTGCCACATTATTTAATGCCAAATGTAAATTTGTCACACACATGGAATACATTAGATATAAAGCCGCAGATCGAAGAATGCAAATGCAATAAAATAGTAAGAAGGTTATCTCAATAAGATTGGCGAATATGCGATAAAAAAAATATTCATAAATTGAGCTTAAAAGTGGAAAATTGCTAAACATATCTTAATACCCATTATATAGGTAGTAAGAAAGGTTGGTTTGGCTTATAGGGAAGGCGTATGCAAATATAAGAATATTAAAAATCTAAAAAGATTAGGGGTTAATTAAGGAAAATAAAATATACTCATTTAAGAGCTCGAATAACAAACAAAAAGTTATATATACCATACGAAAATCGCATAGTTTTTCATTCAGTTATGATAGTTATGATAAGATCGATCGTCAGATACTTTTTTATCTCATAAATAAGTTTTCGGTTTTATGAAATTATGATACAATAAAAACAATTAAATAATTCAATAGATATATCACAATGAAAGATATATCATTACTAGTATTTCCCATGCCCCAACCTTACCCATCCCTGAGTACACACTCATTTATCTTGGGCGTTGCCCAACCCCTTTACGAAATTCCTCCCACAACCTTGTCTCGAATACAACATCAACGTCACACGAGACAAGTTCAAAGACGCTAGAATAATTCCCTAGGCCTTCCTTATCCCGATCTAGACCGATCTACACCGATCATTGACAGCCAATTGAGTGCGCGTGTCGCCTCAACGTATAATTTGCTCATTTGCCGCCATCGCCACCAACGCAGCAGGAAATATCTTGAGCGGGGGAGGGAAAAAAGATATCTAAATATTTATGTTTTTTATGTTTTCCCCCCTCCCTCCCCACACACAAGATGGGCAGAAAGAAGGAAAACAAAAAAGTGCAAAATACCAGATGATCTCTTTCTCGACCAGATCAGGCCAGAAACCAAACAGACCAAACAGACCGCATGGTTTCATCGGGCGTGAGGCGCAAAGTGTGAAAATCCGTAAGCCCGACAGATCAGTGTAGATCGAAATATAAAAATATAAAGGAAAAAAAAAACGGTATACAGCAGAAATGCGCCCACGCATTTTCACACAGATTTAACAGCCTTGGGTAGGGGTATTATCACTAGACAATGAACTTTACCAGACACGATATATATCTACTTATATATGTATATGTTTTTACGATCCGAGTTCGAATACTTTTTCTATTGTTTGTTTTACGATGCAAGCAATAAAAGAAAATATATCATTTTATATACATATGTCGATGGTTGAGAATAGGATATACGATATTCGTACAATCTTTGTTTATTTTTCTTTCATTCGCACCTTTTCTTTTATTTCAATTTAGCAAACTGTTTGGCATATTCTATTTTCACTTTTAGTTAAAAAATAGAAATCTATGAAAAATTGGGATTTTTTTCTTATTTTTTTTTTGCCTGCCACATGGCGCAATGATGTCGTCGTCATCGTCGTCGTCGTGCCCCAATTGGCACTGTCTATAGGGGGAAGCTTTTTCTATATAACATATGACACTGGCCAAGGCCATTTCATTGATTTGTGGGGGTAAAAAGGGAATCCGTCCCAAACTGTCAGCAGAAATTTTAATAAACGCATTTTGGGAACTGTCGAAAGAGCGAAAATCGAAACGCGCCACTGCGACTGCTGATATTGATTAAGATCGCCTTCATATAACACTAATGACGATCATTATCGCCATAGCTATATATATACACATACATACATACTATATTTATATTCAAGTCTGGGATCTATATATAAACATAGTCATAATGCGCGGCTAATCTACAGCTAACTCTCGAGGGGCGCATGTGGGTACTACATGCTGATCTCTTACTCGATTTAATCAGCAAAGTGTTCCAAATTTCAATGTCTCTCGAAAGTGAGGATGTTTGTTAGGGAATTATAAATATATAAGTAGATTAGGCTGAATGATATTATTAATTAATTTTCAAGTCTTTATCGCATGAAGAGCAGCAACAAATCATGTTAGACACATAAGCTCATAAATTTTGAATTATATTGTCGATCTATTCAAACCTTTATCAAAGTTCTACGAACAACTATTTATGTATTTCTTTATGACTCTACTCATATAATATTATCTTATTTCTAAGTAGACTCGTGCTCATTTATTTATTTATCAATCAAAACCCATCAAATACTTTTTGGAACATTAAAAAATCGGAGTTTATTAAAGAATTTATTGAAAACCTTTAAGAGGTGAACAATAGAACATATTTTTGTCTTTTAAGCGATTGTTTTATATTATATATTTCAAACTTTTACACAAATTCAAGACATATTTCGGTTTTTGTTACTTAAATCGAAAATTCATCTAAATCGTATCTATATTTTCATTTCTAACTCCCCTAAAAACATTTCAAAATCACAATTTAAAAGTTTTCTATCCCAAATTGCAAAGATATACAATATATATGATTTTTAAGAATTGTTTCATTTAAAAAATCATATTCCATTCTATAAGATCTCTAGCTTTATTTTAATTCATCTCAAATTGAAATCTATCAAAACTTTCCATGGAACAATTCCAAAATTGCAATAGATTAGAAATCTACAAGATTTATATAGTTTTCTATATCACCTCGATCACCCCCCCCCCTCAGTAGACTTACCGCTCATCCTTCTCGTATTTGGGGAAACTGACATGCTCCAGCAGCACCGATGATTCGCTCTGTGGTTCCGCCGAGATACCCTGGGCACGCTGTCGCTGAAAGGTTTGTCCCGACTTGCGTGTGGCACCTGTTGCCGTTTGTGATCCACCAGCAACACCGGAGGCACCACTGCCTCCTCCTCCGGCAGCACTGCCACTGCCACCACTTCCTGCCCCACTGCCAGCATGTCCCGCTGCACTGCTGCGACTGAAGGGGAAGACACTCTGGAATTTATCCAGATGCGAACGTAACTCTGCAATCTCGTTATCCTTGAATTGTAGAGCACGTTGCATCTCTTGGATCTTCAGCTCCTTGGCCTGTATGATCTGTATGAAACGTTCCTCTTGCGCCGTTGCAGCAACATATGTGATCTGTGGATCGACCATGCCCACAGGTGAGGATGTGGCTGAGCAGGGGCTGCCGGGGGGCGGGCAGCCGGAAATGCGTAAGCTCTGCATTTGTTGGGCCAAAGCCAGCGAATTGGGCGGCTGCTGCTGCTGCTGCTGTTGCTGCTGCTGCAATTGCTGCAACTGTTGTTGTTGCTGCTGCTGCTGCTGCAGTTGCTGCAACTGTTGTTGCTGCTGCTGCTGCTGTTGCTGCTGCTGTTGCAATTGTTGCTGCAATTGTTGCTGCTGCTGCAGTGGTGAGTGACACGCTCCCGGTATGGCAACGGGTTGACTTGTGGGCGTGGGTTGATATAGCACCGGCACCGGACTACCCGATGCCGTGTAGACACCCTGTGTTTGTGCCTGCAACTGTTGCAGCTGCTGATAGCGTTGCTGCAACTGCAATTCCTGTTGATGCAGCAGACTACGCGGATCGGTGTGCAATTGCTGTGGTGTACCCGATGGCGGTGTGCCGTAGATCAGTGTGTGGGTCAGTACATCTGAGTGACAGGGCTGCGGTGGTGCGGGAATGTAACGCAGCCCGGCGGCAGTGTGCTCCAGTCCGAGCAGGCCGATGCTATTGGCAGCGGGTAGGGTAACTGTGCCGCCGTGACTGTTGTTGTTGTTGATGTTGTTGTTGCTGCTGCTGCTGTTGTTGCTGTAGGTGTGGGCGACGGCGTTGTTGTTGTTGCCACTGCCACTGTTGTTGTTGTTGTTGTTGTGGACGATGTTCACCAGACCCAGGTCGGGCTGAAACTGATAGTTGGCATTCGGTTCCTGCTGCATACTGATCGCTTTTCGCAATTTCACTTCGATCGTATTCGAATCAGCCGATCGTGTCGGAATCGCTTGCGCTGTCGCTATTTTCGAATTCGAATTCGAATACGTGCGCTGATGATCTTCGGCGCTGCTGTGACGGCGATAGCGGCACAAGAGAGCAGCCAATGCCGGCGGCGGCGGAGGAGAAGGAGGAGGAGGAGTAGGAGCAGATGAGTCTGCTACGTCTGTTGCTGTCTGCTCTCTCCGGATCTCAGCGAGTAGTATGTCCGGCGGTTTAGCCTCAGTATTGTTGTCGCTGCGCCTGATTATCGCCGGCTGCAGCTTTTGGTATTCAGCGTAGATTGTTGGCGGTGTTGTTGTTGTTGTTGTTGCTGTTGCTGTTGGTGCATTTGTTGTTGCTGTTGGTGTGCGATTGCTGCTGCACGGCTCATTGATGCCCTGCGGATTGTTGCTATTATTGTTCTGGTTGTGGCTGCTGCTGTTGCTGCTATTGTTGTTGTTGCTGTTGCTGCTGTTGTTTGTGTTGCTGGCTGGTCGCTTTGTCGCGAAGCACAGCCGATCAAAGCAAAAACGCATCCAGGCGGCTTTCTATGAGAACCGCCGCCACGTGGAAATTGCTCAATCGAATAAAGGAAGCCCTGAAAAATAAATAATAAAAAAAAAATTAAAAATAAATAAAATATATAAATTTAACAAAAAATAAAAAAGAGAAAGAAGAATGGGAGTATGGAAATCTAAAGCATATAATGCAAAAATATGAAAACATTAATTGAAATTAATGTAGAAAAATTAAAACATTATTTAAATCGAAAGCTTAGCAACTTTTCTAACTGAGAACCTTATCGACGAGTCATCCCTGCTGATTTACAGGCAAGATGATTTTCTCAGTTTGTAGTACGCAACTTTCATTTGAAACTTGTTAATTGAGTAACCTTCAATCTTGCAAGTGCAGTGCGTTTTCAATACGATTGATTTTTAACCCCCTAGAGTGGACCCAACCCAAAAACACAATCATCGTGGTGTCTTTAAACGTGCTAAATGCCAACCCACACAAATTAGCAACTGTTGCCAGTCCCCAAAAAATTACGTTTTGTGGCTTATCGTATGATCGTTGATTTTAGGCCAACTAACGGCGCCAAGAGACAAGTTCAAGACGTAAAGGTTTTACGGCATGGAATACCCTACAGATATCTTATAAATTAAGTTGCTTTTCTAACTAGACAAACTTGGTAATTATCGAAGAGCTGAATCTCTCTATATTATCTAAAATTTTAAAAATTTCAATTCCATTTCTTACACCCCACTCAAACTCCCCATTGGCAGGGTATTCATATGGATATATAAACATTACATGACTTGGCGGCTTTTTGTATGTCTCATTTCTTGTCTATCGTGCCTAAACGACGGCCACGCCTTCATTCTTCTGCGATAAGAATTTCTGATGTGTCTTTTATATTCAGGTTTTGCGTATATTCTGATGTTTCTAATGAGCCAAGCGAAACGAAGAATGGAGAACTGGCACAAACAACTCTTGACATATTTCTCTATTTATCTCTCCCCCTCTCTCTCTCTCTCTCTATCTTGTTTGCTTGTTTTTTGGGGACTATGCTTAGACAATAATTCAATCCAAAATGAAATGAAAAGCTAAAAATAAACAAAGCAAATTAAGCATCACAAAAAGGTGAGCTATAAACGATTAGCAATCAGGTTTTACGAGAAGCCCAAGAATCTACGATCTACGTGTGGGTTGGCAAATGAAGAACGATCAGGTTGAGGTTGGAGACGAAAGACAAACAAACGATCAGGTTGCCACTTATAGCGATCGCAAATTTGTTACGATCCAACACAAGTAGAGCAAGTCAAGATCAGCACCACAGAACGTGAAGATCAATTGAAGACTTTAACCATGGCAAACATAATATGATCTTTTGAGTCTGCCAAGTAAACATGCAAAAGTTAAGACCAACATTTTTCAGGCGTAGGTGTAAAACAAAACTGATCGCTGCCACTTGGCAAGCTGATGAGCGTTTTGAAAAGCAGGTGATCTTCAGATTTTGACTTTGCGACGAACACACATCATCATAAGAAACGATTGCACGATTGTATCTTCTATATTAATTATACCTTAGAATTGATTAATAGATCGAACTAACTGATCGCTTTACTTTCACTATTGCATATGATCAATTCTAACAACGACGATCATGTCTGCTGAAAACAAAATATGTTTTTTTTATATTTATACTCCATTTATTATCGATTTATTTATTATTTCACTTTCACTAATGCAAATGAACTGCTCAGAAGCTTCCACGATCAGTGAGGATCATTTATAAAGTTCTCCCCAATTTATATTACTTCTAACATAACTTTGTTAAAAATTATCAGATTTTCCTTCCTTTATTCATGATTTTACCTTTAGATTGATCCTGCATCAAATATTGTAAAACTAAAAATTCCAAAATTTAGGGTCTCAAGACACCATCTGATCTCTAAAAACTCACAACTTTGTCAGAAATCATTCTCTCGATATAAACTTGCCAAATATAACACGATCGCCAACGATCATCTGCTCTACTGCAAATGATATATTTATTTTGCTATTGACGATTTGTTATCGTTTGAAATTAAGAAATGATCGATCATTTGCAGGCAAACAACTTTGCCAAACGATCGTATTAATACGGAATTAGCATTTTTATGAGCTCACAGTGCGGATTAACGATCAATTTGTATGCCAAAGCTAACAACACTTTCGCACAATGCGAACACAAAGAGATAAAAAACGAAAACGAAAAAAGAAACAACAACAAAACGAAAAAAAGAAAAATAACAATGGGAATTGGTTATGGGGGAGATCCCTTGCCTAGCATTATCGCCGGCTATTACAGCGCTTAATTGGGCGAAAAAAATTTGATAGAGAGTGTGTGGATGGGAAAACAAGTGTTGGTAAATAGTCAAAAAGGAAAACAAAACGATGACGAAAGACAAACAAATTAAAACAATTGACACAAACCGATCGATAGATATTGCTGCGTTTATTTATAGAACAATTGATAGAGCACTCAAAGAAATATACCATCATATATCATATGTATGTATTGAAAGTGCTTCGATCGTGATCGTAATATGTTGCAGAGTGGAGACTGTGTGGCAGCCACTGGGCCACTTTAGAGCAATTACGCGTGCAATTTGTTTTCATCTCGAGAAGAACATAAATAAAATAAAATCAAGCAGAGACAGACAGGGAGGAATCGACAGAGAATACACGCGTTACGTATACGTAATATTTTAAATGATTTTATACTCTCATTGTCGCTTAACTGATGCGCCCCTGTATGTATCCGTGTGTGTGCAGCAATGCAAACAGGTTCTTAAGTTTAATTAGTATTATGAAAACATTTATAAAGCAAAAAAAAAAAACATATATAGGCTCCCCCTCCTCTCGCCAATCGATTCGATTCGATCCGCTTTTGCATTTTTCGCTTCGTCAATAAAAATGTGGAAGGCGCCTTGGAATGTCAACGTGCTACCCAATCGAGGGTATTAACATCAATCGATCGTGAGTTCATTCAAGCCACTGATAAGCACACATATGTACAACACATATACAGAGGCATATAGACAGGCTCAGAGTGCCCCTCCTAAGCCATCGTATAGCGTTTTTTTTTGAGTATATGTTGCCACCATATTGGGCTGTAGTTGGACGATTCGTGCTAAGATTAGCAATGTTTACAAATCGCATAACCTGTCGCCATGATCACGATCAGTGGTGTGCAATGGAAATTTTCATAGTAATTTTTTGTTATGTAAAGTATTTATAGTTTTACTCTTTAATTATTTTGTATACATACTCTTTTTTTCGACTGGTCTATCAACTGATCCTCATTTGATGCCAATTTTGGTTGTGCCAACTAATTAGATCTAATCTACATAAACTAATGGTTAGTTAACTGTAATGAGTAAATCATTTGATTTCCGAATGATTCACTTATCGATCAGTCTGTTATTGAATGTATTCGTTTTTCGTAACAAAATAGAAAATTTGTCTAAGGAAATAGAAACAAATAGGAAAGTTCTCGCAAACAAGGAACTATTTAGTAAACATTAACGACTACGTGTAAAAGATCGCTCGAAAAGATTACATAGAATTAGTATATAAATATTGTAGTTAGACTTCTTTACTCAAAATAAATATTTAAATAGAAATTAGAAGCAGTTATAATAAAAATTACTGAGAAAAACTATCCCAAAAAATTTCTCATAGATCTCAGGCATTTCCTGCTCTCAAAACTGTTAAAAAAAATTCTTTACTTTATTTTTATTATTTAAGCTCTATAAGGCGTTCATTTTTAAAATTATGCCCAAAACTCAATTGCAACTTCATCAGAGTCCCTCTCCTTCTCTCTCTCTCTCTCTCAATTTCTAGACAATTGACATAGCTTCCTGATTGCCAGCACAATCATCATCATCATCATCATGATGATCGTCATCGTCATTTGCTAATCAAAAGAGACAGCAAACAAAATGCCACAAGACATCTGAATGCATGCGGCATGCATGATTTGATCGCAACAAACTGTCTCAGCTGTCAGTCAACAAGTTAGCGACAAGATAAACACACACACACACACACACACACTGTCACACAGATACCCACACTTATGCATATGTATAGAGAGTAAGACAGGGGGACAAACAGAGACATGAATGCGGCATGCCAAAAATGCAGCTCATTCGAATCATTTAAACATAATTAAGCGGTTAGTCGGGCCTGCAAGGGGTATGTGTGTGTGTGTGCGAGTGTGTGTGTGTGTGTGGGGCGCCTACTCCTTGTTGAGTTCTTCCGAACTGTCGCATTCTGATCTGTTTCTCTTCCCGAGTTGATCGAATTGAGCCATCAATTGAAAGTTATGTCGGTGCCATAACGGGAGTGAGTGTGTCTGAGTTTTTTCTCCCTCTCTCTCTCTCTCTCTCTCTCTCTCTCATACACTCTCCATATAGAATGTTATAATTATAGGTTTCAATAATTGTCAAGTGTCGGACTCGCTCTCTGTCTCTGTCTATCTGTCTCTCTCTGTCGCTTTGTTTGTTTGTTGATTTGTCTGCGTTTCCTCAACTCAAGGCAATCATTCAATTTCAACTCGATCACATTCACACGCACTCACAAAACATTCGCAACACGATGGAATAAGAGACAATTGTGAATCGAGAATGCGGCGGTTTTTTGTGACATTCTGCTAATTTTGTGGGGGGATTGTAAGGACTCTATAAAACTATCTATATAAAAATGAAAAGATCGATAAGCAATTGGTTCAGACAACTATTGTATATACATAAATGCAACTCCAAATGTAAAGTGGGAAACTATATTTTTACTGAATTTATAAACATTATCAAACTGATCGTGAAGAATTCGATTACTTTTGATTAAAGTCTGTTTATAAAGCAATTTGTATACAGATCTTTTGATAATTCTAAAGTGATCGTGTAATAAATACAAATATATAATTTACTTTATTATTTTGAATTATATCCCATACATAGATTATTATATTTAACCAACAAGTAATCTCTTGAACAATCTAGGTGATCCTGCAATAAAGTAACAGATCTTTTAAGCTAAAAAATTTTAGAGATCATTTATTATACTCATAAATCTTTTTAAGCATTTTTTCCTCACAGGGTACTTTTCCGTCGAATTTTTTTTTTCTTTTTACAATTCCGTCAATTTCGACAGTTAAAAACTGAAATTGATCGAGGCAGCGGTCCCCTGTCTATATATACACTATATATAGACATATCATAACGCGTGCAATTATTCAAGTTATTTTTAAGCATTTCTCAACACATTTTATGTGCCTCGTAAAATTGTAATTAAGCGTAAAGCGTGAGGCATATATATATATATAGCATGTAGTAATATCGTTGAATTCTGTGACTTATTGGCAGAGTACCCGATTGACCTAAACGCAAATGACCGCGAGAGATCACGCTTGTGATTTATGTATGAGACAGGGATTCCTGGGTTAAGTCTGTTTCATTTGTTTTATTATCGTTGGGATTTTAGTTGAATTTCCGAGACATACGAAAAAAACGCACTCATTAGTGCCGGTGACACGTTTGCAAGATCGATCGATCCAAACCGAAGGCCTGTGAAGGCAACACTAACTACTACGACAACTACTACAACTGATCGTAGTACGATGATAAGACTTTAAAAATAAAGACAGCGGGTATTAACTAGTTGGTTGGTTGCTTGCTTGCTTGGTTAGTTAGTTAGGCATGGCCGATTCGATTTGCACAACAATTTGCTATAAGCTCTCGATCCTCCTCCAACTCTTTACCTCCCCCTAACCAGCCCTCCCCCTCCCAACACCCCCTTCTACTACTTCTAACTATGGCGACGCGTTTTCATGGCGAAAATCGACGCGGTCGCCGGGCAATTGGCATGAAGCGCACGTTCGATCAATTAAAACCTTCGCACAGTGGGATAACAACAACAAAACTGTACCGTAAAACAGTTAAACAAAAAATCAAGAGACACACAGAGAGTGAGAGAGAGAAAGAGAGGGAGAAAACAGCGAAACGAAATGTGAAACAAGTGCGGAATTAGTTTGGATTCGGTTGGGTTTGTTTCGGTTCAAGGGGTTGCACAAAGCTCTCTCTCCCTCTTTCTCTCTCTCACTCTTTCTGTTTGCATACGAGAGAGTGGGAAGGAGACAGATCAAGTGTGTAAGGTAATGAATGACAATGGAATCTCAAGGCTGAGACACTTAATAGATGTGTAGGAAGAGCTGAAAAGGAAGGTTGGAAAATGTCAAAGTTGGGAAAGTTCTAGATAAAACTCACTTTCCTATATGCAAATTCCTAATTAATACCAGAAAGGCAAGCTAAGCTAGTTGGAAGATCAGATTAATTTATGAAGAGCAGCTCAAAGTGCACAGAAGTCTTCTGTTTAATGAAAATGCAAAATTAAAATGGATTTATTTTTTAATAAGCTACAAAACTATAATAAACTACAGTTTTAGTCAAAGATCACTGTAATTTATGTAGAAAATATGGAAGATCTTAACTCAAATTGAAGTAAACTCAATACAACATTAGTATATACCCTGTAAACACAAATATCCATTAGGAAGTTTATGCCATTCGAGTAGAGTATCTGCAAGATTAAAGAACAAAACAAATTTAAAAGATCTCAACAGTTTAAAGAGCGATTTTTGTTTAGTTTTTTGAAGTATTAAAGCAATCTATAGCAAAAATAGGATCTTAGATATATGTGTATATGTTCTTAGATGTATATAGAACATATATATATATTTTTTTCTATATGAAATCCAATTCGTTTGCAACAATAAAAACGCCATAAAAGCTCAATTAAAAAACACTTTCTCCTTAGCATAATAAAACGAGAATTTTACAATATATTATAAAAAATGCAGGTGCGTCTATTTTTTTTTTAACTCTCTCGCTCTACACAGCACTCCCTCTCTGTCTGATCCTCTCTATATTCTGCTCTATAAATCTTTCTCTGCCAAATAGAGTGATTTCAACTTTCCACTACATAGGCTTGTTAACAACGCAAATGTGATTTGTTTATAGAGATATAGACACACACACACACTCGATCACACACACTCGATCACACACTCGATCACACACACACACACATTTCTGGCATTTCCGTCATAAGCATTAAAAATCGCAAAACCATCAAAATGCCATCGAAACGAAGCACAGGAAACAGAACCAGAATCAGAACTAGTTCGAAATCTCGATCGGGATAACTGAGATCCCCAGCAGAACTGAATATGGATCGTCGTATGAGGCGTGCCGCGCCTCGGTGCGTCGGGCCACACATAGCGCGTGTCTAACGATATCGATTATGAATCGATTCGAATTGGAAAACCGTTTGACAGCTACGGCGGCTTCTGCGTTTCCATGTCACATGACTGTCAGGGAGCTGTCACGCTGTCGGAGAAGCCCGAGAAGAAGCTTGGCTGGCATTTAATTAAAACGCCAATTTGAAGACAGAAAAAGAGTGCACACATGGGAGAACGGGAATGGAAATGGGAACGGGTAGGGGAGTCTGGGGAACTGGTAACCATAAATGGGTATTACCTTAAGACTTCAATTTGCACACACTCAACGCAACGCAACGCGACGCGACTCTCCAAGTTGTCGTTGTCTTTGGATGTTGTAATTAGGCTCGGGATGCGAACCCGAGAAGAAAATTAATTGATAGACGCGCCTCTCTCTCTCTCTCGCTTGCTCGCGAAGACCGTCTCGATATGGTTAAATCGGGAGGAAAAAAACTTTACGAATTTATTATTATTATTATTATTATTTTGTTTGCGACTCTGTGGAGGCGACGCGACCGCATCGAATGAGCGACAATCGAGAACTGAATGGAATTGCGCCCCAGCGAAAGAGAGAGAAAGAGAGAGAGCGACAACGCGGGCAGCGAGAGAGAAGACCGTAGACTGGCTATCGATAGTAGTTGAATTTGACGCTGGCAGCGCAGTCAACTGCGACAGAGACGACATCGACATCGACGTTGTTGTTATCGAAGTGAACCCCCAGAAGCGTCGCGGTCGCCATCATTGTTGTTGTTGTTGCTGCTGCTGCTGCCGTTTAAATTAAAACTCGGAATTTGGCTGAAACCAGTTGATTGCACGCACACAGACACACATACGATCGCACACACACACACACACACACGATCGCAGCGCAGCGCAACGTAACTTGTTGACGCCTTTGCGTCTTTGCTGTGATTCGTGCGTTTGGGGTTCGATTCGTTTAAAAAATAATAGAATGGTTGCAGCAACAACAACAACAACATCAACATCAACAACAACAATTGCAACTGCGATCTAATTGCTCGCCTGCATGCTACAACAACAACAGCAGCAGCAGCAGCAACAACAGCAACTGCTATGAGGCAAAACAAGTATGGGGAAGTCTCTTAAATCGTTCCCAACCGACTTTTTAATACCCACCACCCCGAGGCAAATTCAAACAATTAACGACACGTTCGATGATATCGATAAATGGCAAAAAAACGAACCCAACGTAGCCTTATTTATGTTAGGAAATTTAAATATTACACACATCCTAAACGTGCACAGTGGTATAAAGACAATGAAATTGGCATGAAATATAGTGAAGATAATGAGATTCTAAATTGCAAAAGCAGAACATAGTTTAACTAAGTACTTAAGAATACTTAAATGAATTTTTGCCATATAATATAATATATATTTTTTTCAGTTTATATATAATACTTAGTATTTCTTCGTATTTCAAGATTTTTGAATATCATCATAAAATGTTATAGCTACACTTGGAAATACAGTATAGCATACTTTTGGGCATAGAACTAGTAAAGCCTATTAAAGAGGATTATTTAGAAGATCTCGAATATCTTATGATTATAATAGATTATAAATTTTAATAGTATAAATATTGTTATATTATATGATTTTTCTACAATATTATATTAGATATTAGCAGAAAAAACAGCTAAATAATCCAGAATCTACAACCGTAACGCACACGCACTCCTAGTCGTATATACCCTGCGCCTTATCCAACGGGTATTAACATCCAGGCACGCACTATAGAGCAAAAGAAAAACAAAAACAGAGGCATCTATCTGAACCTGCTCTGGGAGATTTCCTAGCACATGCATATTTATGAGTCGCTTGGGGATCAGAGTATTTTGCTGCTGACATGCGCGTAATTTAGTGGCATGTGAAGGGGTGAGAAGTAGGAGAGAATATCTTAATTGTTACGTTCTCTCCCAGGGGATAACTGTGTGTGATCTGTAAGATCTACGCTTATCGGGAAAGAAAAAACTTAAGGCAAACAAAGTGTGTACAAATGAATTAAAGTATTTAAATGTTGTTTAAATAAAGCATTTTTTCCAGACTAACGGACTCCTAAATATCTATAAATAACAGATAAACTAGACTTAACTTTTCTATTATCTGTAACTTTAGATTTTTGTTCTTTAACTTTATATATTTTTATCTTATTTTATTTTTGTTTTCAGGCTTTTAAAATTTTTTGTAGCAGTGCTACCCTTACCCCACAATTATCGTACGCATATTTTAGCCTTAACTCGATTTTTTATCGATTAATGCTGTCTTTAAATTAACGCTCAATTGTCGTGCTACCAAGTTAGCAACATTGCAATTTAAACGACTGATTTATTATTGGCCTGCCCATAAATCATATCGATTGCCATATCGTATATAGTATATTTTATATGCTAATATAATGTAGTGTGTGTAGCTCATTGGAATTTCGTCAGAGCCCAATTGTCGTCGAGTATCGATTCCTTTTCGCTTTACTTTACTTTTGGCTTTACTTTGCTCTGTTTTCGCTTTTGCCATAATTACAAAATCGTGTTTTTGGTGCTCGGTATTTAGGAAAAGTGATTTATTTATTATAAATAATATTACGGAGCATGTAAACAAAGCGATTCGTTGAAAACTCAAAACTCGTTGAAAAAACAGCGAGGGTTGTTCGTAAAGAAATGAACGAATTTCATTGGATTCTTTAAAATATTTGTAACCTTAAGTAATTTAGAGTAAGCCTTGAAATTTTGAGCTCATTTTACAAATAGTATCAATATTATTCTAGGGTTATAGGAAATATACAATAGAAAAGCCTTAGCCAGTCAAACACACATATTTAATACAATCTCAATGAATTAAAAAGGATATTTTAAAATTTCAAGAAATTTAGAAAAGATTTAAGGATTTTGTAACTTATTTCCCACAAAATTCGAATACTCCTTTAGCTACCCTCGCTCTCGTCGCGATTTTATCAACTAGTTCTTGTTAATGCAGTTGTTGTAGGACGTGAATTTAATAAATATATCAGGGGGCATTATTTATTTAGACATATATCGCATTGGCAAATTTGTGAGCTCTACACGCAAAGCTCTCCAGCTTAACACGAGACCGCTTTGAGTGTTGTTGTGTGGGAGATTGTGGTGCTATGTCGTACTTTTTACTGTACTTGCCTGACTTCGATAATTATCGATAATAATAATAGTAATAATGTTATTGTTGTCGCTGTCTGTTTGCACTGTGGTGGCATTGTTGATAAGCCCATGCTTATGTAATTAAATACATGTACATATGTATGTATGTGTTTACGTATGTGTATATGCATTATTTATTTAATTGACGTAATCGAAAGGTTATTTGGGCGGCGGCGATAACAACAACAATGGAGCAGCTCACGCGATGCCCTATTTATGTTGTTTTTTATATATTTTTTGCATTCGTGGAAAAAGATAACAAGTCGAGAGAGTTCGAAAAAACCCGGAAAAATACGTAAGAGAAACAAAATGAATTATTCATAAACAAAATAAAAATACAATTTCTATAGAAAAGAATTTATATCAATATTATTCATACTGTACTTATTATATTTTCTGTATTTATAATTTTATTTAATTTTTTAAATTTTGCGAGCTTTTGCAATATCAATTTTCCGTTAGCATGTGCTGAATATCACTAGCAGAGCTTTTGCTGAGCAAAGAGTAAGAGAGAGCTTTCGATGCAACTCACTAGAAAACTTATTCAGCAAAAGCTTTAAGTAAGCACACAAGTTGATAAGCATCTGCTGCGAACGTAGTGCACAAAAGAGAGAGAAAAACAACTCTTGTAAACAACAGCAAAAACAAACACAAACCCAATAAACACGGAGAGAGTTCTGAACTCTAAAAGGGAATCGTTCTTTAATTTATTTATTTATTTATTGTAGGTCAATGCCAGAAAGACTAGAGAGAGCTCATTAATAAATGTGGAAAAAACAACAGCTGTTTGCAAGAGAGTGCAAGAGAGTATAGTGCGTTGCATTGTCTTACGTTACGTGACATTACATTACGTCAAATGCTCTCGCGCTCTCAAGCTGACACACACGCTCTCAGCAGCTCGCTCTCTCTCTCTCTCTCTCTCTCTTTTTTCGATTGCCCTGCGCGCTCTTCTTCTGTGACCGCAGCCAAGATCTGACCACATTCCACAAAGCGCAAAGTTTGACATTTCATTTTCGCTCGCGCTCTCTCTTTCTCTCTTTCTCTGCTCTCTCCCGTGTCACAGATGAAGAACAATTTGAAAGACGACCTGCACGCAAGTTGTAAACGTAAACAAGCAGCGACGCCGGCAGCGACGTTAACGGTGAGGAAAAAATGTGCCAAATCGTCATGAATTTGATATGCGGCTTATACAAGCACAACGAAATGGTAATGACCAAGAAAGGATGATAAACAGGGAGAGAGAGAGAGAGAGAGAAAGGGAGTTTCGCAATAATTTCAATAAAAATCAAAATAGGGGCGCGACTATCTTATAAAACTCCTATATGCGATAGATGGAACTAAATTAAATGTAAAACCGGCTTTGGCATCAATAAAAATCCAATAGCATATTAACTATATCCATATCTTTTAAGTCTCTCTACTTAAGCCTAGCTTAGTTCTGCGAGTGGAACTAGTTATTATAAAATTTGTATTATAGATTATACCGATTATGGAATTATATGTATTTATGAAGAGTCTCGTTTTGCTACTTTTTAAATAAATAATATAATTATAGAGTTTATAGATTTATTGCAAAAGATAAGAGTTCTATTTTTATATAGACTGCTCGTTTGCTGTTCATTTATTTGATAGAGAACGAGAGAGGGGAAAATTAGAAACTTTCGAATGAGCATGATAAACTGATAAGATCAATGATTATATTTGGGGTATATTGGGGTATTTTTTACCAGTTATTTTTAATCAGTTTTACAAGCAGCTGAGAGTCGATTAGGTTTGTTATGAATTTCAAATTGAAAATGAAATTTAAAACATAGAATTTCTTTATCTTAAGTAGTATTTCGTATTAATTTGAGGAAATAGAACCAGTTACTTTGGTTTTAAGCAATTTAAACAAATTTGAGATAATGAAACGTGTTTGTTTTTCGCATAGTTATATATCGGGTATATCCCAGTCGGGTGCGTTGGTATATAGCCTTTTCTGATTGGTTTTTTTTTGTTCTTTATGAACCATTAACCGTTACTCTATTGGTTAGTTTACAGTTACAGTTACAGCTGTTGTTGTTGTTTTTTTTTTTGCATTAGTTTCCTTTTTGCGCAGTTGTAAAACGACGCCACGGCGACGGCGACAAAATACTCGAATAATTTTATTTTATGGCACAAATTGTCAGCTGTGTATTTTATTTTATTTGTTGTTGCTTTTCCGCATTTGTGCCGCTGTTCGTCGTTGCTTTTTTTTTGCTGCTTGTTTGCTAAACTTTATGACAAAAGTCTAAAAATAAAACACAAGAACAACAAACAAAGCGCCGCCTCTGTGTGCCAGCGCGCGCGTGTGTGCGTGTGTGTGTGTGTGGAGTGCGCAGCAAAGAAAATGAATATGCAAGTAGTGCAACAACAACTCAAGAGAGGAACGAAGGGCTCCGTTTCTAGCTTTGCTTTCAGGCTGAGCTTCTTCATTGATTATTCAATGCAGGCGCAGGCAGGCACAAGGGCAAACACACACACACGCACACACACACACAGGCGCAGCTTAAGGGCGCTCAAAATGGCGATAGCCTCCGTCAACTTTCCACTCGATTGTGCAATCGCAAATCGTAGGCGTAGTCCATAAATAACAAATCTTGAAACACGTACACACACACACATATATGGAAATAAAGGCATGTACATACATGTCTGTGCGTGTGTAAAGCAATAAATCATGCAACGGTAAACAATAATATAATTGCATATTAATATTACTTACATTTTGACAAGCTGTTGAGAAATCCGAAAAGGCAAGTGTCGTTCTTCGCCGCGCTCTGCTTCTTGTTTTTGTTCGCTCTTACGCTCACTCTCTCCCTCTCTCTGCGTTGCGCTCTCTCTTTGCGCTGCGCAGCCGGCTTTTAAAGAAAGCTGTTGTTTTTGCTGTTGCTGCTGCTGCTGCGGCTGCTGTTTCCACTTGTTGCTTTTACACACTCACTCACGCTCTCTCGAATTCGCTGTCTCTGTTCGCCACAGGAAGCACAAAATTAAGGCGAGCACACATGCAGGCGACGCCGCTGCGCCGACGCCAACGTCGTACGTCGCTGCACTTGGAACTTTGTCACAGTATTGTTCTTGTTCTTATTCTTTTCCTTCTGCCTTTTGCGACTTGCAGTGTGTGTGTGTGTATATTAAATTGAGCTTAACGCATGCACTGCTGCAAAGGGAGCATGAACAACACAACACGCACGCATGAGAGAGAGTCAGTGTTACTCTCTCACGCTCTCTCTTCTTGTTGCTTTCAGTGTCCGTTATCACCTGAGCAGCAAGCATGAGCACTCACACACTCGCACACACATACACTCGTTTGACTCTCACTCGCGCACACTCGCTCTCACTCTCTCGCATAGTTGGACTGTCTGCATTCGCTTTGCTTTGTTGTTGCTTTCTGCTGCTTCGATCCGCTCTCTCTCTGCTCTGCCGCCTCGCTGCCAGCGTAGCGTAGTTAACTTGACAGGCAACAACAACAACAATGTGTTGTTGCTAAAAATAGACGCGCGCGGGCAGCAGAAATAACAAACGAGACACAAACGAAGCGAACTGCGGCGCACAAATTGGAAACAAAAAAAAACAGCAACAAAAATATAACACAAACAACAACTAGCTAAATATGTATGTGTGTGTGTGTGTGTGTGTGTGGCAGCAAACGCAGAGAAAAACTACACTTAGTACGACTAGAAAGAAAAGCAGCTGTGAGACTGAAATGGAAAAACGTTTGCGAAAAAGGAAAATGCGACGCAAAAATTTGACGAGCAGCGCGACCCAAGCTGCGTGGGCAGCACTTCGCTAGAGCGAGACAGAGCACACAGCAACAACACATTGTGCGTGTGTGTGTGCGTGAGTGAAGCTTTGATTGATGTTGAGACGCAGCTTTTGATTTTCATTTCATTTGGCGCAGCGGCAAATTATGCAAAGCAAATGTCGCATATGTATGCGTCACTTGCGCCAGAACGAGATAGAGAACGTGCAGTGTAAGATACCAAAAAAAAATATCAAACTGCCGCCATATTTCAAAAAACTCTAAATCGCTTTTAATTAATGCACAAAAAAGGAGTGCAACAACAACAACAACGACACAACAATTTATTAATTTTCCACTATAAATTAAGCAACGTGTGTTGTTTTTGTTGCTGCTGCAGCGACTAACTAAAATGTCAAATGAGCGTGCGTTCGTTCTCTCGCGCTCTTGCGTTCCCTCTCTCTGCCTTGCTGCTGCTGCTGCTGCGCTGCTTGCTGCTTAATCTCTCTCCCTCTCTCTGTCTGTCGAGGCTGACAAGTGCATTTTTCAACTATCAATTTGTTGTTGCTGCTGCTGCTGTTGCCGCTTTTTGCTTATGTTTCACAGTTATTAAAGCATTTTTTAATTGTTCTGCATGTTGAATAAAATTTGCACATATGGCAGACGGTGTTAGTGTGATTATTACGGTAGTTTTCTGCTACTGCTGTTGTTGCTTTTGCTTTTAAATTGAGCACACGGCGCGCGCGATATGCGCATAGATCGATCGTACGTTGGCAAAAACAAAAACAAAAACGAGCACACGACACTGCGACGGCGGCGAAATTGTGTGCGACGATCGAGCAGCCGCGATCTGTTCGAAACGATGTGAACGCTGCGAGTGCGAGAAACAAACTAAGCACAGAGCGCAAGTCGCTGCGCGCAGAACCATTCGGGCAGCGGCAGCAGCAGCAGAGAGTGAGAGTCGACAGTGTGGGAGAGAGTAAGCTCGCTTGCGTCGTTACAGTGGGCTGTGTATGGTGTGCGTGCGGATCGTCGTGTTCGTTGCTAAGAAAGTGTGTGATACATAAAGTTAATTAATTAATAATATTAATAATAATCGTATGAATCTATTAATTGTGTTTAAATTGTTATTAACTAATGATTAACTAAATATAATAAAGCGCATATTTAAATTTAATATGTGAATTTGCACTGTTGAACCACTGTTTGCTGCCAAGAGCGACTTGCTTTGCTGGGAGAGCGCAACAGCGAGCGAGAGCGCAGTAAATGACAACAGGTAGTTGTTGTTGCTGTAGTTGCGTAGCTGCAAGTCTGCGTCAGTGTTTGAGGGCAATTTGGAACACATGTGGATGCTTAGGGCGGGAGTTATCCTCCCCCGATTGTAAATCATGTGGAACGAGATTGAAAGGTTCTATTAAAATATTATGTATGTATGTATGTATCTAAATACTAGTACTCACTCTCCGTCAATTAAAGTTAAACGAGCCGAACACACAAATAGTTAAAGTTTCGTTTTTAGAATCGTGCGCGAATCCCTCTGTGGGAGCTAAATTGAACCGCTAATATCCGGAAAATGTCTAAATACACCGATTTCAATTATATAAAGAGAACCCCCCAACCAAGGGCACAAACAAAAAGTGTGAAAATTGTCAAGAAATTTTAATTGCCCAACGTCTGCCGCAGCTTGATTAATCAAGTTTTGGCGAAATCGTTGAAACGTTGATTTACACTAGTAAATAAGTTAAATGCACACGTGCCAGATGTTATGTTTCACTAGAATTCATTAAATTAAATTTGATTGAAAATTTTTAGAAAATTGCCGGTATTTTTATTTCAAAGGCTAACAGAGCATTAACAGTTTCTGTAGAGTCTCTTCTGCAGGGTTTAGTTTCTCGCTAAAATTATCACTTCGTGTAGTGAAGACAACATCCTACAATTCGAAAAAGCTGCTGTAGTGGTTGCTGCATTCGCTAATGCATAACTAAAAGTACAAAAAGTACTTTTTAACATGCTGTTCACTGACAAAAGCTCCGCGCCTATACAACATACGCATCGCCCAGCTAGCTGCATCTCTGTTGCACGCATGCGATTAAGTTACTGAGCGCATAGAAGTGCAAGCGAGATGCTGCGCTACAGCCATTTTTTGCACACAAATGGGGGAGGAGCTATGTTAGGGGGAAATTGCGAAGCAAGGGGAAACTGCTTAAAAGGGAAATATTTAAAAATACATTTTAAATGTAAGAAAATTATTAACTTAAATATTAATAATAAGTAAAATATTTCAAAAATGTTGTTTTGCAATAAGAAATATTTAAAAATATGTCCATCCTCATGTTCAACTTTATTTTTACTTGTGCTGCCACGATCTACAGCATAGAGAAATTCCCTGTAAGCGACATAATTTCCCATTATTTACACATGCACCCCAAGTAGGCGTTCCAAGACAACCACCCACTATGCGCCGACTGCTGCGTCGCTGCTGCTGCTGCTGCTGTTGCTGCTGCGCGCTGTCGCTGCTCCGATGCTGCTCGCTTGCTGTTGGCCCTGGGGGCGGGGCGGAAACATGGGATAAGGGAGGGAGGCAGCAAAAGTTGATTAGATGGATTTCGTTTGGTTTTTGTGTTTTTAATCACACACCAATTTCATTTATTAAATCTTCGCATCAGCATTTCATTTTTCGTATTTTCATCTCTTTCTCCTTCTGCTGCTGCTGCTTTTTGCTTTACCGTTATCCCACAGCTGCTGTTGTTGTTGTTGTTGTTGTTGTTGTTGTTGCTGTAGCTGCTGCTGCTGCTGCTGCTCTACCGACGGCATTTGTTTTTCCATTTACTTGGCTTTTTTTCTCATTCTCTCCCTTTCCGCTTTTCGCACGTTTTTGTTTATTGTTTTTCTGTTTGCGTAAAGTTTTCACTGTGTGTGTGTGTGTGCGCGCTTTTCGTATTCCTTTGCACTCACTCATTGTCACGAGCAATTTACGCCGCCTGCCTGCCCGCCTGCCTACCACGCCCCCTTCCCCCTCTCCCATGCGCTGGGAAACTTTTTACAAAATGAAATTGTTTTCGTATTAACAATTTCATTAAAATTAAATTACTTTTATTATGACAACTCGCACTGCCATTGCCGGCTGAGCTTTTCTCTCTTCTCCCTCTTCTCCCTTTCCTCCTTGCCTCTTTCTCCCTCTCTCTGCTGTAGCTGCTCTTTCGCCTGCTTCATTTGTCTATCGTTTGCTTCATTTCATTTGCCTGCCCAGCGTATTACGCTCTTCCCTTTCTCTTCTCTGCTCTCTTCTCTCTGCTCTATCCTCTCTGTCGTTCTCTCTCTCTTCTCGCTCTTGCTCAGCGGCAGCGGCGTCTGTTTTCTTTAGCTGTCAAACAAATTAATTGCGCTTTTAATTGATTTTGTGGGCCAAACGAGAAACGAGAATGAAATTATGCATGAGAGAATTAAAGAGAGGAGGAGTGGGAGGAAGGAAGAGAGAGAGAAAGGAGAGGGGAGAGCGGTAGTTAAGAGCGGGAATGAGACTGTAGTAAGGCGTGTTGGATCGTGCATAATGAGAAGAAAGCTGGAAGAAGAATAGGGAGATAGCTTCATAAAAGAATGAAAGAAGGATGAAAGAAAGATGAGAGAATGTTTAATGAAATAACGAAAGAGAGAATGAAAAGAAAATAGAGTCAAGAAAGAATAGCTAAGCAGAAAAAAGTCGTAGAAAAGTCTAAAAAAAAAGCTAAGAATAATAACAAATAACTATAAATATATGAATAATAAATATATATAGATTATATGTATCTAGATATAAAAATACATATGCATGTATTTATACAATTTCAATATAGCATCTCAATTTTATCACTTTTGGGCTTTACATTTAACGAGAAACCCGCTAAAAATTGCAATAACATCAAATTCGGCAATTTTAGAGGGAAAAGAAACATTCGCGATAAGCGACAACTTGATGGATGAACGAGTAAGCAAAGTAATGGAGCAAAGAGAGAGAGAGAGAGAGAGAGGGGAGATTGGTAGAGAGAAACGGGAAGAAAGGGATAGAGAGATGGGGAAGCAGTAGCCGTAGAAGTATCAAGTTACCCACGTTTTCTTCCTCTTCCTCTTCTGCTCTGCCTTCTTCTTCTTCTCGCTTTGCGCTTTAGCGCTTTATCGTAATTCTGTTTAGTCATTTATTTTATTATGCGTTTTATGCGTACGCAGAAAAAAAAGATGGCGGAAGGAGTGTGCAAAAGGGAGAGAGAGAGAGAGAGATAAAAAGGGAAAGGGGGAAGCTCTCAACAAATTTGATGCGTTTGGCCATAAAAAGGCTAAAGTGGTCGACGACACGGGCCAAGCAAATGGACTGCAGCAGAGAGAGAAGGGAGAGGGGCAGGAAAAAGGAGCAAGGCAGTAAGAGCGAGAGAGAGCGAGGCAGGTGGCAGTTCGAGGGGAGGCGTGGCACTTTTGGGCCTGCCTCGAAAAACAATTTGATGGCGCCAATAAATTTATTTTCATGCCGCCAATTCCAGCAAAATGTCGCGCAATAAATAAGCCAGGCTAAGACCCCTTCCCCTTCCCCCTCCCCACACCATACTCCATCTACCTACAGATGGAAAATGGGGGTGAGAGGGGCAGCTCAATAAAAGCGACTTGCCGAGTGGCAACCGCAATGTAATTTGGCCTCAACTTGGCTAAAAGAAGTTAATAACATTTTGCGCAGACTGTGCGTAGGCAGAGGGAGAGAGAGAGAGAGAGTGTGGGGCAGGAGGGAGGGGGAGATCGGGCAGGCTATTCATTTCGCTTTGCGCCATTTTCGCGAGAGGAACAGGGGAGATGCTTGGGCAAAATTTATAACGGTAATTGAGCTGCCTCCTCCCATCGTGGGGCTGCGTTTTAGCCAGGGCCGCACGTAAAATGCATTAACTGCCTGTTTTTGGCCTCGGCCTCAGCTCGCCGCTGCTGCTGGCCAAGTGCAGAGAAGAAGAGAGAAAGAGAGAGAGAGCGAGTGGGAAGAGGGGAGAGCGAAGCAGCAGACGTAGGAGCAGGCGAAGGCACTCGCAATTTGGTTTTCGAAAAATAAGCAATTTGTAAATTGAAAATGCTGCAGCAGAGCAGGCAAGAGAGAGAGAGAGAGAGAGGGGAGAGTGGCCAAGAGAGACCTGGGGGGCAGCCACTGTTAGATGACTGCGCAGCTGGCCTGGTCAGTGGGCGGCAGGAGGCGTGGCAAACGCGGAAGCATGAAATTAATTATTTGCCATTAGGGCTAAGTAGATAGATATAAAACAGAGAGAGAGAGAGGGCAGAAAAAGGAGGGTGAACGGGAGGAAAGAGAAGGGAGAAAGAAAAGAAGGAAGAGCAGGGAAGAGAATGAAATGGGAAGTGAGGGGAGGATGAGGAAGAGGCAGGCAGGGAGGCAATTTACACAGTCAGAGACAGGGAGAGTGGGATAAAGTGGAAGGGAGAGAAAGAGGAGCAATGAACGAAAGGAGGAAGAGAGGGTAGGGAGAGGGAGATAATAAAGGAGACAGCGGAAGAGAGAAGTGCGGTGAGAGAAAAGGATGTAGAGAGGAAAAGGAGAAGGAGTTAATATATGAGACACCGAGAGAGAGATAGAGAGAGAGAGAGAGAGATAGAGAGAGAGAGAGAGAGAAAGAGAGGGAGAAAGAGAAAGAGAAAGAGAAAGAGAGAGAGAGAGAGCGGGAGAGATAGATAAGGAAATAAAGAGACACGGGTCAGTAGAAAAAGAAATTCAGGGGAAGGCAAGAAGAAAGAAACGAAGAGCTAGAAAGAGGTAGAGAGAGAACGAAAGAATGAAAAAGACTGAGAGATTAGATTAAAAGCTGAGAAAGAGGGAGAGAAAGAGCAGAAGAAAGAGCTGGATAGAAGAGAAGAAGTTAGAGCAAAAGAGAAAGGCAGCAGCGCAGGCAATTTAGACAGACAGAGAGAGGAGAGATGGAAGGAGAGGGAGAGAGAAATGAAGACAAGAAGCAGAGACACCTAAAGAGCGAGAGACAGAGAGAAAGGTGGAGGAAGAGAGGGACTGGGGCCATCCTGCTGCTACAGGCAATTTAGACAGTCAAGTGCCCATATAAATTACATAAATTTCACCCAGAGTGCCCTCCGGGGGCGTCGTCTCTCGCCATTTCTTGCTGCAGCCACACCCCCTGCGAACGTTCCTGCCGCTGTCCCTGCCCCGTCCCATTCTTCTACTCTAGCGGAAATGGGCGCAGCCAGTGAATCGTCCATTTTGCTCTGGCGCTACTTTGGCGGTTTTCAGCAGCTTCCCCTCCCCTACCCTCGCTCTCTCTTACCCCTCCCCTTACACCATGTACATCATTACATCTTCTTCTAGTGCCTCATCTTTCTCTCCTTGCACACGCTGCTTCTGCTTGCGAATTAATGATGCAAAATGAAGAAGAAAATTCTATCAAATGCGGCCATAAAATCTACCCAGCTAAAATAGGGGGGAACGAAATGGAATGGAACGGCAATGGGAATGAGTAAACTAATGAAATGTGTGTGTGTGTCTGTGTGTGTGTGGATTTTTTTAAGGTTAGCTGGGGATGCAGAGATTTGAAGAATTGTAAAGAAGAAATGGGGAAAGTTATGAGATCTGTAGAATGTGAAATAAAAGCTAGAAAATGAGAATAAAACGAAATAAGGGAATCTGAAATAAAAGATAAATATCTAAGGCAAACGTAGGTTCTTTCAAGAATTATGGAAAATATGGAATAAGAGTAGAACTTTGTATAAATAAATTCTGAATGAAGTTTATGTGTACATAGCAAATATAAATGTAAGAATTTAAGGTATATCTTACCATAGAAATAAAGAAAAGCTGTAGAAACTAAGGACAGTTTGGAATAATACACTTTTGTCTATTTTATTCTAATAAAACCTTAATAAACCCATTACTTTTTTCAATATTGTATGCGACCTATTTTAATTATCAATTATGATTAATTGAATTTAAGTTCCTTCTAACTAAATTTAAACATTGGAGTCAGTTTAACTTATTTATTATTTTTTTTTAATTTTCCAGTTCTTTGGCAGTATTGCATAATACCTCGAAAAAAATCAATTGTAACCTCAGAAATTCCCCAACTTAATCAATATGCAACAAGCAGGCGCAATTTTCCGTTATTTTCTCACACTTCTACGGAAAATCTTTGGCAAAAAATGCAACTGCATTTTCATGAGCAGAAAGAAGGGGAAATAAGAGGGAAAGAGAGAGAGTGAGAGAGTGAGAGAGCGAAGGCAGCAGGAGGATCCGCAGCGCATCTATTATTAAGCAGGTAATTCCGCTAAAACCACGAGAAAAATGAAGCTGGCAAATAAAATGATGTGAAATGAAATAAGCTAAAGTAGAACAAAGTAAAACAGATAGAGAGAGAGAGAGCGAGAGAGCGAGAGAGAGGGCGAGGAAATGAAATGAAATACTAATAGAACTAAGGCGCAAACTTAGGAGCAGCAGAGAAGGTGGAGATAAGAAGGAGAAGAAGAGCAAGAAGGAGGAGGAAACTTACAATAGACAAACTCATAAATCAGCGCGCCAATTTGCGGGCCTGACAGGCGGCCCCCAAAGCAGAAGAGCGAGAAGAAAGCAAAGAAAAAGAGGAAGCAGCAAGGGAAAAAGGTGTTGAGGAAGGGGCGAACTATTAGGGGGAGGCACAATAGTTGCACAAGGGAGCAGGAAGTAGGCGAGAGAGCAGGGAAGAATAGGGCGATAGAGGATAAGAAATAGCTCAGGCAGCAAATTCATTTGGTAATTGTGGCCAACGACCCAAAGGCAAACAATAATAAATAGAGCTGGCCAGAAATTGGCTAAAAGAGAAGAAGAAACCGGTACAGAGAAAGAGAGAGAGAGAGATAGGGAGAGGGAGAGCAATAAAGACAATAATGCATGATAATAAATTAACTGAAATTCACTTAAATTCAGCACGGGATTTGCTATTGTCAGAGCGAGAGAGGAAGAGAGAGAGGCAGAAGTGGAAGCAGGAGCAGGAGTGCTGCCAGCGTTCGCCTCTGCTGTTAGGTGGCAACGCTTGCTGCGACGTTGACTGCGCTGCTCAGCTGCAAATTAATAAAAATAAATTGAGTTGTCAAAAATGATATGCCAAATAAATTCCAACGCTGAGTAATCGCTTTTACCCAGGGCAGCAGAGGCAGCGGCAGTGGCAGAGGCAGCGGCAGCACAAGCACCGGCAGCAGCAGCAGCAACAACAACAACAACAACAACAGCAGCAGCAGCTGCCATGCTGAGAGAGCGGAGACCACCCAAAGCACAATGGCTGCAAGCCACTCAGCTCTCTCCACTCACTCTACTCCACTACACACACTTACGCTCTCGCTCTCGCTCTCGCTCTCCCTCTGCCTCTGCCACTGCGCTCCCGCTGCTGGCGCCGCAAGCACAACCTCTCGCGCGCTCACTTAACGGCCAAGCATAACGATGAAAATCCAATTTAAGGCTGCCTCAGCGAGTGAGACGCGCTTTGTTCTCTCGCTCGCTCACTCGCTCGCTTGCTGGCTCCCACCAATCTGCACTGACAGCCTGACAGCCATGGCGTGTGCTCTCTGACGTGCGCTCTCTCGTGCTCGTGCTCGCGCTCGCTTGCTCTGCCTTTGTAATAAAATAAAGTAGCCCCACCGCCGCCGCCGTTGCCGCTGTCGTTGTCGTCGTGTGGAGAAATTAGAAGTCAAGTCGACGTCAACTTCGCAGTCGCCGCCGTCGCTTGGACTTTCCCATGCCGAAAATTCAATTTCACAATGAAACCGTGTGAGTGTGTATATGTGTTTGTGCGCTGAAGAAAACCTGCGAGCCTCGCACAACATTTGCGTGCGTGCAAGCGAGACAACAGCTGTGCAAGCGAGTCGGCAATAGCAGTGCGCTGCTTTGGCTGGTCGACGCAGCAGCGCGTGCGCATGAAAAAATAAAGGGAAATACAGCAAGGCGGCGCTTACGCAGACAGCGTGCCCCCCTCCTCGCGGCAGAATGCGAGTCGCAGTCACGAAGGCGCAGCCGAAGCAGTTTAGCACGAACTCAACCCCCGATTGCGGCCATCTTGAAGCGAGCGCAAAGCAGCGCAGCGACAGCGACAGCGTTGGTGACAGCGACAGCGACAGCGCAGAGCAGAAACAACGTCGCAGCCTCTGTGCGCGCTGTTAGATCATTCGCAATCGGCCGTTGCACGCGTTCGGTACAGAGCAAAAATCTCACTCACCCAAGTAGCACAGTATGACAGTATAACAGCAGCCAAGGCAAATCTACGTGTGCAAAGACAATAACAAAAAAAAAAAAACAATTGCAATTTGCAGTGTGTTGCAAGCAGCGCGTCGTTTCGACTCAGTTTAGACTCAAGAGAGAACGAGAATATATATTTATATATATACTATACTATATAAAACTCATATATCTTCCCCCTCATAAACAACAATACAACTCAAGTCACGTGTGTTTCGCGTATGTGTTCGTGTGTGTGAACTAAACTCTCAACTCGCTTTTGTGCCAAATTAGAGCTTTGATTGAGTGTGACCCCCCGAAAGAAAGTTTCTCCACAAGTTAAAGTCCCGTTAAAGTTCCCAACACATTGGCACCTGCCTGCCTGTCTGCCTGCCTGCACGGTGAAAACTCCACGGAAGGAAGAAAAGTTTACTCGCTCCTTGCACATTGCAAAAGCAAGCAAAAAGTTGCTCTTTTTTCGAGGAGAAGGCAACGACAGCAGCAGCAGAAAGGATTTTCTTTCTTCGCCACGCTTGAAGAATTACTGCCAAAATTTTCACGGACGGTAATAAGGTAAGTAAGAAGAAAGAGAGAGAGAGAGAGAGAGTGGGCAAAAGGCAAGCAAGTTCAACAATTGCAGAGAGTGAAAAGAGTCGATGGAAATAGAAAAAAACAACTATAAATTATAGCTAGATATATGGTATCATTAACCTAGAGGTTTTTGGATTGTAAATAACGGCTGAAAAGGGAATGAGGGATATAATATATGGACTCTTGAATTTATAGTAATAAACAAAGCTAAAGAATTAAGAATAAACATGGAAAATGATCCATTTCAGCAGTTCTGAAAGTTTCCTGTTCGGATCTCCTACCAAGTTTCTTACTTCCAATACTCAGTTTGCCTATAGATATAAATTCTAGTGGAAGTATATGTATTTATTATATTATTTACAATATATGTATGTACTTCGTAATACATGTAGTTTCTTATAATATTTTCAAAGGGATATTAGTTCTTTCGATCTCTAAATGAATAGAATAAATCCTCGTCTTGCAATAGTAATCAAGACCTGCATCTAAAACTTTTAAATATGATTATATAAGGGATTTTTCTAATAGGAAACTTAAAAAAAACTCCACAAAAGATTATCTTACCATCTAAAATGGAAAAGAAACCAAAACTCTCACACACACACACACTCTTCCACACTCACACCTATGAATATATTCGTTGAATTCTAACCTCTCCCTCTCCCTCTCCCTCTCTCTTTCTCTCTCTCTCTCGCTCGACAAATTCAATTCCTTTCAAGGCACAAACATTTTGCGCGTAATTTATTTAGACGTTTTTAATTTGCATTAAAAATTTCTTAATGAGTGTTCTGATGCGATAAGAATCTTTCACAAGTGTCTTCAAGTGCGCACAAGCTGTGCGACTGTGAGTGTGAGTGTCAGTGTGAGTGTGTGTGAATTGTTTTGAGTACTCGCACACCAAAAGTGTTTGTATTCATGCCTTTCCTGTGAGAAATCGCACAAAATTCGTGCAACACTTCAGCAAAAGGATTTTGAAAAAAAGATGTGGAAAGAAAGAGTGGAGGAAGAAGAGAGAGGGAGTAAGAGAGAAAAGGAAGAGGGGGAGAGGAAGTGCGACATACAGCTGGCAAAAAGAAAGTTCGCCCACGCTTAATTGAAGCCCGACCCCAAATGGATCACTTCAAATGCAGTTTGAATAATTGCGAATAATTAAAGCGAGTTCACTGCGCCGTTCTCGGTGATTCTCAACCCTCTAGACACGTGACAGGGTGCACGAAATCAATGACCAATAATTCGCCAAACGAATCCGTAAAGCGCCAACAAATTAAGCTGCCACGCGGTTGCAGCAGCAGCAGCTAACGAGGAAGCAACAGAGACAGAGAGAGAGAGAGAGAGAAAGAGAGCGAGAGAGACAGGGTACCCAGGAGAGTGTACCCGATACAGACAAAAAAAAAAAAAAGCCTTCAAATTGAATTGATCAACCGCAAATTAATTGGCAGCCATGCAAACGCCATGTGCTCCATTGGAGCCACAGCTGCAGCTACCTCCCCTGGTAGAGCCCCTACCGGAGAGAGAGAGAGAGAGGGTGTTGACAGGGTAGCTCCACTCGTTCTCATTTTTTTAGTTGCCATTCAATACAGTTTCGATTCGTTTTCATTTCGTTCAACTCAATTAGGGAATGGGGAATTGCAGGGAGAGGAAGGAGAAGGTAGAGGAGCGAAGGTAGAGGGTTCCCCGGTAGTGCAAAAAAAGAAAATAAAGGGTATAGAAAACCCAATTTGGCATATTTAAATTAGTAAATAGAATTATTGTGCAATAGTTGGAGGTTAGTTGGCATGTTTATTGATTGACTGATTGAATTGACTGTCGAAATTGCCAAATTGCCAAATTGAAAACATTTTTTTTTTCGAAATCAACTGGGGCAATTGTTACGGTATATTGGTTGCCATAAAAATGGCGAAATTTTGTTATATTGGTTAAGGTTAGCTTGGGTGTTATACGAACTGAAAATAGACTGATTCAATTAAGTGGAATAAATAAAATTATGGCATAGAAAACATATGAAATTTATTGGTGGAATTGAAAAATATTGAATGGAAACGATTTAGGGCAGCTTAGTGATATAAACCTAGGGAAAATCGAGTTTTTAAATATGTCCATATATTTTATAAAGTTGTTTATTTTTTAATATTTGAGAATATTTTCAATTTTTTTTAGTTTACTGAATTTGGTCTTAGCTACTTAAGATCTGAGCTGCTTTCATTATGATAAATAAATGAGAAAATCTTAGTTCTTGAAAGATCTTAGATTTCTAAAAATATTTAATAATTTTTAGGAGTATTAATAGTTTTATTTCTCTGAATATTCTGTTTGTTCTTTAGTCTTTTAACTTTCATATCGAGACACTAAAAGACAACGCTCAGTTGCTGTTAATCAACTAGCGGGCCCCCTGCAAACAGAACCCTAAGGTATAATGCAGCGCATCGAAAGAGAAATACTCTATAATGTGCGATATTGCGATTTTTCTGAAATTAATTTACAGCACAGAAAAAACTTTAGATTTTATGAATCTTAGCTTTCAGAGGAATACAGTTAGGTATAAGATATAATAATACGATCTATTTCGATCTTATATCATATAATATGTGCTTCTTCATTGAATACTCAAAAATCGCATTTCTAACCATCAGATATGTATTTCTTAAGAGTTTTCCCCCACCTCTGTGTTTCCAACGGCGTATCGAAATTATGATACCCTCTGTGAGGGTATGGGAACCTGCAGAGCGACAGCCCGTTGGCAAATGCATACAAAAAGCAATTTGCTTTAATTAAACAGAAAATTCAATCAAAATATTTATAATAAAACAAAGCGACAACAACACGAGGCACGCAATTGTCAAGCGAGATATGGTATATGGGAAATATGAATATACTATATATATGGTATATGGTTGCCAGACCTCCTACATGCGGGCGCCCCGAAGACGTATTCAAATTGAAGGGTTGCCTATTACCCGCTGCTGCATATACCCTTTTCTTTCCCTCTCCCCTTCCCGCTCCCCTCCCTGCCCATACTACCGAAAGTGCCGCGTGTTGCACAATTGGCGACACTTGGACACGGATCATCGTCGCACGACACTGCAGCTCACGGCGGGTGGGCAGCTGAGCAGCTGAGCCGGGCGCATAATTCAATTTAGAAGGTACTTTTTTTTTTGTTTCATAGCCAGAGATTGCCAGAGATTGAGGATACCCTGTAGTAGGGAGTGTGGGGCGAAGAGGGTAGTACCTATCTAAAAGCTTCTTCGTATCTTAAGTCGAAATTTTAAAGCTATGGATTGCCTTTTCCTTGAGATCTGTCAGATTAACTGACTATATCTTAAGTTTGCCAATGATATTTCAAGCTAGCTGGATAACTCTTAGAACAAGTGTTTTGGTTTAAAAATAGGAAACTTTCAAGGCTTAAAAGTAGTAGAGATATTATGAAAAACAAATATTTTCTTTTTTAAAGCCTTTTTGGTACAAATTTATTGATCAAACTAGAGTTTTTTCATACATATCTGTTATATCTATCATAAACTTTTATACGCCTAGTCTGATATTTGCTATTTCTCTATTTAAAACAATATCTAACTATTTTTTGTGCCATCTAAGCTCCTAACACGCAATATACAAGCATAGTTAGCTTGAAAGTGCTTTATTTCAAACTGTAGTAGGGATACCCAAAAAAATGTAACTGTCTTATATCAATCACAGCATTAGCTAAGCATGTGCAAAATTTCCTAGCTCTAGGGTATCTCTGAGTGCTGCTAATTTGCCACAAATCACAAACAGTTTGTGCTTTTTTCAATCCCTTCTCCTGCTCCTGCTCATCATTTTTGAGGTTTGAGCTAGGCGCGAGCCAATTGACGCAATCAAATGCAACGCTTTATGCAAACAGCAAAAACAAAACAGCAGCCAAAAACTGCAGATAGACGGACAGACAGACGGACAGACAGACAGACGGACAGACGGACAGACAGACGGACAGGCAGACAGACAGACAGGCAGACATGTGGGCTCTGCGCCAGTTTAGTTTGATTATGCGGACGGACAATTCTAAAAACGGATGCACTTTACTTTTCGCAAAGTGATAACCTCATCAGAGTGAGAACAGAGAGAGAGAGAGAGGGAGGAAGAGAGAGGTATAGCCCCCTCTTTCTCCCCCAGCAGTGCACACACGCAGCTCGCGAAATTATCGCGCTTTTAGACAGAGAGAAAAAAAAAACAAAAACAGAGGTTGCAGTTGCAGTTGCTGCCGTAGTTGTTGCTGCTGTTGTTGCTGTTGCTGCTGCTGCCGTAGTTGTTGCTGTTGTGTGGGTGGTTGGGCAATTTCGCAAATGCGTTTAAGTGGTCCTAATGCCAGCGGGCTGCGACGACTGCAGTCGGGATCGGCTACGGCTCCGGCTCATTCTACACTCGCACGTGGATACAACGCCGGACTGTCTGTCCACAGTCTGCAGTGCGAATTAAGCCCAGTTGCAGAATTTTCTATTTTTCTCCTAGCACTTTCTCTTCCCTCTCTGCCTCTCACACTCTCCCTCCTCGTTTAGTCGCGAAAATACCGAGATTACAGCGTGCCGATAAGTCCATTAGGGAAATGGAGAATACCGAATCCGAAATGAACCAAACTGCACCGAAACTGAGACTGAGACTGAGTGACGTCAGACTTGGAGGCTTTGTGACTATGACCTGACCTTGTAGCTTGAATGAAGGAGGATTTAGTGGTTTAGTAGAGCAGTTACAATTAGAGAAAGAGGTTAGGAAGAGGCGGCACAAGATCGTTGTTTGTATAACTGGGTTAGTTGTTGTGGGCGTAAAAAAAATGTAGAGCAGAGATTTCATAAATGTCTTGGTAAAGAGCAGGGATTATGAGAGAAATAGTGAGGGAGAGAGAGGCAGAAAGAGTAGACTTCAGATATTGGAAACAATCTATTGGAATATCATAGATACTTAAATATTATATAGTTCCTTAAACTGTAATCAATATGCACAAGTCTTACAAGAAACAGAAGTGAAAGTAAATGATCTTGCTTAAATAAAGTTCTTATTATAATGTTGCAAGAGATAAATTTAAGATCACATAGGGAAAGCAAAGAAAGAAACCTTATATATCGAAAAACATATAGTAATTCGATGATTTCTATATTCTCAATATTTTAGCTATTTTTCTATAATTCGCTCTGAAGATCTTCATCATATCAATTAGCTTTTTCGAATATCATTATATTTTCAAAAAATTAACTTAACTGTAAAATATGACTTTAAAATGTGACAAAACGTAAATTCAAATTTTTAACTCACTCCATTCACTGATTTATTCACTGCACTCATACCTTATTCACACTTATTCATTTGCCGAAAATCAAAGACTCAGCTGATTGTCTCTTTGAGTGCTTTGTCGACTCAAATGAAATGCAACGGTAATAAAAGGCAATAAAAACAACAAGAACAAAAAACAAACGATAAATGAGAAATGCAGCGAGGAAAACAAAATGAAAATGAAAATTAACTCAAAATTAATTAAAACGCATCAAAATGTAATGCAATTTGCAGCAGCCTCGTCTGATGCACATTATGCAATGGCAGCGATAGCTGGAAAAAAGTAATATAAATATAAATTAATAATGTCACAAAAATAACAACAATAACAACAGCAACAACAACAACAGCAGCGAGGCGAGCAATTGCATTAATTGAGCAAACAACAAAGTGGAAATGCGTCTGCGACAGCTTCTGTCTGTCTGTCTGTCGGTCTGTTCGTCTGTCTGTCTGTCTGTCTCTTTGTCTGTCTGTCAGTCTGTCTGCCTGTCTGTCTTTTCGTCTGTCTGTCTGTCTGTGCGTCTGCTCAGGCCTCGTACTGCGTCTGCTGCATACATATTCATGTGCATCAATATGCCAATGCACTTTATTTAAAATAAAAGCAATGCACGACAGGCAGATACCCCTCTTAGAAGGCTTGCTCGACGAAAGCAGGAAAGCAATAAAATTAATATATTTTTCTTAAACTATATTGATTTCAGGCAGTTTCAGTTTATGAAAAAGATATGATTCATTTATTTATTTATTTATTTTATTTATGCCACTGGATTTTTAGCGAGATACTGTTTCTTTTACTTACCCACCCTTCACGTATATACCCCATTTGCATTCCCTGCCCATAGGGTATGCAAAACAAATGCACTTTCCGTGCGCGACATATGAATAAAAAAAATAAAAAAAAAACAGAGTTGTCGACTTCGCTTGATTAATTTGAATTAACCAAATTAAAACGAAACACAAGTCAATCAGCAGCAGCAACACCCTGTGCCAGAGAGGAGAGAGAGCAAAAGAGAGTGCATTGGCTGGGCTCCCCTTTTTGCTGTATGGCAACGCCACAACGAAACGGCATGAAAAGCGCAGTGCAGTGCACAAAACAAACAAGCGACAAAAAAGCAAAAAAAAAAAATCAACAAAAAAATAGGGGGAAAAAAATTGCAAAATTTGTTAAATTTTTAATTCCATTAACGCTGCGTGTAGACGCGGATGTGCAGCACACACACACACACACACACGCATACGCGCACGCAGCAGACAATGCGAGAGAGTGCACACAGAGAGCGAGAGAGGAGAGAGAAAGAGAGCGAGCGAGGGCTCCGCCGTGCTAATCCTGCCAGCTCTGATTGAATTTCCCGTTTTGGCGACGGCTCGTGGCAGAAACTAGCGACCGCGTGCAGTGTGCAACACCCACATGACGCACACTAACACACTCAAACACACGCACACACTCACACACACACACACACACACACACACACTCACACACACACACACACACACACACACACACACACACACACACACACTGCCTACTCACACTGCAGTGACAACAAAGGCCGCGCCGAGTCCGAGCTTAGCACACAGATTTGCCCAGTTTGGCAACGCCGCCCGCGCTCTCTCTCTCTCTCTCCCTGCCCCCCTCTCACGATTGGTGTGCCCTGCACAAATCGAAATCGTTGCGCTGTTTAGTGCGCAGCTAATTGAATTCCGCGTGTGCTGCTGCTGCTGCTGCAACGTCGCTTGCTGGCACATTGTGTGGCATTGTCTGGGCCCAGACGAGTCCAGTGCGTAGCAGTAGTAGTAGCCTGGCAATTGGATAATTGCATTTGGCTTTGGCGACACTTGCCGATGCGCAGCAGCAGCAGCAACAGCAGCAGCAGCGGTTGCAGCCGCAGTAATTGGTCGCGTTGCAGCGTTGCCAGCTTTAAGCAGTGCCTCAGGTGCGTGTGTTAATTAGTTGGCGCCGCCTGAAAGTAGGCAATGCATTTTGTGCAGCAACTAAAGAAGTTAGGCTGGGAGTAAAGTTAGGTTATGTAGCAGCAGCAACAAATTATATAGTTAATATTAAATCAATGAAGATCACTTAATATTAATATTGTATTTATAATAATATTAGACGATTAATGATTAAAGAATACTTATGCAAATGCAGTTCTAGCTTAATTAAGTAACCAGTTTAATTTGAAACTCTAAGACATGGGCGCATAAGACTCTGTGAAGCTCAGTTATCCTCAGAGCTAGAGCTATAAAACTTGGTATATAGAATCTTGACATTCCAATGTAGCACTTGTGCCAAATAAGTTTGATATCAAGCAATTCAAACTCCTAATACATTTAAAAGAAACATAAATCTTTATGTAACTCAGTTATACCTTGAGCTAGAGCTCTGAAACTTGGTATGGAGAGTCTTGTCTATTATAAGCAGCTCTAGTGTTATAAAATTTTGACAATCAGCAACTCAAACTCGTAATACACCGAAAATTGCAATGCAAATGCAAGAATCTGTGGATTTAGCTGCATATAAATATGTTATTTTTGCACACATCACATTTCTATATATTTTCCATCAATATATGATGTTTGTGCACACACACACACATTTGGGAATAGAATTACGTAATGTTTTTGGAAAGCTTTCAGGCAATTTTTGGGTGGACCCGCTCGTCGCGGGATTCTTTTGCTGCTCTGCTTTCCTGCTTTCAATTTCCTGTGCGCTCGCAAATTCTAGTTATATTTTCAATTCCGATTGCAATTAAAATTAATTGTGTGCATACTCTGCCATGCACACCATATGCAGTATATACCCAACCTGGACCCCAACCCGGATCCCCCCGCATCCAAACCGAATCCCAGTCGTATTTGTTGCCGCTTGCCTTGCGCCATTTTAATTTATTTGAGTAAATTTGTTAAAAAACTTTATGAATTTTATTTATGGCCCGCACACGACCGCCTGATGCCACGCAACCCCCCTCCCCCTCCCGAACTCAGTGTGTACCACAAGTGTTAGCATATCATGTTACAGACTATTTCCGCCAAATTTACACACGCAAAATAATTTAACGGTACAGCGTCGCCATCTCCCATTTGCCTCCCTCTCGCTCTCTCTCTTTCTCTCTGGGACAGCAGCAGCTGCGTCCCCACAGGGTCGACGCGGCCAATAAATTTCCATTTAGTCAGCCAACTAGAGCTACCTGTCTCCCTCTTTTTCTCTCCCTCCCCCTCTGACCAGCGCATTCCATTAGAATTGTGAGAATTTGTAATTTTGCATAATTGTTGTATTTGGAGTCCGTCGGCCGCAAAACTCATTTGCCAAATGGAAAATTGCCATTTCGTGTCTAATGTTGCACATGCGGCCCGTGGGCAGAAGCACTACCTCGCTCCCCCTCCCCCCGCCCTTCAGGAAGGTCCTGTAAAGTTTTAGTGGCGCCCAAGCTGGGACCGAGTAGGTGCGATGCTGCTGCCGGCGTTGTTAGTGAATTAATTTCCACTGAATAATTCATGGTGAATTATTTGGGCGTAGTATTAAATCGCCGTGCAGTAGCCACACGGCGTGCACATTCCTGCACAGCGCCATTTCCCCCTCCCACCATTCCCCTGAACGCAGCTTAATGCTCTGCCCCAAAACGGGAAACACTACACCTATGTATGTGTATGCAAGTGTGTGTGTGTGTTGACCGACCCCGGGGTGTTAAATGTAAATCAAATCAAAATGCTATTTCTGAAATTGATTTTTGAAATTTTAATGGAACGACAAATATGAAGAGCAGCAAAAGGGATAGAGAGAGAGAGAGAAAAAATGTTTGCGCGATTTTGGAATTCCGCGAGATTTTGCTAGAGATCTAAAATATTAATGAGATGTGCAGGCAGGGAAGTTATGCCAAAAAACATGGGAAGTGTATGGGTATTTAAAAATAAATAGTGGGAAATGATAAAGAACGAGTAATAATATAAAAGAATTGAGAGTTTAAAAATCTTAATATAAGTAGAAAATATTTATCAAAGGAAGCTAAAATAAGAATAAAACTAAATTAGTAAGACAGGAATAAAATACTATAATTTTAAGAGCCCATTTATTTTGATGGTTAAAAGTCTAGAGGTTAAACAATGAACCAGAATTTATATATATTATATTTTTCAAAGCTATTTTTCAACCTAGGATAGAACAGTTCCCATTAAATAAATAAATCTCTCAATACAATATTTTTTCTTGAGATCTTCTTAAAAGATATTTAAAAAAGAGTTTGTCGTTTCGAATCGTTGTTTCCAATAGGTATTTTTATTTTGAAATAGATATATCTCTATCTCTCATATCATACCTCTCATCGAAAGACTTTCAACAACTTTTTGCCTGAATTAAAAATTTCTCACAAGTATCGCTTACAGAGAGAACCTTAGAAGAACCCTACAAGATCTTTTATCTATTATCTCTCGATTTCCACCCCCCACCCTATGCATTTTTGGGTTGCAACATTTTTCTCGCATGACATTTGACTTGATTTCCACTCGCATTGGAAAATTCTTGGACTAATTAAGAGTTGAGAGATGCCAAAAGGCGCCAACGGGACCAGCGGCAATTGTGCTCGTAACTGTTGTCAGTTCATCAACATGCATGACGAATGAGGGAGAGAGAGAGAGGAAGGGGTAGAGAGAGATAGATGATGCGACTCTTTTGCGGCAAATGCAATTAATTTAAATCAATTGATTCGTTTGAGGACAATTTAATTGTATGCAGACTGCAGCAAGAAATGCAAAAGAGACAACAAAAGGGGGAAGAGAAAGAGATAGAGAGAGAAAAAGAGGAAGAACGGGACAGAGACCACTCAAATCGATTGTAGATTATTTGTCATAAGGCTGTAATTGTCTTTAATTGAATCGAATTGAGTTTGAGGTGCATATGACAACATTAAAGGCGACGCAAAGTCGCCACAGCGCAGCCCGCATGCGTTGCAGTCGCAGTTGAAGTCGCAGTCAGCAGCGCAGTTAGCGTCGCAGTCGCAGCCGGCTGCGACTTTTCTGTTGTTCAATTGAATTGCAGTTAAAGTACAAGTCTCAGAATCGGAACGTGATTGGCAAGCAAATTAATCAAAATTACTGACAATCTTCGGCATAAATTGTAGCTGCATTTGTATCTTTTGTCTTTGTATGTATCTTTAGCCTCAATTTGCGGCTGTAGATGCAATTGTAGCCATAGCTGATTCTCAGTTCTATCTGCAGTTGAACTTGTATCTGCAGCTTGTATCTACAGCCGCAGCTTTAGCTACAGTTTGTATCTGTATCTAGAGCCTCAGCTGATGTATCTGCAGCCTCTGCTCTTGTATCTGCAGCCTCAGTTTGTATCTATAGTTTCTCTGATAGCTGTATCTACTATAGCTACAACTTGTATCTAATATCTGCAGCTGTATCTGTTGTATTGTGTATCTATAGATTCTTTTATAGCTGCCCCAACTGTAGCTGCATCTTGTATCTGCAGCTTTCACTTGTATCTTTGTATCTACAAAGCATCTTTATCTTTCACTTGTTTTTTTGTATCTACAACTCATATGTATCTTTTGCTCTCTTCTTCTTACAGCTCGGTCCTGCAGCCGCGGGCAGAGGAATGTTTTGCTATCAATGCCCGCCCGCCCTGCATCCATGCGGTCCGCATCCGCCGCGACTGCCCACACTGGACTATCCCTTTGCCGCAACGCATCCATGTGAGTAGATACATTTGTATCTGTATCTGTATCTCTGCCTGCCAAAAGTGCAGCAGCAGTGGCCCGAATTGAATTTAGATAAAAAGCCAATGATAATCGCCTGCCTCGACAACGGATTATATTCTGTGCCTGTGTATCTTATATCTTGTATCTTGTAGTTACATTAACGAATTATTCTATTAGTGGCACGAAAATCCGCAACATGCTACGCGGGGTGGCAAGTTCAATGGCAGTGTGTTGGCAGGGGGGGAGGTAAGGGAGGTGGCATGCCTGGGGACTGTGCCGCATATCGGATTACATGCTCGCACATGTCGAGAGCGAGGGGTTTGTTTTTCGCTTCGAATTATGCGCAGAAGTTCATGTCGAAGCGGTCAGAGGGTAAGTGAGTGCGAGAGAGAGAGAGCAGAATGCGTACTGAAGCGAGACAGCAAGCTTGCTCTCTCTCTCCCTCTCTGCGACTCACTTTTGCCAGCTAATTGAATACGAGCGATAAGTTTTTCGATAATAGTTTATCGAATATTTGATCTTTATGATGGTATATGCATTAGAGGAGAAGTAAGATAGATAGATATGAATAGATTGGAAAAGACACATGCCAGCAATTTGAAGCAAATTGAGTTGTTGCTGGTAATTATTTGGCAGGCAGTACTTTTAAGTGCCCTTTATTTTTCAACATAACCTCAAATGTGCTTCGGAAATTATGCAACACTGACTGAGGGCTTAAAACGCATATTTATTTAATTATAAAAGGTTTAAAACCAACTGAAAATACAGTTTTTCATTACTTATTTTAATTTAAGAAGTATTTCATTCAATTAAATTAACTCCTTGCAACATAACCTCAACTTGTGCAAACATAACCTCATTTTGTGGCAACATAACCTCAACTTGTGTCAACCTAACCTCAACTTTAGCTGTTGAAATTCTTCCCTAGCATTGCTTGCACTCTATAGATGCACTTCAACAATTTTTTTTGTCATAATTCGAATTCACAGAACGAATGAGTCAATCTGGCAGTCAATCAGTCTATCAGTCCGTCCCCCTCCCTCTCCCCCTGGTTAGGACCGTCGCACTTGCTGACAATTCGCAGAACGCACATAAAAATTCCATTAAACGCCATTTCGTTGAAGCTGTCGAAAGAAAACCACCAGAGCAATTCGATTTTCTACTCTCATGCCATAAATAAACTTTGCCTTTGCCATAGGAACTACCAATCAAACAGAGAGAGAGTGAGAGAGAGAGAGAGACAGAAAAAGAGACAGACACACTCAGTGACATATAACTATAATTGAATAAAAAAAACAAAAAAAAATCGAAAAGAGTCGCGATGCGTTGCGAGACGAGGCGGCAACTCAATCGATATTCACAGGCAGAGTCAAAGGAGTGCCTCCAAGTAGGGAGCAGGCCAGGAAGGGACTGAGTGGGAAGGGGGGTGCGGGGAGTCAACTTGGGTTTGGTTGGATTTTGGATCATGCAATTATCTCGCTCGCTTTTGGCATGCAAATTTTGTGCTTTAGCTTTGTGGAATGTGTCGCGCGAAAGTGTCTAAACGACACGACGATTTCGTCAGGCTGCGGCAATCTGTAAAATTTTTGGAAAAAAACAAATAAAAAAACCTAACCGAAAATTATGCTACGTATCGATCAAAGCGCCACCTGCCGCCATCAAAAATCAAAAAAATACTGCACTTCATATTGATTATGGTTTAAAAGGTGCCGACAAACAGGCTAAAAAAAAACCCGTTACCAAAATTGCAACCATAGCGTAACATTTAAGACGAGTTTAGTTTTCGGAATGCCGGAGCGTTGTCTAGAGAAGCATCTAATGGGATTAGCTTGGGACTTACGAACGCATTAGCCTCGAGGGAGACAGAGAGAGGGAGCTGGAGAGAGAGAGAGCGAGAGGTCGCCACTTGTATACATAATGCATGAGAAGGCGCCGGCTGCCTGCACGTAACCAGGATACATCCTGCTCACGTCCTGCTGCTAATCAGCTGCCCAGAAGGTGCAAATTCCATTTGCGAGTGACTTATTCAATATGACAGACAAGAGAGACAAGACAAGCAGGCAGACAGACAGACAGACAGACAGACAGACAGACACACAGCTAACTTACGCTGGGCTACGCATATTTGCGGCTTATTAGCTAACAAATTCAACTGTCGCTTTTGATTTCAGTGTAGCAACAACAACAACAACAACATCTGCCTCTCTATATGTGGCACATCCTTATGTCAGGTGTCACTAATGCAATTTATGAATTGTCTCAGTCTTGAGGACGAGTCGACTCGCCTAATGCAAACTAAGTCGCATGGAAAGACACTCCTAATGAGTTCGTATCAGTTGCGTATTACAAATGTTAATTGGATATTAAAGTGATTGCCTCAGCTTCACGAAGGAATTCAAGAAGTTACTTAGAAAGGGATTCAAAAGTTATACTAGCTATATTGCCAGCTTGGGCTGTTATTATGGGGAAAACTTAGCTTTTATTAACAAGAAGTATAACTCTAGCTGATAATTATCTTGAATATCTAAGTTTGAGTTTTAAAATGTATCTTAAATATGATTTTAATGTTTTTAGAATTTTTGGTGTTATTTTAAAAGTTTAACTTAGGATATAGGTTGATTTACTGCTGTAGTTCTCACTCAAACTCTATGAAACTTGAGGGATCATTTAGTAATATGTTAGGTAATAAATCTACCAAATTTCATAGACTTAGCTAAATATCTAAGCAAAATACAGCGAAAAAAATTTATGTTAAGTTATGATTATTTATCTACTCATTCGGGCCTTAAACTATTATTATATCTGCATTTATTATAGATCTTAAAATTTCCCATGGTTATACGGTTGTACTATTAAAAGGTATTCCGTTCCCATTGCTATTATTCACTATTATTTTTTTCAAATATTCTATTTCTTTCAAATATTCCTTAAACTCTGATTATTTTCATAAGAGAATTCAGAATTTATTAAGTTAAAATCCTTTCTCATTCACCTGCCAAGCCTTTTGAAATCAATTTAACTCAAAGTTCTAACTGGAAACCAGATACTATAAATACGTTTACATAAAAGCAAAGTAAACACGATAAATAGCTGAGGTATCAACTGCGACACTTTAGAGACACAAATCAAAAAACTCGAAAAATTTGCATGGCTAATTCAATTTAGTTTCATTTCGTGATTCCTCCTCAGATTCCTCCTCGGATTCCTTCCCGTAGTTCGTGATTCGTGATGCCGTCACTCGACACCGTAGAACAGCGTCGGCTCGATGGCTAAACTAATTTAAAATTTTGAGCGCGTGCGACAACGTTGAGAAGTGAGAAAAGAGTAGAAGAGAAAAGAGAACTCAATGCGGGAAACTGAGAAATTGAGAGCGTGACACGGGAAAGGGCTGCCCTATGCACGGGGAATTGGGAATACGACAAAGAGAGAGAGAGAGCGAGAGAAGTGAGGGTAAAAACTTAAGCGAAAAGTGTCGCAAGCAATTTGCAAGGTGAATGAGAAACAGAGAGAGAGAGAGAGAGAGAGAGACTGAGAGAGAGAGAGAGAAAACTGTGCCACAAAGAACTATAATAAATGTTAATTTATCTGAGATTACGCAAGAGCATACGACGAAAACTCTCTCTCTCTCTCGCATAGTGAAAATCGAAAAATCGAATCAAAAATTGATTTTTCCCCAAGACAAAGTCGTGCCTGCATGAATGCCAATCAACTGCCAGACAGACAAGTATCTTATAGATACAAATACACAGACACAGTTCGAGGGGGGCAGGAGGGGGGGAAGCTAGCTGATTGCAGAGTCTCCACTCGACTCTCGACTCCAGTGAGGACCAAAAATCCCTTAATGATGGTTTCGCTTGTTATGCCAAATGTTTAAAAATTGAATTATCTCCCATTACCGGCGCAGCTAACGAGCGGGGCGGCGGCAGACAGTGCAAAAGGGAGAAAGATTGAAGAGAGACAGAGAGAACGAGATAGAGAGCAGCAGCATAAGGGTAAGCATAGGGTATATTTAGAGAGCTCTTGTTAGGACCTGTAAGCGCACACACAGAGCAGGTATTTGCGACGTAGTACGCTCTTTATGAAATTTAGCTTGGATTATGATATTTTATTAGCCATAACTATGCCGTTATATAATGGGTTTTTATGAAACTTGTGGCAGGACTTCAAAAGATATCAACGGTTGCTTATATTAAACTTCATAAGTATAGCTCTTATAGTTTGCAAAATATGGCATGCAATTTATAAATTTGCTCTTAACTGTTGCATTTCTTGGGCGTTTGAAACGAAACTTGCAGCATTGCTTTAGAAAACATATATTAGTATATATACGAAATTTCAGTAAGCTAACTTATAAGCTGCGCATTATATAGCTTAAAACTAATGATATAGTGAGCTAGATAATATGTGCAACTCTTTGTTTTTAGTGTATACTAGCTATATAATACATACTAGCTATATTTATTGGTGCTCTGTAGAGCATCGACTTTAGTTTGCCGTTAATTGAGTAACTTACAGGGTATTTGCCTCGTCGCGCTTCTATTTCCTTGTACATTCTTATGCATCGACGCTGTCTGCGTTTTGCCCTCTGTGCGCGTTGCGTACTTTTTGAATCAATTTGCCAACAAGGATTTGTTAATCCTGTCTTCCTGACAAGTGCGGTTAGTTGAGTTGTTGCTGCTGCTGCTGTTGCTGCTGCTGGGGCTGGGACTGGGCTGACATTTGATGTTTGTGGATGAGAACGTTAGCTCGATGCTTTCAGCATGAAATTCTTATTGGCGGAGCTGGGAAAGGCAAATAGAGATGAGAAGGCAAGGGGAGTGCCAAGAGGGGGTTGCAGAAGTCCAAACCATTGGTATACGTAGAGTTGAGCCTGATGAACGCTTTGGGGATTTGCAACTGGCCAACCTAATTGTGCTAATTGCCATAGCCCGGTTGCCCGGTTTGGCTCGTTGCCGTTTTTGGCCAGCTGCCTTTTTGGCCTGCCCACATGCGGCATATGCCGAAGGCGTCCATTTGCATTTCAAGCAATTATTGGCAACAAAAAATTTGATTAACAAACTTGACCCGCCTCCCCCTCCCGCACAGGTTACCCTACTGAAAAACTCAAACTCAAACGGAAACGGAAACGAAGTGCACACGTAGCTTGGCTCCATGACTATTCGATTAGGCAGAGAGAGAGAGGGAGGAGAGAGAGAGAGAGACAGTGAGAGTGCTCTCAGCTAGCCACTCTTATTAGCTGCAAATGACCATGTGACGCATGTGGCAAGTAGTCCGACTTGAGCTGCAAGTTTCTAATTACTCTTAGCTAATCAAATATTAATCGAGACTTAAATGCGCTGCATAGCGACACTTTGATAAGCTCTGCTGTGCCGGAGGCAAACAACATTAGTGCGCATTATATGCGCCTTCCCAGGGGGATATACGTGTATGTACTAGAACCAGGCGTATACCCCGCAATCCTCCCCCGCACAGACCCAACACGATACTAACAACATTTTGCAGCTAATCCGATTAGTCCTCGCTCGTTGGCCTCCCGCCCCAAAAAAAAAGTTGACACACAACTGTGGGCGGCATTTTGGGGCGTGGACGGCATTTGGGGCGTGGCTGCTGTTGGCAGAAGAAATGAAAATTAAATTTTGCAATTTTCTAGCCTAATTATTTATTTAAAATCAAATTGAAAATTAATTTTACAACAAGGCAAAAGGCAAAGGCAGCAACCGAGAAGAGAGAGAGAGAGAGAGAGAGAGCGCAACAATGCCAAGTCCGACAAGTTTTTGGCCTCGTTTCTTGTTGCCTTTTCGCCTTTTTGCCTTTTACCCGGGGTCAAGTGCGGCTGTCAACGCTCTCTTTCTCCCTCTCTCTCTCTCCCCTTTTGGCCTGCTCTCAAGGCAGTTATAAAATATTTCGTAGCATAGAAAATGGCGCTGCCTGCTAGAAAATTCAATTAGCTTGGCAAATTTTGGAATTTTTGGCAACAGCTGCCTTTCAGCAATGGTGCATGCCCCGCCCCTCCCCTTCTGCCCCTCTGGACATATTGATAAGCTTTGGCCAAGTGGGAAGGAGGTGGGGGTAGATTTTTAGGTAAATAATTGAAAGGCAAACTAAGAGTTGGCTATGAAAAATGTAACAGTATGCAAAGTATTCTAGGAAATTTTTTCAAGTGTTTCTTATGCCAAATACTGTCATTTGCTACGAATATTGCCTGACAAATGAGTTGTAAAACCTTTAGTTTACTTACATAGCAACTGTCTACAAAATTTCAGAACTCTAGCTGGCTTTTTCACACAGTTCAATGGGATAAAATGCGTTTATACTGCTTAAAGTATTGATTTTATTATGTTTTGATTATATTTTACTATATATCGCTAATCTTAAGCTGCATAACAAATTTCATAAGTCTAGCTCTTATAGACACTGAGTTCTATGGGTTATAATGTAAGCAGAGCGAAAATTCGTCAAGTTTCTTAGTAAATTCTGCTATGCTGCCGCATAAAGATTATAGGCAAGAAATTTCTTTGTGCTAACTGCTCTAATAGCCGAGTTCAATGAGGTTTTTTCGGGAAATATCAACTTTGCAGCTAAGCGCTGTACATATTAAAGATGCGCATATGCTTAAATACTCTTTCCGACTTCAATTTGTAGTGCAACAAAATTCCATCAAGGTCTTATGCAGCTGCTTGGGGCTTTATGCACTCTGCTTACGTAATTACAAACACGTAATTCCCTTTAGTTGAGCTCACTCAACTCAAATCTGTAGTCAGCTTATTGGCGCTTATGCTGCCTCAACTTATGCACAGCATGCAGAGAGGTCAGCCGAGACAGAGAAGGTGAGATAAAGTGGCAGAGAGAGAGAAAGAGAGAGATGGGAAAGCTGAAACTATCTTAATTATGCCAGCTAATGCAAACACCTTAGGATGGCTAATTCCTCGAGTGTAACCTCTGTTCATCTTCTTCTTCTTCTACTTCTTGTTCTTGCTCTGGCCTGGATACTATGGATACTACTACATATAGATACAAGCTACTCGTATCATCCTGCCATACACGATGAGACTTTTGTGCGGCGCAAGCAGCGACGAAATCGCACCACTTTTACACTGCAACAGGTAAGCGGGGGTGATGATGAAACTGACTTACGTTGAAAATTCTCCAATCCTTTCCTCTTTTTCCCCCCTCTCCCATTTTTCTGTGCATTTTTCATGTACGTCGCTGTCCCGCTGACCGGAACAAACAGTTGGAGGAGCTGGAAACGGCATTCGCACAGACCCATTATCCGGATGTATTTACGCGCGAGGATCTGGCCATGAAAATCAACTTAACCGAGGCACGAGTTCAGGTAAGCTTTATATACTGATAGCCTATAGCCTCTAGGACCGGGAGAACTCTCTGTGATTTGCCTAATGGCGAAGGCGCGCTGGGTCAACCCTTTTTTCATTTTTTTGAGCAAATTATGCAAAATACTCACGCCCCCACGCAAAAAAAGGTTAAAAGTGAAAACAAACGAATGAAAAGTGAAATAAAACAGAATTTCAGTTTCATAAATTGTATCAAATTTCACAAGAATAGCAAGAGTGCGAGGGGGTTTGGGGTGGGGTGACAACCCTAGCCCTTGTCCGGTCACGCTGCCTGATCAAAGCCTCCGCTTCCCCACGACTATATTAATAATGCATATGCATGTCTTAGAGCCTCGGATGGGGGAGTTGGTTGTACTGCGGGTCATGTACTACCAACCTAATGCAATAAGGGCCTTTAAAAATATTCTATATACATTTTGAATGAGGCAAAATATGCAAAGTTCTTATGAAAGCCAAAAAACTCTCTCTCAACTCTCGCCCGACCAACAATTTGTGTTGGCTTACAACTTAAGGAGTAAGAGGAAGCGAGAAAGAGAGAGAGAAAGGGAGAGAAAAAAAAAGAGAGGGGAACTTATAATAAATTAAATTTACTTTTCTGTGTACAGTTTGAACCGAGTTAGGCCATAGATTTCGCAGTAAAATTTTTATAGATTTCTGAGAAGCGAAAGACAATTCAAAACCCTGTCTGTTGGAACATTCCATAGTTCCGTTGGTTTCTTATGTAATATTGAAAAGTATCGCGGTAGTGCTGGATGAATGTGAACAGATTCTATTGTTTTACGAAAATATATCATACGATCTGTTTGAAAATTGCATGTGAGTAAGGGTCCCCCCTGTTCATTTTACAGAAAATTTTTTTTTTCAAAATTTAAAACCGCCTGCTTTTAATTTTAATCGATTCCGGAGGTCAAAATTAGTATAAAACAAATGTTTAAAATTGTTTTAGAGGATACTTAATTTTTGACCAAAAATCATGTCAAAGTCGACTAAAAATGTTACATGTAAGACCCTTGACAGGACCTGTCACCTCACTTTCCTCACTTCATTACTTTCTTAAAAATCAAGCGATTTTCTTCGGGTAAAGCATTTTATTCATGGTTTTAGATCTAGAATAGAATGGCTTAATAGTTTTTGCAATTAGAAAAATTCCAAAAAAATGTTAACTTTTGTGATTTTAGTAAGGGTCCCCCCTGTTTATTTTTCAGAAAAATACGTTTTTCAAAATTTAAAATCGCCTGCTTTTACTTTTAATCGATTGCGGAGGTCAAAATTAGTATAAAACAAGTGTTTAAAATTGTTTTAGGGGATACTTAATTTTTGACCAAAAGTCATGTCAAAGTTGACTAAAAATTTGACATGTGAGACCCCTGGCAGGACCAGTATCCTGACATTTCTCATTTCATAACTTTCTTAAAAGTCGAACGATTTTCTTCGGGTAAAGCATTTTATTCATGGTTTTTGTTCTAGAATAGAATGTCTTAGTAGTTTTTGCAATTTAAAATATTTAAAAAAAAATGTTAATTTTTGTGATTTGGTAAGGGTCCCCCCTGTTCATTTTACAGAAAAATTTTTTTTTCAAAATTTAAAATCGCCTGCTTTTACTTTTAATCGATTGCGGAGGTCAAAATTAGTATAATACAAGTGTTTAAAATTGTTTTAGAGGATACTTAATTTTTGACCAAAAATCATGTTAAAGTCGACTAAAAATTTGACATGTAAGACCCTTGGCGGGACCAGTATCCTGACTTTTCTCAGTTCATAACTTTCTTAAAAATCATGCGATTTTCTTCGGGTAAAGCATTTTATTCAGGGTTTTAGTGATAGAATAGAAAACCTTATTAGTTTTTGCAAAATCAAATATTAAAAAAAATGTTAAGTTTTGAGATTTTGGTAATCATTCATTTTTCAGAAAATTTTCATTTTTCAGAAAATTTTTTTTTTCAAAATTTAAAATCGCCTGCTTTTACTTTTAATCGATTGCGGAGGTCAAAATTAGTATAAAACAAGTGTTTAACATTGTTTTAGAGGATACTTAATTTTTGACCAAAAATCATGTAAAAGTCGACCAAAAATTTAACATGTAAGACCCTTGACAGGACCAGTAACCTCACTTTCCTCACATCATAACTTTCTTAAAAATCATGCAATTTTCTTAGGGTAAAGCATTTTATTCATGATTTTAGTTATAGAATAATTATCTGTTTCATCTTCATGGGCTATGCGATATTAAAAGTTAAATTATTTTTATAAATTCTCCATAAGTTCTGTATGCTCTCTAAAGTCAGATAAAAGATGAATAACTCAGAAAAAACCCGCTTCATAGTGAGTTTCCCCCTTCTCTTTTACACTTTAAAGTCTCTACAACTTGAAAACAGATTTTTTTCTATCTACCTTTCCATCTTTTCCGAACTGAAATCGATGCTGCATCTTTAGATCTCATTTATCAATCAATATCTCTTACTATAAGCAAAGTCTGGCACATTAGCTTCATACTTCAAAGCACTTTGTCTCTGTCAGGCCCGCTTGAATCCCGGCGAATCCCAAGTATAACCCCCAGCCAGGGGACCTGGCCTGGACCCAGGCGGGCTTATGTTGTCTCTTTCACTCTCGATACACATTAAGTAAATGATTTTTGCGTCGCAACAGACGCCGTATAGATCAGAAATTGACAGTGGAAAAACATATCAGGTTACCTCCAAGTGAGCGGCAAACGAGGTAGTACGGCAGGGACCTTGCCTGTTTCGGAATCGTCGGGGGGAAGTACATAATAAATTTTATTATAAAATTTATTTCCGGCAACGGCAAAAAGAAATGTGTCAAAATGTGGTCGCAGAAAATGCGGAGAAAGAGAGAGAGGGAGAAAGAGGAAAATGCTGCACCCTCATCAGAAATATTTGGCATTCATTCCATTATCGAAATCCCAGACTAAGCCAGGACCTCTCTCTCTCTCTTTCTCTCTCTCCCCTGCCCACTTGCTCTACATCGCCTTTTTTCGTGGCATTTTCCACTTATTTTGCAGTGTATTTTTTGCTTTTTTCCTGACAAAGTCAAATTTGAGTTGTAAACTTGGACAGGGCAGCTTGACAGGCAGGTACTGCCCCCCCGTATCAAGGGGGAGGGTGTTCGGTTTGACTGTTAATTCTGTTAGGGCTGACAATGTACACGTGTTTGCGACAAGTGTCCCATTGTTGGACAGTTGACATGGAAATTTGTAGTAAATTTAATTCAAAGTATCAGGTTGCGCCTGGGAAATTGTTGGAAAAACCAAGAGGGGGTGGAAGTGGGTGGTACATGCCGGGGGGGTAGCTGCGGCAAGTGTTTGTGTGTGTGTGTGTGTGTGTGTGTGCGGCCTGCTAATTGTGCCGGAAATAAGCGAGTGCCTCATTGTCAGCGCCTAACGCCACCAAAGTGTTTTTAATAGCCAGCTCGTTAGTGCAAGAGAGAGAGAGTGGGAGAGAGCGAAAGAGAGTGAGTGAGATGAAGAGAGTTAACAGAGTGAGCTAGATCGCGGGCTATACGTGTCTAGTTAGCGTTGCATCCTCATTAAGTTTTTCTTTTATTTTTTTCCTCTCGTACTATACATAATTTGCTCACTCTTTGCCTCAATCTTTTTGGCTTTGCGCCGCGCGTGGGCAACGTGCTCGAGTGCCTGCCACCCACATCTTAAGTGTGAGAGCGAGACAGCAAGTGTGCCGTATGGAAGTAAGATCCGCTAATTGTCACTCTGACTGCGCCCCCGCACAGTGTCACAAATTGCCGCAACTAACTGCGATACGTAAGCAAATTTCCCATTGCAAAATTTCCCTGACTCAATTTGCATGTTGTTCGCCTCATTTTCCTCAGGTTCGCAACGGAACCATATAATGCTGGTGATAAGTCTATCAATTTGTGAATGTGACACAATGAAGAGTGCAATTTGACAATGGCAACGAAAGGAAATTGTGAATGAATGTGAATGAAATGAGTGTGCTGCAAGTGAATGCAATGAGCTGTGCTTAAATTGGGGTTAGGAAGAGATTTAGGTGTGCTAAGTGGAATAAGTGTGAACTGATTAGCATACTGGAGTGATTAGACTAGCTCTTCTACCTACCATGACTGCTACACTCTTTCAGAGGTCTGAAAACTCTACCCAGACTTCAATATCTACTCACAATACCTTTAACTTGATAAAAGTTTCTGTTAAAAGTTTAAGATTTCTATTGGAAATACTCTACATAAATTTTATAAACAATTTTAAGGGCCCTGTGAATTTTTAATCAATACTACATTTTTTCCAACCCTTTCCTTTGACTTCTTGGACGCATAACTTAGCTAAAAATCAACCGATTTCGGTCGGGAATGTCTTTTCATTCTTTTTTTTGTGGCTCAATTAATTTCAGATCAAAATATGATGCTCTTAAAATTTTCACAGTTTTGGCAAATTTTCCATGTTACCCCCTAGCAAAATTTTGAAATTTTTTTTGAAATTTAAAAATGGCGTTTTTTTTGGCTTAAATCACTTAAGCAAATTCAAATTAGCCTAGAAATAACAACGAAAACAATTTTAAGGCCTATATCTGCAAAGTAGCGCCAATAAACCCCATTTTCATGCCTCTACAGACACACACAACGTTCTGCTAATAGTTCCCCCCTCTAACCCAAGCAAACCAAAAATTGGAATTAATCCGCCCCTTGAGAGTTGGGCAGCAACTCTTCTATATAACTATGCACACTAAAATAACATTAATATTAATATTAATATTTATGAACCTGCCTCGTCACATGCTGCACGATTAGTTCGTCTCACGTTTCGCATTACAAAAGTATTTTCATACATAATTCGGTTAGCATTATGTTGGGGTAGTATAACAATTTGCCACACCCACTCAACGCCCACAGACACGAGAGAGAGAGGGAGAGTGGAGTGGATATAGTGATAGAGTGAATATAATGCCAATAATTGATAATTTATTATAATCACAGAGCATGGGAATCGAGAGAGCGGTCAAGGAACTAGTTCAGCTTGGTACGGCCAGGCAGACAGGCGGGCACCCTCTCAACCCTAAAGCTTCTCAAGACGCCAAAGGACAAAGGGGTTGGCTGTCAAATAATTGCATTTGCCTCAATAATCCTTTAATGCTGATCCAAGTTGATGGCAGCAGGCTCAGGGGGCTGCTGCTGCTCTTGCATATGTTTGCCCGCCGGGCACAACCAGAGAGAGACAGAGAGAGAGAGAGAGAGTGAGAGAGAGAGTCGGAGTCGGAATCGGAATCGGTTGCGGTACCAAGGGGTGTTACTTCTGCGGTAGCTCTTGATGATTGTTGCAATGAATGGGAAGGGTTCAGCAAATGCGTTTGATATTAACACATCTGTTCGTTCATTCCACTTGAGCAGGCTGTTTGCGGAAGCTAATGGTCCGCACTTGCCATAATTACCCGGCCGACCTCATCCGTACATGCATACACCCGCTGGGAGATGGTATGGGGTAGGGTGTTTTCTCTCTTTTTTTTACCTTTTGTTTCCACTTGGGTTTCGCCTGTTTGTTTTCCTTTTCGAACGCAAATCGGTTTTGGTTACTTGTAACCACAAGCAGCAGCACCTCCTCCAGTCCCATACACTTATATATATATGGTACTCTGTTTGTATATCCCATATAATATTATATGTTACAGTGTTTCCTCTCATTCTGTTGTTTACCTTCTGCCTGCTGCGCATTGTTATCGAAATGAATCGAAATTATGAGCACTTTTGCCGCCTTCAGGCGTTTCTCTCTCTCTCTTCTCTCTCTTTGCCATTATGTTTACTCTCTTTTGTTGTGTTTTTTGTGTTCTCTCAATAGCGGTAAATAAATTACATGAAGTAGGGCTATCGAGACGATGAAGTTACCTCGATAGGGAGACGGTTTTGATAAGTGGGTTGGGCAATGTCTTGTGACGTGTGTGTCGAAGCGCATAAAGAAGAAGATGAAGGTACAGAGAGAAAAGGCAGAAAGGGAAAGGAAAAAAATGAGAAAAAATGGAAAGAACTTTGCATTGTATTCTTTCAAGAAAAAGCTTCTGGAAGTAAACTAAATTATGTATTTTTTAAACATCTGTGTAACTAAAAAAATAATAATAATAAAAGGTAGATCTCTAGATAATATAATATTAAATTTGTGCAGCTAATTTCAAGATTTCTATGCAAAGCTTTAGATTATATGAAATAACTTGCTTAAAATTGTTAAAATGCATCTAAATACTTGAAAAATAAAATAAATTCCTGCAAAGAACACATACATAAGTATTTAGTTAGTTGAGAGTTAAGAAATTGCGATTTTTTATTCTTCCATTTCACTAATCCAAACCTAATAAAATCATATTATGCAAGGCAATTGCGAATGCGAATCAAAGCAAATTGTATAAAACGTACTAAGGAAATTGAAATCCATTTCTTAATATTCTAATCGAAGTTAAGTGAAAGTCTGCATACATAACCAGATTAGGCTATGAGTAAAATCCAGAAAAAGAAAGTAGAACGAAGAAGAAAGCTTAGATGGCAATTTAAGCGCTGCGCCTGAAAGTATGCAAGCAAAATAAAATTTACCAAAATAAAATAAATGAAAAATTGCGAATGGGAAAAAAAAATCAAAATAAAATATAGTAGTATATCTTTACGTCAATTAAATATGCAAAAACGAAATGAATTAGCAAACGTTCATGTAAATGAATTTGCCAAAAGGCAACAAAAAAAGCTTGCCAGAGTGAAATTCAAATAGAGTTGCCAGACTGTCTGCCTGTCTGTCTGTCTGCCGGTCTGGCTGCTTCGATGAAGCAATCAAGAAACTAAACCAAGCGAATTGAATAAATAAAGAAACACGTTACGAGGCAGCAGAGACGACGACGAGGGGGCGTGGCAATAAAACAAAGCAAAATTGTGCATGAAATTATTATTGAAGGAAAACACACACACGGAGAGAAAGAGAGAGAGAGAGAGAGAGGGAGAGGGAGCAAGAAAATTGGTTGGAAAAGTCAAGGCAGACGCACACAATTGTTTTTCATTATTCAATTTTTGTCAGGATAATAACGTGGAGCATACAATGTCCATCTCGCTCTCGCACACACACACACAGCACGTGTCTCTTTCGCACCACCCCCTCGAGAGAGAGATGGGGCTGCAGTTGGAAAAAAAGTTTACCCAGCCATATTTTATTGGTAATGTGCTTATGGCATAAATATTGTATTAAGTAACTGGTGGGCGTCGCCACCGAAAAAGAACCCCGAAGCAGCAGCAGCAGCAGGAGCGGAAGTGGGGGAGATGCTCCTGCTCCTGCTGGGGGGTGGTTGCGCCCGGGCAGGGTATACGCTTTGGGGGTTGGATTGTGCGCAATTTATTGTTCGCTGGAGCCTGGGTTAGTGTGTTTGCTTAAGTGGGTGAGTGTGTGGGTGTGTGTGTGTGTGAGTATTGTGTCTGCCAACATGGCGGCACAGGAAGTCAAGAGAGAGAGGGAGAGAGAGCGGGAGACACCGCCTCGAGGCGCAAAATGTTGAAATTGTTTTATGTTGCGTTATGATTACAACAATGCGAACTTTTGCACAATTTCTAATTTGAATTTTGATTAGGAAATTTGCCAGGCAGAAAGAGCGGGAGAGAGAGAAAGAGAGAGAGAGAGAGAGAGCAACTGCAGACATTCAAGATGGCCGCCCGTCGCCTTGCTCGAAATCCCATTAGGGGGCGCTCTAAGGCAACAGAATCAGCGTAACCGGAACTAAAAGCAAAAGGAAACACGCGCGCATAAGCAAACAGGCAGAGGCAGAGACTGAGAAGGAGGCGGAGGAGGAGACAGAGAGGGAGGCAGAGACAGAGGCACAGGCAGCGCACGAAGGATGCCAGCGCATTGTCTTGATTGTACCTCATTAGTGACAGCGTGTGTGTGTATGTGTCTCTGTGTGTGTGTGTGTGTGTGTGTGTGTGTGTGTGTGCCTCCCCCTCCCACTCCATCCGCTTCAGCTCCCTTACCAATTTAGGCGCTGATTACAGGCCAAATTTGTTTTGTGTGCCTGCGCAAAATTGAAAATCAGATTTTGTTTGTTTATGTCTTGGCACAGTGGCGCCGAGGAGAAGGGGAGGGGCACTGAGGAGGGGGTACTACGTTAGTCAACAAATTGTTAAAGTTTCTGAGGTGGAAAATTTCGTTTATTGTTTTCCCTCCGCTCTCCCCCTGAGCGTGTGTGTGTGAGCAAAGTTTTTCAATTTTCAATTGGCTGCCAGCCAAGCAAGGACACTGCACATAAATAACAATACTCTAAGCAATTTTCTAACTTTCCCTCCCTCTCTCTTCCTTTATCTCTCTCTACCAGGTCTGGTTCCAGAATCGACGTGCCAAATGGCGCAAGGCGGAACGACTCAAGGATGAGCAACGCAAGCGGGAGAATGGCGAGAGCAGCAGCTCATTGGATAAGGTGAGTTAGATATGTCTAAAGAACTAATATGAACAAGTTCAGAGTTTGCGTGGAACTATAATAAGCTGTTAGAGCGATGAGATATGGTAAAGCCGTATACTGAAGTTATCGTGCAAAGGAACTAGTTCCAATTGAATTTACTAAACACTAATGTTACTCAAATGAACTAGTTCTAACTAGAATTAAATAAAGCAAATTTTTTATTCAATTTGAACTGATTATAGCTTAGAATTGGAATTGTGGCTATTAAACTAAAGCAATGAACTAGTTCCAAGTAAAAAGTGAAGCATAGTGAGGTGAATTGTTAAATAAATATGGAGTAGTGAATTTTCGGCGCTTTAGTTTTAGTTCTATAGCAATTTGAAAAAAAGTTCTTCAGAATTGCAAATTATTCTAATGAACTTATTCCATTTCTTACAAATATTCAACTTAATTGTCTGCTTCATATTGTGAAAATTTGAATTTTTTAATTAAGTTTTAGCAGTAAGAACTAGTTCTCCTTGAATAAAATGGTTAAAACAAAGCCTTGTCAAAAGAACCACTTCTACTTAGTTATTTTTTTATTTCTGAATTGCATTAACTCCCTCTTTCCTCTTCCTTCCACTCTGCAGCTTCACGACTCACGCGAATCCTCGCCCGACATTACCGGCGAGATCGACGACGACATGGACGAGCTGCCGCCACGTCAGCGTTCGCACAGTCCACTCACCAATGGCCCCATGGATCAGCAGCAACATTCACGCAGTCCGAGCGGCGCCCATCTTCATTTGGATTCCAGTGACAACGAGCGTCCGTTGTCCTCCAACCAGCTAACGGCCACACCGCACTCCGCCTCGCAGTCGCTGGGCTCCATCAGTGCCGGTTCCCCCTCGCCGGGCATGCGCGAGCATACGCCTCTGGCCTCCATCAGCGGCGGCGGCGGCGGCCTCGGACCCAGCAGCCCCTCGAATTCACGCAACACCGACTCACCCATCGAGGTGGGCGGCCCCATGTCGCTGACCACGGGCTCTCGCATGGCTCATGGCTCGTCCAACAATTCCGCGTCGTCCACGCCCACTCCGACGACGCCGCATGCCCCACAGCTGCAGCACTCGGCTGCGGCCGCCGCTGCCTTTGGTAGCCACATCTTTGGCAGCTTTGGTGCCGGTAGCGTTGCCAACGATACGTAAGTAGAGATCCCTATATAAATATATAACGGTTTTATGAGGGGAATAAGTGATTTTTTAGAAAAAAAGAAGGAAATTCTGGAAAATATTTAGAAAAACTTTATACAGTTCTTAATCCTATTATATAGAGTACTTATAGGTATAGGTATAGGTATAGAGAAATTTTATTCAAGATGATATTATATGATATTCTGCATAGTATTTTTGGTTTTATAATTTATAGTTCTGGGACATTTAAATATGTTTTCTAATTTCAAATCAGTTAGTCAAAATAATAATCGAATATTGAATGGAATTTTTTGGAATATTCCATGAATTTGTCATAAAAATTACATTATAAATATATATTGGTTATTTTAGTAAGATATTTCCACAGTTATATCATAGAAATCACAAAGAAATCACTAAGGTATATTTGATGATATATTTTTTTGGCTTTTAATAATATGTATACTATAGATTATCCTAATAATCTTTCTTTTCAAAAAATATTTGAATATAAACGTTATTTGAAGGGACTTTAAGAAAAGTAATCATTTGCCTAAAGAACCCTTATATGGTTTAATAATAATCGCAAAAGTCAGATAAATCTATCCAAATCAAAGATTTCTCCCTCTAAATTACTCACAAGCCAATTAGTTCTGGTTTCTCTCTATAGAGCATGGACTATCCATAACATTGGCAAACACTAGCCCGCCCATGTGTTTACATAAATGAGTGTCAACCCTCGAGACGCCCCTGGATGGCAATGAATGATAGGGAGGGGGGTAGCGCAGAGGGCGATTACAGCGCAAACGATCTGCTAATTGCCCGCGTGTCATTAAGCCTCCTTCAATTCACTTGGAGGCGAATGGCAAAAGAAACAAACAGACAAACAATAAATTTATGGCAAGTGTCGCATTTGCTTCTCAATTTGACAACAAAAACAACTGACGGAAAAAAGGACGAAGAGGGAAACAACGAAAGAGAGAGAGAGAGAGAGAGACAAGAACAAATGTCAACCCCCAAAAAAAACAATTTTCCAAGCAAATATTTACAAATCTGAGCGGGAGATGGAAGAAGGCAGAGACGGACAACCCTTAGAAATGTAGCAGGAGCAGGGGCAGGAGCTGGAGCAGGAGCAGTTGGTGACGATGACTAAATTAGCAATTGATTACGGGACGAAAGCCAGGAAAAACCCGTAGAGGGGGAGGAGTACGAGGCAGGGGCAAACAACCACAATGAGAGCAATAATGACATTAGACAGGGTAGGGTCGGGTAGCATCAACTCCTGCGGTGCGCTACCAACTCAGAAAAACGGACTCAACTCTGGGCACGGGCTATTGAACAGGCGTGCGCAGCGGAAGAGGATTCAGTTAATGTTTTGGATGGAAACGTTTAAATTCCATTGGCGCACATCCGGTCAGCGGATGTCGTGTGCGCCAGCGGAAACATTAAGAGAGAAAGAGAGAGAGAGAGAAAGAGCGAAAGACACTCCTTACTCCACTCGCTCTCTTTCCCTGTCTACAGACTCCAAGTAATGACGCCGCATTGATAGCACCGACACGTGCAGCCTCCTCTAATCACCAAAGGAACAGCGCCTGAATGACTCCAGAGCGCTTTGTCTTTAGCTAACTGCAGCAGGGAATAAAAGGGGGAGGGGGGAACTAACAGATAAATCAGCTGGATAATCAATAGATGTAGAAAGCATGATAATTTAGGAGACTCCCCATTTTTGTTGCTCGAACAGACTTTTCTTTGAGTAGAATTAAATATTGCGCTCTATTTAGACTAAAATTTATTCTGAAACTTCTATAAATTATGTATATATTAGCTTACCTAATATTTTTCAACCTTTTTTCTCTGCGAATTTTCTATATAGAGAATATTCAAGTAATATGTCACTCTTAAAACACTTTTTCATAGGAACTATAGGTTCAATCATGTGTTATGCTTTTCTTTTGCTTTCTACACATTTTTCCCAGAAATTTTATAAATTCGGAGTGCTTATTGTCTAATCAATAAGCAGACTAAATTTTCTCAAAATCTGATAGCTTTATTGTATATAAATTAAGTTTTATAAGCTTGAAACCTACATATGTCAATAAAATATCATAAATTCCATCTACTATCATATATAGCATATCTGAAAAGATACTTAAGATCAAATATGCCAGATAGCATAATTTGTCAGATTCGCATTGTGCATCCACTTAGATCCTTAACACCGACGTCGACCTATAGCTGAAATCAGAAAACTCTGCCGGCGTGAAGTAGTTCATAAAAAAAGCAAATCGAGAATTTAATTGGGCGTAAACGAGGGTGTTTTTTTCTTTTCGCGTGTTTTGTAACCATATGCCACGCCCGACAAAAGGCGGCAGGTTTTTTTTTTTTTTTTTTTGCAAAATGATGAGCTCAAGCGGGGAGAGAGAGAGAGGGAGAGGAGGATGGAGTGTGCCGCTTAGCAGTGGGCGGTCTCATCAGACGGCAAAAAGGCCACGGGCGGGCATAGAAAACTCGAATCGAGCCCAACATTAAGTTGGCCTCAATTCTTCGCTCACATGTCAACGCGCCCAGACAACAACAACAACAAAGCGTCAGGCCACAATAAAAAAATAAACAACAGGGATAAGGAAGTGGATCAGGATATAATAGCTCAGCAGCTACTGCAGAGGGGACAACCCACTGGGCTCATGGCACAACTGCTGAATCATTGTGCCCAGCCCTGTCCTGCCCTGCCCTGCCCTGGCCTGCTGCCTGTGTTGTTGTTGTTGTTGTAACGGTTGACCAAATCAATTCCGACTTGACGCTATATGCTAATGCCAATTGTCGATGCACTCAGCACTTTGCGATATCGTTTGATATCGTTTCTTGCTCGATTCCGTTATTGTTATTCAAATGCCTTGCGACCGGATTTCCTCTGTGAGTGTATGTGAGTGTGTGTGAATATTTCTCTGAATGTGTGTGAGTATTTCTCTGAATGTGTGTGAGTGTTTGTCTCCCCATTCCGTGTCCATTTGCAAACGCAACTCGAGCGTTTCATCGCAAACATTTATCATCGCATTAGACATGCTCTCAGCTACTATCTTTGACTATATACGATATATATACCATATATCCATATTGATTCTCTCTTGCATATTTTATGTAAAACAAGCAAAGGAATAAAACATAATCGAAAGAGAAGTAAAGAAATGAATAAGACTACGCTAACGTCAGTACAATTAGGATCATGATAAATACGCCTTATTTTTTGGTTTTTTTACAGAAAGTAGAGTGCCTAACATAAAAATAAAAATTTTTTGTGTTTTGGCATATAAAACTGAGGCTCTATAAGAAATTTCAGCTCTCTAGCATTTGCCATATCAGAGATCTAGCAAAATATAAAACGAAACTCAAACAAAATACACAAAAATTGCAAAATCAAGAGTTCTTCAATTATTTCCAGCTAAAATGGCATTAATAAGGTTTTGTCAATATACATACGTACCTATATAGTATACTCTGTATATCTGTCGATTATTTTGACCTACTCTGCGAAAATAATAAACAAAAACTCACCTGGCAGCTGTCTGTTTATTCCACTTTTTGTTTTTGGTTTTTTATCGAGGTACTTTAATTAAGTGTTTCATTGATAATTTGCATAAACAATTAGCACGAGAAAACACTAAAGATTGGAACTGAATTTTTTCAATAAAAGTGGACTATATGATGGGTTTCTTAGGTACTGAGACTCCTTGTCTATAGAGTAATGCAAGTTCATTTAACTGAGAATACAGGAAATTGGGTTAATTAAATGGGGAGGCAAACTACTTAACCCGAAAATTTAAGCCAGAAATTGAAGGAAGCTACTCAAATATTTTATGCACAAATAACTAAATACGTAATTATGTGTGGGTTGAGAATGGGCGAGGGATTGGGGAAGTTAGTGTAGCAGGAGACAGAAGATTCATGCAACATTTGGGGTACTTAAACATGTAAACAGTTGAAGTCGAGGCCTGAAAACCCCAATGATGTACCCGACTTAAATAGCCATATACCATATATCATATATGTACACTCTATATGTATGTTATTTACCTATGTGAACGCGTATCTCTCTCTAGCTACCTCGTTGATGTTTGCGCGCACGAATGCTTGAATAATAAATTGGGCAAATATTTTAATATTCATCATGCAATTAAAATAAGCCGCTGCCTCGCTCAGCAGCCCCAACAACAACAAGAAGAAGAACAACAACAACTTCTGGGTTGCCTAATATAATAAGCATATAATGTTCAGAGCTTTCGCGTTGTTGATTTTGGCAGCTTGGGTCGGAAGTAGGAAATAATTTGAGAGCTAAAGGTAATGCCAAGCATAAATGAACGATATATGGTATAAGTGATGGCATCACAGTTACCCTTCACTCAGGGTTTCTATAGATGCTTATCCGCAAAAAAAAACCTTCATAACATCTTTAAATATGCTTAGATCATTATGAAACTCTGTATATTTAAAGCTAAAGTATAAATGAAACCAGATATTAAATTGCAATTAATTTGTCGCAGTATTAAAATAAAAAAAGTATTTTCAAAAATATTCAAAAGTAGTCACGGAAATATAATACACCAATGCGAACTAACTAAATCAAATATGACGAAACAAATCATGTTTAAAATCCTTAAAAAACTGTCCCATAGTCCACTTCCATCTTAAACTACCCTTTCTACCCCATCTAAAGTCTACAGGGTATGCAGAGAAAAATCTTTTGGCAGCGCAAACAAATTGCGGAAATTGGGTTTGCCTCAGTTGAGTGTGGAGCTGCTCTCTGAGTGGCTTTCGGGTGGTGGAGAGTGCGAGGTAGGCGTTAAGGGTAGCGGCTAGAGGGGCGTGGCAACCAGCTAAGCCGTCGAGGTGTTGATTGCTCGAGTTTAATTTGTTAGAATTGCGTAAAGCATTAAAATGTTTGCCAGAAAAATTACGGTTGGAGCCAAACGCAATGGTAGCATGTGTAAAAATTCATTATGCCATGGTATGGAAGGGTGTGTGTGAGACGGTGGGCGAGGGAGAAAACTTTATCCTTAGCAATCTGTGAAAAGTGCGAAAATTTAAAGAAAACTTTGTATGCGCTAGGTAAGCGACAGAGAGAGAGGGGCAGAGTGGGACTTGGTCTGACATTGACAAACGTGCTACTCTTCTCTCTTTTCTTCTTCTCCTTCTCCTTCTCTTTCTTCTGTTGTTGCTGCCTCCCCTTCTTGGCCGAGAGCAAAAGTTATGTACTAACTAACGAGCTCAACGACAACACTCGAGCTTCTGAATGTCTTAATTAGGAGTGCGAGAGCAGCCAGCCTCTGACTGGGCACGTCGTTGTTGAGTGTTGCAATTAAGGCGGCGACAGAGAGCGAGCGAGTGAGAGAGAGAGAGAGAGAGAGAGCGGCGGGCCTGTCAAACAGCATGTAGCCGCTTGCTATGTCTGTGTGTGTGTGTGTGTGTGTGTTGCCTGCGGCCAAAGCGACGTTGCCTTGCACAGTCTCAGACATCACACAGTCTGCCCCCTCTCCCGCTCTCGCCCCCTCTCTCTCACGCTTTCTCCCGCTTACAGTGGGGCAGCTGCTGGATGTGCACATGCAAAATTTAATTACGACCAAAGGATGAGTGCTTAATTATACGCAAACATTTAAGTTTACTGCTTTTTTCGTCGACTAGCACAGTCGGCATTAGTATGCTGCATATATACACTATATATATTTGACTATATCATCGCAGTGTCCGTGTGTGTTGTTTGCGCTCTCTCTTCAGCCCGTACTTCTGTTTTTTATCTTTTGCCTGAAAGCTAATTGCCTGCAAATGTAGGAAAGACAGAGAGAGAAAAAGCAGATTCGTTTTGGAATTCTAAATTTAATTTTGTAAGATGAGTGTAGAAATTTGCTAGAACAACAAAGAGGGAAGAAATTATTATAAAAATTTGTATAATATTATTTTTTAATATTTTTAAATTGTTTAAGGTATCCACTTAATAATCCAAAATTAAGCACATATAAGATTTAATATATAGTATATCCTTAAATGAACCTTAGTGTATGATCCCAAAAGTTCAATAAGCCATACAAATTATTATTATTCTTTCAAAAATCTCGTTTCCGTAATTTTCTCTCTCCCTCCAATTTTTTCCTATATATTTTTAAAACTCTTAAAACCAAAGCTCATCCACACTTCTAAGGCTCATTCTATTTTCTAAAATTGCACTTAGCTCTCTCAAACTTGACCTCCCCACCGCATCGTCTTATCTAATGCCCTTTTCAATCATGCCTCCCACGAAAAAAAACAGCTTATAAATCCTTGAAATATTCATAAACTCAAAATAGACCAAAAAAAAATTGGAGAGAAAAAAAGAAAATTCGAGCAATAGAAAATTCTGTTTCAAACGGCTGAACTAGCGTGGAAAACGGCGAAGAGAGTCGAAAATCACAGCGTGATAAAGTGGACGGAAAAAAGCAAAGCCCACAAAACGTCAAAAGTTTAGACGCATAAGGCGTGGGGCAAGGGGGGAGGCAGGGAAAAGCGAAAAAACCCACACAGAGAGAGAGAAAAAAGTGAAAAGAATTAAAAGCGGCAGCCGCGACGACTGTGGCCCAATGGCTGCGGTCGCGACATTCAGTCGGCCCACTCCGTCAACTCCCGCAACGCGTGTCCTGCAGCTCGTCGCGGCCGCAGCCCAACTCGATTAGCATTCAGAGATTTGTCAGTGTCTGTCTCACCTGCCATGCTCTCTCTCTCCCTCTCTCTCTCTCTCTCGCTCCCTCTCATGTCGTGTGTTAGGCCGCACTAAGAATTATTAAATTTTGAACACATTTGCATCGTGTGCTCCAAAAAGTTCTCCCCGAGGACCGCAACCAAATGGCCTAAACGCTAAAAAGCTTAACGCAAATTGGAACAAATGGAAATTGCATTTTTTATCATCATTTGTGAGGCTACTCGTTTTTTTCGTGGGGGTAATCAGGTTTTATTTGAGTGCTTGGCGAAAGAGAAATGGAAAGTGAAGTCTGCTGGAAAATAATTTTTAAAAATAATCCACTTTTTAAAAGTATTTGATATAGAAGAAAACACGCTACATAGAAGAAAAAGTCAAATTTTATAGAAAGCTCTCAAATAATGTTTTACTGCAAATTTGCTATATCATCTCATTATTATCATCATATCATAAAGATTATATAAATTAAAATATATTATACCTATTTATATTATGCCTATAAATTTCTTCGAAAGATTTCGAAAATCCCATGAAAAAACATCAATATTAATTTAATTTTAAATAGTTTCACATTAAATTGAAACAAATTGATATTAAATTTCCATAGATATCGCTCATATAGCTCTAACTCTTCTAACCCAGCCTTGAGAGCTGAGCTGAGTTAGCTAAAAAAAAGAAAAAAAATTGCGCCAACAATTATGAGCAATAAAAAACGATAATAATTTTATTAATGGATTATGCGAGGCATATCATTTATACATATACTATTCCATACCCTATACTGTGTATTTGTATCTCTTTTTTATTGAGGCTCGCTTATCAATTAACATTTGTAAATTGCATTAACTGGGGGATTCCGGGATATGAAGGGGGTGTACGTACGGGCCTGGTCTGGTATGCGACCTAAGCGTTATATTTCATTCAATTAAAATGAGAATGGGACTAGACAACAACTGTGGCAACCGACGCCTGGATATACAAAATATTTAGGTTTATTAATAATAATGCAATTACGCATAAAAATGTTTTAATTTATTTCAATTAAGCGTTAATTAAAACTCGGTTTGTTGTTGTTGTGTTGTTGTTGTTTGTTTATTTGCGTTGGGTGTTTGTGATATAATTCCAGAAATGAAAAAAAACGGAACGAAACATTTCAGTAGGTAGAGGAGGAGGCAGGCATAGTAGTCGTATATGTTGCATGTGGTGAAATGCATAAATGAGAGATGAGAAATGAAATGCGAGGCCAATGCGGTCAACACTTTCCCATATGGTCACCCTAAGGGGCTGAAATTGCTAGTTGCAATTGATGGCGAAAGATATGAATCGTAACTATGATTCATACGCTGATGAGGCAGTCGGTTGGGTACTGTAGTTGCATAGGAAGAACTCACAAGTATTATGTTGTTATGATATTGTATATTTTAAAAAAATAATGCAGACCATATGTGATAAATATATTTTAAAAAATAAAGCAGACCATATGCTGTAAATATATTTTAAATTAATGATTAAACCATACAGTTTATATAGGAGCAGAAACAGATTAAATAACGAAGCATGAAATAAATAAGACATTTCTTAAACACTTTACAATACGGTCACTCTATTTTACCATATGAAACTTAGGTGAGCGCAACTTTAAAGCAATCTAGAGTGGAATTAGAAAAAAAAGAGGAAAGTTTCAGTTAGTGCAGAGCTTTGGAGCGTAACTTAAGAAACTAGCTAAATTTAAGAAGACCGTATATTATATAAATGAGTTTTTAAGGTTAAAAATGAAATTTATAAGCAAAATTTTGATTATTTTTTCAATTTTTTTTTTAATCTTTCATATTTTTCCATATTAACCTCTGCTCTGCTTCTTTCTCTTTCCCTTCACAGCAATTGCGGCTTTCGTCCGGTGCTCAGCGAGCAGAGCGCGGTGGCAGCAGCAGCCGCTGCGGCAGCGGCACAGCGCAGCGCTGCGAATCATCCACCGCTTTTCCTGCCACCGCATCTGGCGGCGCAGTTCTCGCATCAGCCGCTATTTCCGGGACTGAAAGGTGAGTGGGGGAATCAATGTTGGGATAGGGGGGCTGACTAATGGCATAATCTCTATGGAGGCGCTGTCAATCAGCGATGGGGCAAAATCAAAAGCAATCGCTAATCAAATCGGCAGCTGCTGCCGCTCTAAAAATAAAAAAAATAAAAAATCAATGAAAATCAATTTGAAAATTGATAAGAATTTCGCATAAACTTGACCTGTTTTTCTCTTCCTCTTCTTCATCGTTTGGCAGGTGTATCGCCCTTCCAGAGTCTCTGCTCGTGCTGCTCGCTGAAGCCACCGCCGTTGCCGCCATCATCCTCGTCGGCTGCTTCGTCGGTGATGGCGCCGCTTAGCGTGCCCGTCAGCAGCAGCTCGGCTGCCAGTTCGCCCGAGTCGCCCAAGTCCAGTGGCGCCGCCACTGGTTCCTCCTCTGTTCATGATCCACGCTCCAATTCGGTGGCCGAGCTGCGTCGCAAGGCGCAGGAACATTCGGCGGCTCTGCTGCAGTCGCTGCATGCTGCCGCTGCGGCTGGCCTGGCCTTCCCGGGCCTCCATTTGCCGCCACTCTCGTTTGCCCATCATCCTGCACTGGGACATCATCACAACAACAACAACAACAATAACAACAACAACAATAACAATGCGCTGCGTCTGAAGCACGAGGCGCAGGACATGACAGCCAGCACCATGAACGGATTGGGACATGCTGCTGCCGTTGCTGCAGCAGCGCAGCCCACGAGCTCCACATCGGCAGCGCTGCTGGATCTGGCCGAGTCAGCTGCAGCCTATCACCATCATCAGCAGCAACAGCAGCAACAGTTGCAGCAGCAGCAGCAGTTGCAGCAACAGCAACAGCAGCAACATCATGCCACACTGTCGCCACCGACCACGCCCACACAGGGACAACAGCAGCAGCTGCCCACGGCTGCAGTGCGTCAGGATACGCCGCCAACAGTTGCTCCACTGATCGCCAAGAGCGAGTAGAGGCCTCCGCGTGGCATGCCACATGTGCAATTTCAATTTTTTCAAAATCAACAATTAACAATTAATTTTAGCTATACGATTATATTATACATATATATATAGTACACCATATAGACCCATGTGCTATAGGGCAAGATTCTAGCAATAAGTTTAGTAGAGGGCGCAACACAATAAAAAACAGATCACATTTACTTATAGATTAAAGACTACGTAGCTAGACGTTCGTTCTGGTTGAAGATTTGTTTGCTGGAACTCAACGCCAGCTGATAATCTACACACTGAGAGAGTCTACAGAAGAGAAGAAGGAAAACTTGAAAAAGATCACAATTCTACAAAAAAAAAATTCGATTTAGAACAAAAACCTTAGTTGATCTTAAAAGATTTTATAAAACATAGCAAAAAAATATTTCTACATTTTTTTTTAAATTCTAAAATTAAAACTTAATTCTAGAAATATTCTTCGACAATCTGTGCGCATTGAAAACTGACCTGAAACTACCCTAATCTCTCTCTATTCTGTTAACATTTGACTCGATCAGTGCGAGAGATTGCAGCTGGCAGAGGGACAACAATAAATGATTATGAATAATATATCAATTAATGAGCATATAAATACTTACACATAGAGTACATATACAGACACACATTAAAATAATATATATAAATATATATATACATATATAATTAATAATATTCCAACTGGAAACAGAGCCTAGACAATTAGTACTAACAACTAAGTAGTAGATTATCTCACAGCGAAGCAAAGACAGCAGCAGCTCGCAGTGGAACCAGGGCGAATATTATAAAGCCCAGAAAATATATGGTATATACTAGTATACTATATGTCATATACATAAATACATATATCTGTATATCTCTCGAATAAAGCCAGTTAATTAAAGTTTAACAAGTTAATTCAAAACAATAAATGATCATATAATTACCAAATAATGTTTATTCAATAATTCTTTCAAATTTGCTTTCTAAAGTAGATCTAGTTCTTGCAGATTTTTTCACAGTTTGCTTTGGTTTCGAATAGGTTGTTATTACCCTGACAACCGCTGAAATTGAAGCTGATGCACTCGTTCGTGTCACGACGATAGGTCCACTTGTTCAAGCGGGCCTTACAATTTCCAAATTTACCAAACTCCTCACCACAGGAAGCTGACGAAAGGTAGAAGGAAATAGGTAAGCTATAGGTTGTTTCTAAAGTTCCCCTAGAAAAAGTAAACTTACGATGCTTTAGAGCGGCTCTCGAAACAGCCAACAATACACAGAGCAGCAGAAAAATAGCTAGAAATTTCATTTTGAAATTTATTTAAAAAATGCACAAAAAAAACCAAATGGGTTAAATCGAAATACACCAGACGATTGCACGAACTGATCGCAAATCGCGCTATAACTTGGGTTTTATAGGCATGCCTATCGCTAGCTGGGGTCAAGTTCAAGCTTTCTATAATGAAAAATCCTGTAAAAAGCTTTTCTATTAATCAGTTTGAAATTAAAAAGAAAAAAGAGAATTTATCAGTTAAATTACTATTTCAAATCTCTCGATCGTTATTATCTCCCTGATCTTCTGCATTCGAGGCACTTTTAGAATTGGTTTATCTTTGATTAATTAGTTATTTCGTTCTTATTGAAAGATTTTCCGCTTATTAATTTTACATTTAACACTCTTTATTTTAGGTTTTTATCACACACATAAGGTATATACAATAATTCTCTAGTTCTTGCAGGTCTTTTCGCAGATCTCTTTGGAATCGAACAGGTTGTTGTTGCCATTGCAACCGGAGTAGTTGTAACTGATGCACTCGTTCGTGTCACGACGATAGGTCCACTTGTTCAGCAGGGCACGACAGGTACCGATTTTACCAAACTCCTCACCGCAGACAGCTGGGAGGGAAAAAAGAAGAGCGGGATTAGACCTAGGCTCTCTCAATATACTCCTCAGTAGAACTTACGACTCTTCAGCGTGGCCTGAGCAGCAACCAACAGTGTGCAGATAAGCAGGAAAACAGCCAGGAATTTCATTTTGAAAATGGGCTAAAAAAATACTCTAAAATTAAATCAAAAACTCGAATACGCAACACGATTACGACTGATGTCGAAACGCGTTGTCCACTTGGGTTTTATAGGCGCGGAACCGGCTTGCTTATCGCTGCGGCGGCGCTGCGAGAGAACCCCGGTCCAGCCAGGTCAAGATGCGTCTCTCTGTCTCTGTCTCTCTCGAACAACAACAACAATAAACCTTGAAATTATAGTGAAATTTATTGAAACTCAAAAAGAAAAAAAAACAAGTGTGTCGCAAAAATCTGTTTTGTTTTGTTTTCGATTTCGATTTCGAACTTGTTTGTTTGTTTCTCGGGGTTTTGCCCCATGTCAAGTGATTCCTCATGGTTTAGTCCTTGCAGCTCTTTTCGCAATCTTCGCGACTGGCGAATTGATTGTTATTGCCACCGCAACCGCCAAAAATGAATCTTTCACATGCGTTTTTAGCCGCATTATAGCTATAGCTGGGCATGAAGGCCATGCAGGCTGCCCCATCGTTTGGCATGCCCGCCATCGCTGGCTTCTCGCTGCAGGAGGCTAGAAGGAGCAGCAAGATATATATCTCTCTCTCTCTCTCTCTCTCTATCATTCTCTCTCTCTGTCTACTTACCCGGCTTGGCCTGACTGCTCAGCTGGCAGCAGAGCAGCAGCAACACAATCGTCACTTGCCACAGATACAAACACTTCATACTTGCAGTTGCAACTGTCTATGCAACTGCCACAGCGCTCGTATTTAAGGGCAGTCACTCCCTATATATACATATATATTTATTCTCGAAGACATCTGCAGATCTTTGTCTGCCTTATCTGGGCTGAGTAGACAATGGGTCAGAATAGAAAGTCCAGCCTGATAGCGTGGCACAAGTCTGACTAGTCTGGCAGTTTGATAAGATCACTGAGTTTGATTTACATATATGGAGAATACTTTAGAAAAATTACAAATATTATTATTTTATTTTATTTATTTATTTTATTCGTGGAAATAGAGGTACCCACACGCCTCTTCACACTCCTCCAGCGTTTGAAAGCGATTTGCATTGCCACCGCAGCCTCTATAGACAAAATGAATGCACTCGCTATCGTAAGTCCAGCTAGGAATGTATTCATTACATAGGGCACTGCTCAGGGAAGGGGGCTGTGCACACACCTCTGAGTGGAGATGTAAAACGATATGATCCAATTTAAATTTTCAGACGATCTACGTACCATTATCTATAGCAAAACATTGCGAAATGCAGGCAATAAACAAGACAAGCAGCACGTCGAATTTTATAATCATTCTGGGAAGTTTTTTTAGAGTCGACTGATCTTACGAAAGTTAAGAACTAGAGCAGAAAGAGAACAATGCATCGAATTTGAAAGCAGAACAAATTTAGTTTTAATTCAAATTTAACACATTGTTCCGCCTCCGTTTTTGCTTTACATATAGTAAGTTTCTCTATTTTATTTCTCATATCACATTTTCACCTCCTACAAACAAGTCTGTTCACACTGTTCCTTTGTGGGAAAACGATTCGCATTGCCACCGCAGCCTCCGTAGATGAACTTGATGCACTCGTTACGCTCCGCAGCGAATGTCCAGCTGGGAAAGTAGGCTTCGCAGGAGATTCGTCCATCACCGTTCCGGGAATGTGGATGTCCACACACATCTGCGAGGGAGAGAGAGAGAGAGATCACAATCAAGCCATGTTTTGATCTTTTTCCATGGGGATTCACGTACCCCTGTTATTGGCAAAACATTGAGAAATGCTGGCGATAAACAAAACAAACAGTACTACGTATTTCATATTAATTCTGGGAATTGTTTTTTTTCAGATTCAGACCGACAAATCGTGGTGGCAAATGTGAACTAACCTACACAAAAGTCAAGCTCGTAATTAAATACGATTTCCGAAGCTTCGACTGGGTTTGTGTTATCTCACGAAATTAGTAAATAATAACAAACAGAAAAATAAGAATATTAAAAATACAGTGGAAGCAGTCTATAAAAAAAACAAAACAGGTTGTAAATCAAATTCGACAGCAAAACAGATTATATATTTGCTTTATATACTAAGTATAAGTTTCGCTATAGAGAGTGACAGCTGTACAGCTTAGTATAGCTTCAAAATATATAATGTATATTCATAAGTACTTGAGTAAATGTTTAGCAATACGTATGCGATTAAGTACACACATATACCACCAAGTGGGGGAACTTCGCTTCTACGTACTACATAGGTATTTCATAATATTTACTTTTAACGTTCCACCGTGTTTGTTCATCTTTATTGCGAGAGTTCTGAGTTCATGATCAAATCACTTGAGCTGTACATAATATTCGATTGATGATGTTCCACATGTAAATTCTCACAGGCGTGGGCGCATTCAGAGCTTGAGTAAAAACAATTTTGATCGAGCTTGCAGGGTCGGGTCCCTTTAAATACACATTTATCTAGCTTGGGATTATAAGACCAATAGCCATAGGCCCATTTCCGTCTTTTGGCCCTTTTGTCAATTTGATAGGGCATTAGGCATTGCTCTTGACAAAGAAAAAGTATTTAATTATTATTATTATAAATATACTTAATATATGGTATAATCATATAGAGTTTACTTACCTTCTCTATGCTTTTCCAGCGACTCACACAACATGATTGTGATAAGCATCATAAGTAAGAGGAACCATCTCATTTTAGATGCTAGATCTGGTACGTTTAGATCAGCTATGATTCAAATATATTCAAAGCCTTTCAGATAAGGCAAAAAGTTATTTTATGTAAGCAATGAAATTGTTGTGAAATCGATCGGTCAAGCATGCCGAACCTATGTATTATCCCTTACAAGAAAAACAGATAAAAAATAAACTGAAAAAAAATAGGACAAACAAAATAAAAACAGATTTTTATAATATTATTTTCTTTATATTTTTAAGATGATAATTTAAGCAAGATCTAAACCACATCTAAAGAGTATCTCAAGCATTTATTTCACACATATTTTCCGGCAACTTTTCTTGCTTTGAAACTTCAGTCTCAATTCGGCGTCGGGTCTATCCCAGAATGCCAAACATTTGTTCTGTTTTTCATCGTAGAAAAAACATCCAGCATCAGCCAGGCATTCTGGTGAACCAATCGGATCATCCAGGCTGCTTAGGTCCACTGTGCAGATATCTGTATGCATATAGAATAAATGAAGTATCAATTGATAATAATACAATAAAATCGTAGGACATACCAATTTTGGCGCCTAAGGAACTATTTACAAATAGAGCCAAAACTAAAGCAATTAAAAACAATTTCATTTTATTTATATATTGTATTAAGAACATTCGACTTGCAATGCTTTATCAAGACTGAGCAGTTTACAGTTACAAGCCAGATCTTATACGACAGAATCGGGTGTATGGAATCGTTTATGATACACTAATTACTCGTATTATCAGCTTATTCTTTAGTAAATACACTTCTCGCTCTCTCTCTCTCTCTCTCTTTGTTTATATTATATAGTAATATTTATTTTTGAGCATAAGCTAATAATCTCACAGCGCCGAAAAATGTTTGAAATAGAAATATTAAAAGATTAAGAATCTAAATTTTATAATTATGAGAGAATTATTGAGGTTTGTTTGTGCTGCTCGAACATCTATTTGAAATCTATATGAGAATACTACTGAGAGATAATGAATTAGGGGTTTTTTTCTTTGTGTAAACTCAATTTGCATATGAAAAATATATAGTATAGATTTAAGTAAACAATAGGTTTAGCACAACGTGAGGCAACGATTATTATTTCCATTAGGAAATTCTGAAGTTTTTGTGTAATTACAAAAAGTTTCCTGAAATAAATTTATAATGAACTGCCTTACCTATGGCATCGTTATATAATAGACTGATAACTAGGCACGTATTCCAACTCAAGGCCCAAGCTTATCTGTCTGGCTTGACAAACAAAATAAAACATAATCACATCTCTTTCAGTATATTTTAAATTTATTTAGTTTGAGGATCATTGGGTCAACAATTTATTAATTTTTTTTTTTTTTTAAATCATTCCTTGCACTTGTTCTCGCATTCTTGCTGGGATCCAAATCGGTTCGCGTTTCCACCGCATCCACCATAGATAAAATCAACACATGCATTTTTCTCGGCATGATAACTGAAACTCGGCATAAAGGCGGCGCACCTGATCAGACCATTACCATCGGCAGCAGGGGGCAGACCACAATCAGCTGTGGAAACACATAAATACATATATATGAAAGGTATTAATCCTGTCCAGAAAACAATCCTCTCTGTGTGGCTTACCATGCTTCAGACCCCACGATAGGCCGAACAGCGCGAAAATCAGACAAATTACGGCGGCGAATTTCATTTTTATTTTTTTTTAAGTTTAATTAACTTTAGTTATAGTATTTGCGAGGGCTCGGTAGCGACTAACTAAATTGAGCCAGGGAACATGCGGTTTTATAGCGTCTCGAAGCACTCGCAGCAGCGTAATCAAATAGATTTTTCTCCCTCTGTGTGTGTGTGAGTGAGTGGGAGAGTGCTATGCGGTTCATTATCATCTATATGTGAAATTAATAAAAAAAAAAAAAAAAAAAACTAAATCTAGCAATTGAATAGACAACAAATACTAATAGAAGCGGATTATACGACAGGTGTTTGTATATAAGTACTTCAAAACACTCATTTCTTATGTGCCACAACTTTTTTTAGAAAGATTATTCGTGTATTGGCAGATTAAATAACTATATAGATAAATACCTATATATACGATACTAAGTAGACAAGGAAAGTTATTTTGCTAGATCTTTTAAAAATATATATGTAAGTTTTGATTAAGTTTTAATAACTATATAGATAAATACCTATATATACGATACTAAGTAGACAAGGAAAGTTCTTTTGCTAGATCTTTAAAAAATGTTTATGTAAAAATGTTTTATAAAATTAACAAGAAGTTTGGGTTTAGCGGGGGTTTTTTTTTATTTAAGACCCCACGACAGGCCGAAGAGTCCGAAAAGCAGAAATATTACAGAGGCGAGTTTCTTTTTCCAAATGATTTTAATTAATGTAAATCTTCTGAGCGACTACTGAATTCAACTGTTCTCTACGATGTTTTATAGGGTTTCAGAGCAATCGATTAGATTTACATGCCATACTGTATTAGTTCACTGTCAATCGTCAGTGAATATCCAATCAATCGCCCAATTTTTTGAGCGGATATTACACATGACTGGGGCTATGGGGACAGAGTAGCTCATGTTCATCAGTTCAAAAAAATGGAATATAAGAAATGTAATACAAGGGCTCAAATGAAGCAGAAATATTGGATGAAACAATAGTGGAAAAAATGTAAAGTTAGAAGTTTTCTGGTACATGTGGTAGGTGCTATAATTGGACTTATAAAATGATCTAGTTTTCTAGAAACAAATTTAATAGTAAATTGTTTAAAAAATCATCGATTGCTTGCGATATAAGAAAACCAAATATCTAATAATGTCTGGGTCGTTGTACTAACTTTTATGAAACAGTATATTAACAAGGATAATACGAGTAAACTAGTTATATAAAATATTAGAAAATATGTTATAAATATTGAAATGAAAGATACAAAATTAAAAAATGATATACTAATGAACTATAGCTTAACTTCGTTTGGTATTTCATTGATTACGTTGGGCCCAATCGTTGTCGTTGCTTCGGGTTCGGGCTCCGATTCGGGCTGATCTGTGGTCAGGGTTAGACTTATATCTGTTGCCGATGCGGGTGCCGCCTTCCCGAGGCAAATGTGTTCGCAATGCTGGAGGGACTCGAAGTTGTTGCTGTTGCCGGCACAGCCGCCATAGATGAACTCCTCGCAGGAATGTGTGTCCAGGTTGAAGGCGTAGCGATAGAAGAGCGCAAAGCAACGACCCGTTTCCTTGGGCTGATGACACTGTTCCGGCACCGCATTCAGATCGATACTCTGTGCCGCCGCCTCGGACTCGGGTAACTTCTCCACCACCAGATCCACGGCGGCACCCAGCACACCACCACACGTCGTCATCGAGAGCAGGCTGAGGCCCAGCAAGAGGCTGATTTTCGTGTACATTTCGTTACTGTTAGCGAGCTGCAAATGATGTCGAAATCGTCAGTTAGCCTGGTTTAAATAGTCGGCATGGCATGCTCACTCCCCCGCCCCAGCAAAAGGTGAATGAGTCAGATACCTCCCCCTCCTCCTCCTCCTCCTCCTCCTCCTCCTCCTCCTACTCTCACGTAGCCATAGTTTTATTTGTATTTGTATTTACCTGTCTCATTTGTCGGCTCACTGCCAGCGAAATCACGTCGCATTGCCTCGTCGCCAGCAGCTGCTGCCGCTGCTGACGTCCAATACGCTGCTCAATGAGCATCGGTTCAACGATCCCCCGAACATAGGTAACACTGTGCCCACAGGGCACTACTATGCATACGATGTGGCACGATCGTTTGATGTCTATTTCCGCACAGCTGACTGGAACTTCCCCGTCTCGATGATATTCAATAAAAATATCACGAAATGAATTGACAATCGTCAAATGGGAGGGTAATTTAACTAATGATCATATGAGTAAGATCTTTGCTAGGGACAGAAAAGGAGTGAGAGATTGTAGGGCAGAAAAAAGATAAAGTAAGTGTGGAAGCTTATTTGATTTGAAATTATCTTACGGCTTGAGGGTTTACGGAAATAGATCGTATTGACAAAGAATGTTTACAAAACTGGATTAAAAAATCAGAGATAAATGATCTAGTTAAAATATTTAAAAGAGAGATCAGAAATAAATAATCTAGTTAAAAGAGAGAGAGAGAGAGAGAGTAACATATCCAGAGAGCTTAAGAAATTATTACGGTGTAGTTGATAATATTACTCATTATTACCAAATTACCTAAACAGCAAATTTAGTACAGTAAAGATAAATCAGCATATGAATAGCATGAGTTAATATATGCAACTACTATAATACTTATAAGAACTTGACTTTGTAAACAATAAATTACTTTAGGTTCTACAAAAAAAAAATCATTCTCAACTTTTCTATATTCCAGCCGCAACAAAATATTATGCAACTGTTTTGTTTAACTACTTTGTTTACATGGAATCACTTCGGGGAAATATTTCCAGCTGAAAATTCGTGGCACGAATGCAAATATTGAGACAGAGAAAGAGACAGGTAGGGAGAGAGAGAGAGAGAGAGAGCAAACAATGAATCCCCTATACGTTAACTGAATATGATTTCCAGCTAAATCATTTATTAACACGCTAATAAGACTAGCTTGGGGTAGGAGTTTGGGTAGGTGGTAGGCAGTAACAGCTCCACTTGACTGACTCATCGCTTCTTGCCCACACACGCCTCCTCGCAGGTCTGCTTGAATCCCCAACGATTATCGTTTCCCCTGCAGCCGCCATATTTGAATGTTTCGCAGATCTTCTTCTCCTTGTTGTAGTAGAAACGATCCAGACTCATGCGACAGGGTCCCGTCTCCAGTGGCTGCAGGCACTTGGCATCTGTGGAGCAAATATCAGATACACTTCCTCGATGGATAAACCTAAGGATTCCTACCTTGTTTCCAGGGTGCAGTAGCTGCTGCCGCTGCAGCTGCAGGCAGTTGCTTTGTCTTGGGCTTCACTGTGGTCGTCGTCGTCGTCGTCGTGGTCATTTGAGTGGGCTGTACCAGTGCCACCTTGGCGGTGGGTGTGGTCACCGCTTGCACCATCAGCTGGCAGAGAAGCAGCATCAGGGCGAGGCACAGCAATTGGTTTACTTGGAACATTCTCTTGTTCTACGATCGATCTTCGTTCTCCGATTCTCAATGTGATCGGCGATAACAGCGCACTGAAACTGAAAGCTAAAGCTTGAATCTTTGTTATGAAGCTTACTAAAAAAATTAATATATACAATATAAACATAGTCGTATTTATGTGTGTGTATCTGTGTGTGTGTGTGTGTCTGTGTGTCTGTATCTGTGTCTGTATTTGCTGTTAAACGAGGCGTTTAGCGCAAATTGCGCATACGACGCGTTGAGCGCGAGCGAGCTTAATTATCAGTTTCACAGACACATATATACTATATATATATTTGTACAGTTATCTGCCTCTAGGTACAGCCAACGCATCTGCCTGAGATGAGACTTGGAATTCGACCCAAGGCGGGGCGTGTTTCATGATCACAAACAAAGTAAAGAAAAAAGTATTTGAAAAGAAAAAAATAAAAGAAAAAAAATTTGAAATAAATCTAAATCTTTAATCTCAGTAGCCAGTACACTATCGATCAAAAGTCAAGTGCTTAGTGAATTGTAATTGGGTCATATTTTTATTAATGAATTTCTTATTTAGCTGGGGTATGCTTGGGTAATTTTAAGGGTTAAAAAATTTCTACAATAACTTAAAAATGTTTTAATAAAAGAAAAATTAAAAGAAAAATGAAATAATAATTAAATAATAATTTATATATATTTATTTCATTAATAAAAATCAAGCTTAGAGATATATATTTTGTCTGATATATAAACAAACATTTCTACCACATTTTACAGGGTATGCACAACAATCGCAACTCGACATTTGCTGTTATTTTTATATTTTTTTTTCAGTGCAACTAAATAAATTTGTTACTAATTTGTTGGCCAATAAAGTGGCACAAATGATGACAAAGCCGGAACACGTTGGGCTTAATTTCTCTATATCACTAGACACGTTTAAATTAGTGGAAAGAGACAGCTATATGCATATAAGTAAGTAATTTGCATAGCCAAACGTTGAGGAGGACGAGAGTTGGCCAAATAAGTTGGCCCAGTTAAGTTATGCATTGCAGTTTGTGTGGGCTCATTAAAATTGCATTACCAACAGGCTGAGAGAAAGGCAGAGACAGAGAGAGAGAGAGGAAGAGAGAGGAAGGAAATGGCTCAAGGCGAGTGTTAATTACACACTGATATTATGAGGTCCAAAGACATGGCCAAAACTGAGACTGAGGGCTGGCAAAAACCGTTAGCAGGTGTTAATGGGCAGCTCAAATTGAATTATCACTCAACGATGTGAGTGCGAAAGATGATTATGATGATGATGATGCTGATAATGATGATGAGCTTCGATGCTGGCGACGATTAGTTGCATCGCTTTGCGTGTTGTATCCGCACCCGAAACACACACAGTCGTGCTATTTATTCATTAGCTCAACACTCACACTCACACTCGCACTCACAACTATCGAGTGCGGGTGGCACGCAAATTTGCCTGATTGAATGGCCAAGCTGATGGCACTGTGTGTGTGTGTGTGTGTATCTGTATCTGTGTGTGGTGACAATTCAGTTAACTGTTTAATTTGCTTGAAATAATTGAAATGCAGCCCAACTGACAGAGAGAGCGAGAGAGAGAGAACGTTAGAGAAAGAGAGAGAGAGAGAGAGATACACACATTAATTGCGCCCCTCGCTATACGAAACTGCGTTTAATTACTAAATTAGAGATACGTTAGGCCCCCGAGAGAGCTGAGAGACCAATGACGAGTGTATGGAATGTGAATAGACTCACACGGCATTCATTAGTTCATTCAATTAACTGACTAACTTAAGAATGCCTATGCCTTTGCCTTTGCCTTTGAAATGAATGAATAAATGAATGCATGAGTAACTTGAGTAATGCTCAGTAAGTATCTGTAAACGGTAGGTATTATCTAAATGTATCTGTAGGTATTTTATAGACTCAAATGTATCTGAATTCTAAGCTGCAGCTGTTGTATCTGAAGAAGAACTGAGGTGGAAATGTATCTTAATGTAAAAATACTGCTGCTTCAATGTATCTCGTAGTTTGCTATTATAAAAGTATCGTTTCTATAACAATATATATGAATAAAAATGTATCTATAGCTATTGTATATATCATATGCAAATGTATCTATAGATAGTGTATCTTTAGCTCTTGCTTAAATGTATCTTTACTATGGATCTTACCTAGTCGATAAAAAGTATCTCTCTTTTAAAAAGTATCTACAGCTCTTGCAGGTAATTCTAGTGGATATATTTACAATTGTATCTATTCATAATGTATTCATATCTTTTTATAACAGCCAACTACAAATGTATCTATCTTTAGTATATCTATCTAACGTGTGTTAGCTCAACTGTTGATCTACAAATGTATCTCATTCACAAATGTATCTATATAATTGTAGCTGTATCTGTAGCTGTATCTGTATCTGTTTTCATCGTTTAGCATATGACGCTGCTTGTAAACAACTTCAGTTGAAATCGAAAGCTGCAACAACAACAACAACAGCAGCAGCAACAACAACAACAACAACAGCAGCAGCAACAACGGCAACAACATTTCGTTCTTTTTTTTCGCACCCAGCAAAAATCAACTTCGATTTTTGTTGTGGTTTTTCTTGTCGAGTTGTTGTTGTTTGTTTAATTGTTGTTGTTGCTGTTACTACTGTTGTTGTTGTTGTTGTTTCCATTGATATGCGGAACATGTTTTTGTTGCCACTGCAAAAGCTTTACGTCACTTTATGTGAACGCCGACACCGCCGCCGCCGCCGTCGTTGTTTGTTATGAGCATTTTGAGTGTAGGGTATACGTAAGAAAGTAAGGTATATGGGTGCAATGTGCAGCAGGATAGAAATATAAAGATTATACTGAATGCATAGAAAGATTGAAAATTTCGTATATTTTTGTAGGCACAGACAAGGCATTTGAGTAGGGTATTTCAATTAATTAAATTATTACTGAGTAGCAAGGTATATGAGTTGAATAATAATTAGTTATATTCTAAAATATATGACAACGGAAGCAGAATACCTTAAAGTAACCTTTACAAGCGGCATATCGATGGAAATATTAAGCATTGTAATTGTAGGGTGACAGTTACGAAAGACAAGGCTTATAAGTTCACTAAGTGAGTTGAATATATAGTGTATTGTAGATAAAAATTTAATTACTACTTGTGTAATGTCTTGCAATAGATCGCAGTTTAAATGAGGAAATTATACAGAAAATTTGACTGAAGTAACATGTTTATTATAACCGTAGGTTATTAAGAATTTATTCTCGTTTATACCTATAAATTTTATAATATTCTCATACTAAACGCTTTAAAAATCCACTTATAACATCGTATGTTGCCTAGTTTTGTAATGAAAAACTAATAAGGTTTCAATCTCGTAATATACTAACCCTATATACATAATCTACTAGGCATATATAGAGAACTCTAATCTGTACATTATATAAAATAAATAGATGAGCTAAGCTGGCATATACACTATATGACTATATACTATATATATACGACAGAGAACAAGTACAGTGTGCAAACCGTAGGTGATGCAATAGTCGCTGTGGCCTGTAAGTCTGAACTAGGCGCGCTAACTTGGTCAATGCTGAACTGAATCTTGGCTTAAAGACTGAGAGAGAGACAGCGAGATAAAGAGAGAGAGAGAGAGACATTTGAAATGTGACAGCTTGAGCAGAGTGAGTTCAGTGAGTTGTTGGCCAAAGAACGAGGCAGTCAACACAAAATGCCTTGGCAATGGCTCTTCCCGCTGCTGCTGCTGCTCGGCAGGGGTGAAGGTGCCTCCAGACGTGGTAAGTAGCAGCTGCTACTGCAGTTTTCATACTAATGCCACGCCCCGTTGTCGTCGTTTTTTTTGCAGTTAAGCTATGCCTACAGCCGATGATCAGCGGACGCTGCTTTGGTCAGGTGGAGAGCTATGCCTACAATCCCGTCCAGCGTCGCTGCGAATCATTCATCTACGGCGGCTGTGGCGGCAATGAGAATCGCTTCGACAGCAAGGCCGAGTGCGAGTACAGTTGCCGCGATATATAGCGATATATAGTATATGTATATAGATCAATAAGAGAAGCAAGTGTTATGTCAATATATCTAGAGGTTTCTATATATTCAATTCGTTGTCTGATTGGCCTTGTTGCTGCTGCTGCTGCTGTTGGCCTGATTGTTGCGTCTCTTCACATGCCGCGCATTGTTGCAAATCTTCTCGCAATCCTCCAGGCTGCCAAACAATCGCTTCGTGCTGCAGCCCATGAAATGGCAGTGTTGCGTCTCCACGTCGTAGTAGATGCCCACCGTGGTGGGACTGCACAGGGCACTACTGCTCGGTTTGACCAGGCACAGATCACCTGCAAGGGAAGTGGAATTAGTGGGAAAAAGAGAGAGAGATCTCATCCAGACTTACGTGTCTTGGCCTGCGTCAGCACCAGCAATGCGAGCAGCCACAACAGTGTGAAGAATTGACTCATTTTGTAAATACTTTCTGGCTAGGATTATGTGGATTTGGGTTTGGGTCGCCTTTGCTTTGAGTTGCTTTAATTTTTCTGCTTTTGTCAGACTCCTCCTTCTCCTGCTCTTTGGGCTTGGTTTGGTTTTGGTTTTTTCCCGCTATTCAGCTCTGTTCTGCGGCTGGCACAGATATCGTCTGTATTTCCATAGAATCGTTGTGTTGAAATGCGCAGCCTCTCGCCATATATATAGTGGGACCTATAACAACTGTAGTCGATTTGCCATATACTACATAAACCGTTGATCTGTCGTTGATATGTCGCTGCGCCTTCTCTATACTCGACAAAAGTTCAGGCAAGTCCACAACAGACACACCAAATATTCCACAAAATTTGTGTTTATATATTTTTTTTATTTTTTAATTATATTTCGTTTTTATTCCTTGTCACGTTTTATGACCATATAATTATTATTTCCATTCGAAAAGTGCGCAGAATAAGCCAATCTTGTATTATTCTTCTCTCTTTTTTTTTTTTGTATTGTCACTTTGTTTCTTTGGCAAAAATGTGGAATTTAGTTAGGGCGACACTTTTGGTCACTGGTTTAATTGCTGCTCTGGCTTTGGGGCTGTCGCAAACTCGACTCGAAACCTCGAACAAAAGGCACCATAACACACAGCAATCGTAATCAGGCTGCGCTCTGCGCGCTCTGCCGATGCCGCAGCTGACGTCGCAGCAACATTATCCGTGTTGACTGATAAGAACGATCCAATAACACATCGGCTTACTACGTCTCTATATGTTGATACGGTATTATATGCACATTAATTCGATGCGATCCGCACTCGCAATGATGTCGCAGCTTTTAGCCTCCGATTCCGGCTCTAACTGGCGTGTGCCTGTTGCAAATCCCCAACATATTAGTCAGTTTAGCCGCAGGCAGATAGAGCTGGGATTGACTGGCAGATACCCTGGTATATATATAAAATAGCTACAGTATTATCTATCCTCTTATAACTACAGGTTCAACATCTGAAGCGATTTTAGTACAATTTCAAAAAAAAATTTGAACTTCTTGCTTAAATTTTACAGAAAATTATAAATATGTTTAAGTATTTTAAATAAAACATTATTTTATCTATTAAGGTTGAAATTCGAAGATTCTATGACTAGAAAAGGATTTTCTAGTATTTTTACTAACAGTTCTCGAAATATAATATAAAACAGTTGAATTAAAACTTGAATATTTGGTCATAATCTGTTTAGATATTCAAACAATTGTAAATAAAATATTACTAATTTAATTAAAATATTTAAAAAATAACATTAATATTCTTCTACTAAATAAATGTAGGCTCTTCCAACTTTTGAATTTATTAGTTATATTTTCTTCAGCTTAAACCATCCAGATAGATACCCTAGATACCCTGTACGTGTGTATTAATCGCTGACGCAAGCGCCTGCACAATGTTCAACTAAGTAAACTAATTAATTAGGCTGCGACTTGGAACACGCCACACACACACATCGATACACACACACACACACATTGAGACATGCGGAGGCACACGAGGAGGCCAACACGTTTTGAGCAAGTTCGATGAAAATCTCATTTGGAAATAAACAATTACGTCACGGGTCAGAAACAATTTCGATTAAAATCAGACGCAATTAATATGCTATATGTAGTGAGTGTGTGTCTGCGTGTGTGTGTGTGCGTGCGTGTGTGTGTCTCGATGATACGTATGTCTGGCAGGTCAATTTGTGCTTTATTTCATTATTCATTCCTATAGTAATCCGGACTGCGACGCTGTGACTGCACACCCAGCACACACTTGTTTACACAATCCTCCAGGCTGCCAAAGCTCTGGCCGGCTGTGAGGCGACATGCGCCTACGGTATACATCTGACAGTCCAGTGTGGCTGGATCATAAAAGAAACCTTCGATCTCAATGGTGCAGATACCCTCGGAGTAGGGCGGCGGCATGCTGCAAATTCCTAAAACAACAAAAAAAAGGGAACAGAATTAAAAATCAATCAGGCAGCGATGGGAAGCATTTTTGGTGGCAACTCACTTGGCATTTGCGGCACGTAGCGTGCTTCGATGCGGTTGCTGCCGAGCAGCAGCAGCAGCAGCGGCAGCAGCAGCAGCCGCGACAACAACAAACCCAAAACGGAACTAGACGATGACATCTGACTGACACAACTGGCACCACACACGCCGGCAACTGAGTAAGTGATTCGCGCTCCCCGAATGGAGACGGAGACGGCAGCATGGACAGCAACTACGTCAGTCTCAGCTGCCGATAGGGCAACGGATGTGATAAGCCCAAGCTATGTTTATGTGTGATCCGTGAGCGAGTTGCTCTGTTTGCCTGCCCTACAAGCTATAGCTGAAGAAACTACAATACATGAGATAGAGTCATAGGCTGTACTTGTCATCCGATAAGGTGAGTGTGCCGAATCAATGCCAGAAGAGTGACTGAATCTAAGCTTAATCAGTTTCTAAGTAGTGTTACCTTGAATGAAGCATTCTATACTATTTCTCAAGTTATCTTTAGCCCTGCCCAGCTGTTAGATCACTTGCCCTATCTATCCTTGTTATCTGTGCAAGTATGTTGACTCATGACTTCTTTTTTTTTTTTTTGTATTATTATTTATCAGCACACAGACACAGACTCTGTAGATTAAACATATATATGCTGCTAAAGTTCGATCAAGTCAATGACTGACATAATTAACAATGAATATATATATACCTGATCAGGGCTCAATTAAATTCGAGCAAAACAAAAACAATTTGTGAAATCTGTCTCTTACTTTGTGAACTAATTGATCTGATTATTTTCTGTCTTGTCGGCAAACAAGTTACAGCTGCACTGCATACTATATAGTATATATATGGTATGTAGTAGAAGATCGTTCGATCGTATCTATCTACTGATTTGTTTGCTCATCGCGTGTTTACAAAATTAATCATCAATGTGACAGGCGGCGACTAAACAAAACTCAGCAAAAATATTGAATTAGATTTGTTAAACATTCTCGAATAATATTATATATTGAATCCCCTTAACTTAACTTTAACTTTGCAAATAAATTAGATAAACTAGACTCTTCTAGAGCAGCTCATTCAGATGCACATCCTTGCGCACAGCATTGTTGAATCCCTCCTTATAGCGATACCATATGGGACTCTTGACAATTGCATCGGTTTTGGCTGGCAAAAAAGGAATATTACATTTAAGTTAAGGAATCTCTTAAAAGTCATTGAGCTTACCCTCTTCCTGGGCAGTTGCGCTTGTTGTTTTGTGTTTAACGCGACCAAAAAAGTCCTTTGTAAGCTGCAGAGGCAAAAGAGAGAAAGACAAATTAGATAAAAGAATATTATATTATATACAGCACACAAATGTTGATAATAATAATAAAGCTTTATACAAAGTGTCAACACACACACACACACAGACACACACACACACTGTGAGAGGGAAAGCAACCCTCGTTAGCTGTGGCAAATGGCAGTCGGATTCGCTTAAGGAAGGCAATAAATGTTCGTTTGCCCTGATCCCACATTACGACCCCGCTGAATCCCCTTATGGGTTATTAGCTCTTACAGGATTTGCCCAACTCAAAGCTGAATGAGGAGTGCAGGAGTCCAAGAGACCGTGGGATGTGGGCGGGCAAAGCCAAAATAGCAATGAGAAATTTGCAACAAAATTGCTGCTAAGTAAATGCAAGGCATGCAAATTGGAATAGGATGGAAAGGATGGCATGGATGAACGCGAAGAGTAACCATGGTGTACCTGCTGCTTGGGTGCACCGCTTCCATTGTATTCGGTAATTTGCTTTGGCTTCAATGTTTGCAAATGATTCGGCAGACGTGGCTTCTCCTTGGCCTGCTGCGGCTTCTTTACTGCGTTTTTCTGCTGCAGCGTCGTTGCATCCGTTGCATCGCTGCCCTTGGGCGCTGCACGACGTATGCGCTCCAGATCAACCTCACGTGCAATGAGCTGGCGACTAAAGTATGGCAAAGTGAGACCAGTTGAACCTACAGAGAGCACGCATTAATTGCCAAGTTCTATGAGGGATGCAATGCGATACAAACTTACCTGGAAACGCGCAGAGCGTATCCAGATCGGGTTCGGGCTGAAAGACATAATGTCCCTCGGCCGATTTAAGCTGCACAAAATTGAGACCCAAGTCCACCATCACCTGTATCGTATGACGCAGATCGTATTGTTCCCTGTGAAGAGAGAGATTAGTTGGATATAGAATAAGCAGAGTATGCTGGGCAACTCACTTCTGCGAGAGCAACTGCACCGCCACGGAGCGCAACTGTGGCGATAATATGCGCTTCAGCAGCGGCACCGTGTCCAACAACAGTATGGTGCCCTGACCCACACCCTGTGCCGATGTGGTGACACCTTTGCGCAGCGAGAGAAAGATGTTGCGCTGGTTCGTGCTCTTCTGATTGAACTGCAAATGTAAAAAGGGGAGTATGGATTAGTGTAAACATTGCGGGAATCTATGCAGAACTCTCATTAATCTTGTGATTGCATTTGAGGCACATAATGCACAAGAAATTACATGGCTTGATTGTGTTGATTATGCACTTTCCTGGTGGCCAACGTTGAGCGCTCTGAGGCTTGTTTGCCCCAGCTAATGAGGCCTGCATAATACATGAACAACTACGGCCACATTCAAAGGCATCTTCAGAGCCAAACAAAAATGTAAAGAAATATGTGACTGGGGCTGCCCAAGCTGACCGAGCGTGACGATGTCATCGCATCGTTTTGCATACCTCAAAGCCGCGCGTGGGAAATGCAATTTTCGGCCAGGCCAATGTGGCAAAGAGTAGATGCCAGACCACAAAGCCATACTGCAAATACGGATAGACACTGTAGTTCTGTTGCCGTGAGATCTGTTGCTGCAGCAGGTCCGAGAAGCAGAACCATTGCAGTGCCTCACAGATGCCCATGAAATTTGGATCAGGCATCTTTTGTTGCAGATAATTCTCGTGAACGCCCTGCGCGAGGCTGCAGGATGAGAGAGAGAGAGAGAGAGAACGTATATATAGTAGATAAATATTAGAGATTAGAGATGTCTACAGACCGCTCGTAGTCGCCACTGGAGTGCACCACATCGAGCACATTACGCACACGCGTTGCCACCGACATGTTTGTCATGGTCACCTGAGCGGGCTCATCGGCGCCGCTGCTGCTGCTCTGCTGCAGTTGCTTGCGTGGGCGTTGTATCTGTGGGGAAGAAAACGAATGTAGTAAGAAGAGAAAGTTCCCTCGCTTGTACCAACCCTAAAGACAGCACCCCACACATCGAAGAGTCCCTGATGACGATCCTTCTGACCCAGATTATTGTTGAGCACATCCTGCAGCGTCAGGCTGTGTTTCTGCACACTGCAAGCAAAGGAATTAGGGATTAATCTCTTCTCATCAATCAATCTATATAGATGATACTCACTTGAAGAACTGCATGGATGATATGCAGCTGCGCACATCGTTGCCCGATTTCTCGGCCAGCGCAATGAGTGAGCCAAAGTCGGTTCTCAAGTGCTCCTTACGTGATATCTGCAGCAGCCTGGAAGGCAGAAAATATATTTATGTATAGAGTTCTATAATGATTTCCCGTAGTTCCATTTACCTCTCCGCCAGGCGAGCCGAATCAATGGGGGGAAAGCTAACGACAAAGGCAATTTGACGCAGCGGACGCAGCGCGGGATCGTAGATGTCATTGCAGATGCAAATGATGGGACGACGCAGCACATTGTGCTCCGCCTTGGCGCCCTTCACCTTGGCCTTGCTATAGATGCCATCGCTGACAAATTTCACCAGGTACTCGATAGACTGACGCGGGGCGCCATCAATTTCATCTGCAAGAAGGCAGGAAAATTAAAATATGTGCTCAAAGAGGATTGCCTCCACTCACCCAGCACAATGCAATTGGGTCGCTTGTCCTCATTCAGCACCGATGACATTTGTGTGCCATTCTCCAGCGCCAGTTTAAAGGCCTCCGGGCTGCGATCGTCGGAGGCATTAATCTCACGCACATTATAGCCTGCGTGTCGGGCAATTGTGTGCGCCAACGTTGTCTTGCCCAGACCAGGTGGCCCGCAGAGCAGTGCCACCTTCTGCATGGGCCTGCCCAGCTCGTCCACATTGGTATTAAGTGCCTGCCGTGACTTGCGCTGGCGCCAGCCGCCGTTGGATTCAAATTTTCCTGTGCGTTTGTTGAAGCTATTCAACTGCTGCTGCTGCTGCCCGCCAGTGCTGGAGGCAGTGACTCCATTTGAGGACTGCTGCTGCTGCTCCTGTTTGCTGTGAAATGCTTTGCCAAAGACAACTTTATCCCACATCTTGAGCCAGTAGAGCAGACTACGATTGGTCATTTCATCCGAGAGCAGATCAATGTATTTTCTTGGCTTGTACTTGTCCACCCAGAGACGCCCCATTTCGGGGCTTGGCTCGACAGAAGCCACAACCGCTGGTTGCGTTGGTGGCGCTAAGCGACGCAGCACCTGAAGGCAGAGATCGGGTTTTAACTGGAGAATGACTCATGACGTTGCTTCACTTACCAACTCGTTAGCCTCGCGCCATACTTGCTCCTTGGCCTCGCCCAGCAAGCTGCCAATTTGATCTCCCCGCACGCTCAGCTGCTCCAGTTGTCGTCGCTCGTAATCCTCGGAATGATAGCGCACATAAAGTCGCTCCAGATCGCTGCGTTGCAGGGCAAGAAATGGCCACGAGGGCAGATGGTACGAGAGATTCTTCATCTTGAAGTCGTGCAGCGCCTTCAGGCGTGACACCTCGTCGTGCCGCACCGTTTTACTCGTCTCTCGCATCTTGCGTCGCAGCTCCAGGATGCGTTCGATGGCCTCGTTGTCACGTTGCTCCTCTGTGCGTGCCTTTTTCACCATGGGATCCTCATAGCTCTTCTCGTACAGATCATCGATGTCACCGAAGAGATCTCTCTCAAGTCGTCGTTTGCTTGGATTGCGCAAACCCAAATCCTGCAGCTGCTCGGCGGCTGCATTGAGAATCGGTGCAACCATATCGTTGCTGCTGCCGCTGCAAGTGGAGGCTACCTCTGCTATGGGCGGCATGCGCTGCAGCGGTGTGGAGCAGCCTCGTCCAGCTGCCTGTCCGCGCGGCGTACCAAAGAGTCTTCGATTTACGGGTCCACCACCGCCATCGGGTTCACTTTGACTGGCTCCGAATGTGATCTGCGACAGCTGTGGTGAGTTTAGTGTGGAATCGCTCAAGCGGGATATATCCTTGAGACCAGCAGCTGCTGTTGGAGTCTCTCGCTGCTTTAGGTGCTGCTCCCTCTGGATTGCAGCGGCCGCTTGACGAGATGTACTCGGTCCATCTGCGACGTACTCGCCCGGCATATCCTCCAGCAGTTCCAACTCATCCTGGTACTGTAGCTCGAACTCTTCATTCTCATCGGGATATTGATCCATTGGAAAATCCAAACAAATCCGCGTAGAATCCAACAAAATAATAAACAAGTGCGGCAACTTCGCGCCAAAAGTAGACTGCATACGTACGCAAGCTGATTGCTATGCACAAATTCGCGACGAATGGCAACGCTACACATAGAAAATCATATGTTGCGGGTGGCCAGCACTGGTTCATGAACTGCTGCAGCGTGACGTCACAAATCACAGCAAATAGTAAGTTTTACGCATTAGATATGGCGAATTTACTTATTTGTTGTGTGTATTAGGCGTAGTGAATAAATTTCCTAAAATAATAATTGCATTGGCAAATTTTTGTTTTATATTCTCAATTGGACAGTCTTGTGTTTTTCGAACTGTTCGTAACCTTCCAATCATTGTACCATGTGCAACCAGCTCATTTTTTTCGCAATGCAAACTGCCAGTTATAATTTCAGCGCTAACCACGCTAATTCGTTACAAAGTTGATAAAAAAAATCCATAATAAATTCGATATAAAAGTAACGCACACACACATACAAATAACTAAATTATCGTCATGCGCTCATAAACCACACAAACAAATCAGCTGTGGGCGCGTTGATATCAGCAGCAGCAGCAGCGGCAGCGGAAGCAGCAGCAGCAACAACAACGCCAGCTTCAAGCGGATAATTTGCTGAGCCTTCGCCTTCGTCTCTCTCTCTGCGTTATTGACGTCTGTTTCGTTTCTCTTTTCTTCTTTTTCTTTGCGCGTAGCCAACGCAGCTAATTACAAAGCAAAATGTGCATACAAATTTGACGGCGTCGTCACAACAAGAACAGCAGCAGCAGCCGCAGCAGAGGCAAAGAGAACTTTGCCCTGTCCTTGCCTCGCCCCGCAGAACGAAAACAACAACAAAAAGAAAAAGCAGAAGAAGAAGAAGCAGAACAAGAACGCGCGTGTTTGCTGTGTGAGGTGAAAGTTTATTGACTGTGTAAATAGATAAAATATAATCACACACACTCACACACACACACACACAATGCAACGCTGGCTGTCGGCAGATGATTGTGAGGACGCTGCCATGGCTGCACCCTCAGCTGCTCCCAACGGCGACGCCTCTTCCTCTGCCGCCGCCACACAGCGCATCTACGGCGACATCAATGCGAATCGTTTGTGGACTTTCCGTGTGCTGATGACCGAGAAGCTGGCGCCGAACGAGCAATTGGCCATAGTTGGAAGCTGTGAGGCGTTGGGCAATTGGCAGCACACAGGAGCTGCACTAATGACGCGCCAGGAGGGGCAGGAAGCAGAGGAGGAGCAGTCCGAGTCGGAGGATGAGGAGGAGGAGCAGGAACAGAATGCAGGCGCGGGCAGAGTGTGGTCCGCTCAGGTGTATATACCACGTCATTGTGCCACCGAATATCGTTATATGGTCTGCGGTGTGGATTCGGCCTCGGAGCAGCTGCTGGTCCGCCGCTGGGAGGTGCAATTGCAGCCACGTTGCATTGCGGAGCTGGATGAGCCGACGGGTCAGTGTCAGGATACATTTGGCGATGTCAATGGCAAGCAGAAGGTCGATCGTGGTTGGCTCACCAAGGAGTCGCTGGTGCAGCTGAAGTTCTTCTACGCCCCCTTCACCTGGAAGCAGCGTATGAAGCGACGCCTTGTGCATGTCAAGGTGACGCCCATGAATCTGCGTATTCCTGGCGCCGGCACTGCTGACTTTGCACCGGTCTCATCGCTGGAGGATTCACTGTCGAATGATACGCACGATACGCGGGAGAATGGCAGCGATAGCAGCGCCTTTGCCTTCGCTGAGGTGGTGACCCTCAGCGCGGATGAGTGTGAGGTGCGTGCCCAGGAACAGTTCGGTACGGCGTGCGGTTCCAGCGATTTGGTGATTGTGCATCTGACTGTGGCCGATCTGGATAATACGGCCTATCTGGTGGATTTGTATAGCTATAGCTCACGCGTGGCCAAGGATGATGGACCGCCATTGCATCTGGGCTATCATTATGTGCTGCCCAATCTCTTCAAGCGTTCCGAGGGCAATCTCGAGCTACCAATTACCTGCGCCAAGGGTCATCGACCGTTGGGCATGATGCGACTGGGTTATCTAATTGTGCGTCCCTCCTCGCACAGTGCCCACATGGACATGCGTGTGAGCTATGCACGCTATTGGAACAATAAGTGGACGGGCCTGGATGTGGGTCATCGTGGATCCGGCACCAGCTTTAAGGTGAGTTCGCAGTGGGTTTCTCTCAACAAGTTTAGCTTATCAATTTCCAATTTCACTCAGGCCAAGGATGCAGTGATCCGCGAGAACACAATCACCTCGCTGAAGAACGCAGCCGAACATGGCGCCGACATGGTTGAGTTCGATGTGCAGCTCAGCAAGGATCTGGTGCCGGTGGTTTATCATGATTTCATGATCTATGTATCCCTGAAGAGCAAATGCAGCATGCAGGAACATGATTTTCTGTCCCTGCCCATGCGTGAGCTGACGCTGGAGCAGCTTAAGAAACTGAAGGTGTATCACACCGCTGAGGGATTGTCCAGGGAGACGCGTTCGTTTCACAACGATGATCTGCTCGAGCATCAACCGTTTCCACAGCTGGCCGATGTGCTGGACGCACTCGATGAGCATATTGGATTCAATATTGAAATCAAATGGTCACAGCGTCTACAGGATGGACGCATGGAGGAGGAGTTTGAGCATGTGGTCGATCGTAATTTGTATATCGATTGTATATTGGATGTGGTGCTACGCAAGGCGGGCAGTCGTCGGATTGTGTTCAGCTGCTTCGATCCGGATATATGCACCATGCTACGCTATAAACAGAATCGTTATCCCGTCATGTTTCTAACGCTGGGACACACTACCAAATATGAGAAGTATCTGGATCCAAGGGGTAATTCAATGGAGACCGCCGTGTGGCATGCTGTGGCCATGCAGCTACTGGGGATTGTGGCCCATACGGAGGATTTGCTGCGTGATCCCAGCCAGGTAAACTACAGAACTAGCGGCTAGCGGTAGCCAGCGCGGACTTTCACCTCAATTGATTCTAGGTGAATCTGGCCAAGCAACGTGGTCTGGTGCTCTTCTGCTGGGGCGATGACAACAATTCGAAAGATACCATTAAGCTGCTCAAGGAATTGGGTCTGCATGCGATTATCTATGACAAAATGGATGTACTTACCAGCAAGGAGGTCAAGGTGAGTAGTTGGAGCATATACGCAGGGAGTAACCTGTCTAAACTCTTCTTCTTCTCTGGTTTTCCAGCAAAGCGTCTTCCTGCTGCAGGCCAAGGACAGTCAAAAGGAAATGCTCAAATTGCAGGCCCTCGAAACGGGACACGTCTGGCACACCAATGCCTCGGGCAGCGAGGAGCAGCAGGCCTAGAGTGGCTGCCATAGCTGAGATGTGTCCCTGTAGAAATATATATATATATATATATACATTTATTTCTATATCTTCTACACGATCCCACACACACGATCATCTTTTCACCTAGCCAATAGCATTTGCATATTATCTAGTAAATCTTAAAATATATCTCTAAGTTGCCAGCTTGTGAATAGCATCCATCTGCATACGTATATATATCTTCATATATATCGTATATATATCTCTATACATACATACATCTGCCGCATTGTAACAAACTTATTTATTATTGCCTCAATTTTGAACTGACCAAGCGCGCTCTCTCTCTCCCACTCTCTGTACTTCAGTTTTTACGTTCCCATTTCATTATTTTCTTTATAATTTTTTGGGACATTAAGCAAATTCTAAACTATGAAATTAATAAAAGAAAATGTTTATAAATAAAAATGCTCTATAAAAATAATAATTCAACGAAATAATAAGATTATACAAATGATTTCTGGAAAAATATATAAACATTGTTTAAATAAAACAAAGATATAGCTACAGTCTAGTCGGACTAATTAATACCCTGCTCGCTATATGTATACGGAAATACTTCAAAATTTAATATAAATATATGCATAAATATATTTCTTGGGATTTGTCTTGGAAAATCTTTTCAAATAAGGATAACTTTAGAAAGTTTGTCTAGATTTGGAAGTTAGAAATTTTATAGAGATAGTGTATATTTTATAGGGGGTAAGCATGGCTGAAATGCGAAAGATTTAAGATTATACCTTGACTATAATTTTATACTGGATACTTTACTAGATGGATAAGGTAATTTTTTCGTTTAAAAATGAATATATTAGTCAATAAATTTTTAGATAAGAAATTTCAGAACTTTTGAAAGTAAGCAATACAGCTGGTAAGTTGGGAAAATATTAAAGCTGCAGTATATTGAAATTTAAAATTCTTAAGAATGCCAGAAATAGTTTCTGTGAAATTTCTCCAGGCATTTCCTATGCCATCAAGTATACGCACTGTGTTTTACAATGACTGCAAAACTGTAAACATATTTAAATATATATATATATTTATATTTTTTTTTTTTTAATATTCTTTAACTTTTTAACAACTATTCTATAACTTCAATTGCAACTCAGTATTTTAAATAAATTTTTAAATGTTTTGCCAAATAAAAATCAAGTATACGCAGCGTTGCATGCGCTCAATACGAAATGTCAGCAGGAAAATGCGAGAGAGATTTGTGTGAGAGAGCGAGAGAGAGAGAGAGAGAGACAAGCCGCATGCGCCACACAACGAGAGTGAAAATCGAATGAAAATTTTGCATACGATTTTCCGAGTTGAGTTTTCAGTTAGTTTGTTGAATCGCATCGGAACGTACGCGCTGAGTAAACGCAGCAGCCGCAGCAGCAGAGGCAGCAGCAGCAAAACCGAGTGAAGTCGCAGAGTCGAGCAGAGCAGAGCAGAGCAGAGGCAGCGTGTCGCGCGGCGGGCGAGACGGGGGGCACATTGGAGTACGGCACAAAAAAGTGTAGTGTAGTGTAGTTCTAGGCTCTGTTTTTTTTTTTTTTCGATTTACGGTTACTTTCTACACCAACTTCGCTGCGGCGCATTCTACACTTCCCCCGCCCCCGCGATTTAAGTCGCGTTTTTTGTTGTTACTTTACGAGTGTGTGTGTGTGCGTGTGTGAGAGTGTGTGTGTGAGTGTGTGCGTGTGTGTCCAAGAAAAGCGAGGAAAAACTATTGACAGCGATTATGTTTATTGGCAGCGCGCACAGAGCCAGCGAGTCCAGCAAATAGGTGAGCGTAAGCGTAACTGTATGTGTGTGTTAGGTGAGTGTGTGTGCGTGTGTGTGTGTAGTGTGTAGTGTGTGTGCGTGTGTGTGTGCGTGTGATCTGTGGCAGTTGATTTTAAAGTGACAAGCGGCGGAGCTGGCAACAAACAATCAGGAAGTTTTTGTGCTACACCAAACGGAAAAATCGATGCGTGCGCCTGTTCCCACACACACACACACACCGACACACACACACGTAGTCGCTCCAGTTGTGCGCGTGTGTGCGACTTCATACCACAACAAAAACACAGAGAGAAAGAGAGAGAGAGAGAGGGAGAGGGCAGAGTAAAACGAAATAACGAAACGGAGGCATGCCGCACTTACTACCACAACACGCTACTTACTACACTCCTGACCTACTGCCCGGCCACGCCCCCAGACCCCTCCTGCCCCATGCTGCCACCCACACAACAGTAGCGACTTTGCGTGTATATACATACATATGCGACTGCCAGGATGCGTGTGTGTGCAAAGGAAATTCGGTATAAAAAGCAGCAGGGGCAGGGGGGAAACTCATTTAAAAATATGTGTGTGTGTGTGTGTGTGTGTTTGAAGTTTTCTAGCCTCATTAAAAGTGCATAAATTATGTAGGGTATCTGTGTGGCATATTAATAAGGTTATAGGCGCACACACACACACACATGCACACATACTACAGCTTGATAAATAATACACAACTGCTGAGGCAATTGAGCGTACAGTTTGACATGCACTGCGCTTGCGACACCAATGAATGCTTGATTACACAGGCAGCGCGTAAGGGAAGTGCGTGAGTGTGTGTGAGTGTGGTCTGCTGCCTCCCTCTATGCGTGTATGCGTGCCTCCTTGTGTACGCGTATACGTGTGTGTGTGTGCGTGTGTGTGTGTGCACAACATAAGCATTAGCATTAATTGCGAAGCACAGCAAAGCAAAGTTCTACACTCGCCTCACTCTCCACACGCAGCACTCTCTACACTCCCCCCGCCTCTCTCTATCTCTCTCTCTCGACACTCTGCCAAAACGTATTAGCAGGCAAACTATGAGGGCAGGAGAGGGAGAGAGGGAGGCACTCGCTAACGTGTGTGTTTCGATTGTTTGTTTTGTTTATAAATCTCATGTTTTTCATTATTCGCCCGCCATGCAGCAGCAGCAGCAAATAAACATCGAAAATCGACAGGCAAGACTGTCGACTGCCGGCAATCGATAGGCAGAGAGAGAGCGGCAGAGCGGGAGAGAGCGGCAGAGGCAGAGAGTGGGGAGTGAGGAGTGAGAGAACCGCAAGCTGGACAGGCAGCATACGATGAAAACGGACTGTTGCTTGTTGCTGCTGCTGTGTCTGTCTGTCTGCATGTGTGTGTGTGTGTGTGCGTGTGTGAGTGTGAGTATTACTGAGTGTATTTGTGAATACAATGTGCGTGTAAACAATGCAGCGTTAAAACTAAATATTGTTTAAGAACAAATATTTGTATATTTTGTGCAAATCACGAATCACCCAGCGATTTCTTCTTTTTTTCCTCTTTTCCTCGCCAAGGCAAAGTTAATGACGCTATCGATAATGTATACACAAATCTGCCAGATATATATATATATATATATATACATAGTATATAGTCTATACTATATATATCCCTAGTACTGCGATTATATTTAGTCATTAGAGTAGCTAGAAAAAACAACAACAATTTGTGAGATGCTCTTCACGAGCTGCTAATGGGTCATTTCAATTGAAACGAATATTATGGGTGCGTGTGTGCGAGTGTGTGCGAGTGTGAGTACTCATAGTGGGTACTCACTAATGTGGTTTGCTTAGGAAAATCACCTGGCAGCAGCTATAGGATCGGGAAATGGGAAGGCATCCATCAGTTTTGGGTTTCTTTCGAATGCGATTGAATCATTTAACTATTTCGAATGTTTTGCATATTCACTCTGGGTGTGTGTGTGTGTATTCATAGCAAATCATTAACCATTTGTTTGCCATAATGAACGCGTGGAGGATGTGCGAGTGAGAAATTCATTTGAAGTGATATGAAATATGAATATGAATGCCATTCGCATTTTGTAAACACAGACAAATATTGATTAAATCTATGCTATTTATTTGCGCTATTTATTCACATGCTCATTATTCAAGTTTGTAATGGCGCAAGGTTATCGTTGCACTCGTATTGTATCTCTACATTTGTACGAAATTTATTCATGGTGAATTGAATGATCGACTATACAAATAAATAGTTGCGAATTCATTGAAATGAGTACATCAAAAGTATTCATGAGTCTACATTAGTGTTTATAGGCAAATGCAATTACTTTGAATTGTAGTACAGGCAGTTGATTGCTACATTTGCTACACTTATTATAGGCATGAATACATTGAATGAGTGTTTGGATGTACACTTAAAAACATATACATTTTTATGACAAAATACATTTTACTTAAATATGCCTTTATTTATAAAATTAACCCATGAATACACTCACTTTATTCGTGAATATACTCATGAGTGCTTGAATTCATGCATAAAAATAGTAATATTTTTATGACAAAATACATTTTATTGAAATATGCATTTATTTGTGCAATGTATGGATGATTACACTCACTTTATTCATGAATATACTCATGAGTGCTTGAGTTTATGCAGTGAAATAGTCATATTTTTAATGCAATACACATTTTAATTAAATTGGGATTGAATACACTCACTTGATTCATGAATACACTCATGAATACACTCACTTGATTCATGAATACACTCACTCATATTTTTTTTTGTTATTTTCCTCCCTTTTGCAGCGCAATGTTGTCTCACCAAACCCCAACCTAGTGAGTAGTACCCTCAGTACGCCTCAACGAGAGCAGCCCAAAATGCTTTCGTCGTGCTAACATCTAGTCAAAATTTCAAGTGCATACGCGCCAGGCACCAGGACCCATCCGAATCATACCCGGTGAGTGAGTCGAGGCGGGGCGAGGCGAGTCAAGTCGTGGCAACGGAGCACCGTGGAGTGGTTGCGTGAGGGTGACATCAGTGGGCGTGGCCACGAGGTGGTGCCGCTGGCGGGACACGCAACAACAACAACAACAACCGAAAGAGAAGCGAAAGAAACGTGGTCAAGGAGTACGATAAATAAACAGGTTTGCAGCAGACACACACACACACACACAATTACAAGTACCCAAAGAACCACAACAACAACAACAACCAGAACAACAACTGTAGCAACCCATCATAGTAGTATCCCCTAGCTTATAAGAAACTCTCTCCACTCGCTGCCTGTGATCATGACATATATACCTAAAAGAATGCAACACTATGCGCATGCAGCCATGAATCTGATCAACATGGACTCGGAGAATCGTGTCGTTCTCAATGTGGGTGGGATCAGGCATGAGACATATAAGGCGACACTGAAGAAGATACCCGCAACACGTCTCTCCCGGCTGACCGAAGCGTTGGCCAACTATGATCCCATATTGAATGAGTATTTCTTCGATCGCCATCCGGGTGTATTCGCACAAGTGCTCAACTATTACAGGTGAGTGTGGGCAGTGTGCATCTCAGACTCTATGAATAGATTTGTTTATCTTTAATATTATCTACATAGAACCGGCAAGCTGCACTATCCCACAGATGTGTGCGGTCCGCTGTTCGAGGAGGAATTGGAATTTTGGGGTCTTGACTCGAATCAGGTGGAGCCATGTTGCTGGATGACCTACACACAGGTAGGAGTCGACTCTTTCAAATCCTATAAACAGCATTAATCCCTACTCTCTCCCTCCCCCTGCAGCATCGTGACACACAGGAAACCCTTGCCGTACTGGATCGCTTAGATCTCGATACGGAAAAACCGTCCGAAGAGGAATTGGCCCGCAAATTTGGCTTTGAGGAGGATTACTATAAGGGCACCATATCCTGGTGGCAGGAGATGAAGCCGCGCATTTGGTCGCTGTTCGATGAACCCTACAGTTCCAATGCCGCCAAGGTGGGTAATACCCAACTACCCATCTATCCAAGCTTTCCAGTTACTCACATCTATTTCTTCTATCTCTTTTACAGACCATAGGCGTCGTTTCGGTCTTCTTCATCTGCATTTCGATCCTGTCCTTCTGCCTGAAAACCCATCCGGATATGCGTGTACCCATTGTGCATAATGTCACCGTGAAGACGGCTAACGGTAGTAACGCCTGGTTTCTGGACAAGTCGATGACCAATGCGCACATTGCCTTCTTCTACATCGAATGCGTATGCAATGCTTGGTTTACATTCGAGATATTGGTGAGTCTGGGGAAGGAAATAGGGGAAGGAAGGATAGCTTAAAGATAGATGATAAAGAAAACTGGGGAAGTAGACAAGTAGAGAGCAAGATATACAATATTTAAGATGATATATATGAGTCTGAAAAAGGAAATTAGAGAGAAGTAAAGTATAAGTTCCATAAGAAATGAAATAGTTGAGAAAGGCAAGAGATATCTCAAAATTGAAATGATATATGTAGATATAATAGAATTTAAATTATGAAACTGACAGTATACAGAGTTTAAAGTTTTTTAAGAAGGAAATTCAGAAAATAAATAAAATTACTTGCGCAGGAAGAAAGCTATAACGAATTGCAGATGATATATGTATAGAAATAAAATATAAAATATGAAACTGACAGTATAAAGAGTTTAAAGATTTTTAAGAAGGAAATTTAGAAAAGAAATAAAATTACTTGCGCAAAAAGAAAGATATATAACGAATTGCAGATGATATATGTATAGAAATAGAATATAAAATATGAAACTGACAGTATAAAGAGTTTAAAGTTTTTTAAGAAGGAAATTCAGATAATAAATAAAATTACCTTCGCAAGAAGAAAGATATAACGAATTGCAGATGATATATGTATAGAAATAGACTATAAAATATGAAACTGTCAGTATAAAGAGTTTAAAGTTTTTTAAGAAGGAAATTTAGAAAAGAAATAAAATTACTTGCGCAAGAAAAAAGATATAACGAATTGCAGATGATATATGTAAAAGCAAATCAACATAAACCTCTTCACATTATTCTCTATGACTTAAGAAGAAATGAAACTAGCTAGAAACAGAAAAAGACTTTAGAAAATTAAAGTAAAATATATAATACCTTATACTAGACCCTAGCTAACCCCACTCTCTCTCTCTCTCTGTTCTCACCAAATTCCTTTCGCAGGTACGCTTCATCTCGTCGCCGAACAAGTGTGAATTCTTAAAGTCATCTGTTAACATCATAGATTATATAGCCACGCTTAGCTTTTATATCGATCTAGTGCTTCAGCGATTCGCATCGCATCTGGAGAATGCAGATATACTCGAGTTCTTCTCGATAATACGTATAATGCGTCTATTTAAACTGACGCGTCACTCGTCGGGCCTGAAGATACTGATACAAACGTTCCGGGCATCGGCCAAGGAGCTGACGCTGTTGGTATTCTTCCTTGTCTTGGGCATTGTGATTTTCGCCAGCCTTGTCTACTATGCGGAACGTATACAGCCCAATCCGCATAATGATTTTAATAGCATACCCCTGGGATTGTGGTGGGCCCTGGTAACCATGACAACGGTGGGGTATGGCGATATGGCGCCCAAGACCTACATTGGCATGTTTGTGGGCGCCCTGTGTGCCCTAGCCGGTGTGCTAACCATTGCACTGCCAGTGCCCGTCATCGTCAGTAACTTCGCCATGTACTACTCGCACACACAGGCCAGGGCCAAGCTGCCAAAGAAGCGACGACGAGTGCTTCCCGTGGAGCAACCGCGCCAGCCGCGTCTGCCAGGTGAGCGTAAGTAACGAAGATGGAATACATCTTAAAAAAAAACTAACGTGCTCTCTATCTCTCCCCCCTCTCCAGGTGCTCCTGGCGGTGTCAGTGGCTGTGGCACACCCGGCTCCGGTCCACATTCGGGTCCCATGGGCTCTGGCGGCACTGGACCACGACGCATGAACAATAAAACCAAGGATCTGGTCAGTCCCAAGTCAGGTGAGTGTTATGTGTCTCTCCAGCTCTCTCTCTCTCGCGCTCTCTCGATCAGCGCAATTTACACAATATCAGCTGCGCTTCAGAACACACGCCAGAACCATCTCTGGTACACCTAACGTACGCCTCTATGTAGTATTCAAATGTATTTTTTTGCCATGCGGCAATCGAATCCTAACTCTGTTCCCGCTCACAAAGCAAGCTGAAAGCTCTGCACAACTCTGCACTTCAGTTAACTGAAAAAATACCAAAAAAAAATACCAAAAAAATACCAGAAAATTATCAAAAAAATACTGCAAAAATACCAAAACCCTACCTTCTAGCAGTTGTTGTGGCGTCCTGAATCCCTTTCGAGTAATTGCTCCAAGCTTTCGCACAACAAAAGCTCAAAAAGCTCAAAAAGCTTCTTGAAAAAAGTTGTTTAATTCTACTAAATACTTGATTTTGTTATGTTTAATTTTGGGTGCCTTATTAATAAATACCAAACGAAAAAATACTACAATATGTACGTGTATATATCTGTACTCTATGTAATTACAATGAATGCATTCGATAATCATTCACATAATCCCAAACAAAATTCATCGAAAGCTCTTATTATCCGATTCATCTTCAAGCTTGGCTTTCTTTTAACGCTGCTCATAACCCAAGAGCCCAAGATCATCTGAGTGCACTTTACTCTCTGAGGAGTAAAGAATTTTTTCCCTATTAGATTTCTTACCCGCCCCATCCAAACACATCTTTCAAAAGCTTCTTTTTTGAATACGCTTTGAATACCGATTTTCATTTTCATTTCTCTAAAAACTAATCATTTGTATAGTTCAACTCAGACTCGATGGGGTTTTGATCGTATATATAATATTTTTTTGTCTATATCTATAATGCGATCCTGAACCTATTTCGTACTTAATTTTAAATACTTTTATAATTTTCCATTGATAAAACCCAAAACCAAATACCAAAAAAAAAAACAACTTTCATGTAAATACTTAGATGAATATACCACCATGATTGGCAAACCAAGAGATGGCAAAAAGAGCAGGCTGCTCTAAGCCAAAAACAATATATGAACTCTGTCCCAAAGTGGGAGGGAAAGAAGTGGAAAAGTGGAAAATGAATGCAGAGAGCAAAAGAAATGAAAACGGAACAATAAAGAAACGGATCATATCAACAATCCAATAACACTCTGAACGCACCCTATAGATAACTATGAATCAGAAACAAATATATACGTACAATTGAAGGGACTATTGATCAAGGAACTATCGGATCTGTGAAGCCTCTTGTGGTACGTTCGTCTCTTCATGGATTTCCTAATCTGATTCAAAATACTCGTACACGTGCCCAACTCGGCGGCGTCTGCTACAACACCCATCTATGTACTACTACTACTACTCTACAACTATCGTATTGCTACTCTGCAACTATCGTATATGCCACTATATATGATCGTATATATGTATACTATCCATATATATAACTACAATATGTAATTTTCTACGTGTTTTCTACTATATATACTTGATCTTGATATATTGATATACGTGTTGTTCATCAGTTCTGGCTCGTTCGTTCTTTCGTTCCTATATATACTATATATTCTCCAACTATATCCTATACATAGCTATCTCTCATCTCTTTCTCTCTCTATCTCTCTCTCTCTGTATCTGAATATTGATGTGTAACTTTGTGCGTGTCTGAGTGTGTGTATACCGAATATCTATTCCCCTATTATTATCCTGAGTGTTCAGAAAGTGTTACGATCTAAATAAAAAAAATATTCATAATTTTAGTTATATTGTAATTTAACTAGATCATATTATATATGCTGACGAACCTTTGTATTATTATCTCGAACTTTTGTATTTCAGATATGGCCTTCAGTTTCGACTAAAATATAGAGGCAGTTCATATTTTGTAATTTGTATTCCAAATCAAAAAAAAAAAAAAAAAAAAAAGAACCAGAAAAGTACCGAAACAGTAAACACAGTTCAAAACGAAAGCACCAAGAAAAGACAAGAAACAACTCAAGACAAACTAAAAAAAAGAATCGAAATCAAAAATGAAAATCAAAAAATGAAAAAAAACAAAAAAATCGCAATCGTTATCGTTATCGTTCGCTCATCTCTCATGCTCTCTCAGGCTGAATTGCAATAAATCCAACGGATTAAGCTGGGCGGGTGTGTTGGTTTTCTACATATATTTCTACTAATATAACTCTCTCTCTCTCTATATATATGTATTCGTGCTACTCTACTCTAATCCCCCTAAAAACAATACCTACCAATAATATACCATATCTATACGTAGCGTGTAGCTGCTGGCTAAGCTATAGAAACCTCTCCAACAATCAAATATTTCTAAAAAATCTCTATAGTTTGTAGAAACCTTCAAGAAACCCAACCAAAACCAAATCAAACCGTACCGTACCGCAAAACCTTCGATACGAAACCGATCCCAGAAAAGAGTAGCGTTTTTTTTTTTTTTTGTCAGTTCTGTTTTTTAATGCTGCATGTTGCATGTTTTGTTTGGTTCGAGCAGCATTACGTACCCATATACCCGAAACCGAAAACCCGCTCCCAAATGGAATCTACTAGATCTAAGTTGCCTGCAAAATAGTTAAGAAATGTTGTGTGTGCGTGTGTGTATTGTGTGTGTTCAGTGTCTTGTTGTATGTGTACTACCCCTCACACACTACGTAATTGTGTAGTTCATCAAGTGCACCCTGTATTAATCAACACTATTTAATAACGTTGAGTCTATACTATATATCCTAAGTATATTGAAATTGGTTTTCTTACTCTTAAAATAATTGACAAAAATTAATAATCAACTGCTTTCTACTCTTTCTCTCTCTCTCTCTCTCTCTTTCTATCCAACTTTCCTGCTGTCTTTCTACTCTACTCTACTCTACTACACTACACCCTACTGTGATCACTCGCACTCAAACCATACAGTTGCTCAACTCTTCGCAGGTCCCCTGGGCGCCAGCATCGTTGCGATGAGTCCACGCACCATGTTGGATCTTAATCCTGCCCTGGCCATGGGTAAGCCCAACTTTCAGCCCCGTTTCCCCACCCAGTTAGCTGCAACGACCACGACGACAACGACGACGCCATCAAATACCACATCGATGCTGCCCACAACGTTGGCTTCGCCTCTCCTGGTGCCCAGCCCTCTGGCAACGCCGGCCTCAGCGACGGCAGCGGGTGCCGCTGCAGCTGCCGCTTCGGGTACCCTGCCAGCGGTACCAAGCATAGCGGTCTCGACCACTGCCAGTCTGGGCAAGGACTCCAGCAACACCATCAATACCAGCACCACCACGCTGGAGGCCAGCAAGAAGGCGTTCCTCTAAGGCGAGGCGAGGCGAGGCGAGGCGAGTCGAGTCGAGTCTCCCCCCAACAAAAGCAATATTTAACCTAACCTAACTTAACCTAAACCTATCATAACCTTCGCATACGTATCCGAGTACTTTATGAAGCTATTATATCACGCAATATCTTACCATAGACTCCCCCCCATTTCGGCCATATCATGACATACATATTACAATTAGCTATATAAGTATTATTACGATTAATAATGTATTCGGTACCGCTTTTGCTTCAGCGTTTCGATGGTTTATTTTCGGAAAAGCCTCCCCAAGAAAATATCAAGTTTTTAATGAGCCATGCTATAGTAACATATTTTATATTTGTTTGTATCGATCCGATAATGATGGGTTACCATACAGGGCGTCATATGTAGGCAGAGTAAATGAAGGAAAATTTTGATAGGTAGTTTAAAATGGGTGTATCAGTAGAGAGTATGGAGTAGGTAGTCTAATTTAGTGGGCACAAATAGCATGACATATCATATGACGACAGCAGGTCATATAACTGGCAAGGGAATCTTAAAGGAGGCGAAGTTTCTCAGATGAGAATTAGGGTCATATTTGATAAAGAACCTGCCGTATGACAACCTGTTGCCTTATACAGAAGGTTATCAGACTTATATGACACTTAATGAAATATATGAGAAATATATGACACCATGGCAACCCATCTATGGCAACCCCTTAATCCCAATTAACCCAAAAACTGTATATATATATTGCTTAGGCCTCAGAGTCTTAAATCTTTCGTAGTATCAGCTATCGGTTCATGTTCCGAATTGTTCGAGCTTTAATTTTATCTAGTCAAATATTATATGATATCTGAGTTCCTTAAGCTGCTTTCGCCCACTTCTAACTCAAATAACTTGACTTTTGGTGCGTACTGAATCTCTTTGCTTCTAAGCTTTATAATTGCCTAATTAAAGATGAGAAAAACTCTCAGACAGTCTAAGCATATACCATATAATATATATGTTTTGTTTGTATATATACCATATATAATGAAAAGTTCGTTGTGCGTTTGGAAAACTGTTTAAAATTCATTCAAGCAGAGGCAGCCAATCGCTGGCAAAGGGCACGTGTTAACTTTCCAGCTAATACAGAAGGAACAAGTGGGTGCTGTGGGTACTGCCCCGGGGGGGTAGAAAAACATTGTGTAAACTTAACAAAAACAAATGAAATTTTCTTTACCCTCCCACACACACACACACACACTCACACACACCCATCAAAAATCACACCAAAAAGAAGCTGCTTAACTTTAATTATTTTCAACCTGAAATCGACAGACACAGGGGCGGGGCGCACAGAGGCATCCCCTAAGGGGGGGTTACTTATGCAAACACGGGAAATTTGCATAGGAAATCTGCAGATGAAGAAGAAAAAGAAGATTCGGAACGAGTTAAATTGCATACTGGAAAATGTTTTTCTTTGTAGTTCCGGTAAATACGACACGCGCAGTTCTTAGCTTGTTTCCGGCTAAAAGGGGCAGGGGAATGTTGGGCAGACAGAGGGGGACAGAGTTCATGAAGCATAGCATAGCATACATATTAGTGAATGTTTCTCCAGCATATTATATCATTAGGACCCAAGCCTCTTGTAAATTTTGAATAATCTCTCTAACTGTCTCTCTCTCTCTCTATCTATCTATCTGTCTCTATGAGCAAGCATTATACATACTTACATTAAAAACTTACTGATATCCATATATTGTATCTATACATTATAATTACGATTATTTCTAAGATACCGAACAAATGAATATTCTAACGCTTTGCAATAAATACAAACAAATAATTCATTAACATTAAAAATAAAAAATAAAAATAAAAAATAAATAAAAAAGAAGAAAAGCAACAAATACAATGATAAAGTTTGCAAAACATTTGTTAAGTTTTTACAATGGAGAATGCATTAATAAGAGAACTATAATTAATATACGACTACACACACGTACACACATGAGAATCTACACACACATATACATATTTATACTATATATATATATATACTATACCATATATCAAAAACGAACACACATTGTTTATAAATCGTTTTAGGTTCACGATTCACACACTCATTTAGATATTTGCGTTATATTTCAAATGTTTAAACTGATTTTTAATTGTATAGTTAAGTGAATTGTATACTATTTAAACGAAAAACCAAAAACTACGAAAAAACATACATAAAACATACTAAAAAAAAACCTCAAAAAAAAAAAACAAAAACTGTTCTCTCAATAAAATTCATGAACAAGAATACATTTAATTACATAAATATACGAAACTCAAAACTGAAATGCAATAAACAAATCTATTGAACACCAACAAATTAATGAAATTAGTTTGTTTTAGGGAGGGCTATTAAAACTCTAGGAAAATATTTAGAAATGGTCACTCTAATTTAAATTTGGCGATAAACTACGATTTTTTAAATATTTTCACATATATATCATTAATATGCGCGATTATAACTGTTCGTTTTTAATCTTGTGCAGTAAATAGCTTTATTTATGCATGCATGGTCACCCTAATTTAGTTTTTCGCCTAAAATTAATGGAATTTCAAAAGCTTTGATAAATATTTAGATGCAGATTATCTCCTATATGTGTTTATTGTTTAGTTAGTTTCATGCAACTTTTTTTTGTTGGTAACAGAAAATTCATGGCAAATTTTAGCCAAAACAAGCCAAAACTGCCAAAAAAGTTCCGTCAGCTAGTTGAAAAATTTGTTGATTTTAGCTGAGTAAATTTTATACGCTCATTAATTTTAATTATCCGGATTACATTAAACAATTTGCAGACATTTTTCGCTACAGTTATTTGTTTTTTATTTTTAGCCTGGTATCTAGGGATGGCTTTGTTGTCAAGTCATTAAGAGATCATCATCATCGAGTATAACCATAACTGATTTGAACTTTCTCACCTTGAAAGCACAAGGTACGAGGTACGAGGTACGCGGTACGAGGTCAGCCCGAGGGTGTTTCGAATTCATTGTTCAATTGTGAAAGTAATTGCGTTACGTGTACCGTTAGGCAGGTTAAGGTAACACACCAATGGCCCAGTTAGTGTGAAGAGCTTTTTGGCCATTTGGCCTGCGGCGAAGGGCACAAGCAGCCGTCAAGCGGTGCTACAGGGTGCTCCCTGCCATTGATAACGGAAATACTTAAAAGTAACTAAACACAGACACAGGCACAGAGTTGCCACCCCGCCCACAACAAGGCGTAGGGCTTGCCCAATCAACAGTTGGGCGAGCAGTCAGCTGTCCCAGTGGCAGGAGGGGAGAGGGGAAGGGGGCGGAAGAGGGGTTTCAAGGCAGGCAAAGGGTATGCGAGACTTCATTTTCGGGATCATAAGAGCGAAAGGAACCCAAAGCTAATAATGCATGAAATTTCAATTACGAGTTGAAAATCATAAGCCAGGCCAAGTGTCTGTATGTGTGTCTGTGTGTGTGTGTGTGTATCTATGGGTTCGTAGTACTATACAGCTTGAAGCGTCATAAACATCAAAGTTGCTCTTGTTGTTGTTGTTGCTGTTCCGCAGTTGTTGGAATGTTGTGGGAGCAGGTAATGGCTACAACAACAACAAAAACAAAAACAACAACGAGAGCAGCAGCAGCCGACATTGCGTGAGAGTTTGAAAGGCATTTACATTAACAGAGTTTTTCCAGTTTTTCAGTTTTGCCTTTGTTGTTGTTGTTTTTAGTCTATGTGCATGGTGAGAGTTGCCTGGAAAAAGCTCAATTGCTCTCTGCGCTCTCTCTATTTCTCTCTCTCTCTCGCTGCGTTTCTACTCTCTTTGCTGCTGTTGTGAATGAAGCTTGCGCTCGCACAGTGTCCCGTTGCTTTTGCAAGTGAGCCCAAACCTTGCTCTCCACATACACACGCACACACACACACACACACTCGCGCGCGTTCTCTCACAATGCGTTGGCTATTTGACTATTTTGCATGGACAACTGCCCTTGCCAGGCAGCCTCACTCTCTCACACTCTCACTCTGCCCACCCACCAGCCGAAGGCAACGAAAGCAGCAGCAGCAGCGACAGCGACAGCGACAGCATCGGTCTCGGCTGCTGCTGCTGCTCTTCGCCTTCGGTTGCCATAGATATTTTGCCTCGTGTGATCCCGTTGTCTACCGGGTCGTTGTCGGCGGCTGCGACGGCGACTGCTATTGCCGGCTCCCGGCTCGGCTCGGCTAGCAGACGGTTTCAGTGTAATTTCGGCTGTGCGGCGGTGCTGGTGCTGGTCTCCACGTCGCTCTGCAATAAAACGGGACAACAGAATTTGCCAAGCGCACGTCTGTGCGTTTCCCAGTGTGCGTGTGTGTGTGACTGTGTCTCTCTGTGTGCTGCTTTGTGCACGCTGTAACGCGTCGTGTCGTGCGCTACGTTGTCGTGCTCCAGCTGTCAACGGAATCGTCGTCGTCGTCGCTGCCGCATTCCGTCGCAAACGTCTCCAGCTCCGCAGCAGCGTCGCGGCGTCTTCGTCGTCGTCATCGTCGTTGTCTGTTGCGCCTGTCGCGGTCGCATCTACAAGTTTTTTGCGTATTTTCATTTCAGTTTCAATTTTTTGTTTTTTTTTTTTTTTGTTTCGCGTTGCCTGCCTGCGCTTCTTCGTCTATTTTGCGCGTACGTTTCTCACACACAATTGCTTTGGGTTGGTTGCCATTTGAATATTAAAGCCAAGTGCGAGGACGACAGTTTTCCCTGCTCTTTGCCCGCTCCCCTCCCTCCCCCACTGTAGTTACACTTGTAGTCTCCTTGGCCGCTGCGTCAGGTCTCTGCTTCAGGTCTCAAGCGGCGATTAAGACCAGTCGCAGTCGCAGACGCAGCGCGTTGTTGTTGCCTGGTTACGTTTACAACTGCCGCGCTGACTGTGCCATGCATTAAACATAAGCGCCACTGAATAACGGTACAACGCTAGAGCGAAGAGCAAAGAGTGGAGGAGAGTGGGAGAGAGCTGACTTCCAACTAGATTAAGTGTGCGCTGCAGCTCACTCTCCCTCCCGCTCTCTCCCTCTCTTCCGCTCCTCTTGCTGCCATTTTGAATCTTTATTATTAGCACATTTTGAGCCTCTGGCGCGCTGCGCTGCCTCTGCTTGCGCTGCGGCCACAGTGTCCACTCATAAATTAATAAAATTTCGTGACAAATACTGCGGCTGGCCCCAACTGCAGTTGTAACTGTAATTGCCGCTATCAGCATAATAAAATTAATAAATAAATAAATAAATTCAGCTCGCGGCCAGCGTGGTTAACTAAGCGACAGTTAAGTGTGTTCTCCCTGCGGGGGAGTTCGCCAGAGTTGACAACTCCTTCACAGGCAGTGAGCGTGAGCGAGGGAAAGATAAAGAGAATGAGAGAGAGAGAGAGAGAGAGAATAAGAGAGCTCGCTGGGCTGTGGTTATAACTCTGGCAAAGTTTACGGCAAAGTTTGCGACACTTTTCAGCTACATTTTGACAGCATTTTGTCAGGCTCCTCTTTAATAAACATCATAACTAGCAGAAACTTCATGGTAAAAATCGAAAAACCTAAAGAAGACTTAGAGATCCCTTCAAAAGTTTTGGTTTCCAAAAGCAACCACATCTAATTAAACTCAACGTCAGCTCTGTTCTATGATTGCAATTAAATATCCTAAAACATAAAAGACATGTGAAACGTCCAAATTTTTGAAAACGTTGAATTCATTATTTTTTGATACAGAATCTAACTAGAGCCCAAATAATGGATAAAAAGTCCTCTCTCAAGAAAATTTTAAGATTTTTAACGAAGTTTTCCATACTAGAGGCTCTATAGGGGTACAGAAATCGAGAAACAGGAACCCATAAAAGACATGTGAAAGGTCCAAATTTTTGAAAACGTTGAATTCATTATTTTTTGATGCAGAATCTAACTAGAAACCAAATAATGGATAAAAAGTCCTCTCTCAAGGAAATCCGATGATTTTTAACGAAGTTTTCCATACTAGAGGCTCTATAGGGGTACTGAACTCGAGAAACGGGAACCCAGGAATGACATGTGAAAGGTCAAAATTTTTGAAAACGTTGAATTCATTATATTTTGGTGCAGAATCTAACTAGAGGCAAAATAAGGGATAAAAAGTCCTCTCTCAAGGAAATCCGATGATTTTTAACGAAGTTTTCCATACTAGATGCTCTATAGGGGTACTGAACTCGAGAAACGGGAACCCAGGAATGACATGTGAAAGGTCAAAATTTTTGAAAACGTTGAATTCATTATTTTTTGATGCAGAATCTAACTAGAGCATAAATAATGGATAAAAAGTCCTCTCTCAAGGAAATCCGATGATTTTTCACGAAGTTTTCCATACTAGAGGCTCTATAGGGGTACTGAACTCGAGAAACGGGAACCCAGGAATGACATGTAAAAGGTCCAAATTTTTGAAAACGTTAAATTCATTACTTTTTGATGCAGAATCAATAAAGAGACTAAATAATGGATAAAAAGTCCTCTCTCAGGGAAATCGGATGATTTTTAAGGAAGTTTTCCATATTAGATGCTCTATAGGGGTACTGAAATCGAGAAACGGGAACCCATAAAAGACATGTGAAAGGTTCAAATTTTTGAAAACGTTAAATTCATTATTTTATGATGCAGAATCAATAAAGAGACTAAATAATGGATAAAAAGTCCTCTCTAAAGGAAATCGGATGATTTTTAACGAAGTTTTCCATACTAGAGGCTCTATAGGAGTACTGAAATCGAGAAACGGGAACCCATAAAAGACATGTAAAAAGCCGAAATTTTTGAAAACGTTTATTTCATTATATTTTGATGCAGAATCTAACTAGAAACCAAATAATGGACAAAAAGTCTCTTCTCAAGGAAATCCGATGATTTTTAACGAAGTTTTCCATACTAGATGCTCTATAGGGGTACTGAACTCGAGAAACGGGAACCCATAAAAGACATGTGAAAGGTCAAAATTTTTGAAAACGTTGAATTCATTATTTTTTGATGCAGAATCTAACTAGAAACCAAATAATGGATAAAAAGTCCTCTCTCAAGGAAATCCGATGATTTTTAACGAAGTTTTCCATACTAGATGCTCTATAGGGGTACTGAACTCGAGAAACGGGAACCCATAAAAGACATGTGAAAGGCCCAAATTTTTGAAAACGTTTATTTCATTATATTTTGATGCAGAATCTAACTAGAGCTCAAATAATGGATAAAAAGTCCTCTCTCAAGGAAATCCGATGATTTTTAACGAAGTTTTCCATACTAGATGCTCTATAGGGGTACTGAACTCGAGAAACAGGAACCCATAAAAGACATGTGAAAGGTCCAAATTTTTAAACCGTTGAATTCATTATTTTTTGATGCAGAATTTAACTAGAAACCAAATAATGGATAAAAAGTCCTCTCTCAAGGAAATCCGATGATTTTTAACGAAGTTTTTCATACTAGATGCTCTGATGATTTTTAACGAAGTTTTCCGTACTAGAGGGTCTATTGGGGTACTGAAATCGAGCATTGTTTTCCATATTAGAGGCAGGGCCGTAATTAGAGTCTCAGGGGCACTGGGGTAACTGTTTTTCAAAGTATAAAATTTAAATTGACAATGGTCGGGGCCCTGTGGTTCAATGCTAGCAACGGCCCTGAAATATACTGCAATTTCTAAAAAAAAATACTTTTAACTTAGTTTAAAATTAGTTTCTAAAACAACTTTTATATAATTAGAGTCAAAGTCAGCTGTCTAATATGTTTGCTATCAAATGTCTTGTTAAACATTCTGAAAACATAGAAAGAAATCGAAAAAAAATACTTTACTTTTGTTATCAAATATCCTGAAAACTAGCTTGCCTGAGGTATACCAGGTAAACAATAGGTTCCTCCTCTTGGGTTCATTTTAACCTCAGCTTGTTGTTGTTGTGGGTGAATATCCAATTTCGTAACAACACTTTGTGGCCAGAACAGTTGAGTATTCTTGACTCGACTCTTCTCGGAGCTGACTGATGTATTAATTATCTGGTCATACTTAATGTTGCCTTTAATTGCGCATGATGATGTTGTTGATGAAGATAATGATGATGATGAGATTGTGTTGAGGTTTCCGGTCAACTAAGTACAGTTGGCAGCTGGGGGGAAGTAACAGATGAAAGAGAGAAAGTGATGCCGTAGAAATTTAGGTAAAATTAAGTGAAGATGAGTTGGAAGGTAGAAGAATGTGATACTAGGTCTAGAATATGCTTAACTTATGAGGAAACTAGAAAAAAAATAGGAAGAACTTCAAAAAGGGACGCAGAATGTGATTTAAGAGTTTTTAGGGAACTTTGGGGAACTAAAAATGAAATAAATAAAAGCCAATACCATACTTTACTTTACGTAGTATTTCTTTTATAACAGAAACTGTCACCAGGGAAACTCGAGATAAAAGTAAAAACAAAATATTTCTCCATTTTTTTTTTTTTTGTATTAAACCAAATCAGAGTTCAGCGTAAAATCGAATCAAAAAGTTTACTGACGTTCGAACGCCTCCCCGTATATCGAAATTTGAATAATTGCTTCTGAAATCCCGAAAAAAGGCAGTTCTTTCATTTTGATTTTTCACATAAAATTATTCAAAACATCTGCGTAATAATTCCCAAAAGTTAACGATTTACCATTATGTTAATGCGTGAAAGTTAAAGAGAATGAAATGTGCTTAAAGTAAATTATGCTAAGTGGCCAGAAGGGAGGTGCCTCCCCGCCCTGCACCACTGCCTCCTCTGATGAAGATGATATGCTAGCTAAATGAGCATCGAACGGAAGTATCTCACTTTGCATTCCGCATTCATCGCCAATTAGCATGGATTCTATGGCAATTGTATCTGCAGCTGGTGCTGCCTTTGCCTCTGCCACTGCCTCTGCCTCTGCAACGGTATCTGCATCTTTAACTGCAAATTGCATTTGCAAATGCAGATACAGCTTCAAGTACACAGATACAGATACAACTACAGCTTCAGCTTACAGCTACAGCTCCAGAGCGATTCCAATTCAATTCGCTTCACTGAGCTATGCAACGATTTTTCTTTTCGAACCTTTTTTTTTTTTTTTGCAATTTTTACACCTCGCGCATATTTTTTGCCCCACTGCCAATTGCAATTTTATTATTGATGATATTTATTTACTCTGCGTGTGTGTGTGTGCGAGTGTGTGTGTGTGTGTGTGTCAGCTGTCATTTGGGTACTTCATTTATGAAATTTACATTCATTGCGACGCATTGACAGACCAACAAATTAAAAACCGCAAAGCACTGAGAGAGAGAGAGAAAGAGAAAGAGAGAGAGAGAGAGAAAAAATGAGAATAATATCACGCTCACTTTTGATTAACATTTTGGTTTGTTGATTTCATTTTGTTTGTCTTGGGGTTGAAGTTCGTTTGGCAGGGGGGGGGAGTTTGGGGGGCGTGTGAAATTTGCATAGCACTTGCTTGATTTTATTTGGATTCGCCACTGTTGACACTCGACACAGTTGGACAAACAATGGAGGCGAAAAACCAGAGATAGAGAGAGAGAGAGAGCGAGAGAAGTTTGAGAGAATTTGTACGAATTCAAAATCAAAATCAATTGAATTTTCAAGTGCCATCTCTCTATTTCCCTCTCTCTCTCTCTCTTTATCTCACTCCCCTCTGTCAACCACATTTCCCATTTGTCATATTGCATTCGTTTGCCAATTTCGGCAGATCGAGTTCGTTAAAGACCAACGATGTTATTGGCCAATTCTCTCCTCGCTGCCAAGTTGCCTGTTTACACGCGCGACAACAGCAACAACAACAACAACAAGAGAACACAATTTGGCATTTTCTAATACCTGTCAAAGGGCAGGGCAGAGTGAACCCAATGGGGTATATACAGTTTGAGAAAAATAAAAATAAATTGTACATACTAGATTTCTCTGTGAAGTTATTTCTACGTTTTAAGGCTGAGAATAAAAAGAAAACTTAAGATTCTTTAAATTGTTTAAATTACAATATTACAATATACAGGGTATTTACAAATCATTTACCTGGCCTTTTAAACATCAAACAAGTTGTTCCGACTTCTTGTACGATTATTTGTTTGTTTTCCTTGACTGGTGTCTGCCTGTCATAGAAATAGTAGAGTTAAGAACTCAAATAACAAATATTAAATAGAATGACAGGGTATGATTTACTGGCTTATCTTCAAACGGCGCAATTGAACCTACAGAAAAGAATATATATTAAATTGCAGGGTATATCTAAGTCATTGTCTAACTTTACTAAAGATTATCAACATATTTATTGGCTTGTCATCTTTGTCAAAGTAACATAAGAGTTAAGAACTCAAATATGAATGTGGAATTAATTAATGAAACGCTTACAGGGTACCCCATAGTCTTCTCTCTGCTGTTTAGACCTTGTTTACTCCTGCCAATTTGATTGCTCAAATTTCCAGGCAATTTCATTGACAAGTTCATTTTTGGGTGGCACTGTAAGCAAACTCTTTGGGGTTCTACCTAGTACAGTGATGCTACAGCGCGATGGGGCAACCCTACGAACATATACCGAATATTTCAATGAAGTCAAGAATTCTGTTGTCTGTTCCAAATAGCAAATAACTCAGCATCGTCGCTTGTTCTCAACAAGTTGTGGACTTTAATTTAAAACAGCATCTAAAACACCAGAAAGAGGGAGAGAGAGAGCAACCTCAACAAGCGAGAAAGCAAACCCCAATCGAAACGGAAACCAACTAAAGGGAAACCTCTATGTAAAATATTTCGGGTACGTATTCAAAAATTCAATGAATGAAAAGTGGAACGAATTATTGATTGCCCATCCGGTATACTAGTAGAACCCTAACAAAAAATGCTATATGATGATTGCGGTTAGAAAGAGAGACAGAGGGAATGGAAAACACGAAAATCATATAAATGTAAATGAGAACAAATTGGTTTAGTTACAGTTGGTTGGGCTGTCAAAGGATTGCAAAGTCGGATGCGTCATATTGAGGTTAGCGGCATATTAAACTTTAATTGTAGTGGATTGTGCACTTTGGGGAATACCTCTGCCCCCCCTACCGGAATTTAAAATTATTTGCGAAAATGCGTGAAAATATTTTATGGAACCTACTGACAAAGTTCTCTACAGAAATACACTCAAACTCTGCTCCCTTTAAAACACAAAAAAAAAGATATAGAAGAGCACAGAACTTGGCATAAATTATAGTAAAGATAAAGATAAAGTACCATAAAAAGAGGAAAAAAGTTGTTGGCGACCTTGTTTGAAATTGATTTGAAAATGCTTTGACTTTTTTGCACTCTCACTTTATACAGATTCGTTCTGTGTATGGGAAACCATTGGAATAAATTATAATGTAGCGATAGTGTGGACATAAAAAAGAATGCGTAATAGTTTGTGCCATAAATAAAGCAGGGGGCCTAAAAGTATCTCGAATCGATGAGCGAAGTAAGACCCTTAATGCAATTGGAACACTGTGTGCGTAATCGTGCTTGTCTAGGTCACTTTGATGTTTTGATCTTACGATGGTGAGAGAGAGAGGGGAAGGGGGAAAATACCATAAACTATACCAAAACAAAGAGATAGATAGAGGCATCCATTCATTCTGGAACTAAGCTCCTTCACTGTCCACAACCGGCGACCAAATTGTTCTGCATTACTCTGGCCAATCTCCTCCTGCTCCTGCTCCTCCTCAGCCCTTGCTGCCTTTTCTAATCCTCCCAGAAGTTTCGACAGTTAACTGGCTTTACTGGTGTGTGTGTGTGTGTGTAGGTGTGTAGGGATGTGTGGGGGTGTCTGTGGGTTAGGACCCGCATCTTATCTTAAGCGCCTTCCAGCTGCATTGACAGCCACTTGCTGCGCCCGCTTCGACTTCAGTTTCAGTTCCAGCTTTGGCTTCGGGTTCGGTTTCGGTTTCAGTTTCCGTTGCACTTTTGGCCAGAAACAGCAACAGGAGCACTTTATGGACATGGATCCTTTATGATTTAGTGCGTTTCATGGTGCCAGACAAGTGGCCAAAGCCCTGACATTGCCCCCTCTCTCTCTCTCTCTGTCTCTCTGTCTCTCTGTCTGTGGCACTTTGTCTCTTTCACTCCTCAGCTGTCGCATAAACCGATTAAACTTTGAGCAGCTTATGCATTTTGTATATGTATTTTTGGGGTATATCTAGTAGGGGTATCTGTTATCTGGTAAATATGCAGCACTAAGCACTCACACACACTCCCTCTTTCCTTCTCTATCTCTCTCTCTCTCTCCTCCTCTTTCCATTCCCTACTCAGCTTCTGAAACGTTTCCATTAGTGAGTAAATTGTTTTGGCCTGACGAGAAAAAATTCAATTTCATATTTTCTAATGCTTTTCATTTGCTTAGCCTCCACAGTTGTCGTTGTCTGCCCCTCCTCCCGCTGTCCTTAAACGCTGCGCAATTACTTTGACTTTGATAAATTTGCAGCTTCTCTTTTAATCATTCTCGCTTAGAGAATGCGCTCCTCTTCTCTTTTTTGTATTTTTTGGGTCTCTCTTTTGTTTTATTTATGGCTTGTTTACGCTTCTTTCTTGATTGTATTCATTGCCCTCTGGAGCTTACCTGCAGCAGGTGAACTGCCTCCCCCTCTCTCTCCCTTTCCTCCCCCTTCCCTCTAACAGGCTCACTTTTTTGGGGTCTACCCTTTTTGCTTGTGTGGCATTTAACAAAGCATGTTTCGACATGCAAACGACGATGCTTACGACCAGGCCAAAAGAGTCCTTCGACGCAGGACTCTAGAAAGAGAAACAAAAAAAAAAACAGAATATTATTTATTTTATATTTTTCACTTTTCCCCCAGTTTATTTTTGATTATTCGGTTATTTTGTGGCAAAGCCATCACATGTGATAGAGCTGCGTATTTTTGGTCACCACTGGAGCGACAAAAGTTTCCTTTCTCGAGGGAAACATTACAATTTGCCAACTTTTCCAACATGAATTGAATGTTTTCCCCCCAAAAAAAAAACTCTTGTTGTCTGTTAAAATACAAAGAGCACATACAGTCCCTATAGAGGTATAGAAAGTTGTGTGCTTCAGATTGAGCTCAGCGACAGGGAATTTTGTGGAAGTTCTTTAATTGAGCAGTGTTTCCTGTTGGGTATGTGCTCTATGAGGCTAGAGATTGCAGGAACTATTAGAAATATGAGCAAAATTTGCTTTATAGACCTAAAGATCCATAGATCTAGAGACCTAAACATCTAAAAACCTGAAGACCTAAAGACCTCAAAACCTAAATATCTAAAGACCTGAAAACTCAAGAATCTAAGGATCTAATAACCTAAAGACCTAAAGGCCCAAAGAATTATATACCTGAAGACCTATAGTCCTAACGACCTAAAGACCTATAGTCCTATCGACCTAAGGACCTTATGATCTAAAGACCTAAAAACTAAATACCTAAAGGCCTAAAGCCCTAAAGCCCTAAAGACCTAAAGACCTAAAGACCTAAAGACCTAAAGACCTAAAGACCTAAAGACCTAAAGACCTAAAGACCTAAAGACCTAAAGACCTAAAGACCTAAAGACCTAAAGACCTAAAGACCTAATGGGTTAAAGACCTAATGGGTTAAAGACCTAAAGAGCTAAAGAGCTACAAACCTACAGACCTAAAGACCCAATGACCTAACGACCTAAATACCTAATGACCTAAAGACCTAATGATCTTAAGACCTAAGGAGCTAAAACCCTGTTAAACTAAGGACATAAGAACCAAAAAAACTTCACTTCAACCTATTTCCTTACCGCAATGATACTACCAATCACCCCAACTATCTAAGCAACTATATGAATGTAGGAATGAATTGAAATAATCCTATATCCTAGATCATTTTAATTGTTTACTTCTTCTACTATTCAATACCTTATCTCATGCTTTGATCTGTGGAAGTATCTCTGAAGTAGCAGCCTATAATCAACCAATATCCTCATACTTCACTTCCTTAATATTCAAACAGAGTCTCTTTTCTTTCTATCAATTTCCTTACAAACTCATTTACCTGTGCAATCAACCGTCGAGCCTGGCAACCCTATGGAACACAAACTACTTATGTATTCATATTGCCTACACCAGAATAAAACGAATCTTACCTAATCGAGTACTTTAAAATACAATGCAGCCATTTAGCTAGCCCAATGCACAGGATTACCTTATCTCAGCTCAGCCATTGCTTATCCGCATGCCTTCCCCTCGTTACCCTTTCCCTTCCCACCTTCCCCGCCCATGTCAGCTGCCACTCAAGAACCATTAAGTCAAAATCCAATTTGAACTGTAACTAATTTCGATTCTAATTACATCCCTGTGCAGCTATAGCTGTGCGAAACGACCTGCCTCACACAGGCAGGCTGCGTGAGAGACAGAGACAGACAGCCTAGAGAGAGAGAGGGAGGAAGAGATGTAGCTAATGCCTGGCATAACTAGTGCCTGCCTGGGCTGGCAGTGTGCTGTTATAGCCTTGTCTAGAGTAGAGTGTAGTTACATTTGTCAGGCTCGTTACCGTTACTTTCTCGATATTCGATATATTCCGGCCTCGAGTTTAAGCTTGAGTCGTAGCTGGAGCTGGAGCTGGAGCTGAGACTGGAGCCTTTGTGCCCGGGCCCATTCGCTTAATTTATTATTCAATTAAAGCAGCAAAAATAAACTTTAATCGCACCGCAGACATCAGCAGTGGCAGCGGCAGTAAAGCAACAACAACAACAACAACAACAACAACGAGGCCCCCAAAGACAACACACTACAACAACAACAACACACACACTTACACACACTCGCAAATAACGCATGAGCACACACATTAACACAACACACACATAGTTATGGCACACTCACACACACACAGACAAACTCATTTCGATGGAAGCTGGAAAATATTTTTATTTTTTTCTTGTTTTTTTTTTTTGCAAATATGAAAATCGTGTGCCAAGAAAAAGTTCAGTCACGTTGTTGTTGTTGTTGTTGTTGCTGTTCGTTCTGCTTTGTAATCGATTAAAAGTGCATGTCAAACTGTGCGTGCGGCCGCATTTTTTAATGGGCTGCTAAAATGCGAAAATATGAAAATGAAAATAAAATATAAAAAAAAACAAAAAAACAAAAAAACAAAATGACAAAATAAGAGGCGCAGCAGCAGCAGCAAAGTCGGCCGCATTAACAGGCAAATGTGCGCCCAAAAAGGAAAAAAAAAAATCACGAGAACAACAACAACTGCGAAATCAGGGAAAAAGTTGAATGTGAAAGACGAGAGAGAAAATATGACAAAATTTACGAGCGCAACGAGAAACACCCTGTGGCTGCGGGATGCACGCTGTGTGTGTGTGTGTGTGTGTGTGTTGCGCGCTGCCTCAGCTTGTTTTTAGTGCTTTGGCACGTAATGGGGTCGTCACACACACTCACACACAGGCATACACACACACCCACACAATGTCCCGGCCACTCAGTCAGCCTTTTGTGTGTGTGTGTGTGTTGCTTCTGTTTGGTTTTGGCTTTGGTTTTGTTGCCTTGCTTTCGGGTTGCTTGGCTACCCTGTCTCTTCTAACACTACCCCTCTCTCTCTCTCTCTCTCTCCTAACACGTCTCCGTCAATACCCTCTGTCTCTCTCTCTCGCAGTACCCTCTCCTCTGCACGGTATAGTTGGCCAAGCCATGCCTGCCGTTTGCCACTTGATGATGACGCGTTCAACTAACTGCTAATGCCAAACTCCTCCTAATGCGCTTTGTTAGTACTGCTAGGGATGAGAGAACCCCCCCTGGTAGCTCCTACCAGCCTCGCCTAAGCCCCTGCTATCAAGCTAAAACACAATTAATCTCTGCATACAATTGTCAGCTTTAAATTCGCATATGTTTAGCTCGTATAACTTTGCTGGTATTTTCCCTATATAAGACGTCTTGTTTATAGTATTTTTAGATTATTCCCTAGGCCCTTAGCCTTAGATAAATCATCGAAATACGCCTGCTACATTGAACCCACTTAAAAACCCATATATAATCTATATTTATTGTTTATTCACTTATATTCATTTGCACCCCACGTTGGGCGCCACAGTGACGAGTTGCCAAATCTGTGCGAAGTTCGCTTAGCAGCAGCTTTGCTGCTGCTGATGATGTTGCCAACTTTCTGACTCGTTGGCCAAACTTGATAAATTGCCGAGCAGCATGCGGGCCCACGTTGGGCGCCAAAGTCACGCACGACACGTGGCCCATCGCTAGACACAGCTGTCGTCCCCAGTCAGTCCGCGCTGCCACTGATGATGATGCCAACTTTTAGCGATATGTCGTCTGTTTGATGCGATATGAAGAACCGATTAACGGAGCAACGAAAGTACCCCAGACCCATTTGGATACCCTCCTCGCTGCCCTACCTCCTGCCTCGCTCTGTGCCCATCTGTAGTCAGTACTCGCTCATCTTGGCAGATTTGTGCAAACCACGAGAGCAAATTACGTTGACGATGAGCATCATTTTCCACTTTATTGAATTACCCCCAAAAAGCGAGGCAAAGCCAGACCAACTCGTAGGTTCAGGCAGAGTCCATGGGGAGAGAGGGGGGGGGGGTAGGGAGGAAGGTCTGCAGCGCGTGCTGGATTTTCGGTAGGCTGAAGTAGACGCCTCTACTCTGGGACGATTTTGTCAGCGCGATAAACAGAATTTCAATTTAAAATATTTTTCCTGCTGCCTTGGCATAATTTCCGTGGCAAGCGGAGAGGGAGTGGAAGGAGGAAGGTTACTCCGTAAGGAGAGGAGTGTAGCTCTCCTGCTTTGACAGCGTCAGCTGGCAGCGCCACTCTGGACCCCAGACATAAAGAAGCTATCAGCGGGCCGTTTATGGGCTCTTCTAGGTGGTTAGCCTAGGTCTAGGGTGGCAAACTCTGGTATACTCTAGGCTACTGTAGGGATACGAGGGCAGCGGAGGAGGTCGAAGGGTTGGGCATCCAGGGCTAATGAAAGCCGCGTTAAAGTCAACGTCTCTGTCGCCTGCCTGCCTCCCGTTGTTGTTGTCTCTGTCTCTTGTTTGTTTTTGTTTTTCGTCACATTTTGATGGGCTCCTTCAGTTTTTTATAGCAACTGTGTGTAGTATATGTATATAAGTGTATATAGTCATGTATATGTATGAGTGTAATCATCATTGTTACGCGCATTTGAGGCACTTTCGCTAGACAAGCACCCAGAGCAGGGCAGACGGTTAGGAGGGTAGCTGAGTAGGAGGGTAGTCGGCTAGGAGGGTAGCCGGGTTGAGGAGTAGTCGGTTAGGAGGGTAGCAGGGTAGCAGGGTAGTCGGGTAGTCGGGTAGCTCCTCCCACCCACTGTCCCATTGAAAGACTGCGTGCTTTAAAGAGCATTGCCCGTCGGCATTATGTTTTGTGTCAGCGCAAAGGCGTCAGGCAGAAACGGGAGCAGGAGGAAGGGTAGGAAGGGGATAGGAGACAGCAGCAGCAGCAGCAGCAGCGGGAAGAGGAATGAGAAGCAGCTGCAAATGGTGTCGGCATTGCACGTTCTTTTGTGGGTTAGCAGGCCTCCACGCGGGAAGGAGCGGGGCATGGCTGCGTTGGCTCCACAGCTATGTTGGCCATGTTGACTATGTCATTTGCTAATTTAGCACAAGCTGTTGGACTACTTACTTGATACCCTCTTAGCGAGTCCCCGCCTGCCTCCCTGCCTGCCTCCCTGCCTGCCTTATCCAACACTGGTTCAAGTTGCATTTGCTAAAAGGTCAACACAGCATGCGAAGAGGCTTCAACATCATCAAAGCAAACCAACATTAATTAAGCAGGCCGAGATGACAAACAATATCCGAAGATTGAAGTCTGTCTCTGTCCCCCTCCCATACCCCTCCCTCCTTGGCAAACCAACACAGCGCCCATCAATTCAATAGGACCGACTGCCAACTGACCAGAAGAATAAATAATTAGCTCCAAATGGCAACTGACAATACGACAGAGTGATCGAAGGAGGAGAAGCTACAGGGAGCAGGAGGAGGAGGAATAGGTGGAGGAGGAGGGGCAGGAGTAGGAGTAGTACTAGGATAGGCAGCAGACTAGACCGATGGCGCAGAAACACATTTGCAATTTAATGCGGCTTTAATGAAATTCCCGAAAAACATTTGAAAAATGAACTGTAATAAGAGAGAGAGATAGAGAAAGAGAGAGAGATAGAGAGAGAGCGAGCGATAGAGCCTCCGATTTATCGATGCCATTAATCATGACCATAACTTTAACTGTTGACACTCGACTCGACATAAATTCACTCGGATCGAAATGGAATTCATAGTGAATTAAGTTCGCTAAACCATAGTGAAATGTCAGAAATCAAAAAAGAAAAATATGCACAGTTCCCAAGTGGGGGGGGGTTTATTTTCTGGGATTAGCATGTTTTGTTGGGGTTATAAATAATGTGAGAGTCGGAGTGCTTAGGTCATAAGTTGTCTGTGATATTATTGTAGAATTGGAAACATTATGTGCGGGCTTAATGTTTTGTTTTCTTAACTGGAGTCTATAGGGTTATTAATAGATCTAGAAGCTCAAAGATTCAGGGAACCTAAGTCAAATTTCAAATGAAAGTAGATGTTATAAATGACTGGGGACTGTGCATTATATATAATAAATGCATGGGATAAGTTGTTAGAGTATTCTCAGAGTATCTTCCCAAACCATTTATCCTTCAGTAATCCCAACACTTCGTCTAAAAATTCACCTAATTTATTAGCTTTCATGTTAATAGCTTCCTCACTTTAAAGACATACAGAGCAAGTATTCAAAGGATTATCCCTATAGCAACGAAATTAAATGTTCATATATTATTTAAATAAACCTTCCCCTTTCTGCCTTTAGCTGCCTATTAGCCCATATAAGTTTAATGACTTTGCAGTTTTTCAGGTAATTACCCAGCCTTTAAAAGGGGTACTCCTGCTGGGCTATTATAAAAATACCTTGGATATTTTGTGGTTTCCAGCTAGGTGACCAGAGCTATGTGACAAAAGTCACTCAGCCGGAGACATGCCTTACCCTGGGGTGGGGAGGGGAATGGTAGCTGATGCTGAAATTGTGACTCTATCATCCTAATGGCCTGAAGGCTCCTAGGGGGGGACTCTAAGGAGGTACCAGCTTGAGCAGGAGAGTTGCCTGACAAAGACTAACGCGCTCTCGTCACACACTTTGACACATTGTTAGTCAAACAAAAGATTTCGCATGCTAATTCGATTCGAGAAGGCAGCCCAAACAAAGAGGATAAAACAGCCCGGAGGGGCCAAAAGGCGTATGAGGGGATGAGCAGAAAGGGGAGAAAGTGAGATGAACAGGGAATGGAGGGAAATAAACCATTTTTGGGGCGCAAGCCAATAATAAAATTGCTTGTGTCGATTTCCAGAGTTGCCTTCTTCATCGATGTTGATAAAGCAGCCGGCAACCAGGCAGGCAACCAGGCAGCAAGTCAGGAAATCAAATCTAGACCAAACCCGAAACCCACACAGACGCACCCTTCTTAACCACGTCTCCCCCCTCCTGCTCTAGAGATCCAAGAGCTAACCCAGGCTCATTTCAGTTGCGTCCAGTTGCTCATTTTGAGATACTCTAACGCAGTGTATAATGTTGAGTTAGTTGAGGCAACCCTAGAATAAACTCGAGATGTTCGTAAGGCTGTATAAAGATCTGAAGTATTCATAGGGTTGGGGAGCAGAAGCTTTCAAATTAATTGAATTACAAAAATTGTCGGAAAGTAAAAAGATCTTTGATTATAATCAATAGCTATGATATATATGACTAAGTATAAATTAAACTAAAATTGTATATGAAGATTAGGTTTATTAGATTAGATGAGTTATAATGTGTTTCTTTAGAAATTGTATCACTTCAGAAAAATCTTTGAATATTCTTCCAAAATCCCTATGATGTTTCAACATGTTATATATAACTCGTATTTTAGTAGGGTATTCAGTTGTCGCTGTGGTTCTTGGCTCTACTTAACTCCTTATAATTTCAGTTGTTTTAGGCCTCCGTCTGCCTTGTCTGCGCCGGCTTCCGTTCGTCTCTGTCGTCGTCGTCGTCTCCTTTGGTGCGGAAGTGTCATTTTTCAGCCTGAGAAGGGGCTTAGCTTACGCTTTATGATGCGGTTCACGCCTGCCGCAAAAGCAGCCGCATCAGCCACTGTCTCCTCTACCCTACCCAAGCCCCTGCCCCTACCCTAACCCTGCCCCTTAGCCCTAATTTGTTGGCCTGGCTTGCTGTGTGCGTGCAATTTGAGGTCTAAGCAAGTTTGCGTTTTAAATTTATTTATAATAATATTAATATTAAGCATGACTCGTGTACGGATCCGTTGCCGACCTTGTCCCTGCCCCTGCCCCTCCCCTCTCGCTTTGCTTCGTTAGGTGCTCAGCGGGCAACCTAATTACGCTCTGATAGGATTTTTGAGTAAGGTTAATGGTGCCGATGCTCTCCGACAAAACGCACATAAATAAAAATCCGACAAAAAAGAAAAAAAGGGTGTTCCGCGCAATCTGTAAATCGTTAAACAAATTTCGTTGCATACTTTTCGGCGGCGGGAGAGGAGATTACGCTTCCGGCAAGGCAGTTAGGCGTATGACCTGGCACCCTAATTCGATTATATCGCGGGGAAGTCGGTGGGTGGGATATTTGACGACTTATTAGAAGCACAGTTTAAGTTCATGTAGGCTCAATTTGTAAATTGAGAAAACACAAATCCATTAGTCGAATGCAAAAAGAGTAAGGGGAATAAGGGGTAGTTTAACTTCAAGATGCTGCACATAAAATATGCACAAAGTTCGGGGACATAAAGCAAACAAATTTTCGGTATTCGCATTGGTTTTCTTTTTTATTTTTTGTCTCTCTCTTCGGACAACTTGCAAAGTTTTCAGAAAATTCTCTCGCATCGTTCTCAAGTTTTCACTCTACCCCAAAAGTAAATGAGAAAGTATTAATACGTTCTGCCAGTTCCGCTGGAATTATTTGCCCCCAGGGAATGGCGAGAATTTAACATACTCAGAGCAAGACAGAGAGGGAGAGATTGAGACAGAGAGACACATACACTCTCACACGGTCTGTGCATACAAAAGGACATCAGAATTTGTACCCTTTCGGCAGTCGGCGAAATAAAAAGTTAACTGATAGAAAAAGATCTAGATGTTCCAGCAAACGTTTTCGCCAAACGCTTTGCGACAAGGTCTTCTTATGCAATTGAATTATCCCAAGAGAGGAAAAAAGTTTCAGAAGATAAAAAAAGAGAGAGAGAGAGACGTAATTTATGTTGAGCAAATGAGTTGACAAATTCGAAAAGTTATTTGGGTCTCAAGTTAGTCTAAGTAATGAGTTAGCCGACCACCTACTGAGTGTTATTAATGGCAGACTGTATCAAATGGGACAACAAGATGTGAGAGATATGGATTAAGTGCAGGTTGAGTGCTTGAAAATAGCTAAAATTTGTTTATTTTAAATAAAACTTTCCACAAACTCTTTTAAATTGAATATTTTAAAAAATTGTGTATTTTTTATATCTATAAAATAATAAAGATAAGTCAAATTAAATGAATACACAAATTAAAATGTGTATAAGATGAAAATCATACGAACTGACATACATAAACCTAAAAACCGCTAAAAAAAAACGACCTATTTCAAGGTCTTCAATCAAATTCTCCATAGCTGTTGTCGAAATCCGTGTGATTCTACAACAGATTCCGCATCACGCACTGCTCTTAAGTAGATGTGATAATTCAGAGAGCAGCTTGTCGAAATACACGCGCAATTGAGTGCGGGAACACATGGCAATAGGTCGTTTCGTTGCCGTCGCAGCGCTTCTTGAGGGAAGACGAGAGAGCGGAGAATCGTGTATTGTCGTGTGTTTATTACGATGCCAAGTGCAAAACTAAAATGTAAACCCGGCGGCAACATGATATCCATTATCTACCATGCCCGGGAGCAGGAGCCACTGCTCCTGCTGTTGCTGTTGCTGCCCGGGACCCCAGGACAATTTACACCCCGAGAAACTCGTGGAAAAAAAATCGACGTGAAAAACAAATGAGAAACTTCTCGGTGTGAATTAAATTTTGTAGCTTAAAGTTTTCGCAAGAGGATTTTTTGCCGTTCCGAATTGCGCATATGTTTAATCAGCAGAGCCTGAGGGAGATAGAGACAGAGAAAGAGACAGAGAGAGAGAGAGAGAGTTGACCAGCGCGCCACAGGCTGAAAGCAACAGTAGCGGGAACAACAGGATTCCCGGTCCCCAATAAAAGTTGTGCTCCCTGTTTTTTTTTTTTTTTTTTTTTTTTTATAGCCGAGTCACGATGTACGATGTATTTATATGGCACGTTTGTATATTTAATTTTAGTGCCTCATAAAGTTGCCTCAAAGTCAATGACCAGTTAAGTCAACCTAGCCAAGGGAAGGGGCGTGGCTGCTGCCAACTTTGTGTGTGTGTGTGTTGTTTGTGTTTGTGTTTGTGTTCAGATCAGGAGGTATTTGCATTTGCACAACGTCGCTTTACAATTTAATAAAACATTCTGAAAGGGACACAGAAAAAGCTTCTCTGACCGAAATATGGCACAATCACAAGCAGAGAGAGAGAGAGAGAAAGAGAGAGAGAGAGGGAGAGAGAGAGAGGGAGAGAGAGAGGGAGAGAGAGAGCAGCTTGTCTAGCATATTATTGAAATGTTCCTCAGCCTGACATTAAGCGTGGCCTGCAGACAGCAAGAGAGAGAAAGAGAGAGAGGGAGAGAAACAGAGAGGGGAAGCGCAGCTCACCGCAGCAAAGCCAGCCAAGCCAAAAGGGAGCAGCGTCTCGAGCTGTGTGAACAGTTTTACACTTGACTGGCAGCACAAAAAAAAACACAGAAAACCAAAAAAAAAAAGCCAAAAAACTGAAAACTCCCCCCCGAAAAAAAAGAGAAAGAAAAAAAATTTGAACAACGGTGAAAATATTCGCAAAAAAATATTTTTATATCCGTGTGCCGTGTAGCGTATAGCATGGCATACTAACGTAAGACACCCCACGGCCATTATGCTACTAGGTATGACATTTTCGAAGCTACTTTCTATCTATGAACATGGCGAAGTGGGGCGCATTTGAGCTACTTACGGCGCATTTTTTACTTAAAAATTTATATTATTAGTGTGCGTGCTTGGCGTGGGAAAATACCTGAAATCGACTGGTTGTGGAGGGAGGGAGGGGGGAGTCGTGTAGGGGGAGGTACTTTAACTGTAATGCGTAATGGGTTGTGGCGTGTCACGCGTGCTTAAGTGGCGTTGGCTGAAAAGTATGCTATACTTTTTATTTATTATATTATATTTGATATATTTTTGAGATCTCTGGATAAACATTGTCTCTCTTTTCTAGTTGTCTCTCTAACACACTTGTCTCTCTTTCTCTCTTATACTTCTCTCTCTTTCTTACTTATTCTTAATCTTATTTCCAAGCTGCGTGTCACGCGTGCTTTGATTTTTGCAGTTTCTTTGGGGTTTTTGAGCTGTAAAAACAGGCAACAAAACTGGTAGAATAGTAAGGCAAATATACGCTTTGATTTATTTTATGCCTTCCTGTTTTATAGCGACTTTTTGCAACATCGTGACTCACGCACACATCGCAAATTGCGGCATCTTACATATCATCTATATATTAGAGTATTTATGATTCGTGTTTGATTATTTCAACCTAGCAATGCCTTAGTTCCTTTTTTATTGTATACCCTGCATATTCTATTCAATTTTCCTCCCCTCAAAGTTGTCGTGACTCACGCACCCATCGCTAGTGAGCGTGCTTATGAGGCGAGTGCAGGTATTTCATAGTCACACCGTAGAACTGCTGCAGCGTGCTTATGTTTTCACACACATTTCGCTGGAGAGGAAGTGTTTTTGGGCTGGCAGAGGATGTGTAGAGGATGTCTTTATGTATTGGTTCTGCAGCTTGGATTCCTTCTCCATCTACTCCTATTTCTCCATTGTTGCGGCTGCTTCCTGCACCCTCTCTCTCTTTCTCTCTCTCTCTCTCTCTCTCTGTGTGTGTTGGGCGTCTTTTTGCCTTGTTCCTTGTGCCGCCTTCATCGCCTTTGGTTCGTCTTAAATTTTATGCTTCCACAGGTTGTGTGCGAATTGGGTTTTGGTTCCATTTTAAGCTGCCTCTTTGTAGGTGTGTGCGGGGTGTGTGTGTGTGTGTGTTGTGGTACTACTCCCCGTTGGATGCTTACAATGCGTTTTGATTGATGTTGCCAGTTCCTTGGCTGCTTCCTGCTCCTCCAGAAGCTGCCAACCTTCTTGTACAGCTTCGCCATGCCCCCCACTCCATCCCTGCCCCACATCCTGCGCTGCTTACAATCAATTTAAATGCGCCGCTGTGCATTGTAAAAAGTTCCCTTTTGCTGTTGTCGGCTAAATCGCAATGTGAAGCCATAAAAAAGTGGAATAGTGGGACACAGTGGGATGATGGGGCAACCACAATATAGTACTATATATGGTGATGGTATATGCCAGCTGCTTGTTTGTTATCGAGGTGTTGGTTGCAGGCAACCAAGACGTGCTGCTGCACTTGCCCCACTCTGCTGCACTTGCAAGTTCCTCTTCCTGTTCCGGTTTCTGTTCTTCTTCTTTTGGTTTTGGTTTCGGTTTTAGCTCCTCACTTTTTATGGCTCAAGCCAAGCAAATCATTTATCATCTTTATAGCTCTGCTATACCCAAGGACACACTGAGCTAATCGAAACGATAAAAATCGTCAGGCCCTACCCTACCCCACACCCACACAAAAGTCGAGCCCGGGAACATCCATAAATAACAAGTACAACAACAAATCAATCATGTGTAGCGAGACAAGTGTAGAGACCGAAAAAAAAATGAAAAAAAAATAAAAAATAAATACAGAAACATTTGTGAGGCGGGCCAAATGATGATGCTGATGATGATGGAGAGGGAAAACGGGTGGTGACTTGGGGTAGGCCCCCCTTAAAATCGTCATGACCAGCGATTTCGTTTAAATGGAATTTCCATTTTCCTATTGACAATGCGATTTCTGGCCTAAAAATCATTCTACAAATTTAATTGAATTTTTTTTTATTTATTTTCCCTCTTTTTATTTTCTACCAAAATGTTCCCATTCAAATTGTGTGGCTCAAAGTTTTGGCAACAAAAGTGCCAAACTGTCCGAAACAATCAGTTGGTCAATTTCTCAAAGTCTCCGAACTCGGTTGTATAATGATTAAATTCCAGACTCGACTTTCTGACTCGCTTTTGTGGGGCTGGCAGAGCTTAAACTTCGTTTGCTGTCTGCAAACAATCTAATTGAAGTCGATTTTCCATAATTTAATAAACTTATGAAATGGGATTAAGACAGGATTAGAAACGATTTGTGTGGGAGCGAAACTGCAAGAGAGAGAAAGGGAGAGAGAAAGAGAGAAAGACAGATTGCAGTTCATTTTCTATTTGCCTGTCAGAACTTTTCTCTTTATCTTTTTGTTTACACACACTTTTTATGTACATAGTTAGCTTGAAAAAGGCTAATGAGTATGCAAACTTATAGCTTGAAAAATGCTAGATTGCTGTCTGAAATTTAGCCAGCTTTGCCTATCTTATCTATCTTTTATTAAACAATATACGAAGCTGTAATTAATGTCTATCAATATCAATCTAAAATAAAATATGCATATTTATCTTTCATTAATTCCCAAAAATCCTAAAAGATACCCTAGTTAACCCAAAAGTTATTCGACCCACTCCCTCTACAGGGTATCTGCTAGTCATATCACTGTCTTAGAAGGGCCAATTACCATTTGTTTGCCCTTTGCACTTAATTCATCAATGACTCTTTGCTCTACGCTTTTGGTGCGACGCGTCGTTGGCAACCGCAGGCACTAATCAATTTTCCACTTGTAATTCCCAAGCGGTTATAGCGTAAATTGAATGATGTGGTTCGCTTGACAGTTGTATTTTTAGCCTTCGCCCCCTTCGCCCTCGGTTCGCATGGGTTATGACGAAGCCAGAGCAGACTCTCCCCCCTCACTCCACCTGCTCTTCCACTCCTCTGTTTTACTCTTGGTGTGTGGCTCACTGATTACCGATAAGTGATGATTGATTTGTCGTTCGAGCCGAATGAATGAGTATGTATCGTATCGTATCGTATGGTATCGTATTGTATATAGCGAGGCAGGTGACTTCAACGACCATATTATTTGCTTGACTTAACACACAAGCATTTAATTCACGGGAATAATCATTCTCAAATTGGGGACATATTGTGTGTCAAGGAGATTTTCCTATGCAGAATTAATTAGCGGCAAATTGGTTGAGATTCGTTTCGTGGAACGTGATTTTCTGTGAAGTTTATACTCTATATTTCTCTATATTTTGTAATCTCTTTTAAATTACTATAAATTATTACTTGTTTGTCATAATTAAGGGGCATAGTTTTAGATAGAGTGTTATACACATGCTACATAATAAATCATTAAAGTGATAAAAGATAAATAATAAAATTATGCATAACAATTTATCATATATGTTATATTTATTTAATACAAGTAAATTACACCATAAATAATAAATATTTATAAATATATACATAATATAATACAAACAAACTGCAAATTGTTAAATAGAAATATATCAACATATTTGCAATACCTTTAGCATATTTACCCTATACATATTTCAATTTTTGTCTGATTTCTCTCTCTCTTTCTCTTTCGCATCTCCCCCTTTTGACTTAGCCTTAGGCAACCCAAACATATTTTCTATATACATTTCCCTTGCTCTAAACAAACTTTTTTCGTCTCATAATCCATGTATGGATCCTAAATATTCGATGTGCCCAGAAAGTTTGCAGCAAAATTGGAAATGCTGTAAAATCTATTAATATATTGTTTTTTTTTATGTGAGTTCTGCAATTGAATTGTAGTTTATAGTTTGTTTTTCAATTTGCAAGAACTGAAAACAATCGCATCCAATGCAGCTCAAACTGTGACCACAACTAAATTCCATTATTTACCTGGCAATCTTTTTGCTGCCGGTGCCGGTGCTGCTGCTGCTGCTGCTGCCTCCCAGGCAGATTGGCAAAACACGCAATTGAACAGCAAATTAAATTATGCATTGCATATGCTATGTGTCAGACAGAGACAGAGAGGGAGAGGGAGAGGGACAGCATGTTGTGCGCATTTAGCTGTGTCGCCTGCGTAAGGCAAACAAATTGATTTTGATTTATTTATTGAGGGTTTCGCATGTTCCCAATTTTTGCAGTGCCTCCCATCTCCATCTCCCCGAGCCGAGTGCAGAATGGCCTCGCCGATGGTCGCAACTGTCTGCCTGGGGCTGGCGTTGGCCTAGAAATCTCCTCCTACTCCTCCTCCGCCTTCAGCAGCTGCTGCCAGCTCGAGGCTGGCAATGCGCCGCTGGCATTGAGCACGGGTACAGAAGAGGATACTGCGCTGCAGGAGACCGCCAGGCGACACACACCATTACACAGAGTACACCTACACACACACACACTCTCCACTCGCTGTAGACAATGGTCATCCAGTGCACATGCGATTGCAACTGCAGTGATAGCTCGTGTCTGCCACGCCTTGCGCGCGGGCTGCGTCAACGTCAGGCCACGCCCTTTGCCCGCGGAGCCGACCATGATATGGTCGAGCCGAGTGACTACAACCAGAGCCAACACAACAACAACAACTACTACTATCGCCGACTATCGAATACCTCATCATCGCAGCTCTACGGCAGCTGCCCCCAATTGCAGCACGAGTCGACGAGCTGCTGCCACGCGCCACAGTCGGGGCAGGAGCCGAGGGGAGAGCAGCGGGAGCAGCTGCAGCGGGAGCAGGAGCAGCGCCCCTACTCGAGTCTGTTGCGGCACAAGCTGCACCACTCGCCAGCCGCCACCGTGCTGTGCAACAAATGCGCGCTGTGACGAAGATACAATCTAAGCTGCGAGCATCCATATCCACATCCACATCCAAATCCACATCCAGAGTCGCAACCGCCGCCGCCAGCACATTCCCATACACAGGCCGCCACTGAGCTGGCAACGCAGCCGCAACAAGGCCGCAGCCAAGCAGCAGCAGCAGCAACGCCAGCAACAGCAGCAGCAACAACAGCAGCAACAGCAGCGGCATCAACTGCCACAGCAACTGTTGCAGCTGGCAGTCCTGGCACCAGGCAGCAGCAACAGCAGCAACATCATCAGGCAGCTGCCACACTCAGCACGCCGCGCTACTTGTGCCCCGATTGCCGCTTCAACAATCAACCCCTCGCCTGGTGGGTCTCCTGTCCGCGTCTCTCCAATCTGCCAGCAGCAGCAGCGGCAGCAGAGCAGCCTGAGCCTCAGCCTGGCGAGATGCGTCACTGCCAGCATGCAACAAATCCGTCTCGCTTTCCACTGCAGGCCAAGCGACATTGCGACACATTTGGCAGCTATGCCACGCTGCCACAACATCAGCAGCAGCAACAGCAGCAGCAACATCAGCAGCAGCAGCAGCACCAGCAGCAACAGCAACACCAGCAACAGCTGCCACATCATGCTGCCAGCTGCAGTCGACATTGTGGCACGCATCCGGAGCTGCTGCAGCCACCGCCGCCAGCCGCATCACGTTGGTATGCAGCGGCAACTGGAGCCGCCGCCAATCCCAGCTCCAATCCCAATTTGACTGCCGCCTGTTGTTATCTCTACAATCCGACAATGCCGCCGCCGCCGCACTATGCGCCCGCCCAGTACTGTCTCTGCGATAATTGGTACCAACAGCAGCAGCAGCAGCACCAGCACCAGCAGCAGCAGCACATGCAACACGCCCCACAACAACATACGCTGCATGCGCCACCTAAACCGCTGCTGGCCAATGGCGGCTGCTATTTGGGTGAGTAATGATGAGTGGGAGGAGGAGCAGCTGCATTTAATCAACTCTCGCATTTGTTTTGCAGGCTTCGAGGCGCCACTGCATCCGGGACACATTGCCGATGAGGAGGATTCTGCATTTCCGGCGCTGGCTGATCGTGAGTTTCATTTGTTGCATCGCAATATACCCGCATTGCGGCGTACGGGTGTGGATACAACGCGTATACGACAGGTGAGTAGCAGTGCATGTAAAACTATGTAGATACAGTGCTTGTCAAACTGGCAAACAGCAGTTGCGCGGCCTAAAAGATGCAAGTTAAGGCAGGCACATGCAGTCGTTGTCAAACTGCAATAAATAAAGTACTTTCAAACTGTACAGTGCTTGTCAAACTGTACGCATCCTAATTTCTACTCTTGTTTACACTGTTTCTTTTCTTGTTATTCCGCTTTCTTGCTCTCTTCTGCTTCACCTAACAGTACTTCTATCCCGACGGCGGCTGGGGTTGGATCATCTGCGGCGTCTCGTTTCTGGTTCACATCCTGACCACCGGCCTGCAGCTCAGCTACGGCCTCCTCTTGTACTACGCTGTGGAGCATCTGCCCAACACATCGGGCATCGGTAAGTGCTTTCGTGTGTTGCCTCTGCCTGCAGTCAACTCCGACCTAGACGAGTCGGCGGCTTGTCGACAGGATGTGGGCAGGATGCAGAACCGGGTTGTCGGCCAGGATGTGTGCGAGTGCGAAAAGACATTAGATTACACAGTGCAAATTGCAAGCGCATCCAGTATGAAGCGAGTGCCGGCCCAGCTTGGTCCGGCCCGGCCACACGCTGATTTTGTTTATTAATTAAAATATTTCATGGAGCGTATTAAGTGCGTACAGTGGGGGTAGAGAGAGAGAGAGAGAGAGGGAGAGAGGAGAGTAGCAGCTTTTAGCACAAAATACTTGTGGCCAACAGGGGTTAATGGGGTTTTCTTTTATAGTCCGGTAGTGTCATTTTATGAGGAAAATTTTAGCAGAAAATAATTGAATTCAATTTTATATATAAGAATATAGGATGCTCTATGAATATAGATCAAAAACAGATCTGCAGTTATTATTTAAGCTTCTAGAATTATTCTTGATGGAGTTCTAGTTTTATAATTATGATTTTGCATACTTTATAGGCGCGTAAAGGGGCATGGTCAGCTACTAAAATAAACTACTCATACATATATATATTGTCTCAAAATTTGCTGCCTCTAGCTCTTATAATCTACGAGTTATAAACGTTCATACAAACAATAAATTCTAATTTTCTAAATTTTCAATTAAAATACCTTCAAATCCAGCATTTAGAATAATTGAAGTTCATTTCAAACAACAAATGTTCTTTTGACTAGATTAAATTTCAAAGAAAATCTCGAGGATAAAACAAGAGCTTAACCTGCTGCTTGAGTTTATATAGAGAGAGATTTAGCGGGGGATCGACTTGAACTAAGCCTGAATAAATATTTACGCGACGCTCATTAATTTATAATATGCACACACTGGCCCTCTCATTTCCTTTTCCGCTTCTTCTTCTTCTTCTTCCCCTTCTGCCCAGCAGAGCTGCTCGGAGCACTCAGCTGGTCCATCTCGATGCTGACGATACCGTTTGTGGTGTCACTATGTCGCAAACGCTCCATACGACTGCTCTCGATTGTGGGTGGCCTGGTGATGCCGCTGGGCATACTGTTCACATCATTTGCCACGGAATTCGGTCAGGTTGTTTTCAGTTATGGTGCGTATATATACATGGGGTAGGGGGGTCAAACTTGCCGGAACTTGCTTAACATTAAATACTTCTGCTGCTCCCACTCCTGCATTCACTCCTGCTCCCACTCTCGCTCCCATTTCCGCAGGCATCGTTTTCGGCATCGGCGTCTCCATGGTGCGTGAGGCATCCACCGTGATGCTGGGCAATTACTTTAAGCGGCGTCGTCAATTCGTCGAAATGGTCGCCATGTCCGGTGAGGGTGTGGGCATTGCCCTCTTCTCGGTGATACTCAAAGAGGGTGTGGGCAAGGCGGGTTGGCGCCTCGGTCTGCAGATAGTCGCCGCCCTAACCGCACTCAGTTTCTTCATGGGCCTGATGTATCGTCCGGCCTCGTTGTATCATCCCCAGCGACGTGCCATACAGCATCTGAAGAATCAACGCAAGAAGGTTAGCTCATAGGGTATTCCAACTGATCTTAAGTTCTTATCTCACTCTATCCGTGTTTAGCTACGCGAAAAGAAGCCCAAGCTGACGCATGAAGTGGAATCCCCAAAGCGATATCTATTTCTGGACATATCATCTCTGAAATCCATAACGGTTAAGATACTTCTGATGACCTCCAGCGTGGCAGCCTTTGGCATCTATACGCCCATGTTCCTGATGGTAATTAAAGAGGGAGAGAAAGTAGTTTTTCATCTTATACGCTTCCTTCTCTTCTCTTCCCTTTCCAGGCTCTCAATGCCGCCAAAGAGGGCTCCGATGTGCCGGAGCTGGTACTGCTGCAAACCTTTCTGGGCATCTCCATGGCTCTGGGCGTTGTCCTGGCTGGTGCCTTGCTGCGTCGCTGCTTTGTCATACGTCAATTTGTGATCAATACCAAAATTGTTACTCAGGTAAGGGCAGTAGGGATTTGGGGCAATCCTCTCCAGCAATTGCTGATTTAAACCTTCTACTGCATATATCTTCACCTTCAGCTCTTTATCTCCATTGTTGCGCTGGCCATACTCTTTCTCTCCTTCGTCATGGGCTACAAGGGCCTGTGCATCCTTAGCTGGCTCTATGGCATCGGTCTGGGTGGCTTTCAATACTCACTGAAGATTTTGGCGCTGGAACGGATCAAGCTGAAGCATTTCTCCAAGGCATGGGGTGGGTAACGTCTAGGGGTTATGTCCTGACCATACTCACTTGTCTTTTCCTCTCTTCGTAGGCTTCATTCGTGGCGTGGAATCGATTCCTGTGCTCATCAGCGTTCCACTCACCTCGTTCCTCAATGATTACTCACTGAAGTATGGACGTGCTGGATACTATATCTGCTCGGCAGCTGCGGCCATAGCTGGCATCATTATCTTCTTCATTACGGAGACACCCGAGCAGCAGCAGCAGCAGCAGCACGGCCAGCACGGCCAGCATGGACAGCACGGGCACATGGGTCGTGGTCATCTCAATGGGCATCTGCCTACGCCCATTCTGATGCGTCACTCTTCGGCGCGACATCATCGACCCAATCTGCATTTGGATTATGGCTATGGAGAGTATCCGGCACCGGATTTACTCAGTCGCAGCTGCATTAGTCTCAATCAGATGGAACCCTACTCCAGCTCGCATTGCTGTCAGCGTCATGTGATGCATCATAACGCCGCCGGTGTCGCATCGCATGCTCTGCCCCATATGGGACATCATCATCATCCACAGCAGCAGCAGCAGCAGCAGTCATCGGGACATCCACAGCAATTGGCTTGCCACAATTTGGAGCTACAGTCGGGACGTACGCCCTATCAACTTGGTCAGGGCAGCATCGGAGCCAAAATGGGAAAGCGACTACAGCGAAGTCTCTCCTTCATCCAGCAGCACAATTGCTGTGATGGGCAACTCTACTGCAACTGGCATAGCACCTATGAGCTCGGATGCCACAAGTCACCCAAGTAAGTGGGATAAAGGGGGAGAAACAGAGGGTAGGGACATATGAAGAGAGAGTCAGGAGTCAGAACTCAGCTACCGAGGATAGATCCGAGAACATCTAGGAAATCCCTAGATGAGTTAGGTCTAATTGAGGAGGTGAAGGAGATAGAAGAAGTAGCAAAGGATAAGTGGGTAGAAAGTCAAGGAGGGAGATGGGCTAGACCGAATTCAATCCTAGAGAGCCAGCAAAGGTTACTTGAGAGAGAGAGCGAGAGAGAAAAACAGATGTCAAGAGTTATAGATAGAGAGAGTAAGATAATGGGAGGATGAAATAGTCATGAAAGTTGAGATGAATAAAGCGAAAGATGAAGGAAGAGAGCCTAAGTTAGATAAGTTTGATTAGAGAAAAGTACGGAAGGGAAACCCAAGGAAGGCAAAAGCCTATGTTACAGATAGAGAGGGTCAACTAGACTATCTAGGAATGTAACGAAGATAGAGAGTAAGCAAGGACAAGGGAGAGACCTAGCTCGAAAACGAAAAACACAACCTATTACCCCTTTCACCCTACAAAATGGATTCTAATTATACCATGTCGCGTTCCCAACAATGACTATAGGCAACTGCGGGCTACGCTAATCTCCTGCACTGCAACAAACCCTGTAAATGGCTAACAAATTAAATGAGAATCACAACCGAAAACTGAAACATAATTTACAAATAATTGTGCAGATTGTGGGCCCAAACAATGCCCCAAAACGAGTGTCTAATTGGGCGGCAGCAGCAATACCAACAAAAACCCTGTGCAACAACAATGGAAATAAATTTGAAATATGATTCCAATTTGGGTGTATCACCTCCCCCCTTCCCCTCTCTGGACACCCAACACTTCATTAGGCAGCTGCACTTCAGTTGAAATGAAATCGAGCATACTTTACAATGCAAATACATATGGTATATATATCGGCATAAATGTATGCATGTTCTGCCTATGATATGATATGACCGTACGTACCCCCGATGTGTTATTTGCCCTGACATGCAATTATCGAGTGCGCTGTCAAGCCCCACAAATTCCAATTGGCGACTGCGACTTGTGCGGCTTCCTGATAACGTTGTGTGGCATGCAACTTGTGCCTAGGATATTCAAGAGAGGGACAGAGGGTCTCTTCACTACACTGATGGCTAACCATACCTGGGAGATGTCTTAATCGTTTGCCTAGTTCAAGCCTGTCTCAAGGGTTTCGGGGTACCTTGTTGCTTTACCTCAACCCATGGAGCTTCCTACTTCCGAATGGTATTTAAACTTCACTTAGTTTAAGCCTAGCAGGACCTTCTAACTATACATCTATCTTCTGGATAATATAGTATTAATCTTTCACATAGCTCAAGCCTAGCAGTACCTTGTTGCTCTACCTCTATCTATAACCCTACTTCTTCCGGATTAAATCTTTATTTAGCTCAAACTGAGCAGGACCTTCTTACTTTACCTTTACTCGTAGGTTTATTATTTCTAGATATTGTAGTCCTTGCAGAACCATCTTGTTGTAGCCCTACCCATTCCATATATGATAAAATGAAGGCTTTACCTAGTCCAAGACGATAGGAAGGACCCTCTTCCTATCCTAACAACCATTCATTTCCTTGAAACGATAAACTCTTTCAGCTTGTCTTCTCTTGTTCGCTTACTTAGATATAGCAGGACCTTCTTCCCTCTATCCCTTGGGTAGACTAAGGTAGGACCTTGCTCTGGCCCCCTCTTGCTCTACCCTATGTATATTTCCCTAACTAACTCATAATCGATTTCATTTTTTTTACAGATCTCAGGACCGTCAGCCGCTCATCTGCACATGCAGTCCCAACTCGAATAGCTACGGTGTCTATGGAGTCGGTGGCAGCGGAGGAGGAGCTGGAGGTAGCTCAGCACGCAGCCGCAGCGTGCCAGAGGGTCTATCGACCATGTCGCAGCAGTGCAACTGTGTGCGTCATGGAGGAGCTGGAGGAGGAGGAGGCATGGCAGCACCCTCACGCGAGTTTATCTATGTGCCGCATGCTTATGCCTCGCTGCAGCGTACGCCACATCGACAGGGCCGAGCAGGAGGAACAGGAGGTGGCAGCGGAGGAGCAGGAGCAACAGGAGCAGCAGGAGCAGGAGCAGGAGGAGGAGCCATCTCCTGTCATACGCCACGTGGCACACCACAGTGCCGTCTCAAGCGCTCTCAATCCCTCTGCCGTCCCGTGCAGTTTGTGGAGCAAATCACCACCTCTGTCTAGCTTGGGTAATATACCGTAATACCGTACGATATACGTGATTCGAATTCGAGTTCGAATCGTGTCCGATTGTCTTTTCTAGTCTCTCTTTTCTAGTAGTTACGTAGCACGTAAAGTTAAGGCGAGAAAAACCATAAACCAATTAACGATTCTAACACACACACACATCCTAACACACACACACACACACACAGAGATACACACACAATCCCTGACAGCGCTGCTTATCTGGATATCGAAATGCGAAGAGAACAAAAGAAAAACGCAACAATAAAACAAACAAAAATATTTTGCGATTGAATAAACAATGCGAAACAAAGAGAGAAACAACAGAAGCAAGAGAAGGAGGAGAAGGGGAAGGGATAGGTAGGAGGATAGCCTAGAGGAGCGAGGGAAATGAAAACATATTAAATGGTCCATTTTAAGAACAAACAGAGAACGAACAAATACAATTTTATCCACCGATACGATACTGAATATGAATATGAATACGGTATATATATATATACAATGTATTCGAGCCAATTTTATACTGCAACCAGCCCCATGGATGGATCGATGCGATGCGATGCGATGCATGGCACCATTTCTTGTGCCATGTATTATTTTTAAATTATAAATACGTATTCCACACACACACACACACACACCCACACACACACACAGGTTGAAAGGGGGAGGGTAGGGCAGGGCAGCAAGGAACTCAAGATAAATCGAATCTGAAACGAAGCAAATCGAAACACTTTCACGTTGTGCGATTGAGCCTTACTTTTTTATCGTATATTTATAATGATAATACGATATGCGATATGGTATCGCATAACGGCATAATTATATATATAATGGCATTTTAACTGTGCATGTTGCGGGCATTAATGAACCGCAATTAAACAATGTGCAAGCCATAAATATATGTATCGAGAGCACAGTGAGGCAAAAGGTATAATTACATACAAACACACACGCACACCCACACACACACACACACACTCACACACAGTCAGCTAGACAAACTGCAACTAGGGTCGCGAATTCAATTAAAAATTAAATAAACTATTAAGTATTCGAGATTCATTAAATTAATGAATAACTAAGCGAGAGATTTTTTAAACATTTAATGTGGAGATGAACATGAGTTCGGCCTAGCCGACTGCCGGATGCACTTGCAGTGTTTTCGATGGTTATAATGAATGGGGAAGAACTGTATGGAAATCTTTTATACATCCGATGGGAACTATATGATATATAACATGATATTTGGGGTTGAAAATGTGTGTAAAATATTTAGAAAGATCTCTAAGCATAGTTCAGTTTCTAAATACTCTGAGCTTAATTTTAAAATTGTTTAGTACTCAAAAAGTTCTACAAAAAATGCAAAATGCCTTATCAACTGAGATTTTAGGTATAATTTACCCTGTCTAACTTCATTAGTGCTCGACGGTACTCGCAGAGCTGATTAATAACTTTAAAAACCCCCAGTAATTTGAGGCAGCCTTTAGAGTTATTCTTGTAATTTCAGGTATCTGCTCTGAAGGTATTCCCAAGTAATTTGTGGTATCCTTTTCAACAAGTTCGAGCATAAATATTTGCCACCTTCGAGCGCGAAGTGCTCCTAAAACGTTTTACGACCCCAGAAAATGATGAAAAACAATTTTCCCAAAAATATGGGAGGGAGTTGCACCCTCCCTTTCTCCCCTACACTGCAAGTTTATCGGGCATAACGAAGTCTTACAAATGATGCGATTGCCTTGTTGAGCATCTACTACAACTAACTGCCATAATATGCAATAAAAATATGAATTAACTATGGGAAGAGCCCCATAACGCGATAAGCATAAAGGAAGCCGAAGATGAGTAGGGTGGGATGGGCAGCGGGAGAGGCAGGGAGGTAGGGAAGTTGAAAACTAAACTAAAACTTGACGAGGAGCAGCAGCGGCAGCTCATAAAACCTAATTACCCATAAATTCCACACTCAAGAAAACTGAAAAACATTTTCAATATATTTACATCTAACAAATCTCCAACTACTTTATGCTTCGCCCTCTACTATCCCTCTACTATCCTTATCTTTATCTTTTTTTTCTCTGTTCATTCTCTCTCTCACACTTTTTGTTGTTTCTTTTTTTTCGCCACATTTAATGTTTGAGTGAAAAGTTTGCATAAATTATTCATAGATTTACACCCATACACCCCCACGCACACCCACACACACACAAATCATGCATATCTAAATGCCCAATCTAAACTCTGAAAAAAAAAACAAAAGAAATATTTAAATAAAATACTAACTCAATTTGTCAAACTCTATTTAAGATTGAATCGTAGCTAAATAAATTTCCAAAAAACTTAAATTAGATATGCGAATTTTGCGACAAGAACTTTAATATGAATTTGTAACCTAAACTTAATCTTAAATCATTAGTAGTTGATAGTGATAAATGTTGATAATAAACCAAAAGAAAAATTGCAGCAAGCAGAAAACCCTGGATAACTCATTCGAAGGGGTAACCCTTGGGGGATTCTTGGGGGGATTGTGTCTCCAATGGACCGCAATAAACTTTCATTTATTACGTGCTAAAAATTAATAAACTCTGTATAGAGAGTGTGAGCGAGATAGCTGTCATATTTCATTTATTAATTAATGGCATTAACATAAAGCGTCAATTTGTGGCAGAATTCTCTATCCCACTCCCGCTCTCTCTCTCTCTCTCTCTCTCTCTCTCTCTAATGCAGCCTGGCGATTAAAAACTTTGGCATCGAAGTCTAGCTACGTTTTATAATATGTGCGTCGACCCGAGCCGACCCTGTCGACCTCCGCCTCTGCAATCTGCCTACGATCCCCCACGTGGGTGTCGTCATTGTGCTACGTGCCTAGACTAGGCAAAGTGTCTGGCAACGTGCGAAGGGGGTGGTGTATGATGAAGGGGGAGGGGAGTGGGAAACTGGAGCGGCTGCTGGCGTCAATGACATGCTCAATTTTTCATGCATTATGCCAGGGCGGGCGCACTGTGCGTATGCTTAATATTTGACTCGATATTGACTCGAGCACAAAGCACAGTTAAGCTGCGAATATACACAAGACAAACACAGTAAGAGAGTGTGAGAGAGAGAGAGAGAGAGAGAGACGCACACCCTGGCCCAGGCCAAGTCGTAAAGCCTGGCTAAAATGCATAAGACAATTTTCAGCCTCTGCCTGGGCCTGGCCCTGGGCCTGTGTCTATATAAATGTCTTACGACTCCGACTATTTATATACCCAATTTAGAGAGTGTGTGTGTGTAACTACTGCAGTAGTGTGTGTGTGTGTTTGTGTATATTGTGTTAGCAGCGCGACTAATTGTGGGTATGCGAGTTAATTTATTCACTTTGAGATTGCGCCACACACATCATTGAGTATAAATATTGTGCAAAATACAGTTAAAGCATATTTAAAATTTTATTAAATTTTATGTTACTTGTTTACAAATTTTTAGCACCAAAAAAAAAAAGTTACAGCTGGCTGAGCAGAATATTATGATTTATGAGTTTACTTTTTTTTTTCGAAGATTCACATTCATATCAATTTTTGTAGTAAAGACGCTGCATACTTTTAGGATGCATGAATAGTCAGCGTAAAGTAAGCAAAGGGAAATTTGAACATAAGCGTAGGGAAATTTGAACAATAGCGAAGGGAAGTTTGTACATTAAAGTTTTGAAGAAGACTGACTTAAAAAATTAATTATAAATTAAAATGAGTTGTTAATATTATATATAAATGCCCAAATTAAGGAAAATAATTTTATATTTAGCCAAGCTTATTAAAATAATTTGTGCATTTTTAAATTTTAATTAAATTATTCATTTTTGTTTGTGCTTCGGATTTCCCTTTTGCTCATTTATTGTGTGTCAGCACAAAAGTATGCTACAGAAATGATAGAAGCACACATTTCTTTCGCTAACAAATGCCAGCGCGCTTCAATTTAATTGTCTGCCCAAAAGTATGCAACAGAAATTGAATAAAAATGCTCCCCCCCCCCCCCTTATTCACTATTTCTTAATTAAGCTTAACTAAATTACGCAAATCTCAGCGCAAAAAAAGGGCATAAGCTACTCGTTGTTGCGCTGAAAATTAAGGTGACCCTCCCCCAGGACGAGCGAGCGCTACCGTTAACCGTTGGGCAGGGGGTGGGTTCGCGTGGCGCGTGAAAACAGCCACATGGCAAAGTCAACTTCGCGCGGCATTGTCGTAAATTTTTTGGGCTGCTGTGGGTAGTGCAAAGCAAATAGCAGCTGTAAAAGCGGAGAGTGAGAGAGAGGGAGAGAGTGAGAGTGGGAGAGGGAGAGCGAGAGTGCCACACAAAGCTCTGGCAACGCTTACGGGCTGCTGCCTGCTGGCCAACTGTCTGTTCAGCGTTTTGCTTTGTTGACGCAGCGACGGCAACGGCGACGGCGACGGCGACGGCGACGCTGATGCTGACTGCGAACTGCGACGCTGATGCTGACTGCGCTGCGTTGCCATGCGCAGCACGCACGCTGTCGCTGTTGCCTACTTCCAGGCGTCCTACGAGTTCATTGTTGCGCTTTTGCTGCCACACACACAGCCTGCTGCCCTGCCCCGCTTGTCCCGCCTGCTGCCCCTTCCCTGGCCATGCCTTGAAAAACATCTGTTTTATGTTTGCCTTTTGCTTCCAGGCGCGTTGCGCACTCGCCTCGCTCTCTCTCTCCCGCTCTCTCTCTTTCTGTGTCTCTTGCTCTCTGGCAACGCGTTGGCATCTCTGACAGGATGCGTCTCGCGTGCGTGCCCCAAAGCAGGCAGCTTTCAGTTCCAGCATCAACGCCAGCGCGCACGGAGCGTGCTCCACTTGCCACTTGCCACGAGACACGCAGCAGCAGCAGCAGCCGCAGCATCAGCAGGAGCAACGCACACACAGAGAGAGAGAAAGAGAGAAAGGTAGAGAGAGAGAGTGCGAGAATATAAGCAAAGTAATTTTCACTTGAGAAATTTGTTGAAATTCAATTAAAAACGCATTAGACCCAGCACGGGCAACAATTGAAAAAGCAGCAGCAGCTTTTCTTTTGTACACAGTGCGTTTTCCTGCGTTTCCACTGCCTACGCTTCTCACGCTTTTCTTTCTTTCGTATTTTTGGGCAGTGCGAATATCGATTGCTGCTGCCTTGCATAAGTCCAGAGATTGCTATAGTATACAAACGCAGTCGGAGAAGGCTGTGGAAGGAGCAGCAGCAGGAGCAGGAGGAGGAGGAGCAGCAGCAGGAACGCACAGCGAATGCACAAAAACAACGAAAGGCGACGCGTAGAAATTAAGTTTTAATTACACAGATTGAGGCAGGAGCAGCAGCAGCAGGAGGAGCAGACGGAGGAGCAGCATGCTCCAAGCGTGTTGCTGATGCAGCACAAGTAAAACAATCAAACAATCGACAGCAGCAGCAGCAGCAGCGACCTGAACAACAACGAAGTTTATATTTAGCCTGAGCAAAGGCAGCACTTCGTACGTGTCTCTCTGTGTGTGTGTTTGTGTGTGTGTGGCCCAGGTGTGTGTGAGTGTGTGTGAGTTTGCCTGCCTTTATTTTTGGGCCCCAAAATGGATATCGCCTCGCGCGGCACAGCAACTCGAACTGGCACTGGCGCTGTCTCCGGCACGGGTAAGTCGAGTCCTTGATAGAAGTCGCTGAACTGTGTGTGTGTGTGTGTGTGTGTGTGCCCTGTCACAAACATGACAGCGCAAACACACGCAGTCTGAGTGAGTGTGTGTGCGTGTGTGTGTTCTGAGTCATTTGTCTATTTGGCGAGGCTTGAGCTAACAAAACGTGTGTGCTTCATTCGCAGGTTTACATCATGCCGTCTCATTGGGCAACATTGGCGTCTCCGCGAAGGTGAGTGGCAACACTGGCGGGGGGTAGGGAAGGAGAGGGGAGGGAGGGCAAGGGTTGCCTACGAAGGTAAACTATGATTATGACATGCAGATTTATATCTTTAAGCGGGGGGGATTAGGCTGACAGTCTTGACAGACATTTCTATATTTATTTTAGACTTTGATAAAACAAGAAACATAATTAAGATAGGATTTTAGCTAGGCTTTAATATTATCTTATATATTGAATTACTCATTTCTTATCATAATTTTATAATTTATTTATTTTTATTATTATTATATTATTTATATATTTATTTATAATTATATATTATAAAATTAGCCTTTCCTATTCCTTTTAACACAAATATTACGCATACGCACTGTTGTGCTGCAGCAAGGTCCAAAAATAACTGCAATTCCCTTAGAATTTGGCTATATATAGCCCCTATTTCACTGTATCCTTCCCCTTATTTTCCTATATTTTAATTTTTACTACAACCTTTTTTACTACCCACCCTACCTGGCGTATACGTCATGCCAGCTATAATCAAGCCTTGTGGCCTGTTACTCACTTTCCCAACACTCAAGCTGACTTGCTTGTCTAATCCTCATCAGGCCACCCATTCCAGCCAAATGGAACGCAGCTACGACTCTGAGGATGAGCACACCACACACGGTCGTCGTCGCCTAAGGCAAACACTCTCCACCGAACTGCAGCCTCGCACCTCAGTCTACTCGCGCGGCGATATAAGGGAACAGGTAAGCGGGAGAGAGATTCCAGCGTTGCCAGAGTTCTAATCTCCCCCTCTCTCTCCTCGTAGTACTGCCTCACCGATCGCCAGCTGCACAGCATCGAGCAACGTCCACGTCGGGAGCGATTCTTTGGCTGCCTGTCGCGTCGCGGTCAAACCTCACAGTCGGGCAGCTTCCTGGGCGGCTGTGTGGGTCGACGGGTGCCCTCCGATGAGAATCTTGCGGCCTATGCGCCCTTTGAGAAGTATCCACGGTGAGCTAAGAGAACTTCAAACTTAAACACGCTCTAATCTCCTTCTCTCTCTCTCTCGCTACCCCGCTCAGCTATCAGAACAACTATACGGACACACACGAACTGGATAGTTCCTATTTTCGTCGCCAACCTGCCTCGATCCTAAGCACAGGCAGCAGCAGCAAATCCACAGAGACAGATCCCAGTCGCTACACGTGGATCGGCCAGCCGGGGCAGACGCAGGCGACCAACAACAACAGCAGCAGCGACTACGCAACGGAAACGAGGTACGAGTCTGTCCTGGATGTACGCAGAGATCCATCCAGAGTAACAAAACAAACAAAATATTCCCCCCCACTGCAAATTGCACCCTGTACAAAACTGAATCCCTGCAAAATTTGTAAAAAATGGAATGCTATGCCACAAACTGTCGCTTGAGATCATGCTTAACTTAACTGTCGCACCATCTGTAGACTGTCTATCTCTCTCTCTCTCTCACTCTCTCGATCTATATATATAAATATATCGCTCTATATGCCACACTATATTGAACCAAAGAAACGCTTGCCACTTTGCTTGCCTCTTGATTAATTCATGCAACAACAACAACAACAACAACACGTACTCAACAACAAGAACAACCTATGCATCTGTCATCAGTTTTCCCGATCTCTCTTTCTCGCTCTCTTGCTGTCTCTCTCTCTTTATCTGCATTATGCCAAAACTGCTTTTCGCTTTCTGTCAGTAAACCGATTTGAAATTCGATTGATCCCGCCCTCCCCCTTCTATACCAACTGCAAAAAAAACTCAACTCCAAAAAAAAGAATGCTGTAAAAATATTTTCCTATACTTTTCGTTATTCATTCCACCTTCCCCTCTCTCTCTGACAAAAAAAAATGTATATCGAACCAAAAAACCGCCTCTCAATTATCAATTTATAATACAAAAAAAAAAAACCAATTGAAAAACCACCAACAAAAAAAAAATATAAATCCAATTAACCAAAAACTGAATATGACAAAAAAAATACCAACAAAATATGTGTAAAAAGGGCAACTTGTTGTACAGCACCACTTGAATCCTTTTACCAGGATATATTGCTACGGAATTATTATGTCGAGCTTTGCGCTCCACCACATCCTACACCACCAACAACATCACACACCAATCAAATCGCTAATGTAAATGTTTGGTATGTAAAGTGATTAAACAATCAAAACCTTTAACTAAACTAAACTAAACTAAACTTAAACTTAAAATATGCCTAATTAATCGATGAACTTAAATTAAATCTAAGCGAGTTGTTGAGAGAATTATCAATATATAATATATATATATATTTTTTATGCTATGTGTCTGCACGTGACCGATGATGAGAGCAATGTTAGCTTTAGTATAGTGTATATGTGTGTCTGATGATATATGTTAGGCAGCTGCTAATAGTCCTTTGTTATATGCTCTGATCCACAGCTCGTACCACTGCCCCGCTTACGCCACGATGCCGATGCCACAGCAGCAGCAACAACAGGCTGGCAATCCTAGGTGAGTTTGAGAAGACTGAAGGTCTTGGAGTTTTAGGGTTTAAGGCGTCCAAGGGTCTTGGAAACTTAGGGGTCTAAGGGGTCTAAGGGGTCTAAGGGGTCTAAAGGGTCTAAGGGGTCTAAGGGGTCTAAGGGGTCTAAGGGGTCTAAGGGGTCTAAGGGGTCTAAGGGATCTAAGGGGTCTAAGGGGTCTAAGGGGTCTAAGGGGTCTAAGGGGTCTAAAGGGTCTAAGGGGTCTAAGGGGTCTAAGGGGTCTAAGGATCTAAGGGGTCTAAGGATCTAAGGGGTCTAAGGGGTCAAAGTAGTCTAGGAGTCTAGGAGTCTAGGAGTCTAGGAGTCTAGGAGTCTAGGAGTCTAGGAGTCTAGGAGTCTAGGAGTCTAGGAGTCTAGGAGTCTAGGAGTCTAGGAGTCTAGGAGTCTAGGAGTCTAGGAGTCTAGGAGTCTAGGAGTCTAGGAGTCTAGGAGTCTAGAAGTCTAGGAGTCTAGGAGTCTAGGAGTTTAGGAGTCTTAGGGTCTAAGGGTCTAAAAGTCAAGAAGTCTAAAGGTCTAAGGGTCTAACTGTCTAAGGCTCTAGGAGTCTAAGGTTCTAAGGGTCTAGCAATCTGAAGGTTCGGGCGGTTTACCGGTCGAAGGGTTTAGGAGTCTAGGGATTAAAGAGTCTTAAGGTCAAAGAGTCTATAGGTATAAGGGTCTAACACTCTATAGGTCTAGGAGTCTTAGGGGTTTAAGAGTCTAGGGATCGAGTGAAGAAGACTTAAGGATCTAGGGGTCTAACCGCTACGGCTTAGAGGTCTAATAGAGTTCAAACCTTCTAACTTTCAACACTCTCTTTTCTTCCACACAGAACCAAGCACGTAAGCTTTGCCAGATCGCACACCCTGACCAGCTTCGATGCGGTCAACGCGGGCTTTCGCTCCTCGGGCCGCTTGAAGAGCGCACGCAGTCAAGAACGTTTGATCGGGGGCAAGAAACCCATCATTACAACCGGCTCCATGTATGAAACACTGCAGCCCATATTGCCACAGCAGCAATTGCAACACCAGCAACAGTTGCAGCAGCTACAACTTCAGCAACAGCAACAACAGCTTAACCAACAACAACAACAACTGCCACAGCAGAGCGCAACGCTACCGAAGGCTTGGATACCCGCTCCAGTGCAGCTACAGAGATGCCAGCACCATCATGCACCCATACATCTGCATCAGCCTCTACCAGGTGGGTTTCCAAGCAAACAGATTTATCCTTCCAAGCTAGACTAACCCATTCCTCCCTGCACAGACAACATGGTTGGTTTGATTATACCACAAGCTATTCCTGTGGCCCTACCGCCACCCAGTCCGGAGGTTCTGATTGTGGAGAAGAAGTTTCGCAATGCAATGAAGACACAGGCCACACAGACGGATGTGGCGGCACGCCGTGAAGGTCTCTCCAACTCGCAGATACTCGCATTGAGTCCCAGGACTCCGCATCGCATTAAGGTCATGTCACAAGGTGCACAGACTAATGGCCTACAGAATGGCAAGAAACTGACAAAGAGTCTGTCGGAAATACCCAATGGAAAGGAGCTAATGCATCAGACCCATCAGCAGGGGTAAGTCAAGGAAACGCCTGAAGGTCTCCGATAGTGCAAGATCTGAGCTAGGAACTTGTAGAAGTAGAATTCCCATTCTAATTCCTCTACTGCCTTTCAGACCCGCCTACCCGCACGAGCTGATCTATCGCACCCAGTCGCAGGATGTGACACCTCTGCAGACGATTTCGGATGCGCAGAACAACATCATGTACTACAAGCCACCGCCACCGTTGCTGGACGCGCACAGCTATGGCCTGGGCATGGAGCATCTGAGCCGCGGGCGGGGTGAGCAGAATGTGGAGTACGTGAATGTGAATGCAGCCGCATTGGCGCTGAACGAGAGCTTCGACTACGAGAGCAACAGCTTGCCCCGACGATCGTGCACCTCACACGCCCGCACCGAGACGGATTACTACTCGAATAGTTTGCCCCGTCGTCCCGAGGCACTGCAGACTCACGATGTGTGCAAACACATCACAGAGTGCGCGGAGCTGATGACGGACAGCGTGCCGCTGGACTTCACCCGACCACATCTGTTGCCGCCGCCCAGCGAGTACTGCAAGAACGATGAGGATGTCGGATGTCAGGAGTTCTACGACGACGAGGAGGAGGACGAGGAGGATGTACGTGCAGCCCATGAGACGGAGAGCTTCAGTTCGGAGGTTTGTGATGCACAGCATCGTCGCATGTCCATGCTGCCAATGGATGATTCTCCCTTCCGACGTGACGATCTGCGACGACAGTCTATGCCGGTCTATGGTCAGACGGAGAAGCTCATCGATGGCTTTGGGCCACGCACCTCGTTCCGACGTCGTGACAAGGTCAGTTGCTTTGCCGATGAACCACGTTCGCCACGCGATGAGCAGGAGATCTTCATTGACTTCAAGCCACACGTGTCGCCCAAGCCGAGTCCCAAGCAGCAGCTGAAGCATCGCAAGCAGCACAAGGCTGAGATTGCTATGCGAAAGATGCAGCAACAGAGATTGGCACAGGCGGCGGCCTTGACGCTGCCCAAGCTGAAGCAGCCAGTCGAGATTGAGGCTAGAAAAGTTGAGCTTGCGCCCAGCGATGATGATGACGAGGATGAGGAGGAGGAGGAGGAGGAGGAAGAAGAAGAGGAGCAGGACGAGGAAGCGGAGGAGGTAGAGGATCAACAGCAGCCAGTAGAACCAGAACCAGACTCCGAGCAAATACAGCCAGACGATGAGGAACCTCTGTACGAGAATATAACACCCTGCAGCTGTAAGATAGAACCGCATCCCGATCCGCTGCTCGACAAGCGATCTCAGTTCCGCAAGCGTTCGGTTAGTCTGGACGATGATTATGCTGCCATGACTGCAACCCAAGCTGCTCCAGGTCTGCGACTACCCTCCACCCCGGCTAGTCCCTGCCGTGATGAGTTGCTCCTGGCCAATGTCTCAACTTATCCATCCTCAGACTCGCTGGCCAACGACAATACGCGTGATCATTCGGACGGCATCTGGAATGAGTCGCAGGTGACGGTGCTAACCGCAGAGCAGCGTGACATCTCCGATGGATCCTACAGCTCCAACCTGCTGCTGACACCCTCCTCGAAGCGCAAGAACCTGCTGCTGCAGCATCAGCAACGCAGCTCGGTGGACACGGATGCACTGGACTTCGAAGAACAGGTGGGAACAGTTGGACCTGTAGTTCAAGAATGGATTGCACCCTCTATAAGCTCTACTTCTCTATTGATTCTATCGCTAATCTGTCTACCCCCTGCCAGCAGCTGCTTAACCTCTCCAATCTGCTCTCCATTCCCGCACAGAGTCCCACCTATGGTCACCAAACACTGCCCAAGATCATCAGGACGCCCACGCCCACCACCACCACCAGTACAGCTCAAGTCAAGGTAGCACCACTACCTGCGCCAGTACCCGCAAGTATGCCCACCCTATCCGTTCCAATGCCCGCCATAGCAGTTACTCCTTCGGGCAATCAATTGCCGGATACGTTTAGCTCGCCGCTTCCCAAGCGTAGTCTAGTCTCACGAGGCAGTGTACCGGATGCACGACAAGTGATGTACCTAGCCGGAGCAACCAGCAAGCAGCGGTATTTCCATAACAGGTTACCCACAGTACCCACTACTAATCTCTCTAATCTCCTTGGTTAGCCACTCGGATGCCTCGTTTCTGCCCAGTTGTGTCATGGATTATGCACGCAGTGCGGACATCTCGGAGTGTAGCACCAACACAGATGAGTATGCCACGTGTACGGATAACTCGAAACGCACTCCAGGTATTAAGACACCGCCGACCACGACAAGCTCATCGTCGACCACGCAAGTGCCAGGTTTGGGGCCCTCTCTAGTATTGTGTGTATAGTTGTGTATGTTGTGCGTGTCCTGTTAATCCAACACAGACACACACAGACAGTGTGGGTCAATCAATCAACCAGTCAATCAATCAATCAATCAATCAACCAATCAATCAATCAATACAACAGTCAATCCAATAATCAAATCCAACAATCAGTCAGCCGCGTTGTCACCTCACACGCTTCCAGCTCTCTCTCTCTCTCTCTCTCTCTCTCTTTCCGTATTACCCATGCCTTTAGCTCATCCACCACACCCAACTCTAGTGTTTGTTGTTGTTGCCTTGCCCGCTCTGCTTTAGCTGTCTAGTCTGCCTCCTGTCCAGCAATACATCCACTAATCCCAATCTCTTACAGTCTCCACACAGAGCTCGCAGCTGGAGAAGACCCATGCGGGCAGCTCCTTCGAAAGTGCCAGCTCATTATACTCTATGCGTGAGGATCTACTACAGCATGATGAGAAGCAGGAGAAGCAGGAACAGAGGGCGGAGAGGCAGGAGAAGCCTCCACTCAGTCAACTCAAGTCGCCGATGGGTTCCCTCGCTGAGCTAACTCGCAAATCTCCCTCGCACTCCATAAGCAGCACCACTTCCTCGGGTAGCTGCCAGGTCTCTGGCCAGGCTATCAAGTCACCCGCCCGCGAGAGTCAACCACAGACTGTGGCCAGCTGCGGATCTGCGACTCAGATGAAGGTCAGCATCGCAGAGACTGCGCCAGCGAAACCCAAACCCGAATCCATATCGGAGGATGAACGCAGTGAGGTGCGTTACTCCTCATCCGGATACTACGAGAGTCCGCATGACGAGGACGATGAGGATCAGGTGACACCCAGCTGCAAGGCACGTCGCCAGCGACAGGAGGATGAGCGTAAGCGACGCAAGACCAGCATGAAGCTGGACATCGAGAAGGAGAATATGCGCGCCCTGACGAGTCCCATCAAGAAGCCACAGGCTGCCGGTGGCGCTGGCGGTGCCGGTGGCAAGTTGACCTCACCGGATCAACAGCAGGCACATCCGGAGGGCGGTAGTCCCAGTAAAATGAAGCGTTTCCGTCCCAAGATCAGGCGTCAGTTGCGCAAGAGTTCACGCGAGGATGTGCTGGCAGCGGCGGCAGCACGTCGGGTACGTGCTCCGCCCACCATGTATGGGCTGAGCAGCATCAGTGGCGATACGGAGCTGCTGCTGGATGGCAGCATGACAACTACAGTGGGACCAAGAGTGATCCCGGCGGCATCTATTGCAACTGCAGCTCCCCTGGCTAGTGGCACCACAACAACAACATCAGCCTCATCCACAGGCACACTCACGCAGCAACAGGAGCAGCCCCAGGGGGCACCGCTGCAGTTACGGAAGCCACACAGCTGTGCCACGCCCACAGCCCTCTTATCACCCAAAACGCCTGTGGCAGCTTCACTTACAACTGCCAAATCCGCCTCTGAGGCCGGTCAACTCAAGGCCAAATCCATTGAATCCCTACGCTCCGTTTCACCCGGTTCCGATTCGGTCTTCTACAGCGAAGCGGATGGCAATGCGGCAAGTGCTGAGCAGGGACACTGCCTGCACTGTGGCAAGGAAATGGAGGGTAAACAGGTCAGTGAACTGGCTGGCGACTCCGTCGAATCGATACCCTACATCGAACAGGAGGCGGACATAGTGAAGCCACCCTCGGACTTTGCCGACTCCCCCGTGACCACAAAGACCACACAACGTCTCTACAAGAAGATGGACAAACGTTTCAGGTCCGAGGAACGCTATCATGGCGAGCGGGGCAGACACTACAAGACCAGGCAGGAGAACATAAGGGCAAAGGTGAGTGGACTCCATGTACTCCTAGATCCTAGTCTAATCCTCTTAATCCCCTCTTTGCAGAGCGAGGAACGCGGTCGTGCTCCCAGTCTACCCAACACGCCCATACTACGTCCCGCCGGCTCCAGTCCCTGCGTCCTACCCGACATCAATACAGAGCAGAGTCAGCACATAATCTACAAGGGACACTACGATGCGGGTCGCTATACACGCCTCACCGACGATGATCTCTGGACGCAGTTGGATCATCAGTGTTTCGGTAGGTAGAGCTAGTAAACCAAGGGCTAACTCACTGAAAGAAAGAAATGGGGTTAGGATAGATACTAAGTAGATAAAGAAAGATTGATAATCAACTGAACACCCTCTCTCGTTTCCTAGATCGTTCCCGCGAGCGTCGTGCCTCCACAGAGTCGGAGAAGGGTTTCCATGCCAAATACCAGGTGATCTTGCATCGTCTTGTACAGCGTCGCTGTACACTGGAAATGTATCATCGCCAGAAGCACAACAATTTCCGTAAGTCTCTAGCGAGGTGCACAGGGAACACCCTGTATCATGTGTCTATATTTGGCACAACGTGCGCGTCGCTGAGAGAGAGCTTTCCCTCTCTCTCGATCTCTCTCGCTCTCTCTCTCTCTCTTAGTCTTAGTCTTTTCCCAACCTATGTGGGTCTCCGTGCTCCGACTTTTCATGACCGGCACTTGGCATACAAGAAAAAGAAAAAAAAACCGATTAAGAAGAAAAAAACGAACTATAATTTAGTTTTTTATGTGCGGCGCCACGATCCGTTATCGAAAATAGTTGCGTTGCGTGCTTCGTAGTGCTTGGATCAGTCCACGTAGTATTATCAGCTGAGAGAAGTGCCAAAAAAAAAAAAAAAGAAGAATAGAGATCTCGTTTATTTACACAACTCAGAAAAGAAATACGCAAATGATTGGTGGGTAAACAAACAGACAGACAGACTGATAGAAACCCCGAGAGATCTTACCCCGTAACTCTATATTCCATTTAGAGCTAATATCATCGAATGCCCCGCCGGACTCGGTGCGGCGCAAGCTGGAGGAGGTCTTGAAGCTAATGCTCTTGGTCTGGGCACGTGAGAGTTTCGTCATATCGACGCTGAGCAACGGCGCGCAGGGTAATGTGTCCGGAAATAAAAGCACACAAATCATGCCGGTCATATAAGAGACACATATATATATTCATATAATCCCTAGCCCATAGACCTATAAATACAAACCGACTCTCTCTCTTTCCCTCGCAGGCGTGGACAAGACGGTTGTGGTGAAGAGCGACTCCGGTGAGTTTGGCTTTCGTATCCATGGTTCCAAGCCGGTTGTGGTGGCTGCGATTGAACCAGAGACCCCAGCGGAGAGTTCCGGCCTGGAGGTAGGCGACATTATCATCTCTGTGAATGGAGTTCAAGTGCTCGATAAGCATCACACGGAAGTGGTTAAAATCGCACACGATGGATGTGAGAAGCTGGAACTGCAGGTGGCTCGCACCATTGGTGTACTGATGCACGAGCAGCTCGAGCCACCCAGTCAACCGATCTTCAGTGGGTATCTCTGGCGGCAGAGCGGGCAGGCGAAGGGTGCGCCGAACAGCAAGAAATGGGTGCGACGTTGGTTCTCGCTGCGACCCGATAACTGTCTCTACTACTACAAGACGGAAGATGTAAGTAAAGATGTGAATGAACTAGTTCCGGAGAACCCTTCTTCCAATCCTACTGATCGTCTCATCTTCCAGGACTCTCAGCCCGTTGGCGCCATGATAATGGCCAAGCATACGGTGGACACTTGCCCGCTGGACATTGGCAAACCCTATGCCTTCAAGGTGGACTCTGGCGAGGGTATACCCATGTATGTGGCTGCTGACTCCGAGGAACTGGTCAACAGGTGGCTCAATCTGCTGCGACAGGCGGCCAATCAGGAGAATCAATGGCTGGACAAGAGGTAGGTCTGATAGAGGTCTGATCTCACTCTCTCTCTCACATCTCTTTCCATCTCCCTAGTGCACGCTGCCTGTACCAGAGCCCCGGTAGTATTTTGCGACCCGATTGCTTTGGCTATCTACTCAAATTGGGATCAAGGTGGTGCGGCTGGTCGAAACGATATTGTGTACTTAAGGATGCCTGTCTCTATTTTTACCAAGATGCAAATAGCAAAAGTGCATTCGGTGAGTCAACTCAGACAGACGGACAGACGGATAGACAGACAGACAGACGGAGAGACAGACAGACAGACCGAGAGACAGACAGACAGTCTAATTAATTACGCTTCGCATTTGTCGTATCAATTTGGTGTCTCTTTTCTCTTGGCTCTCGCCAGGCATGGCCTGCTTGCATGGCTATAAGGTGGCCTCGATGTCCGCCAATGCGTCCGGCAAGAAGAACTCGTTCGAGATAATTCCCCCAGAGGCGAAATTGCGTCATTATTATTTCTGCACCGACAGCGAAATGGATAAGAAACGGTAAGATACGATGGGAGTGAGTATTTGGGAGGTTTATGTTGATATAAGGCAACTCAAGAAAGGTTTAAGAAGATATATCTATATCTATCTATATTTATATATATCTATATATATCTATATGTATCTATAGCTATCTTTATCTATCTATATCTTTCTATATCTATCTATATCTATCTATATCTATCTATATCTATCTATATCTATCTATATCTATCTATATCTATCTATATCTATCTATATCTATCTATATCTATCTATATCTATCTATATCTATCTATATCTATCTATATCTATCTATATCTATCTATATCTATCTATATCTATCTATATCTATCTATATCTATCTATATCTATCTATATCCATCTATATCTATATATACCTATCTATATCTATCTAAATATCTATATCTTCAGCCTTAAGATTCATATTCTGTGTGTAACCCTTCTCCTTCCTTCTCTTCTCACAGCTGGATATCCGCATTGGAGTACTCCATCGATCGGTGGATCAAGTCCGGGTAACTAAGGTTAAAAACTCGATCCAGATCGGCGCTGAGCAGTCGACGTAAGCGTCGCAGTTTCAGCTACTTCATGGACTAGGCAAGGCTCGTCTAGGGCGCAGCTGGAACTCACATTAGTACGGGTACTAGGTACTACGAAAAACTAGCTCTTAAGAGATGAGATCAGATGAGAAGAAAGCAAATAAAATATATATAGCAAATAGTCCAGTATAGCAACTAAGACAAGGAATTTAGGTAGACAGACAAGAAGGCAGAAGCTGAAGGGAAAATCGGGTTCGCAAAACTATTTTGAATAGTAATAATATAATAATACTATATAATATATATATATGATATGATAGATCTTTTGGTGTGTGTATTCTTGTTATATATTATCTAGCTTACATATATATACATATATATGTATGCATACTTATGTTTAGTGAGGTTGTCTTGTTATACACGAACACACAATATACATACAAATATATATATAGCGTATTATATATTATACATAGATACTATATACAAACATATGTAGTCGTATTACCAATTGCAGCAGACCAAAACAATTGTCTCAAGTGTGTTTGAGTTCGAACTAGAAGAAAAAAACAAAAAAAAACTAAAGAAAACTGAATGAAATATTTACACAAGGCACAGAGAGTACTTCGGGAATGGGAATGATATCGAAACTCTTGACCAATTTCACAATTGATAGAATCGATAATACAGACAACTAGAACATACGATACATATATATAGACGATTTAGTAGTCTACAAATCGAAAACAAATTCATAGTAAATATTAACGGTTTTCGTCCTTATTGGAAACAAGAAGAAGAAAAAGATATAGATGAAGATGAAGAAGAATTCGCAATGGAAACTTGAGGTTTATCTTAGTTAGACACAATTATTACGATATTATATTATGGATATACTATTGGTATATTATATGTATAGCTTTTTTATGAACACAACATTGTACACGTAGCTAAGCTTATTTTTTGATAGGTTGAGTTTTTTATTGAGTGTGCGTATATATCGATCGATCGTCTGTCTGATTACAAGAACAACAAAAAAATACATAACAATAATGCGGAGAATGCTTTACGTGTATACATACATATATTATGCACTTCACGATCCAGTAGTTACTTTGTCATATATGCAATATATGATCCAAAAAAAAAAAAAAAAAAACAAATAATGCTGATTTCCTTTTTTTCGGAACAGTGTATGCGGAATTTTTGATTGAACTTGATTTACGATTACGATTATATATTTGATATATTTTAAATAGAGGATGAGTGTGGTAAATACATGATATACATAATATACATATATGAAGGCCATTTTATGTTAAATTAGGTTATGTGAGAAATGATGTGAAATGAAAATGGAAGAAAGCGAAAACCGAAATGAAATTTAGAATGAAAAAAGAAAAAACTAAATAAGAGCTTTAATTATTAATAATAAAGAATCTACCAAGAACAAACTGACAAATGCATTTAACGTGTTTCGCTGACAGCTCACAGGGCGATGCCAGATCATCAATTAGTGGAGAAGAGGTACGGCAAGGCACGGCTCGTACCTGACGAGGCGTTTCGAATGCGATCAATGAACCTGTCCTGGGCCTGGGCCTGCGCCTGGACCCCATCCACCACATACTATTTTGAGTAATTTATTTCGGATCGTAAGAGCTGCAAAATATGCACAAAGCGATCGCCTCGATCGGTAGTCGGTAGTGTCGGTAGATCGGGTGAGGTCGGGGGATCGGTTGGTCGGCTACAAGAGAAGTCAACGACTAGCATAACAATTCGCTCGCCCTATGAGACTGCTACCGTTTTTCCTCTCTCTCTTTCTCTGTTCTTCTCTGCTGTTGTTTCGCCTCTCCACCTGACTGACTTGATCTACAACAAAAACAATTTAGTTCCACTGTGCCTCTGCCACTGCCTCAGCAACTGCCACTGCCCTCGCCCCCTACTCCAGCCTTAATTATCTCTTCTCTGAGCCTTATTTCTTCTCTTTCTTCTGCTGCTTTGAGTTCTACGATTTTCCTTGCTACTTTGGAAAACAGTTGGTGGTGGTTCCTCATCATTATCGCACTCAACACGATGATCTTCTCGGTGATCATCATCGTCTTTTCTGTAGCTCGCGGGCGTTTCGTCAAGCGCAACTCCTCCCGCTCCCTCTCCCTCCCTCTACCTTTTCCCTGACGTTTCTTCTTTCTTTTCTTAAGTCTTTTAGCCGCATACCTTTATTATTGTTGTTGTGAGGTAAAAAAGGTTGCCAGACTGTTGGCCTAATGCAATTTTATGCTCGAGCAGGTAGATACGTATAGATTATCATAATAGGAAGGTGCTAGGTGTGTTCTCGGAAACCTTTCTTATTATGAGGTGTTGATAGCTTGGACGTTCTAAAAAACCTCAAGCTAGGTAAGGAATATTTTGAATATGCATACAAAATACAGACTATTTTGAAAATATATAATCTTTTTTATAGAAATCTATAAAATAAATTTATATAATTAATTTCAACTATTTATAATGCATATATACCATATATGCAGCTCATTTATCTCTCGCACACAGTTATTTTTTTCCACAACGCCCCCAATCAGCACAAGTGACACCCCGACCGACTACTTAACTTGCATATCGAACTCCCCCACACACACACAGACATACAAGGGAAAATTAGAGGCAAACAGAGGCAAGCTGAGCTGTGCAGCTGAGTCAACCGCGTTACACTCATTCGCCGCCGATTGGAAGTGAGTGAACCGCGAACCACGCGAACCTCGCGCAATGCTGCCAATGCAATCTGGCAACCCGCGCAACGAGGTCTCAGCTCAACGTCGTCGTCGCTGCCGTCGCCGTCGTCGTCGTGGTCGTTGTCTACCCTCGAAAACGGTAAGCAGTCGGTAAACAGGTAGCTCTCTAACTGACAATAACTCGTCGTACGTATGCACGTTCCCTGTCTGTCCGCACAGTCCGCACGGTCTGTCTGTCTGTCTCTCGGTCTCTCTGTCTGGCAACAGCGTGCGACTGGCGGTCGGTTGCCAGCAGCAGCAGCAGCAGTTGTTATTGTTATTCTGATTGCCTGTTGCTGTTGTTGCTTGGCTGGTTTTGAGCGCGATCTCTCTCTCTCTCTCTCTCTATCTCTGCCAGTTTACTCGCCGTGAGTTCAACTTACTCTCATGCGCTCACTCGTTTGTTCGTTAAGTTGTGCTCACGAGAGCGCACTCTCGCGCTCTCAACGCATGAGCCACGACGACGACAGCGGCTCGGCAAGTTTGGATTAGTCTTCGAGAGTTGATCGTAGTAGACGCACCTGCGCGCGCATCGCGTCGACCGAGTCACAGTGTAAATTGTAAACGTATGTGTTTGTATTGGTAACCAGGCGCTTGCGTATGTGTCTGTGTATGTGTGTGGAAGTGGGGGAAAAATGCAGGCACAGTGAACTTGTTGCAACTTGTTGTTGTCCCCCGCTGAAAAGCGCTTTTCAAGCGTGTCGTCTACGTGTGCGAGTGCGACTGAGTGTGTGTGTGTGCGCGCGTGCATGCCTGTGTGTGTGTGTGTGAGTGAGCGTGTGTGGGAAGAGTTTGGGACTACTTGAGGAGCGAATTGGTAGCTGCACTGGCTTCAGCTCCTATTTCAAACAAAATGTAGAAAAACACATTTCAGCTGCCGTATCTCGTTCGCCTGCCTGCCTGCCTGCTCGCTCTTTCGTTCATTCGTTTGCTACGTTCATTCGGTTCGTTGAGTTCGGTTCAGTTCGGTTCGCTTCGTTCGTTGCGTGTTGTTGTTACTGTTACTGTTTTTATTTTTTTTGGCTTCGTTCGTTTGGCTGGTTTTGTACGTTTTTGTCTGATTTTTTGCTCGGCTTCTCTACGTGGTTTGTGGTAGCTGCCGCTGCTGCTGCTGCTGTTGCTGCTCCCGTAACACCCGCGCGACCGCGCTGGCGACTGATCGTGCCGTGATTGTATCACGCACACACAAGCGCGTCAACTAACTGTTCGTGTGCGTGTGCGTGCGTGTGTATGTGCAGCTTATGTGTTTTTGCAAACCAGCATAATTTAACTGTGGAGTGTGTCGCATAAAATTACAAAACAAAAATAAAATAATATTATATTTTAATATAATTCCAAATTCCTTTGCAGTTTAAACAAAACAAAACCCTGATAAGAAACACAGCAATACAAAAACAAAATACGCACAAAAATAAATCACAAAAAAACTAAATCAAAGCTGAAACTTAAAACTTGTTCACACACATCGAAGATTTTTGGGAATATTACGAAGCTTGAGAGTGCCGCAGGCGCACTACGTAAAAAAAGAAACATTTTGCTGGTAAGTAACGCCCTAACAAAATACCTAAACACGCAGATACACTGAGAAAAAAAAGCAGACACACATAGCAGATTCCACAGCACACAAAAAATTCCGCAGTTTCGCGTTGTTTTTGTTTTTTTTTCTGTTTTTTTTAGGGTCTAGCTAATTATTTTCTTTTTATTTTCGCTTTGGCCAAAAGCAAATCACGGCGAGTAACGAGTAGGCAGAAAGAGAGAGAGAGAGAGAGAGCGAGAAAGGAAAGAGAGAGAGCAAGCAGCAAAGTAAATAAAAAAAAAACAACAGTCCAAAACCTGCTCCAAGCGAGCACGCACACTAAGAGACTCTCACACACACACACACACACGCACAGCAACGTTGGCGGCTTCTCCACACAGTTGGCGGTTTTTTCCTTCTTTTTTTTTGGGGCGACTGGCGGCGGCTGCCACTGCCGCAGCGGCTTCCACTACAACTGCTGCATGTGCCACTGTCATTGCCACCGAACTCAGTGTGGTGCCTGCTGCTGCTGCTGCTGCGCGCTGCGCTGCCTGCGTCGCGTCGCTTCGCTTCGCCTTGCTTGCGCTTCCATTGACAGGCGGTCGCCTGGCGCTCGCCTTCGTGCGCGGCTGCGAGTTCGGCTCGGCTTCGTATTCGGCTGCGTGCTGGAGTTCATGCTCAGCTTCGTGCTTGGAGTCGTGCTTGGAGTCGTGCACGCAGTCGATCTCTGCTTCGTTGCGAGTTGAGCTCGCGCTGGAACCTTCGCTTCGGAATTTTTTTGTCTGTCGCTTTTGTTGTTGTTTCTGCTGCCGCTGTCGCTGCTGTTGGCCGTAAACCAGTTCACTTGTAGCCAGTGCCAGTGGCCAGCAGCAGCAGCAGCCGCAGCCGCAGCAGCTCTCAGCCGTCTCCACTCTCGACGTGCTCAATTTGAATCCGGTTTTTTTGGACTTGGTCGACGTCTTGGCCATCGCTTGCCAGCTTGGCTTTTTGGCTTGCCGCGCGCTTTAATTGTTCAGAACGTGTGTCCAAAGAGGAAACGCAATTGCCGCAAGCTTCTGTTGGGTTTGGTGCCTGTCCCCCTGTCCCCGTCCCCGTCCCCCGTCCCCTACTGGCCCCTACCCCTATGCCAGCTGCCTTGGGTACGGCTCGACGCAGCAGTGCTTCAGTTTCGGATCGTCATCTACATCTGCAGCATCTCTTTTTGTCTGTTTTCCTTCTGATTTCTTTTAAATGCTTTAGTTTAGTTTTGCCTGTTTTCTTTCACTCACTTTTTCTATACTGTTTTTTTTTTTGAAAAACGCCTCCCGCGCTCCCACAGTCTCGAGGTTCCATTCGGGGTTCCATTCGCTGCGGTTCTATAGAGCCATTGGGCTTTTGTTTCGCTCGACTGGCGACCGAAACCTCATCGAACCGAACCCAAAACTCTCTAGGGAGCAGAGGTGGAGGGAGAGCAGGGGGGCCTTTTCAACGTTTGTTTGTTTATAGAGCCCCCACTTGATTCCCCAATATTATTTAGCATAAGAATGGGCACATTAAACTTTATTGCAGTGTAGTATTTCTGGGTGGGTTTTCGTTGCAACGGATGCGGTAGTAGTAGTTGGGATAGATATACCCCATAAATGTGGAAAAATAGAGCTCTATAAAAAAGACGAAATTAATTAAAAAATCAATGTAATTAAAAGCCTCTAAACGACATGGTAGAAACAATAGGCGACACTAAACCAGAGCTCCATATAAAGCTCTCCCTTCCCAAAATAACAATGGCCCAAAAAATTGGCCATAAAAAAGCTAAAGCTATAGCTATTTTTTTTTTATTATTATTAACGGTTTGACGCTTTGCTGCCACGCCCATTTCGGCACGTGTATCCGTTTTAACTGGCGCTTGATAGACTGGACAAGTTTTTCTACTTCATATACCAACCATATCATCTATCCATCTATTTTGTATTTCCGATCCGATCGGTTGATGAAATTAAATTCTCTCTCTCGATCGTTTACAATATGAATAAATTGTGTGGGGAGAATTGGAATTGGCAGATCGCCGTGCCATGAATTGAACCATGATTGGGAATTATCGCCATAGGCACAATAGATCTCTTCACACTGAAGAATGAGCGAGGGAGAGGGAGAGAGAGAGAGGAAGGGAGATCGCCTGAATAGAACTCGTCGTAAGCAGCATGAAAAACGATCGGCTTAAAGAGATTAGCATGTTGAACAGTGTAGAACAAATGGCATAAGGAAGAAAGACCCGAAAAAAAATAACAGACCAAAACTCGACATGCAAGAGTCAGAAAAGGAGAAACGGTAATAATTTTCAAGATTAAAGATTAACTCATAAATTTGTAGATTAAATAAGTAGAGTTCCCAATACGATTATCAAACTCCCACAGTTTCATATTATGCTAGGTAAAATTGAATTAAAACTGAGCTGGGAAACTTAATTTAAAAAGGGTCTTTTGTAGGTTAGTCAGAGAAGATATCCATACTACGAGGATCTAACTCACCGAATACCGATCAAAGGAACTAAAAAGAAGATTTACCTTCGTATACATATAAGCTCCATTTGTTTAAAGAGGAATTTCTTGACCTTAAGTATAGAAGCTGAAAAAGAAATGATGGAAATGCCGAAAAGTGTCGGAAAACAGATTTTTTTGTACTTCCCCTCAATATTTTAGAAGAATAAAACAAACAGTTTCGGAGATCTGTGTAAATCAATTGCCTATGTTTCGAAGACTTTGAGTAGATACAAGCTAGACAAGTTACCTTACTATATTTTAAGCTAACAAGAGCATGATGGTACCCTTATATCACAGATTTGAGTGTCTTTCTGCATGTCAAGATCATAGTTTGATCTTGAAGATCGTTGCTCAAGAAATATGCCAATTTTCGTTTGTATTTCTTAATAATCGTAACTTATCTAATATGCTATATAGTATACTCATTTATAATTCAAACTTGATGATCAGAAATAAACACCGTTTCGAGCAATTCTTCTACTTTTCTTAGACAATTCTTGCAACTGATGATCATATTACAAGGATTATGTTAAGTTTTAGTTATATATTGATCTTGTAAGATATGATCACCCTATGAAATATGTTAGTTTTCGTTTATCTTCTAAACTTGCTGATCTCTTTTTTCAATTCTTCTGCACTGAAAGCTCTTCTAACTTAGTTCCTGCAACTGATGCTGTAATATGGCGATCGTTATAATTACAAATGATGTTTTTCAATTTAAAACAACAAGCTAGGTAATCGCTCGTTCTCTCTCTCCCTTTCTCTCACTCTCCTGCTTCCTCCCTTCTTGGTGCAGCTGCATTTTGAGCCCATAAAACTTCATTAGCAGTTTTTAGTTCTTGCCACAACTTGCAACATGGCCAAGGGAATTAGCCAGGCTTTCAAATTAATGACGCTGCACTTGCGCACATGCACAGAGCAACAGAGAGAGAGAGAGAGAGGGAAAGGGTGAGGCAGAGAGGGGGACAGGCAGTGTACTATGTGTAAATCGCATAGATATTAATCAAGAAAATTATAGACACGCAGCCAGGATCCCAAGGCAGCTACAAAAAAGCCTAGAGATTTTAATAGCTTACCCAACATAATCTGCCATCTTGAGGTTTGTACAGATTAACGTACGTATATCGTACATGGTATATCATATATGGTATATGCTATATGGTATATCGTGTGTAGCTGAGGCTGCGGCAGCAGGCACTACTATATAATTATAAGTTGCTTAGTGCTCTTCCCTCTTCTTCGGCCTTTTTTACCCTCTTCTCTTTCTTTCCCTCTTCTTTTCTGTTTGATTATTAGCTACCTTCGCCTGGGAGACTGCGACGGCGACTGAGCCTGGCCTGAAGGGATTAAAAACGCAGAGAGACCCGATCGTATACCCTGACCCTTTCATCTGTCTTGGCATGTGTTGTTGTTGTTGTTTGTTTGTTGTTGTTGTTGTTGTTGTTGCTTTGAGTAAACTGAAGTAGAGTGGTCCAAGCCAGCGTTATAGAGGGACAAAACTTCGTCTCGTTTCTATACAAATATTAAATCCCTCTGCGCAGCTGTGTATGTGTGTGAGAGTGTGTGCCTGTGTGTGTGTGTTTGTATATTTTTCTCTGCTTTTTTATCAACTGCTTTGAACCTTTTTTTTCCACTGGCTATGGACGCGTCTGCTGGTCTCTTGGCCCGTTTGTTTACAGAGATAGAGGGAGAGAGAGGGAGGCGGGGCAGAAGGAAAGAGAGAGGTAGAGAGAGCGTGGTGGAAAGAGTGGTAGAGATTGTGGGAGAGAGGCAGAAAGAGAGAGGGAGGGAGAGAGAGAGTGGTAGCGCGCTGCGACAGGCAGCGAAAAGTGGCAGCCAAATTGCTCCTCGATATCTTTTATTTTCTTTGCGTAGTTGTTGTTGTTGTTGTTGCTCTGGCTGCTTATTATTATTATTATTATTTTTTAACCATTTTTTATTGTATTTACACACACAGAGAGAGACACAGACACATAGATTAAGCCTTTAGCTTCATGTGCCGAGCAACCGTTTGCGCAAACGTTGCCTCGCTATGCCCTCTCTCTCTCTCTCTGTATCTACACAACGCACTCTCTCTCCCTCTCTTTGTCCCACTCTTCCTTTCCCTTTCCCGCTCAGCAGTACGTGCAACGTTGTCGACTTCGCATTTTGCTGATGATGTCCATTATTTACATTAATTTTATTTGTTTTTCTTATTTGGCTTGACGTTTCAAAAGTGCCGATGTTTCAGTAGATAATGAACGAGGAAAGAGTGAGAGAAAAGAGGAAGGGAAGAGGGCGAGAGGGGAAGAGGCAGAGGCAGGGTAGTCACAGTCGGACAGTTAGACAGTTGCGACAGCTCAGACATATTCAAACAGACAGACGAGAGACAGTCATAAATGCATAAGTGAGTAAAAAAAGTATACACGAACCTAGAAAAAAAACGGAGAAAAAATCCAAAACGGGTTACCTTTTTTTTCGAGGCTACCCGAGATACGTATCTCGTGTGTGAGATATGATTGGGCATGGCCAGGGGATTATGGAGCGCATGATGAATAATGCGGGGCAATTGCTCAGGCAAGGGAAAAATACCGTATTTGGGTTGTGAGAGAGAGAAAGAGAGATTTGCTTAGGTTGAGATAATTGAAGGAAGCTGATCACGTTTGAATAAGCTGAATATATCGAAATTTATTATATAGAAAACAGAAACAGATGTAATATGATTTATTGCACACTCAGAGCTAATGGAAACTTATGGAAAACTGTGATTAAATATTTTAAAGTGTGATTTTAATGTAAAAGTCGTGACTACACATTGTTTTGAACTATTGAAAGGGTTTTTTTTAGTACGGTTATTTAGTTAGATATAGAACTTATTTATACCTTACTATCTTACATACATTTTCCACTACGAGTTAAGGTTACTTGAGTTATCAAAAAGATAATTAAATATTATATCATTTATCACAAAAAAAAGTACACGGTTTTTATAGCCTACCACACACACGCGCTTATAGAGCACCCCAAGAAAACACTTGTTACGGCATGTTCTTTTAGTATCCCCAACTATAAACCAACTATCTAGCTAGCTGTCTCTTTCTCTCTCTCTCTTTCTTTTGAATATATCTAATCTGACAGCTTGTCCCTCTCTCTCTCTCTCTCCCTCCCCCCGTCTCTGGCACGTGCATAGCACGCCACGATTTTCCATTCTCTCCCCTTCCCCTCTGAGATCTCTCAAGGTAGAAAGCAAAAAAAAAAAAAAAATGTCTACTGCCATGATGCAGCAATTCTGCATAAAATACTATATAAATACTGTCTTCAGACAGGCAGAAAAATACTAAAAAATCACGATGTCAAAACTCATTTGAAGAGTGAAGAGTGAAGAGGAACATTTACGGCAAATGATAAGGCAAAACTGTCATTGCAGACGGGAAGAGAAGAAGACACGGTAGACTGGCTGACTGGCTGGAAGACTGCAAGACGCAGAAGACTCAGAAGACTGACAGAGAAAGGCAAGTGGGCTGCAGGGAGGGAGGGCGGCTTGAGGGGGGGTTTTAGCAACTGGTTATAAGACATTCAAATGAGGCAAGTCGCATGGAACGATCGTCATTATCATTATCAACATGTTGCCTCCTCTGTCTCTGTCTCAGCCTCTTCTTCCTTCTCTTTGGCTGTCATTATTATCGTGATGATCACGTTCCAGATGCAAAACCCCAAGCGCTTATCCCCTTCTCTCTCCCTCTCTCTCTCTCTCTCGCTCTCCCTCCTCACGCTACCAGAAGCCGCTGAAGCCGCTCCTGTTGCGTAAATCCAGTAAGCAGTAAGAAGCGACTCGCTTGAGCGGATCGGCTTCTCCTCGCCTCGCCTCGTCTCGTCTCGGATTGCGCTTCGGCTGTGGCTTCGGCTGTGCGCAGGGGTGGGTAGAGTAGCGTGGGGGTGGGGAAAGGAGGGGGACAGCCGCTTAGTGCGCTTAGGCTACCAGTTGCAGTACGTATTGCTTATCTCGCTCTCTACCTACCTGCGTGCTTCCCTCCCTCTCTCCCTCCCTCTTTTGCTCTCTCACTCGCTCTCTCTATATATAGCACTGTGTCTGTACATGTGTGTGTGTGTGTTTATATCGCACTACTGTGCTGTGCCGTCGCTTACTGACTCAGTCAGGTTTTTTAGACGCACAATCTTATCTAACCTGGCAGCGTCGACAACTCTGGCAGCGACTGCGACTCGTTTCAGTTTAGTTTCACTTGCCGCCGTCGCGTTTGCTGATAATAACAAAAAAAAACAAAAAAAAAACCTTAAAAAAACTAAAAAAAAAATCGTATGAAAATATACAAGTGGAAAAAACTCGAATGAGGTAGCTGCAAATGCGCAAATACCCTTTAGTAGGCGCAGTTTAGAACACCCTGTGCTTCAAAAATATAATGCAAAAAGTGTTGAAAAATAAATGAACATTAATCAAAATAAAAAGGATTATAACCGGAAATAAGTAATAAAAGCATATATCAGCAAATATAGAACTATGTCTATAAGAAAGTTGATACATTACTGATGAGCTAAATAGGTACACATCATGTTTCCTATAAACAAGGAATAATATAAATTATTTAATATTATTGAAAGTATTTTGCAAAACTCCTAGTTGTGTTTTAATTATATTTATAAACATTTAATAAGAAAGATATGAATAGTTTTCCATCAAAAGATCACTCTATAAATGAAAAGAATCATACGAATTTAAAGATATTTTCTATAATAAATAAAAGACTCTTTAATGAGTTTAAATAACTTTTTTAAGCATTTTAAACAAAAAATAGGAAAAAGATCTATATATTTATGCCAATCAGTAATCAATCAATGCGCAATCAATCAAGCGAATAAGTGAAACCTTTTGCCAATTTAAACACAACATACCCCGTTCTGGGAACCCTTTGTGGCTACAGGGTATGGGGAAATACGAAAGGGGAAAAAAATAAAGCATTTATTGGACTTGACTCGAGCAATTAAGATAAGCCTCGTAGAGCCCCAATAAGCCGTAACAATTAACACAACATTTGACTAATTGTTATTTTGTCTCCCTCTCTCTCTCTCCCCTCTCTCTTTCGCAGCTGAAGGTCTCTGACGGCATGTGAGTGAGCCCACAATGCCCACGGACAGCACAGGAGGAGGCGAGGGCGGTGGCGGTGCGATTCCCATGCTGCGCGCCTCTCGCATGGATCAGTTCATGTCAACGGTAGCAGCGGTGGCTGCTGCAGCACAGAATGGTGGCAACTCTGGCTCCAGTTCTGGCGCTGGCAACGGCTCGAACTCCGATGGCAACGGGGCGGGTGGAGCGAGTGATTCGAGGAACTCATCAGCTAGCAGGATCTCGGCAGCAGCAGCTGCCTATGAAACACACGTGGCCTATCAGCAGCATCTCGCCGCATCGGGGCTGCATGGCGGACCCGGACATGGTGGACCCGGTGGTCATCGGGAAATCTCCGCCTTTGTGCCGGTACTGCCCACGCAGAAGGGACGACCCGGCAGCAATTCCAACTACGAGATCATTGCCATGATGGCGGATAAACGCAAGGAGCTGGCACTGCGTGAGGCTGCCGCCGCGGCTGCCATGCTGGGACGTGGCGGACCACCGGGTGGACCACCGCCTCCGGGTGTACTCTATGCACCACCACCACCACCGCCATATCTAACGGGTCCGGGTCCATCACCCACCGGTCCCGGCAGTTTTCCCTTTCCACCCGGTGCCGCTGCAGCGGCTGCGCTCTTCCCACCCGGCCTGGCGCCCGGCATGCACGCCGGCCTCGATCGACGCCTGCTGCGCGCACCTGGACGCGCCTCCAGGCCCAAGAAGCAGTTCATCTGCAAGTTCTGCAATCGCCAGTTCACCAAGTCGTACAATCTGCTCATCCACGAGCGCACGCACACGGACGAGCGTCCCTATTCCTGTGATATCTGCGGCAAGGCATTCCGGCGACAGGATCATCTGAGGGACCACAGGTAAGCAGGGCGGGTTTGCCACGGGAGGGGACACTATGGGGTAAGGTTGGGACAGCCAGCAGGCCAGCAGGCGTGTCGGAGCTGGTAATTGCTGGCATGCCTTGTGGGGCAGCAGGAGGAAGAGGAAGAGAAGGAGAAAAGCAAAAAGCTGCAAGAATTTGCTAGCTTAGGAAAGGCGACGTGTAAATACCCTAAGAAAGCTGGAAAGGTAGAAAGATATACGAGAGTTTTGGTTAAGAATATAGAAGCTTATGATATAATTTGAAGATGAACTTGATATATGATCAAGTAGTATGAACTATATTCAAACCTTACTTGAAGTAAAGTATTATATTAATGAGTATACCGAACGATCTATGAGTATTTAATATTTCTTGATTTTTTGAAATACAGTCTAGTACAAAATAAAGTAAAGCTCGTCTTTAAAAGGTATATTTGCCATTTAAGGCAGAAAAAAATAAATCTTTTTCAGTTATATCTTGACAAATCTATAAAAAAAGAAAAAGAAAGAGGTCTTTTGTAAAATCAAGAAAAAGTATTATAAAAGTATCAAAAGTACTAGAAATTCTTACAATATCATAAGAAATATCTATCTATAGTATTGTAAGACTGGATCACGCCCAACTGCCTGACAAAATCAATTGGCTCGCTGCGACAGCTTGGCCAGGTTAGTGTAGAGAAGAGAAACACAAGGCAAAAGACAGAGTTAATTAACTTTGTTGGTTTTCAATGCAGAGGGGGGAGGGGGGCTAGAAGGTGTGAGAGGGAACTGTATATGGGTACGGCTATAGATAGGGGGAGCAGTAGAGGGAGCAGGGTACTGAGACTGGGTACTGAGCACTTTATGCGGGGTACTCGCTGCTGGGAAACGGGCACCAGCAGCAGCAGCAGGTTGGACCCGGGCTCCTCCAGCCACAGCCTCCCCCTCCTTCTCTTGTGCTGGTGTCTTGCCTGTCGGAGAGGGTTCTGTTCTGTCTCTTTTGATCGTTCGGTTTCGGTCCATTTGTCGTTTGTTTGCTTTGCCGCGAGGCTAATTCTTTGGTCAGAGAGAAAAAGAAAACAACAACAAAAACAAAAAAACTGAAGAACGAAAGAAAAAAAGAAGGCGAAGACGAAGAAGAAGAATCTCGGTGCGCCTCGAAGGCCCCCGGGCATAAGGCAGGCAGACAGGCAGCAGGCAGGCAAGTGGAGACCCAACAAAACTCAGATCCAAAGCCGAGAACCAGTTTTCCCCCCTCCGCTATCTCTCTCTCTCTCTCCCCTCTCTCTCCCCTCTGTCTCTTGCTCGACAGCAGCAGCTGCTGAGGTTGCGGATGCTGCGACTGTTGCTGCTGCTGCTGATGTTGCTGCTGCTGCTGCTGATGTTGCTGCTGGTCCAACAACAAGTGGACGCCATTTCAAAGATGGCTGCCATAAACATAAAATATATCAGCGCACTTTATCTGAGCCGCAGCAGCAACAGGCAGCAGCAACAGGCAACAAGGCAGATAATGCCGCCCGAAGATAACTGTCAACTCGAGCTACCAACAACAGCTACCACAACAACTCGACAACACCCACATCAGGCATAAGAGAAAACCCAAAAAAAAAAAAACAACAAAAATTACAGTAATTCATGTAAATCGCATTACAATATGCCATGTTCCATATGAGGCCAAAGTGCTGTAATTATATCGTAGAAATTTCAGCTGCAAGATCTATAAAAGTGAAGTTAAGCAAGCATGAGAAGCGTAATAGATTAGTATAGAGTAACATAATAATAGTGCAGATGATAGAAGAGGATCTTCAATTTAGCATTTATAGATTATAATGAGAGTAATAATAATAGAGCTTAAAATTTAATGAATATTATTTGAAACTGGAAAAATAAGGAAAGTGAAGTAGAGCCCTAAAAATGGTGCGTCTTAGTTGATACTTCTACTTTTTAAATACTATATATAATACTCGCTGATGGGAAACTTGCATTTACGTGTATGTTGAGAAAACCATTTTCTTTCATGCACACATGGTATATTCATTTATAAAAAGCGATTAAACTTGGAGATCGAACAGTTTATGAGTTAATCTCTAATTTGGTATATATCCTTTATGTTAACTATACAGAAATATTATCATTATATACATAGAAAACTTTACTTTGTCTTGCGTTGAGACAGTCACTTTATCACCAGATTGTACAAGAATCTATAAATATATATCAAAGAAAATTTAAGTTTTTGTTAATAATATCGATAGATTATACCAGAATATATATGTATATATGTCGCTAAACGAAAATAAATTAACCACCCAATTTCTCTCTCTCTCTCTCTTCCTCTCTCTCTCCCTGTCTCTCCATACCACCCCCAAAAAACACAGGTACATACACTCCAAGGAGAAGCCATTCAAGTGCACGGAATGCGGCAAAGGCTTCTGCCAGTCACGCACCCTGGCGGTGCACAAGATCCTGCACATGGAGGAGTCACCGCACAAGTGTCCCGTCTGCAGTCGCAGCTTCAATCAGCGTTCGAATCTGAAGACGCACCTGCTGACCCACACGGATCACAAGCCCTACGAGTGCTCCTCCTGCGGCAAAGTCTTTCGCCGCAATTGCGATCTGCGGCGACACGCGTTGACGCACGCCGTCGGCGAGGTGAATAGCGGCGACTATGTGGATGTGGGCGAGGAGGATGAGGCACGTCATTTGCAGAGTGGCGATGAGGAGGATTCACTGTTGGAGGTGGATTCACCGCGACAATCGCCAGTGCATAATCTCAGCGAGAAATCGGAGAAGGATGAGGCAGATCGCATGCGATTGAAGCGCAAGGCAACCGATGGTGGCTACGAGCACGACGACAGCGAGGAGGAGTACGATGACTATGACGAAGAGGAGGAGCTACACGAAGCCGGTGCACTGGATTTGGCTGAGGATGAGGATCTCGAGGCAGAGACGGAGGAGGAGAAGGCCGAGGCGGCATTGGTGGCGGCACGCTACAAGGCACGCGAGGCGGCAGGGCGGGATGGCGGTGGTGCCAGCACCAAGCCAGAGCGCCAGGGGGTTACCCATTGCCATCACGAGGGCGGCGAGACATACACGATGAGACCGCACGGCGAGAGGCCGCTGGAGGAGGCGCCACTAGCTACTCCTGCTGCTGCTGCTGCTGCTTCCGTTGTGCCGCCTGTCTCGTTCATGTCCAGCTTGCGCTATGCACCACCATCGGGTGCAGCAACTGGCGGGCCACCGCCTGGAGTAACACCTGGTTCCCATCTACCCCATGCGCATCTCCTGCCGCCGCCCGGCAACGCAGATCCCTATTTGCCCATGCTGCACGTGCGTCGCGATCTGCATCACAAGACGCTCAATCTGAGCAAGGCGGCAGCACCACCACCTCCATCGACCGCAACACCACCGACCATTATCACCAATCCCGGTCCTGGTCCCTCGGAACCAACGCGTCCGCCCTCGCAACCACTGCACTCGCCCCACGAGGCAATGCCCTCGTTCCTGGGCTCGATTCCGGTTCGCAAACGCATCTTACCACCACCGCCGCCGCCGCCATCGCTGACAACGGTGGATCTGGTGGAGCATCATCATCATCATCATCAGCGTGCGTTTATGGAGAATCAGAGCATGTACGCGCTGAACATGTCGCGACATCCACCCAGGCAGCTGCTCTGTAAGCCGCCGCCCACAACGCCGGAGACAGAGCGACATGAAAAGGAGGTAGCACCGCCACCGGTGCCACCTGCGGCACCACCTCCGCCATTGGTAGTGCAAGCGGTAATACCACCAGCTGTGGCTGCACCAGCTCCACCACGTCGCACAGGCTTCAGCATTGAGGATATAATGCGACGCTGAGCGGATCCAAGGAAGAATTGAGAGTTTTTTAGTAGACTAAGCAAGGATCGGAAAGGGTGGAAGGATTAACCGTAGAAAAGGATTGGAGCGGAGAATTGGAAAAGAAGAAGAAACCAGGTGAACCCCTCCTGGGTTAGGCATTTCCCTGGAGAGAGATCCTTCCGTTGGCTAGCCCTCTCCCTAAGACGAAACTCACCCTGGGTTAGACTTCACTCTAGAAGAGGACTGCTTCCTGGGTTAGGACTTCTCCCTGAGCTAAACCTCTACCTGGAGTAGGCCCAGGGACTACCAGGGACTTCAAGATCCCTCGTTGGGATGAATCCATCTACGCTACGCGCTACTTAGCCATAAGCGCATGTTTTAGTACATTTTAGTACAATGAGTAATACCCATTTAGTACATAAGGCGCGTGCCACAGCAAAGGATCGTGCAACATGAAGGATCATGTGTATTTAGTACATACGATTTAGTACAGCCCTAGCTACTAACTAGCTATACATTTAGTACATAAAGGATCCCTAGTGGGGAACCAACCTACCAAGTGCTTACAGTGCTCTTAGTACACTATCTATTACCGAGAGAACTTTTAGATCATCTTAGTTATACTATATAATGCGAGAGTCTATCGATTAGTTTAGGCCAACACTAAGTGTTGTTGTTGCTCTATAAGAAGAAGATGTAAGAGTAGTACAAGAAGAAGAAGAAGAAGAAGGAAAAGAAGATAAACAACTTTAATTTATGTTTAATGCTTAAGAGAGATCATTATTGTATCGCGGAAAGGAAAAAGGTTGAAAGAGAAAGAGGAAGAGTAAGAGAGAGCGTAGAAGTAGTGCCTAGACATAGAGTTCAACCCCAACATTCCAGTTACAATTTATCATAGCCTTAATGTTTAGTGATCTTAAGTTTTTTTCCCCTAGTTATAGACAGTTCTGCTGGCATTCCATGGTCTTCCTTTGATTTCAAATGAATTTTGAGAAAAATACATAAGCTATAGAAAGATATACAATACAATATACCATACCGTATATATTTAAATAAAGTTTGCATTGAAATTAATCGAGCGTTATTTCTGGAAGGCGGAGGAGGATGAATCACAATCACAATCAAGCCCATCAATCAAGCAAGCGTCTCAGCCTCGTCTCGGAATCGTACTTCAGGCACGTTTCGCATAGACATTTTGTGGTTTTTATTCAGAGGGGGAGAGGAGTGTGTGTGGAGAGTTGAGGGGGGCGGGTACACGCCTTGCCACGCACAATTCCGCATTCGATTCCGATGGAAGGTCCCTCGGTTCCCCGAATCGAGTGTTGCACTCGAACACGTAGAAAGTTCAATTAATGCGGCACGTAAATTGTTGTCATCATCAAAGAGCAAAAGGAAACTTTATAGAGTAGGTGCCAGTGTCGACACTGACGCCCATCCCCCTCCTTAAATGTTGCACTATAAAACTGTTGTCGGAAAAAGTACAAAAATATTATATACGATGACGATGATAATATCACCAGTTGTCGCCACCGCGGCACGTGATTTGCCTGCAGAAAATCAGTTCGTGCATGATGCGTGAGAATGGACAGAAAAATTGCCTAAGATTTCTTTGGAGGAAGTTGCCAACGGGAGATATGAATTGAATTAATAAAAAGTTTTGTTTTTGCTATAAAAAATGAGGTGGAAAAAGTTTTCAAGGCTGCGTGAATTGAGTGACTAAAAAAGGAACCCAAAATGGGAATCACTTCCTAGAATTAATGGTCTAAGTTAATAAAGTTAAAATGAACAAATTTCGCAATTTTGCTAGAAGTAAATAAATTGCTTAATTTTTTTTTTTTAATTTTTCTTCACAAAATAAGAAATTGTTCAAGTTTCCGCAATACTTTCAAAAGGAACTGAGAATTCTTTTGACAGCCTGAAAGTATGCAGCATAATACTGCGTGGTTTATAAAAACGTGCGCTAGATGGCTGAGACCTTGAGCATTCTCGCACGCAATTGTTTTCCCAAGCAGCTCGAAAGTATGCTACACAAAATAAATTAACATTTTTAACATTATTACTTCAATATGTTAACTAACAGCAAGCTGAAATCAGGTGAATTTCAAACATTCCATAGAACAGAGCAAATTGCAACTGTTTATTACTTATTTTTCTAGTAATTCAAATATTCGCATTTATTATTGCAACTTTTATTGTTAACTAACAGCAATGTGCTCGCCAGGCAACCGTTAAAATTTAAACTTAACATGACGCTGTTCACAGTTAACAGCCCGCGTCACTTACAGCCACTGTTAACAGCAGCAAACAACGCAACAGGTAATCGCGCAAAAGCTGTAAAAGCTGTTGCTGTTGCTGTCGCTGTCGCGCCGCTGGTGCTGTCATTTCGGCCAAGGTAACTACTGCGACTCTCGCTCTCAGCAGAACTCGCTCTCTAACAGCAACAAAAACAGCAACAACAACATGGCGTCGCTCAGTTGAGCGAACTTTGAATATTTTTGTTATGCTCGCTGGCTTGCATGCAAAGCTACTCTCAGCAACAGGAGAGACAAAGAGAGAGAGAGAGAGAGCGGGCAGAGTGTCAGCTTGACCGTGTGTGTTGGAGCTTCGCACTGCGCTCTGGCCGACTCAATGCGCTCAGAAGGTGTACGACGACGCGGCCGAGCAGACGTGTTTGTTATTTGAAGCGCTTTAACCGAAATACGTTTCGTTTGATCTCAACGGTGCTTTTGCGCTCTCCCTCTCTCTGTCTCTCGCTACCTCTGTGTGCGTGTATGTGTGTGTGTGTAAGTGTTGGATCGCTGCTTGACCGCGCCTTAAAGCCAAGCGAAAAGCGTCAGTCAGAAGTGGCCAAAAAGTGGCGCAGAAATGCGTAAATTAAATGAAAAAGCAAATGCAAAAGAACGTGGAAAGTGCAACAAGTGAAAAATTGTGAAAATTGTGAGTGTGAAAAAGTTTGCGCATAGAAAAAACGAAAAGAAGAACGCAAAGTGGCAGCATGAAAAAAAAGTGAGGTTGTGTTGGTGCGTTGCGCGCTGAGCGCGCTCTCTCTCTCTCTCTCTCGCTCTTGCTCCAACAAACAAAGTATTACCAAACAGCAAAGTTACCAATACTGGCCAAAAGCAGCAGCCAGACAAAGCAGCTCACGCACAGACACACACACACATGCAGAGACATGTCTGTGCCTGCATAAACATGTATCTTATAGTTATGTTTTGGCTTAGCAGCTTAATTAGAACATTATGAAGAAACCGTAAAATCGCGCTTATTAGTGCGAATATAAAGCAGCAGCGCGTAAAGATCACCAAACTAGTAGAAAGAGAGAGAGAGAGAGAGAGGGGAAGAAAGAGAGAAGAATTGGTAGTGGAATCTCTTGTTGCACGCTTTCGTGCTCGCCTAATTGCCAAATGCCGCTGCTTGCCAGAGTTTGCCATTTTTTTTGTTTGTTTGTGGCCAATAAACTTACCAACTGTGCAGCGCAGCGCAGCCAGCCGCAACCAGTCGACGTCAACGTCAACGCCAACGCCGACAGCGACTGCGACGCCAACTGCAGTTGCAGTTGCCATTACATTTCTGCCCGTTTCCGAACGGAAGTGGAGCGGCAGCTCGCTTACATTACTCACACTCCCCTACCTCCCCCTTCCAGCTGGAAAAGGGAAATGGAACTGGAACCGATGACGCGTTGCCCGGCAATAGATAGTGAGTGGGAGGGGGAGGGAGATAGGGGAACCGGTGATACCGGGGGTAATTAACGTAAAACGGAAGTGAGCGCTATCAATGGGAGAAGCCTTTTGGCCAAGTCAAGTGCACTTTGCGGTCTTAAAGGGTGAAGGCAACAGCGATAAGCAAAGAGAGTGAGAGTAAAAGAGAGGCAAAGAGAGAGTGAGAGAGGGAGTGAGAGGGAGGTCTATCATTTTATAGCAGACATGTGCGGCATGTGATTTGTTAGTCACCTCAAAGGCGGAGAGCAGAGAGGAATGCAAATCGCGTGAGGCTTCAAGCCGGCACTATGAATGAATGAAGATGACTAATATGTGAATAGATTCATCGCTAATAAGTTTGTGCGCATTGTATCAAACCTGCTATAAACCAGATACTATAATATAATTGAATTAATATCGCCTGAAACAGTTAAAAAAAAAGACACAATGACAGAGTGAGAAATGTTTATCAGAAATATCTTATCTATTTCTTTCGCAAACAAAAGCTAAAATGCTATAAACTTGTCTAACTGGGCGAAAATTATATATATTCCTAAAGAAAGTATCTTATCTACTTATTCTATCAGAACGCAGCTTATTTCACTTTCAAAAATTATAAATATCAATATACTATCGTCATGCTTTCAAAACAAACAAAATACCCAGGGATTTGTAGGGTTTATTCGTTTTTAGAAGCATTAATATAATAATTTAGTTAAGAGGTGAAAGGTAAAAGTTCTCAAAGAGATCGTTAAATCTGGTTTACAGATACCCTGCTGACTTTTTTCACTTGAATGAGTTTGGGAAATACAAGAAATAAAGTAATACGTAGAACCAAACTGAGTAAAACTGAATTTGTTTATCAACACGTACAGACATTATAACAAATGAAGATTATAAAGCTCACTGATCTTGCGAAAGTTCAAGTATAGTTTTATAATAAATTAAAAAGACTCAAGTGAAAGAAACAAATGAAGCTTAAAGATGATGAAGAGGGAGAGAGAGAGAGGGAGAGAGATAGAGGTGTAATCACTGCGTAGCTACAATTTACTTTCTGTCGTAGTAGACTAATTACAACCAGAGATAATTATATCTACACTAGAGTAATGCCATCAATGCGGCTATTGACCCGACTCTCACGTTAATTATTACTTTAAGCCACATTCCGCAAAATCTTTAGCAAATCTCTCGTAAAATACCTAAAATAATTCATGGGGAAGATTCATAGTATTACAAGCACACAAGAGTTTCTCAATGGGCTCTTAACTTTTGAAGCGGTATCTTATCAAATTGAGGAAATACCATCACCATCTAAACGGTTAGTCAAGATAATGCTGGCCAAAGTTGATTTGCGGGAGTTATGGCATTTGAGAAACACGAATAAAGCTCACTTACACAGAGAGAGAGAGAGAGAGAGAAAGAGAGCTTTCTGAGCACTACAGACCACTAGTGATTTCTTGAGCATGGTATAGTCATCCTCGGGGGTTGGGGAGCTACTTAGCCTTAACAAAATGCATTCCCTGTCGCAGGCAAATGCCGCAAAATGCCAAACAAAGTTAATAAACCCATAAAAAAAAGACACACAATCAACTTTTCAATGCACTCACAACAACAACACAGCAACAACAACAACACCAAGCTGCATTTACAACAACAGCGACAGCTACTTGGATAGCAGGCAGAGTTGAGTCACAGATGCATCGATAATAACGCACGCGGCCTCGAAGAGTGTCTCTGCCTGTGCACTGAGAGAAATTATGTAGCTAGTTTGTTGGCAATTTGAGAAGAAATCGAAATAAATCAAAAGATAAAAATAAAATAATACAAATAAGGTTTAAGTTTTGAAGAAAAAATTTTTTCTGCAAAATGAACAGGGGGGACCCTTACCAATATCACAACAATTTTACATTTTTCCGAACTCTTTAAAATGCAAAAACTATAAGCTATTCTATTCTAGTACTAAAACCATGAATAAAATGCTTTACCCGAAGAAAATCGTTTGATTTTTAAGAAAGTTATGAGGTGAGGAATGTGAGGATACTGGTCCTGCCAGGGGTCTGACATGTTATATTTTTAGGCGACTTTGACATGATTTTTGGACAAAAATTAAGTATCCTATAAAACAACTTTAAACACTTGTTTTATACTAATTTTGACCTCCGCAATCGATTAAAAGTAAAAGCAGGAGATTTTAAATTTTGAAAAAAAAAATTTTCTGAAAATTTTACAGGGGGGACCCTTACCAAAATCACAAAATTAAACATTTTTTTGTAAGTTTTTAAAATGCAAAAACTTTTAAGCCATTTCATTCTAGAACTAAAACCATGAATAAAATGCTTTACCCGAGAATCGTTTGATTTTTAAGAAAGTTATGAAGTGAGGATACTGGTCCTGCCAAGGGTCTTACATGTCAAATTTTTAATCAACTTTGACATGATTTTAGGTCAAAAATTAAGTATCCTCTAAAACAATTTTAAACACTTGTTTTATACTAATTTTGACCTTCGCAATCGATTAAAAGTAAAAGCAGGAGATTTCAAATTTTTAAGAAAAAATATTTCTAAAAATTTTACAGGGGGGACCCTTACCAAAATCACAAAAATTAAAAATTTTGTTGAATTTTGTAAAATGCAAATACTATTAAACCATTCTATTCTAGTACTAAAACCATGAATAAAATGTTTTACACGAAGCAAATCGTTTGATTTTTAAAAAAGTTATGAAGTGAGGAAACTCAGGATACTGGTCCTGCAAAGGGCCTAGCATGTCAAATTTTAAGTCGACTTTGACATAATTTTTGGCAAAAAACTAAGTATCCTCGAAAACAATTTTAAATACTTGTTCTATACTAATTTTGACCTCCGCAATCGATTAAAAGTAAAAGCAGACGAAATAAAATTTTTAAGAAAAAAAATTTCTGAAAAATGAACAAAATCACAAAAATTAATAATGTTGTAAAAGGCAAAAACTATTAAGCCATTCTATTCTATGGTTGTCAAAAGTCTCCAACGATTTCTTTCAGTGTATGAGCCGCACCCGTAGCTTAAGAACAGAACCCCAAAGCTGCTTTGCATATGCCATAAATAAAACCGACTTTAGTGGGGACAAAGGTGAAGAAAACTCTCTCTTTCTCTCTCTCTCTCTCTCTTGCTCTTTCTCTGTCAGCGACTGAGACAGACTTGAAAATGCTTTTTCCCCGCTACTTACCATTTTCTTCTTCTTCTTCTTCTGCTTCTTTCTTTTTGTCAGTGTCTTCGGCTCTGCGTTTACACAGTCTACGCACACGTAGCCCACAGAGAAATGAAAAACCTTTGCGCGATGCGTGCGACGCTATCAGTCGCCCCCTCTCCCTCTCTCTCTCTCTCTCTTTTACTGACTCTCTTGTGCGCGCTCTCTCTCTCTCTCGCGCTCACGACATGAATGAAATGCCTGCACATTTACAGTTACTCTACGTGGAGCCACAACAAAACAAACGCAGCGCCCCAACTGCTTAGCATGTTGTTGGCCTTTCCTCATGTTGTTGCTGTCTCTGTCTCTGTTGTTGTTGTCTCTCCCCAACGCACTCGTCATAACACAGCAACACGCTCAACTGGCGTTGCCCGTAGTCAGTCGCAGCTAACGGTTCTTTGCGTACGGACGTGTTTTTCGATTGTGAGTTGAGATTGTTGTTGTTTTGGGTTTGTAACGTTGCCAAGCTCCTTCTCTTTCGCTCTCGCTCTCCCCCTTTGTGTGTCTCTCTCTCTCTCTCTTTCTCTCTGTGTGTGTGTTGGCTTTTAGGGCCAGTTTGTGGTGGCTTATCAGAGATTGGTAACAATGCGAGAGGCCTGCAACAATTTGATACCAACAAAATCAACAATCGTTGCTTCTGTTGTGTCGAAACTCTGAGGAAAACAACATTTAAGTGGAAAACTGTGTGTGAAGAAAATAAGCTTGTGAAAAACAATCGAAACAAGCGAGTGAAAAACTAATTTTTAATTTTTTTTTTAGGCGTGAAAAATGTAATAAATTACGTGAGAGAGGCCAAGGAAATGCATGAAATAATTATAGAGAAAAAAGTAAACCTTTGTTTGCTGTTGTTATATCTATAAGCTTACTGGAAAAATAGTGAAAATTTATTTCATGAAAATAAATAAGTGATTTGTATTAAAAACAAGTGCTAAAAGTAGAAAGAAAAATTATAAATGAAGAATAAAATACAAATAAAAATAATATGATAATATAAAACATGTTTTAGGTGTGCAAGAAAAATTAAACTAAAACAAATTTAAAAAAAAAAAATGTTAAAATAATACAAAATATAATTATAGATATATAAAAAATTATACAAATCTTTATTCCCAAACAAAGTCAAATAATTTACGCCAAAAGTGTTGAATAATAAATATACATAGTGTTCTTACAAAAGTATTATAAAGTTTCAATGTCAAAGATAAAAATGAAATGAATCATAAGATATTGTGAAATATAGTATATGTGTATCTCAACTAGATTAAAATTTCAACAGTTTCCTCCCTGTACAGCCTTATTACGCGTCCCCGATAATTACTGCCATTATAAACATGATGCCTCAACATCAGCAACGATAAATCACGAACAGAATCACACATAACCTCACACTGTGTATATGATAACAGATTAATTACGCAAATATAAAAAAAAAAACAATGCACCAACATTGATGATGATGATGCGACGACATAAAACCGATTTGCTAGCACAAAGTAAACACAACAAAAACAAAATCAACAAGGAGAAGAAGAAGGAGAAGAGAAACCGACACTGCCCACCGCCCACAATTGCCCCCAAATGGGGTAACATATGCCACATGCTCCTCTCTGCCAGCCTGTTGTTGTTGCTGTTCTCCTCCTGCTGCCAACTGGGTCGCGCTCAGCAACAACAACAACAACAGCAACAACAACAACTGGAGCAGCGCTCTGAGTTCGAGGCAGTTGAGCTGCCGCAGGACAACGATATCGAATTCGCCAGTCTAGATGGCGCCACACAGTTGCTGCCAGCAACACGTCAACATGGCGTCGTAGACGTCACAGTGGCGCCACCAGCGACGCCAACGTTGCTGCTTACATCATCGTCCAGTTCCAGTTCCTTCACAGAGCTGCAGGGTGGCGAAGTGCTGGGCGAGCGCATTTTGAGGCGCAGCGAGAGCCCGTACCTGGCACGCGATGACCTGGAGGTGATGCGTGGCGCCCGTTTGACCATCGAGCCGGGCGTGACGGTGGAGTTTGCGCCCACAAAGGGTCTGATGGTGCGCGGCGTGCTGCAGGCTGTGGTAAGTGCAACAATTAATTTAACAAAATACCCTGTAGTGTCTAGTGTCTGGAATGGGGTCTGCAAGAAGCGGTTGTAAAGAGAAATAATATAGAGAGAAGACAAGGCTATGTGCGGGGACTAATTCACAAGTATACCCTGTAATTTGCAGGTTGTTTAGGGGGTTTGCGGTCTGAAGGGGGAATAGTAAGAGAAGAATGTGAAAAAAGAGGTAGTTCAGCTTAAAATAGGCATCTATGAGTGGATTTACCCCGGAATATATTATATAAATAATTATTATTTTTTATTTATTATTATTATAATAATTCAGCTAGAACTTTACTCGAGCTAAGATCATATAGAGAAATTCTTCAACTCGGTTAACTAGGCAAATAATCTAAAGGGTATCTACTAGCTGCATTCGTACACTTCCTTCTACCATGTTTACAATGTAGATCCACTAATAGGGTATCCATTCCCTACACCTCTCTACAGAGTATCTCAAAGGTCTATACCTTGTCTCGCTTCACACACTCTCCCCTTAATGAATGATTAAGCTCTATCGAGGCACCTGTTGATATCATCGAACAGGTGAGTAACAGGTACAGTTAGATAAGCTTCAGGGGTTTCGCAGTCCATGTAGAACTCACTTCACTTTTTTTTTGCGCTCTATTGACTTTTCGCCTTGATAAGATTACGATTCCGTTTGCTGGATTCACTACAGAGCGGAGCTGGCGATAAGGCGCGGGGGAACTCTCAGTGTGCCCTGCTACCCTTCTTTTTTTTTGCGGCTTGTGGTGGTAGGTTAGGGCGTGTGGCATGTGGCACATGGGTCGACAATTAGGTCAGTTGCAAGTTCATTTCCCGTTATGATTCGAATCCCCAACAATTACTCCGACTTCAAAGAGTTCTTTCCGTAGTTGTTCTTATTGCATTTACTTTGCATGTCCGCCTCGGCGTACTCCGACTCTTCCGTCGTCTGATTAAGCAGCGGTCAGAGGGTCATTCGGGGTTAATTAGATTTAAGTGAACGACGTCACATAATTGACGTATTCATCGCTTTGGAAATGGGCAAATTAGCTCGCCCAGAATTGCTACAACTCGTACTCGAACTTGGGGTTGGGTAACCCAAAAAATAATGTCGTATTTTTTGGATAATTCCATATGCAAAACTGATCGAGCTCAGGCGACCTATACCCCCTATATTCACTCTATACTCTAGTCTAGATATCTTGACCTGTCGGAGCATGCTCAGTTGAGTCTATCGTTAATTGAATAAAATTGTTTTGGTGGGCGTTTCTCCTCTCTCTCTTTCTTCCTATGTCTCTTTTTCTCAGCTCGCCTCATCATCATCATCTGAGATGAGACTACGCATAGGTGTTAATTAACTGTACAAATTGAGGTACTCACATATATGGCCAAGATCATAGCAGACGATTCTTCATTGGAAAACGAAGGCCAAACTCAAGAGAAAATATCATAATTGAAAAAACAGAAAAAAGAAAAATAATAATAATAATACACGATCTCTAAGCTATTCGTGTCGTCTGTGTGTGAGTTGGGGCCGCAAACTGAGGTGAAACGGAAAGAAAAAAAAAAGGAAATTTGCACATAAGTAGGGGAAGAGAATGGTATAAGCTTGGGGTAATGATATTGTTAAAGTGTGATGTATGGGAATTTTTTTGGACTTCACGTTTATAATTTATTTATTTCTTTTTCATTTTCTACAGGGCACACCCACAGAGCGCATTATATTAAAATCCCAAAGTAGTATTGCTAATTATAAAATGGAATTACCCGATGATCAAGAGAAGGGTATACGTCTGGTGGATGGACCCACACCCGTCGAGGGAAGACTGCAGCTGTTCCACAAGGGCGCTTGGCGTTCGGTGTGCTCCAATTCCAGAAAGTGAGTATGGATTATAATAAAAATAAAATATATAATTAGTATAGACTGGAGGCAGCTTGCATAAATCAATACAATCCATTAGAATATTAAGTCAAAAATGATGTCGTAGTTGGCTCTGAAAATTATAAGAATGCAATGTTATTTTGTTTGTACTCCAGTGTTTGTTTGATTTCGAAATTGTTTGTATCTTTATTTTTTTTTATAATTTTAACAAATCACAGATTTTAAGAATCATGCGCGAAGAACGTTTTAGAAAATTGACTCCGGAGAACGTGCCGACACCTTACCGTCTATTGAGAAGACAGAACTGCAAACAATACAAATTTCAGCTTGAAGAACCGGCTCCCAGCGTTAGACCCACAATAGATCGATGTTATCCAGAAAACACTACAAAATGGATGTTCAAAGCGTTGAAGAAATGTGGATGTAAAGATTTAGCTGCAAATTGGTTAAAAAAAGAGGAACCGATACCTGTAGTTCAACCAAAAAAAGAGAGATATGTTGATACCTATTGTAAAACACGTGATTATGTCGCAAGTCCATGGTGGAGTAAAAATGCGGATAGGACACGGGACTGGAATCAAATTTCACCCAAAGATTTGTTACGCATGGAGAATTGCAAAGAATTTGATATAACCGACTGTGAAATGTATCCCAGTGTACGTCCACCTCAATTTAAATGTGATCCGAATAGAACTGCCGATTATGTATACGGGGCTGTTGAAGACTTTGCCGTCGAGCGTGTGTTCCAAATGATCGAGGATGATGTGACCAATGTGTGGAAGCGTATTCCCAAAGGGAAAACTCTACGATTTTACGGCATTTCTTCTGAAAGCCATAAGCCAGAGGCAATTGAGTTCAACAAATTGCTATCTAAATGCATAAAAAAAGCTGGTCCCCAAATACCGAGGGAAAAAAGAGAGAAAACCGCTCGTAGAACTCGTAAGCTTCGCGGTGAGCTAATACTCGATCGTCCAGAGTTATACGAGACAGTTCAAGAAATGCCCACGGTTGTGACGAGCCTCGATTATAATAAGACATTCTGTTGGAAGTACAGTCCATGTCGCAAACGGCCCAAAGAACCTTTTGTCAAAGACCCAGCGAGGCCCACCCCAATTCCCCTCAAAACTGCTATAGGCATAGAGAAGCCTCCTCCAAAGGAAAAACACGGTCTGCGCAGAAAGCATAAGTACTGTGAACTGATTTGTAACATCCCAGAAAATGCCTGCACGGAGTTCGAATGGATGAAATACCTGTACAATCCAGCAGCATATATGGAGGCCCATAAGAAAGATCAGGAAGAAATGGAAAGGGAGTTGGAGAAATTTCGTAAAGCGGAGCCCGAAAACTATGAACAGCTTTATAAGAAACTGATAACTTGCTTCAAGAACACACCAATAGCTCCAGATAAAAAAAATGAGAAAGATTGTTTCGATAATTTAAATGGTGCTGGAGACAAAAAAGATGGAGATCGTGATGGTGATGGTAGTTATGTTTCTGAAGATGATGCAGATGCAAAAGATGATGATGTAGAGGTGATACAACCAAAAAAGAAAAGCATGCCACCCAGGCCACCTAGAATTTCGAAAGAAAAAAGACCACCGGCACCCAAACCTCCGCCACCTCCTCCACCACCACCACCTCCGATTGAAGAACCTCCTGAGGTTAAAGAAAAAACTCCTTCCATCATTTCGGATGAACCACCGCCGCCCCCTGTCAAGCCACTGAAACCCCCAAAGCCCGTGATAAAAAAGAGCAAGCTCTCGGGAAAGGATTGTCCCTGTGACTTGTGCAAGTGGATGAGACGTGGAGAACCCGAACCGGATAGCCCCCTGATAGCACAGCTGAAGCTAGAAGAGAAACGACGCAAGCTGAAGGATTACATTAAAATTATGTCCCATCGAGAGTATATCAAGTGTTGTGACCCAGAGTACCGTGCCCCGCATCGACATTGTGATGATATTGAGTGTGACAATTGCTTCTGTTGCAATCTAAGTCCCAAATTTGATAGTTTGTGCGAATGTCTAGGTGCCATACAGGACCTACAAGCGGTATTGCCTCCCAAGGCTTACCCTGAACTTCAGCATATAAGAGAGCGTATTAGCTCTAATCTAATCAAATGTGTGTAGACCAAACAAACCACACTCCTGACCTGACCAATATTATTAACACTTTTTTTTTATATAAACACATAAACACATTTTTTGATATCTGACTAATGTTTTAAACATGAAATGACGTTTTGAAATATAATTTTTTCGACTTGTTTTGCAATTGTTTTGTGGTTTTATTAACTGTGCAGGGATATTAAATAATAAGAATCCCTCGAAAATTCTATATAAATATGGGAAGAAGTTTATATAGTAGCTTGGTAACTCTTTGAATATACCCTCTGCAAGCGTATTATGATACCTTGTGCAGATAAGATAAGATTATAATTTATTTAAAATAAGTATGATGAGACTGGGGTGTCGAAAGTTTATTTTATAATATTGATATGTGATCAAATGATAGAATAATTTTAAAAATGGTTAACACAAAATATTAAAATACTTAAATAATTTTAAATTTAAAAAAAATATTTTAATATTATAGAAGTAAGAATTAATAGTAAGTAAATAATTATAAATTAAAAAAAAATTAATTTGAGTATTCTAGAAGTAAGAATATTAAAATTAATTTGTTTAAATATATAATTATTTATATTATTATAATTTTAATTTAATTTAATTTAAATTATACTTTTATTTTTAATTTAATTTATATTTGTTATTTTTTCTTTTTCTTTTTTAATATCTTTGAGTTAGCGTTATATAAATAAATAAATAAATAAATAAATATTATCAAACGATCTTTAACCCACCGAACTCTTTTCTCTCTCCTCAGTTGGACCATAGTGGATTATGGCGTAGCTTGCCGGCAACTTGGCTATCGAGGAGGACGCTTCTGGAACTGGGTAGAGAGGACGCCAGGCTATTACCCCCGTCTGCTATACGAGCAGCCCAAGTGCCATGGGGGAGAGCAGAGCCTGCTGGCCTGTGCCTGGAATACACGACAGATGGGTGCCGGATCGTGTGACTATCACAATGATTTGGGTATTCAGTGTCTGCCGGTGCATTCGGAGCCGTTGGGTCACTGGCGTGGCATTTACTTTGACAATGCGCCCTCAACCAAATCCTTGGGCAGGGATAACACAGTGTATGCTGCGAAATCGGAGTCACGTCTCAAGTATGTGGACATTATAAGGGCAGGAAATGGTGTGGGTTACAGTGCCAAGTCGGCACTGGAGGTGCAAGGGCTGCCACCGCAAATGGAACACGTGGTCATTAGTCACTCCGCCTACACAGGATTCAATAGCACCCGCCCCTGGGCAGGATTTCAGCTGCAAAATGTGACTGTACGCAAGAGCAATGGCATCGGCATCTTTGTGAACTCTAGCCAGGGAATGGTGCAGTTGGAGGGTTGCTCCGTGGTGGATAATTCGGCAGATGGCATCAAGTATGTGGGACACGATCTACGCGGCACTGAGCGCACCGATCGTGCCAGCATCTATGACTTCTGCACACTGCCCACGACCTCGGGACAAACGTATCCCATCTCATTGACCTTCTCGCAGAAATACTATGCCGGCTCGCCGAAGGAGTGCAGCAAGTATTTCTTCACGCGACCCGGCTATCTACTCACCCTGCACATCGAGCACTTTGTGCTGCAACAGAACGAGACGGCAACTGTGGAGATATTCGATGGATCTTCGCCCAATGATCGTCTGCTCTTCCAGTGGCAGGCGAGGAACTTCACCCGACCGCAGAGTGTAACTACGAGCCGGGAGAAGATGTTCGTTCGCTTTCGTGCCGATGCTCGCCGTGAGCTAAGCGGTTACTTCCGCATCACATCGGGGGATTCGGTTGCCTACGATCTGCGTGTGGCTCAATCGACGGTGGAGGACAATGGCGGACGTGGTGTGGCCATCGATAATATACGTTCCAAGCTACATGTGCATGCGAGCAGCGTGTCGGGCAATGGCCATGTGGCTGGTGTCCATGTGACCAGCGGTGCCGGCGATGTGAACATTACGAGCAGCACCATCAGCTTCAATAATGGAGCCGGTGTCAATATAACCTACTACGGTGGCAATAGGAACATCTCTCGCTCTGCACTGAGCTCGAATCGTGGCTATGGCATGGCCACCTGGTTGAATCACACCACAGATGTGGATCGCATTGAGTACATACCCTTCAATCAGACCACTGTGGTGGAGTACTCCCAAATTGGGGGTAACCTGGAGATGGGTGTGTTCCATGGCAACTATTGTCGTCCCATCTGGGTGAATATCACTGGGAACAGTTTCAATGGCAGCCAACAGAATGATATATTCGTGGAATCCTGTTACCGGCCAACCACAAATGGGCAACCCAACATGCAGCTCCAGCTGGGACACAATCTGTTCAAGCACAGCCAGGCGAATTCGATCTACCTGAGTCCCGCTCTCAATCTGCAGGGTCGGATTGAGTACAATATGTTTCGATATGGCACATATGGATGCATCTATGTGAACAACGATTACATCTATCAGGAGTTCAACTATCTGCCCACCAGGCTGCTCATACAGAGCAACTACTTCATGCGCAACAGTGGAGTACATGTGGTCTCCCTGGCACTATCCCCCTACAGCCGATCTGAGGTGCAGTACGTCCTCTTCACCCGGAACTTTGTGCGTTTCAATAATATCACGGAGACCTTTGGTCCCCTCATTGCTGGCAGCGAGGGAGGTGATGGTGCGGGACGACTTAATCCACGTTCCCGTGTGGCGGCACCTGTTGTGGTCGGCTCAAGCAATGTGGATATCTTTCGCAATATTCTACATAATCTGGATTCCGCCTATGAGATCGGTTCACAGCTAACGGATCAGAGTCAGATCATTAATGCCACCTGCAATTGGTTGGGTCACACGGATGAGAATCGCATCTATGCGAGACTCTTCCATCGCAACGATCGCTACAATCTGGCCAAGATTAATTACATACCCTATCTGCTGCATAACTCCAATCCGGGATCAACGGCCATGATCACAGTCTCCACGGTGGTGCCACGTTTCTTTCACGAGGGCAGCGATGTCATTGGCGGCGAGGTAGATGGTCAGGACATGGTGCCAGCGGGCACGTATACTGTGACCAAGGACATCAATATACGTCCCGGTGGTAAGCTAATCCTGCAGCCTGGCACCACGCTGCGTTTTGAGCCCAGCGTTGGCATGATGATTGCCGGCAAGCTGGAGGCACGTGGCCGCAGACCCGACGATATACTCTTCACGCTGAAGCGAGAGACCATCATGGGGGAGCAGAACGATACGGAAACAATTGGCTTGGACAGCGAGACGGAAGCCATTGACATGGGCACCGAGGGGCTGCCCGGAGATGGAGGTGCACCACGTATTCCGGTGCGTCTGGTGGGTGGAACTGGCGGCCACGAGGGTCGCCTACAGTTGTATCTGAAGGGTCGCTGGGGCACTGTCTGCGACTACGGTTGGAATATCCTGAATGCCGCCCTAGTGTGTCACCAGTTGGGCTACTCCCTCAATCCGCAGGACTGGCAATTGCTGCGTTCCCAATTACCAAATGCGGGCACCTCGGAGGATGTGCTCGTGGCCAATGTACGTTGTACCCCACACGATCAGGATGTGACCAAGTGCCGGGCGGAGTACGAGTTCGAGAACAGCTGCAGCCATGAGAATGATGTCGGATTGCGTTGCTATGAAGGTGCCTGGGCAGGAATACGCTTTAGCATGCTAGCCGAGCGTGCGGATCTGCAGTATGTGACGGTGGAGAAGGCGGGACTCTTCGACTATACCACAAATGCCTTTAAGCCCGCAGTGCAAATGGATCATGCCCGACACAATCTGGAGAATGTGCGTGTAGTGAACAATCTACAGGATGGGCTGGGCATCATCTACTCCGACATCTATGCGGGCAAATCGGTGAACAATATCAAGAACTCCGAGTTCTCAGGGAATCGAGGAAGCGGCATCAGCTTAAAGCAGTTGGATTTCCGGATTTCCGGTTCCATCATCAAGGATAATCGAGGTAGCGGCATTTTCCATGACGCTGTGATTGCCTCGTTGGATCAGAAGGAGATCGGCGGTTGGTTCAACATGGCCAGGGACTTCAATGCCTACGATTCGGACTATGAACCCTACCTGTTGCCCCAGGAGAGCAGCAACATCGATCTGGGAACCTTTGAACACAAGTACATACGCACCGAAGAGATGTTGGGATCGGAGTCGATAAGTCGCAAGATTATAGTGCAGTGTCCGGCTGGCTATGTCATCGGTATCCAACTGTTGAATCCCATTCATAATCTCTCCTCGGAAAGCATCAATATCCTAGATGCGCGTACCGAGAACATTCGCAGCGATCTGTGGCAGGTGAAGCGTGATCTGAACGTCTTCCCTGTGACCAGCAGCAGCTATGGCATCATTATCTACTATGAGAGTGGACTCCATGCGCTGGGCGGAGCTGTCCTTATGCTGACCACGGTTACGGCACCTGTGCAAAATATACGTAATCGCATTGTGCGCGGTCCAGTGCCAACGCTGAGCATAAGATCGACGCGGATACAGAAGAATCTGCGGGGTATTACAGGGTATTACTACAATCGCTATGTGGGCGATAATGGGGAGTATTACCTGCGTAAGGCAAATGAGTCTATCAAGCTGGTGAACACGGAGCTCAGCTACAATGAGCGCGAGGCCATTCTGATTAAGTCTCCCTTCTGGGATGTGATCTCGAGCAACCTGTCCGAGGTTACCCTGCACATAAATGGTTCACTGATCACCCAGAATGGTCATGGTATACGGCAAGTGTCAAAGGATTTGCGCTCCTCGAACAATCTCTTCCATTATGTGCTGCAGGATACGACGGTGGAGCAGAACGCCCATGGTGGCTTCCAGGTGGCATTACCCTATGTCTGGCAATACAACGAGAACTTTACACACTCGATTTACTTGGGCAACAGCACATGGCAACGCAACAAGAACTTCCACATTGGGGTCTCCGGGCACTATACGGTATTCAATATAACCTCCAATGTGTTCCAGGATAACAATTGCCCGGGGGCACTGATCACACTCGATGGCATGGAGAAACGTCTGCGATTCGATAATAATCGTTTTGTGAATAACAATGCCAAGTTCCTGTTGCTCTTCAAGGCGGACAGTCTGAGCGAGATCATTGGCCAAGTGCCGGCAATTATAGAGTACAATACCTTCAGAGGGAACAGTATAGTCACCATGGCGGCCGACTATAGACACTATATGCGAGCTGCAAGACGTATGCGGAAACAACATCGACTTCCCAGTGCAGTGATCCGTCTGGATGGGATTCAGAATGTGCGACTTTATCGCAATCTGATTGCGGATAATGATATGGATTATAATCTGGTGGCAGGTGTGAGATCCGCCCGCCTGAACAACTACTTCCAGGCCACGGAGAACTGGTGGGGTGCCAAGGATATTGGATATATCGAATCGAAGATCTTCGATTTCGATAATTGGAATGATCATGCGGATGTGATCTATCAACCGTTTCTTATCGAGGATAGCTACGATGCAAGTGTATCGATTGTCGCCCCACTCAATGAGGATACCAATTTGGAGACATATCGCGGTGGTCGGATCTATAGGGATCTCACTTTGCCCAGGCAGGCGACACCCTATTACATAGCATCCGATATCACAGTCATGCCTGGCACAACTCTGACCATACAGCATGGCGTTACCCTTGAGTTTGAACCCAATGTGGGCATTCTGGTATTGGGTACCCTCATGGCCATTGGCTACCAGGAGTCCCAGATTGTGATGCGTCCATTTAGAAATGCCTCCAGGGAAGCGTTGACTGTGGCGCAGCCACCACGCAAGCGTGCCATAGAGGATATGAGTGCTCCACTCACGGACTTCGACTCCATTCGGTTGTGCACCAGCGCGAATAATTGCACCGGCGATGCGGATGGTCTATATGGATTGAACGAAGGCTTCCTGGAATACTTCAATCACACCACGCTGCAGTGGGTGCCCATTTGTGATGGACGCTTCACGGAACGCAATGCTCAGGTGGTTTGTCGGGAACTTGGCTACGATCCGCTCAATGTGTACTATAGTCACGATCGCAGGATCGAATTCCATACGAACTCACTGACCCGCATCTGGTCCTGGGTGCAACCCTTGGAGTGTCGCGGCGATGAGGAGCGCATGGAAGATTGTGCAGAGCGATTGAATGGACAACTCTATGGACATCGGCACGAATGTCGCTGGGATGATGTCTTCGTGTTCGTCAGTTGCAATGGAGTGGCCGACGATGAGGTCTTCTGGGGAGGCATACGCTTTGCCAACTCCAAGTTCGAGGAGATTCAGTATGAGCATCGCTTGCACAACACACGCTCATATGGCCAACAGCAGCTGCAGCGCGAGAGTCAGCTGGAGTTTGTGCGGATCGAGCAGGCGGGAATATTGCACAATCACAAATCCGCCGCCATTCAGGCCATACACAAGAATCCCAGCATAAGCTCAGTGAACATTGTGGCATCTGCGAATGATGGCATCAATCTAATTGCACCCAGTGGTAAATTGAATCTGAATCATTTGACCATCAATAGGACTCTGGGTACGGGCATTAGTATTGTGTCGCTGAGTGGAGAGGGCAGGGATAGCGATGAGTCGAGTTTTACGCCCCTGAAGAAACTCGATTTACCCTACAAACTCTTCTCGCTGGTGGACATCTGTGATCCCCAGAAGGTGCTGACCATCGAGGAGCGCATGTTGGTCTACTACAAGTACGACAATAATCCCGTGAATTGTGTTAAGATCTTTACCTCCGCCTTTCGTGCCAAGCCTCTGGGTTTCCGCCTACTCCAGTCGAACCTATTCAATCATTCCAAGCTCTATGGACGCACCGATTTCATAAAGCTTTTCGATGGCGACATTTACAATGTAACAGCTAGGAATCTGGGAAAGATTGAATCGGATACGGACAATCAGCGTGCCTTCTTTAGGACAAGAGGTCCCACGCTGAGTCTTCAACTGGTTGCAAGTGGTGCCCCAGAGACTCATGGATTCATTGCGGAAGTGGTCACGGTGCCCATCTCCACGCTGGGACAATGTAAGTATAGCCGTTTTTAGCCTTTTTTTTAGTTCTCCAAACGAAATTCCCTTTCTCTCTTAGATCGCGATGCTCTGCATAATATAACGGATACTCATATATCGGGTGCTATGAAGGGTGCTGTTAGCTATGCCTCGGCCGGGGAGGTTACGCCCACCTTAACCCTTATAGGCAACCGCATAGAGCGGAACTGCAAACAACTCTATGGCAATTTCTCCACCTGCACCTCCGCGCTCAATTTGGATGTGCAGAACATGAACTCGCTGTACTTCATGGTAGGCTATTCTTATCTTAATCTAGGAAAAAACAAACCTAACCTTATCCTGCTTACAGAACAATCTGCTACTGGAGAATCAGGGAGGATTACGTATACGTGCCGACTCGCGTGGCTCGGCGACCTCATTGCGTGGCTTTGTGCATCATAATCTCTTCATGCGCAATCGCAATCGTCCCGCTCTTTATGTGGAAGGTCGTCAATCGTCACCGTACCAGGAGGTCGAACTATATCGCAATTACTTTGCACAGAATATGGCGGGATATGAGGAAGTCATACGACTCTGTCAGGTTGTTTCCAACTTCAGCTACAACTATGTGCACAGTAATGTAGGAGGTCGCATTATGGAAGTCTCTGGATTCGAGAAGGTGCGTCTTCAGATCTATCAGACCACGGCACACAATGGTTTCTATAGGTAAGTTAAGGGTTTTTGTTATTCCATCTTTGAGTTGGTCTAATGACGACTTAATCCTTTAGGAATGTGGCCACCAATTGGATGTCGCGAGCTACCATTGTGGCTGGTACAGCGGGTCAGCAATACGTGGACAATATCTTCGAGAACTACGAAAATGATTACGAACTTCTGACGGTCAATAACTCAATGTAAGTTGGTTTGGAATTAGAAATATAGTAGATTCAAAATCTCAGCTCCCTAGGCCAGCTTAGGCCCTCTTTTAGTTATACTTTTCATGTATTATACACCCAATAATCTTGCAATTTCTTCTCTACTCTCTCTCTTTATCTTTTTCTATCTCTTCCCAAATCCCTCAATCAGTATGAGCTTTGACTATGAAAACAGGTAAGCTAGAGAACATAAATCTATCCAGTAAAATCCTATAAGACTAATCTAACGTTTTACACCTCTAGGACCTTTGAGACCTGGAGCTCCAAGATCGATGCACGGCACAATTACTGGAGCTACAACAATACTATCTCGGTGCAGTCTCGCATTAGGGACAAATCGGGTAAGGAGGAACTACGTTGAATCTCACTGTAGATCTCTTTAATCTCTCTCTCTCTCTCTTTCTCTTTCTAGACGATCCCATGCTGCTTGAGGTGCTCGCCGTACCCTTCCAGATGAATAACGAAACCATTCTGGATGGCAAATGTCCACCCGGCTGGGCTCTGGTGCAGGACACGTGCTTCATTTATGTGGGCGCTCCCATGACATTCCACGAGGCACGTGATTTCTGTCGTTCCGAGAACTCAACGATGCCTTTTATACGCACCGACAGCACAACGTTGTGGAAGTATCTACAGAGCCAGATGAGGCATTTGAAGTATCCCGAGAAGGTTTGGATACAGGACTACAATCACATCGAGCGCTGCACTAGCTTCGTTTTCGGTGAGATCGAGGTGGGCGATTGCCAGAAGGAACGCGGTTTCATCTGTGAAATGGATCCGAGGGTAAGTGGAGAGATCATCTTACTATATATGTATAATCACTATCATCCACCTTCCAGGTTATCATCGATCCGCTGTCTTGGCGTGCAGACATTTTTGCCATAAGTATTATCTCGGCCTTTGTGCTGGCCATCATCCTTCTGATTCTGGTGGCCTTCTGCTGGTTTGCCAAGTCGAAGCATCGACATGTGCAGCGTCTGCAGCGACGCAACAGCATCCGCCAGAGCTTACGCAGTCTCAACAGCATCGATCCGCAGGGATCGCTGCGACGTCGTCCAAATTATGTATGAGTTTTCCTTAGTTGCATTTAATATTTTCTTTGGTTCTGATTTCTCCTTTCTTTTGTTTTCTTTCGTTTCGTTCTATTTTGTTTCCTTTCCTTTGCTTTCCATTGCCCGTTTTCACCGCAGAACATGTCCAGCAACGGCACCTTGTCGAAGAGCCAAGACTACAAGCAGATGGTGGCCAATGGTTCCATCGATTCCATGGACAAGAGCGTGCTCAGCTCCGAGGCTGGCAGCTTTGAGGGCTACGACCAGACGAAGGCGCACTACAATGAATATGTCAATCAGCATGCACTGCGTCCCACAGCTGGCCAGGATCAGCAGCAACCAAAGGTGGCCACCATCTCGAAGGGCAGCGGGCATCGGGCACGTGCAGCAGCCGCAGCTGCCGCCCTCGAGCCGGATACTTTTGAGCTAAGCTATCGCAACGAGGGATTCCGCGATAATTCGACCTATGGTGGTGGAACCAGAGCGAACTCCATCAGCACCAGCGTCGCTGAGGACACACCCATCATACATCACACAGATGCCGAGGCCGAGGAGGTGGGCTCCGATTATTATGGCAATGCAAGCACATTGCCCCTGCGCACGGACACAGCGGGCAGCAGCAGCGTCGGCGGACGTCGCGGCCAGCCAGGATTGGCTTTCCTCAGCGAACTCAAACAGAATCTACCCGAATATCAGCGCAGCTCACACAGCAGCTTCATGCAGCCAACGCAACGCAGCAGCGGCGATTCGCTGCCCTTCGATCAGAAGCTGGATCAGTTCAACTACTCCACGGAGTCCTCGCTTTACCGCCCGGCGCCGGCTGTGCCACAGCAAGTGACGCCCTTGGACATGCGACGTCCGGACTCGTATTACACGGCGGTGCGCAGCAGCAAGGCACCCACATCACATTATCGCACACCCAGGCCACTGGCACAGCCGCCGGCGGCGCCTACGACCCATGCGACGCGGCCAAAGACTGTATATCAAACGGCAGCGCAGGAGGCGGCAGTGCCCAGTGCCGCCCCCACATCTCCCACAGCACGCACCAGCGTCAATCCGTATCATCGCTCCAAGTCGGAGGCACTGCTTGAGACGGATTTTGATAGCGAGGCCGGCGAGGGCGGCCTGCAGCCCCTAAGCGCCAATGGACGCAGTCACAGCCAACCCCTGGAGACGGCCATGTAGTGGCCAGTCTACCACCCCCTCCCTCAACCCACATCCCCATCCCACCAGTTCATTTTGATTATTATTTAACACTCAGTTAATTCTATCATTCGATACGAGATTATGTTAGCCGAATGAACGAACGACCAAGGAGAGATACGAACGCCCCACGTTGTTTTATGTAAAGAAACTTAAACGTAATTCCATCCATTAGCTCTAGGACTCATACACATACGCATACGCATTACGCAACCAAGCAAACGAATTAGCATTAAATTGTTGTATATAATTGATAACTATAATTTATAATAATAAATCGAATTAAAAGACAATATTAAATAGTAATAATAGAGGAAAATCTGCAGACCAGCAGGTTTTATGGGAAGCAGGGTGTGTGCCTAAGCTAATTCGTGGTCAACACTGTCAGATTAGCCGTGACACAAACATGTACCGGTGTTCCGTTGCACGAGGTGTCTGCTACAGCAGGGTGGTGTCTGTGCTAGCGTGAGCACTTGGGTGGCGTATTGTAACAACGAGCTGCACCACAGCAAACGCAGCATGCCGAAGTTTTTTTTATAAAAATAAAATTTATAAAAAATGATCTGCCATAGCTGGCTTTTTTAAAACATCACAATATAATTTATTTCTCTAGTTGATAACTTCGAAATTTTGTGTGTTATTTATTATTTTATAATAGTTTTTTTTAACTTTTACTAATTACGACATTTTAATTATCATGCGCGAAGCACGTTTTAAACGCTTGACTGCGGAGGACGTTCCGACACCCTACCGCTTAATACGAAAACAAAACTGCAAGACATACAATTTTCAGCTGGACGAAGCTTTTCCCAGCATTAGACCCATAATAGATCAATGTTATCGAAAAAAAACAGCTAAATCGATGCTCAATGCGTTGAGGAAATGTGGCTGTATAGATTTGGATGCAAATTGGTTAAAAAAAGAAATACCGGCGACTGCAGTTCAACCAAATGAAGAAACTAATGCTAATACCTATTGCCAAACTCGAAAGTATATCCCAAGTCCTGGATGGATTGCAAATGCTAATAGGAAACTTGACTGGAATAAAATAACACCTCAAGATTTGTTACGAATAGAAAATTGCAAAGCATTTGAGCTAACCGACTGTGAAATGTATCCCAGTGTAAGACCTCCTCAATTTATATGTGATCCGAGAAAAACCACTGATTATATATATGGTGCTGTTGAGGATTTTGCCGTTAAACGCATGACCGATGTGACCCGTGATAATGTTGTTCATGTATGGAATCGCATCCCCAAAGGAGGAACACTAAGTTTTTACGGCATTAGCTCTGAAAGCCATAAGCCAGAGGCAATTGAATTTAACAAATTGATATCCAAATGCATGAAAAAAGCTGGTCCCACAATAACAAAGAATAAGAAAGGAAAATCAATTCGTAAATCTCCCAAAACTCGCGGTGAGTTAATACTCGATCGTCCTGAGTTAGAGCAGATGGTCAGTGAAATGCCCACGGTTGTTAAGAGCCTGGACTATAATAAGACATTCTGTTGGAAGTACAGTTCATGTCGCAAAAGACCGAAAGAACCTTTCGCAAAAAAACCATTAAGGCCGACCCCAGTTTTGAAGAAAAAATACAGTCTGCCCAAAAAGCATAAGAACTATGAACCGATTTGTGACATTCCGTCAAATACATGCACTGACTTCGAATGGAGAAAATATATGTACAATCCCGCAGAATATATGGAAGCCCATAAGGAAGAAATGGATGGGGATCAGGAGAGCGTCAGCAAATCGGAGCCTGAAAACTATGAACAACTTTATAGCAAATTGATAACTTGCTTTAAGAATCAACCAATTTCTGAGGATAAAAAAGCTGAGAAAGATTGTTTCGATTGTTTAAATAATACAGGAAATAATAAAGAGGAAGGGGATAGTTATAACTCTGACGATGGAAAAGGTAAGGGAGATGGAGATGAAAAAAGAGATGGACTTGAAGATGAAAAAGGAGATGGACTTGGAGATGGAAAAGGAGATAGTTTTGGACGTGGAGATAGAAAAGGAGATGGTCTTGGACGTGGAGATGGAGATGGAAAAGGAGATGGTCTTGCACGTGGAGGTGGAAAAAGAAAAGGACAAGGAAAAGGAAAAGGACAATTTAAAGGAAAAGGGAAAGGAAAAGGACAAAAAAAAAAAGTTAGGATTGAAGTAGGTGATGGGGATAATCGAAAACTAAGTAATGATAGAAAATCTGAATTTAGAACTACTTCCATCATTTCCGATCAATCTCCCCCTCCCAAATCACTTCCACCCAAAAGTCCAGATGTAAAAAAAAGCAAACTGGATGGAAAGGATTGTCCCTGTGACTTGTGCAAGTGGATGAGACGTGGAGAGACCGAACCGGATACTCCCCTAATATCCGAGTTAAAGCTAGAAGAGAAACAACGCAAGCTTAAGGATTACATTAAAATTATGTCTTATCGAGAGTATATGAAGTGCTTTGGCCCAGAGAACCGGGCCCCTCTTCGACGCTGCGACGACATTGAGTGTGACAATTGCTTCTATTTCAATCTTAATTTTGATACGACGGTCTGAGCATACACGACATTGCAGTAGCGCCAATCTGATGAACCAATATTATAAGCAGTTTTATACTTTTATACTTATTTAAAGATATTTTGAAGTGCTGTTTTAAAATAAATTTGTATTGTTTAATTGTTCAGTTTTATTAACTGGTAAGGGAAGAAAACTTAATTTGAGAAAGGTATTGAAATACTTTGTGCAAATATGATAATTTATTTAAAATACGATCTCAGTAAAGTACAATAGGAAATAGGAAATGTATGTCGAAAGCTCCTTTAATAGTATTTAATATTATATATGTAGGTATATGCATATATTATATTAATTATGAAACTTCTGGCGAGCGAAAAAATGTATAGATTATCTGGAATCCCCACACCCCTATCAGAATAATAAAACAATAGGTATTTAATGCGAAAAGTATAATTGCCAAATGTTTGCTAATAAAAATAAGAACAATTTTGAATTTAAATCAATTTCGTTAAGAAGAAGTGTTCGAGATGGTTGAGTAAGTGGATTAGATTATATAACGCTTTTGCGATGTGTATATCTTAAGCGCCATCATTAGACATTGCCTGTGGACGCGGGACGCGATTTGGTGTCCTGCGTTTGATGCGTCTATTTGTGGGAACATCGAGCTGGCGCTATATTATACATTTATATCCACATTCAATTCTCGTGTTTTCTGTTAGATTTGCTTCTTCTTGTTGGACCGAGTGTTATTATTGGTGCCACGATATTGTCTTTAGATTCAACTTGCTTCCCAAAATGTATACCAACCAAAACTTTCACAAATACATTCCGTCAATTACGTCCATCGAGAGTAACAAGGACTGCCACAGGAAAGTAAAGTTGCAGTTGCTCTCACATAGTAATTATTCCGTTATCAGGACGCCGGGACTAAATAGTACTGTGCAATTAAATGTGCTCTTCCCTGGCTTTTTTAGACAACACCGAACTGTCATTTAGAAACCACCTGGGGGAGGGGAAAGATAAGAGATCAATTAAGACAGCTACGGGTTCAGCTACTTACAGAGCAGCGGGGTTTGTGCCTAAACTAATTCGTGGGGAGGTCAACATTGGCAGAGTAGCCGTGACACAAATGTGCCGGTGTTCCGTTGCAAATGGTGTCTGCTACACCAGGTTGTAGGCTGTGCTAGCAACAGCACTTGGGTGGCGTATTGTAGCAGTGAGCTTTGCATGGTCCACACCAGGAACAGCACATACGGTCCTCTCTAGGTTTTAGATAACGTGCTGGACAAGGACAGCCTTAACATGGTAGGAACAAAATGATTAAACAATAAACTGGACAAGTACGTGGACTAATTGACTCATGCTGTGGCACGCGCAGTTCGGACGAAACGCGGACGTTCTAAACAGGGGTACACCTTGAGGGGGCTGCTCTCTAAGCTTATGCACAGGGCGACAGGGAATGGGAGTTGGGAGTGGACAACTAATGGCTACGCGGACAACTTACATGGATATGTTGGCGGGGTATTACAACAATTCCAAACCCTTGGATCGGGTATGCCGCCTTCTGGAAGCGGCGGACAGCATACGCCCGGCGCCGGTGAACAGGGTATTGGCGCCGGGGCACCACAGGGCGGACTGTGCGGGCCACAGCATGGACAATCATTACATGGACCACCACACCCACCACGGCATGGACCACATCCGCCGCATGGACCGCATCCGCCACAGGGACCACAACCGCCGCCGCCGCAAGGACCACATCCACAACCGCCGCCGCCGCAGCAACCGCCGCAGGAGCGAGCCAGACCGCCGCCACCGGCACAGGTGGCAGCAGTGGCAGCACAGCGCATGCGCTTGTTATTCACACCCATTGTCATGTTGGCGAATCTCAGCGGGAACGATGCCGGGCCGCACGATGGGAAGGGGAAGCACATGCAGCCGGGTCTGCCTTGGCATGCCGCACGTGGGCATTTATCCTGCAGGCCGTTGCGCTTGATGCAGTCGCAGCTGGTGTAAAGGATGCCGCAACGCAGTTCACGGCTACGGCAACCGCGGGGCTAAAGGGGGAGACAAAAAACTCATTAGTAAACAGGTATATGAGATGGGGTAGGAGGAAGGGAAGGGGAGAGGAAAGCTGCTTGCTTTGATACGTGCACTCGACTAGGACACATGGCCGAGGATCAAGGCGAGCAACAGGATGGCAACGCCTTGATGTACGAGAAGTATCACGTATCAAAGCAAGTGCAATCTCTGTGCTCACCTTGACAGCTGGCCGGGAAGATACAGAGCACAAAAGTAGTAGTAGTAGTAGAAGTACTAGTCGTAGTAGTAGTAGTAGTATAAGTAGTAGTAGGTAGTATAAGTAGTAGTAGATAGTATAAGTAGTAGGTTAGTATATTGGGAGGAAGCTACAATGGATATCCAATTTGCAGTTGCATTTGGAGCTGGAGCTGAAGCTGAAGTTGAAACGATGACATTAACATTGTGGTGCACACAATTCTGATTCTTGACCTAGCATGGTCCACAAGGTCCACAACTGGCCCCGTAGGGCAGGCATGGGCCGCCGCATGGGCCGCCGCAGGGGCCGCCGCATGGTCCGCACGGTCCACCGCACGGGCCACACCCGCCGCCACCGCAAGGACCGCATCGCGTCTCACACACTGGATACTGATTTGTCGAAAAGCAGGGCAGGGGACAGCAAGCGCCACCGGGAGCACAAGGACCAATCGGGCACGGTGGGCAGGCAGCGCTCGGCTTGTAGTTGATCGGGCCATTTGGATAGCAGCAATACTCGCGAGGCGGAGGAATATCAATCGTCTGCGGCTTGGGTTGGCACAGTATCGACTGGCAGACCTCACGCGGCTCGCAGACACGCTTCGGATAGCACACCACATAGGGATCGGGTATCAGTGATGGATAGTAGATCACCCGGGGTTCGCGCACCATCTGCGATACCCACACAAGCTTTGGCACCTTGATCACGCGCGTCGTATCAACCACCTTTGGTATCGTTATCTGTCTGCAACGATTCACCACCATCGGTTCGGGCACGATCTTCTCGGTGAATACGACGCGCTTCTTGCAGATCAGACGTGGCGGTTGCTGCACGGTGATGCATTTTGGAAACGGTGGAGGTATCCGTGGCGCACATTGTGGTAATGCCTCTAACTGCGCAGAGTTATAGCATTTTGGGGAACACTAAACCGGAGACGATATACAAGATATACATAGATATATATAAAGGGATAGAGTACCCATCTCTTGGTTATCCTAGTCGAGTGTGCGTCAGCAGCTAATCCTAACCCCAACCCATCATTACCCCCTGTCACTTACCTCAAAGGGTCCACAACAAGGATCACACATTTTCAATGTTTAATTTTTTTTGATTTTCTACATTGTCAGGACATTGCAGAGCACGTACGGGGAGGGAAAACACACATATAAGAAATGACGAATATTTTAATTCGATTTTTCACTTACTGAGTTGGTAAAAGTTGAAGAAGTGCTTAAATTTTTTAACTTGGAATTTAGAAGCTAGTCGAAACAAAAGGTTCGAGAGTCAGAAAACTAATGATTCTGTTAAGGCATCTTCATTGTATCGTTTGGAAAATTTCGAATCCAAATTGAGCCATAAAATCATGGCCAACTTTCTGCCAGCCTAAAAGGTTACTTGGATGATAGATTGGGAGCTTCCAGGTGTGGACTGTAGGTAGATATTTTCGGGAACTATGAAGAGACGTTCCTCGAGCTCTTAGAGTTATTTCCAAGAGATTTCCTAATTCTAATTTATATATAAACAGTCCAGTCATGTTGGTAACCACATGGAAAATGAAGAGAAAAGAAAATCCACGCTAAAAGAAATTAAATCTGTCTCGATTTCGAATTCAAATAAATTCCGATAATCCCGCTCGACCAGGGCAGCATTATATACGCATATAGCATTGAGCCTTATACCTGAGTTCACAAGCCTTATCAATTGCCTTAGGCATGTGTAAACATCGAGCTGATAAGACTCCATCCATAGCACAAAACGACACAGTCCAGTGTAAATCTCGCATTGCTCGCATCCAGACGGGAATCATGCCAAACGTAGCGGTTATCGGGGCTGGTGTTAACGGTGTGGCAAGTGCCATAAAAATTCTAGAGCATTACCAAAAAGAGAACCGGGAGAATGTGCAGGTTACCATAATATCGGATGAGTTTACGCCCAATACAACGGGTGATGGATCGGCTGGACTTTGGGGTCCCTTTCTGCTGGGCGGCACCTGCGAGCGGAAAGTGCAGTGGGTAGAAAAAAAGAGATCGATAACTAAATATATATGTAAATATTATTATATCTCTCTCTCTCTCTCTCTCCATGATGCAGCAAATGGTCGAAGAGAACCCATCTCTTTCTGGAACAGATCTGGCTGAGTGAGGATGCCGGAGAGGCGGGTGTCTGCCTGCTGCCCTGTGTGAGACTCTCAACGGATCCCAATGTGAGCGTTGGTGAATTCTGGCGTGATATTGTCTATGGAGCAGTTGAGCTATCTCCTGAACAACTGGCTGCATACAATAAAGATCGTAAGGTGAAATTTACGTAAGTAGTAGCTATATCTCCAAGCAAAGATACTACTTTTAAGACCTTTCCAGCTCGGGACTCTCCTTTGTTACCTACACCTCGGAACCTGTGAAATTTCTGCCCTATCTAATGAAACGTTTCGTACGCAATGGCGGCCAAGTAGTGCAGCGCAGGATCGTCGATCTTGATGCCTTTGTACGTGACTCTGGCTACGATGTCATAGTCAACTGTACCGGACTTGGATCTAGGGAGCTGCTGGGCGATGGGCAGATGTATTCGGTGCGTGGCCAAGTGAGTCGCGTCAAGGCAAATTGGATGTTCACAGCGCTGCTAGACGAGAGTGACGATGGCAACTATATTATACCCAAGTAAGTAAGAGCTGGAATAACCACAAAGAGACCTAATCCTTTCCCCCTCCCCTTCCACTAGTACTGAGTCCGTTGTGCTTGGCGGCACCCACCAGGAGAAGGATTACAACAGAAGCGTCTGTGAGGTGGATAAACGCTTCATTATCGATGGCTGCCGTCGCATGGTGCCTGGGTTGGTGAACACGCAGCACCTCTTCGATTGGGTAGGCTTGCGACCGGGTCGCGTACAGCTGCGTCTGGAAGCCGAGCGACAAGGCAACAAGCTCCTCATACACAACTATGGACACGGTGGCAGTGGGGTTACCCTCGCCTGGGGCTGTGCCGACGATGTGCTCGAGTTGTTGCTAGCAGCCAAGCTAAAATCTAAGCTATAATCATTTCATATCGATAACAGATGTTGCGCTTGTATTATCAGTAAACAAATCAAGAAGACGACTCCAGATTGTACACCTCTATATATACCTATATACAATACATACTATATACGCTGCTTATCAATTTTGCTTTGTCGCTTGAATTGATTCGTGAATGGGAACTAGATTGCAGCCCTGCAGAGGAACTAGTTCATAGTTGGAATAAAAGAAATTCCACAAATATATGAAGAGATCTCTCAGGAATTACTATAAAATGACTTTACTATGATTTTGGTATATAGAATATCGAATTTTTGAATACATCATCGAATACTAAACAAGTCCTGAAGTTATAGAAGAAAGTTGCATCTAGAAATCAGATTGTCGCCCCATTGCCTCCTCGCGCTCCTTACGCTCCAGTGCCTCGAGTGCCTCGTGGAACTTCTCGAATCCGGGCATCAGTTTATAGAACAATATGGGACTGAGCGGTAACATAAAGTTCACAGCATACATTTCATCCAGATCACGCAGCACATCAAACGGTCGCTGCCTTCCGACCTTATAGATGGAATAGATCGATTTACTGTACTCATCGAAGTCGGCCAATTCGGCTGCAAGCTGTTCCCGCACAGTGAGTGCAATGAAGCAGACACGTGGCATATGCATGTGCTGGGCCACCGAGGCGAACACATCAAACATGCAGGTCTGAAAATTCGCATCGTAATACAAGTACGTTGGATAACCCATTTCGAGCACCATCAGGGAGTCAAGAGTCTCCCAATCATTCTGAAGTTTTGTCTGCACCATTAGATCTTTCTTTAGCCTGATAAGCTCCTGGAAGAGACCATTGGGCACCACATTGGGTAGGAAAGTCCTGGGGCAGGTGGAATCTGTTAGATATATGTTTTGGTATATAGTACTCTTGCTCACCAGGAATGCCACTCCTCGGTCATCCACTCGAGCAGCACCACCGCTCGGATCTGCATGAAGTCCTCGCTGAGCATCATCACGGAGCACTCGTTACGCAGAATGTGCCGACAATAGTTCTCGTATTGCTCCTTAATGTTTTCCACGTCATGCAGATTAATGCCCTTATAGACTATGTTCGGCAGGAAAGCATTAGTCCACATGAAATCGATGGCCTTGCTGAAGTTTCTATGGATTCAATGAAGTAAAGGGATGAGAGAGAGAGAGACAGCAATATATATGAATACTTACTCACTTGAAATGTATATCGGTTATCGGCTGCCCATTGTACATATCCCATAGTATATCATATTGCAGAGGGCGCAAATCGGCCATACTCAAGTAATTTAAAAATTTCACAATAAAGAATTTTTACGAATCTGAAATCTGGAATTAAATGACGTTGTTTGAAAGTGGATTTAAATATGTTAAGATTAACTGTAGAATTAAAGTTATTGTAGCCATTTTATTAGATAGCAGAAACCTCTAACTTGCGATGTTGTTTTGCATACTATATAGAAGATTTCTAAACTGAAAGATTATAAAAAGATACATATTTTATATGCTCACAGAAAAGTTTATAATTTATTATAAAATAACTTGGGAAAGAATCATTATTCTTTTCCATATGGGTTAATCCACCCATTTCATTTCAAGTAATTTCCAGCTATACTTTCATATAATGTGGGCAATTTTCCTACGTTTTCCATATCCATTTGTAGATGAAAATATTTCACATTCCGCTCGACATATTATTGCTCTTTATTATACCTATTCTTGTGTCTATAATTGCCTGGGCTCGCCGTAATAACTGTAAATGTGAATGTGTGTGTGTGTGTGCATTAAAAAATGCAAATGATATGATATGATATAATATGTGTGTTTTGCCCTTCTCCCCTTTGTTGTTGTTGTTGCTATTGTATGGAGATAATTAAATGCGAATACAAGGCGATAACAATCAAATGAAATAGGTGTAAATTTAATTTGTCTAATGTCTCAATTTGAATAAATATCTCGAAACAAGATGGTAATATGTACAGAAGCCAACCCCGAGGAAAGAACTTCTTCGACTGAGGTCGACGCATTGAAATTCGAAAATTGAAACACGTCCAAGCACACCTTAAGAGGGCGGGGTCTACTCTCCCCCCTCCCCATCCCTCTACCTCTGCATCTTTGCGACTCAGTTTTAAAATTCAGAGCACTCGGGGTGTCATTTACAGGATACCAGGGGGTACCCTCTGCCAATTGGCAACTCGCCTTCTGGGATAACCCAATTTTGGGCCATGTCAAAGCAGAAACAGCCGAAGCCATCGCAGGCATTTTTTAAATGTTTCCCAGCTGTCATGCCCAGCAAAGATCCCCAGATCCTGCTTCCGCATTGGACCCCAATCCCAATTGGATATTTAAATACGAGCGACACTTTTAATGCCAAAGTGTCACTCGCTCTTGACTTCGAGGTGTGACGAGGAGTGAGGGTTGAGGGGTATACGTAGAGGGGGGTTACGTGGGTGAAGTTAGTTCCGTGCGGGCATGTCTATTCCGAACACGTATTGGCCGCGTCTCGCGTCTGTTGATAAATTGAATATTGAAAAGAAATAATTCAATTTTGCGCATATCTGTCTATCCATCAAGCTGGAATGTTTTAGAGAGCTGAGAATATCTTGGAAGCTCAAGAATACTTAAGATGAGTACATATGGTTTTCATCTGGCTATATATTATATATACTGATACATCGAAAGATACTTTTTACTTGCCTTCCCTCAATTTTAAAACATAGAAAAGCTGCAAATCTGACTAATTAAATAAGTTAGGCTCATTGTCATAAATTTGATAAGGTTGATCTTCTAAAGAATTTATTTGAATTTCATCTTTAAAATATTGCTTATATTTCTGACAAATCGATGGTAGAAATACCATAAAATTTGCAACAATTTCGATCTCGATTTCGATTTGAATTTTCGCATTGGATTAGAAGCGAATTCAGCGCAGTTTATGACGATGCATAAAAACGTCTCATTGGGGACTCATTTAATCCGCCAAATTGTTTACACGCACAGCCCACTCCAGGCCAACAGACATACTCCCTGGCACACAGTCCTCCCACACCGTCCTCCAGCTGCCAACCAAATCCAACCCCATCTCTAACCGAAAACGCGAAACAATCGTTAATTTGAATTCATTCGAAAATCGTTTAACGCGCACATCGTTTGTTTTTGCCGCGACACCTGCGAATTCCCAATGCCCGCAAAGGTGTTGGCTCTCAGTAAAGATGGAGGTACTGCCTCCCCTCCTTTGCCCCCTTTGCAGACCCTTCTATGACTTGCGCTGAGTGCTCGCTCTGTGTGGTTTTATTTAAAATCGAAAATGCGAATGATACAAACACACAAAATGAAAATGCAAAACGAAACGAGCAGGGGGAGGGGGAAAAAAGGAAAGCGGAAAGAGGAAAACCGCAAACGGAAAACGGAAACGTTTCTTGATTGTAATGGCCGCCCGCTTGCCTGCCTGCCTGCCTGCTCGACTGTCTGCCTGGACGTGAGCTGGAAGCGGGATGCGGCATGTGGCACGCGGCATGCACTTGTCGTGTCGTGCCGCAAGGTGTATGCAACAACTGCGCGAGTTCGTGTGTGTGTGTGTGGCAAGCAAATAAACAAAGGGTTCAACAAAAGCAACCGACCAAAGTAATTCAAAACAAGCGAGTTATTGAAATGTTTCAGCAGCGAAAAAGAGATGCAAAGGATCACGGATTAAGCTGCTCTCTCTCTCCCTCACACCCGTTCTTCCTCTTGCTCGCACATGCCATTTATACGCCTTATACGCGACTAGGAAGTTCATTGTTTATGTATTTTGCATTTAAATGCGACTTAATCCGCGAACTCAGAGAGGGAAAGGAAAGGGCAGATGCTGTGAGATTGTTAGGCCACAGAGAGAGAGAGAGAAAGAGAGAGGGGAGTTGTTACAGCTTAAAGTGGGTGCTTATAAGGATATGTTGTTAAACTGCATACTGAATTTAAATTGATTTATTGATTCAGATTTGATAATAATTAACGAAACTGATCACAAAATTAACATAGCTGCGTAAAGTAAGTAAAACTTTGAGCTCATTTCTTGAACTCAATAACAGTTTAAAAGCTTTGCTATTTTAACTCAAAAGAATTCAGAAACAATTTAAAACAAACCGTATTGCAATATCTTTTATAGTTTTGCCACAATTTCAATTTGAAAATAAAGAAAACACTTGACTGGGATTGCCTATGCGCTAACAGCGCGTTAACAGAGCTCCGTCGGTTAACTTAACAGAGCATTAGCTGCAAGTCATTTTATGTGCTGCCTACTTTTAGGCAGTCACTTTTATTTTCCCGCTGCGCTGCACATCTTTAAAAAGCGCTCAACAAGCAATTCCCCATTTAGGGCGACCTTTTCTCTGGCATTGCGCCTGATAATTCCGTCTATAAAAACAAATTAAACTTCAATTTGAGAGTTGCCACAAGTTGGCGAAGCGGCAGCGCGTTGCCAATTGCGCGTGTGTTGTGCGGTTGTCTGGGCTGCCAAGCCGAAGGAAGTCAGATATATCTCAGGGAGCGGGAGGGGGAGTGAGAAGTAGAGGCGGGGGTACTAAAATAAAGTTAGCTTGTTGCGACTTATGCAAAAGTTTTCAATTGCCTTTCATTATTGTTGTTGTTTTCGTTTTGCCGCTTTTCACTTCACTTTACTTTTCGTTATTTGCTGCCAACTGGAGTGAAATGCAAATTTATTCAAAATGTTAACTTTTGCCGAAAGTTGGCAGCGCTGTCGGAAAGTTGTCTGACTGCTACGAGGCAGCAGCAGAAGAAGAAGGGACCAGAGGCAGCAGAGCGCGCTAATTAAATACCATTTTTCGCATTTCTATTTGCATTTTCACTGAATAATTGCGTTTATCTCGCAGTTAATTTTCCCTATCATAGAGGAGGGGGCAAGGGGTATTCCGGGAAAAGGCTTTAAAGAGCTAGCAGATATTACTAGATTATTCCCCACATACTAGAAAGTCTTTAAGAAAGACTTATACTATCAATAAATTAAATATCTAATTAAATTTGCAAGATTTTTATAGGATTTAAATAGAGAGATGGGTTCTGAATTGAAGATAAGAGACAGCTGGAATATAATATTAAAATAAATAAATAGAATGCATGAAATTAATTGAAAGTTTCAGGTTAGTAAAAAGAAATAGAGAATTTCAGAGAGCTGTCCAACGCATAGTTTAAGGATTTAAGAACTCTCACCAGTAAATTTGGATTTCCAACGCAAATAGTCAAAATATTAACAACAAATTCCCTTAACCACATTAACACGAACATAAACATCGTACTTAACCCGTCCTTCAAGGCGAATCGATAGTTATGAATCGAAAAAAGAAGAGGAAAAACAAAGCAGAACCCTTTGAAAGAGTTAAGAGTGCCGAGTGCGAAGCTCATTAGCGACACGCAAGACACGAATAAAAATGGAAATGGCAAATCAAATGCGAGAAAGAAGAGCGAGACGGAGAGGGAGAGACAGAGAGGAAAAGGCAGACAGGACGAGAAATCAGTTACAACTATGGACAGTTATCTCAGCGGGTCATCTCTTCACGAAAGGACAATTATGAGTGGACATGCTAATTTGTGCGTGACCGGAGAGAGGGAGGAAGGGGAGGGGAGCACAAGGAGGGACACGCGCCAAAGCAGAATACCTCAATATTTGTTGAGGGAACGTGATTTGGCGCATTTGCCGTGGCCAAGAACCGCACCCAGCAAGACAAGACCAAGGCCAGAGCAGAGCAGACCAGACCAGACCCGGCACAGGGCGCACCCTGAAACGACGCAGCGAATGCTTCGCTCACTGCGTTGCCTAAAAGTATGCAAAATGTTTTGTTAACGCTGCACAAACAGGCGCTTAGCAGGGGGAGGAGTAGGAGCAGGAGGAGGAGCAGGAGCAGCAGCTTGCCAAGCGTAACGGTTGAGCACGCAAAGGGTTAATTAATTAAATGCGCTTTAGCCGCTGCTTTGATATGCCAAATTTATATACGAACGAACTGACGGACTTACGGGGCGTCTTTAAAGCCGAACCCCTTAGCCATTGCCAGCTCTGCAGATACCTAGATAGATATATATACCTAAATACAGTTACAGTTGCAGTTGCAGTTACAGTTGCAACTACAGCTGAAGCAACTGCAACTATTTGCAGCCTTGACTGACTCCGCCCAGCTTGAGGCCACACCCCTCACTGGCAATTTCTTGCACCCCCCCCCACTTCTCTGCATCCTCGTTTCTCAGCCATCTTCAAGCTAACACTGAACTACCCCATCGACGGGGTTGCCAACGTCTTTGATGTACGAAAACTTCGCAAAGTCTTGGAAGCGAAAAACGCCGCAAGCTGTCGTTTTGTAATTCCAGCAGAAAGTTCAGTTTTAATGCTTCAATTGCTTTGCCAGCTGGGTGTGTCTGCTATAAAGATAAAAAGGTAGTAATATTCATGCATATAAAGTATATATAAAATTGATATAGACAAGACACAACATTAAAGTCGTTGAAATATGCTAGGAAATGTGGAAATTCATGTTAAATCTAGGCGGAATTTAATGGGTAATAAAGATTTCTTTAAAACATAAAATATTTCATTTTATAGGAACCTGCACATACCACATTTCTTGGTTATTTTATTCACAATACCAAAACTTGGTAGAAGGTAGATTTAAGAGGGAATTTCATAATTTATTCGGTACCTAAAACTAAAGAAAGTTTTGGTATTGCTGGTAACCCTATCAAATTGTGTAAATCTTAAGAAAAACTCATATTCAAATAGTTAAAATGATATCAAAGTAATCTAGACAGCAGAGAGTAGCCAGAAAGTAACTTTTTTTGGTATGGAATGGGTATAGCAATTATTTTTTCAGTATTTCCCTGATGATTTCTGCCTCAATTGCAACCACAATCCCTAAAGTTAAGCTTTCAATTTATATAATTGGATATATGTATATTTTTTATAGGCCTCTCTCCCTGTGGCGTAGTCCAAAATAAAAGGCGAAAAGGTAAAAGGTTTTCCCCTGGTCGTGGCATGACGTCAATTAGAAGCACTTAGCGGTTAATTAGAAGCTCATTTTCAATTAATCAAAATGCCAAAAGAAGCGCCAATAACAACGGCTTAACCGAGTTAACGGCATTGCGTGAGAAGTGCTGCCCAACCACCATGGAATGTACACACTGGCAGGCAGGAAGACAATACGATGTCAACGCGCCAATTGATTGCCCCAGGACGCTGAGGCATCATTAATAATGCAACAGGATCTCATTCTTATCGAGCCGTTGATTTCAATTGAAGGCGACTGACTGCCTTCATCCTCTTTCCAGCTCACTTTATCTCATCCTCCTTCCAGCTCACTTTATCTCATTCTATCTCGTCTCCTTTCAGCGCATCTCAATTCATTTTGTTGCGTTCACTAAATAATTCGAGATGCTGCTTGGGGACAGCGACAGTGGGCGGGAGGGGAGTGGAGGAGGTGTGGGGCAACATCAACAGCCTATCCACCTGCCACACGCTGCACGCGGCTGTGCGGGACACCTATAAACATTAAGTTGTCAATAAAGGTAATTCATTATGTCGCTCTGCCGCATGCCACCCCGGGGAATGGCTTCTTGCTCGAGCACATCCTTACCTCAACCTGCTCCTGCTCTCACCTGACATAGACATCTTGCTGGTTGCCCTCCCTCCCCCCTCCCACTTTGACAGTCATCGACGAACAATAAAATATTCCTCGAATGGGCAATAAAAAGCTTATTGCTTATAGCCAAAGGCTAAAACGATTTTGGCCGCACTTGATGGCGCAATTTGTGACGATATACACTATAGGGTTAACTGGATTGGGATCTCAATTTGCCCTCAACTTCCTACAGATACATTTAGATACATTTTTACGATTATTATCATATTGGGCAAAATACATAATTTGGAGGTGGCCAGGCGAGTAAAAATGGAAATTTTCCATTCAGTTCTGCAAATATCATAAACAAGCTTAGCAGTACATGTACTTTATTATCATCTATATATACTGAGCAAATTTCATTATAATCGAGTTACTATTTCATGCAGTAACTTAGAAATTGGTTTAAATATATTGTAAAATCTGCTAGAGTATAACAACTTCGACTCAGACTCAAGACTTAACTTGAAGCCCCCAGATAAGCGTGCTACAGATAAGCTTTTATATTTATATATATATTGGGTACAGACTTAATCTATATAATTGAACATCATACAGCTCGAAGATCAGTTTTTATTGGAACATTACGGAATGAAGCTGTTTGCGGTATTGCTGGTGATGCTAATGTTGGGCCAAGCGCAGGGTCTAAGTGGTTGGAGACCTTCAGAAAGTGAAGTTAAATTCGAAGGTAATATGATATATATATTATACGAATTTTACCTATCAGTACATTTCTTTTCTAGACCAGTGCTTGAGTAAGCCAAGCTGTAGAACGGAAACACTAAGTCAATCGCAAGTTTGGTGGATCTTCGATGATGCCACAAATAGTTGCAAGAAGATCGATTATCCGTCAAGTTGTCAACATCGTTTTGAGCAGGAAAAAGAATGCATGCTCACCTGTTTGAGCCTGCAACGGAAAATGTATCTATATGGCATATGAAGAGACATAAATAATTAAATTAAAAAAGAAACACGATTAAGAATCACATAAATGTTCTATGGAATTTATTATTATTCATTATTTATTTATATATATTTATTATCATATTAATAGAGTTGCTTATCATCTATGGGTTCAAAGAAACTTGGGGTAGACTGACGACAAGCTCAACTAGACTAGAGATAAGCTAGGGCTGACAATGTCAAATATATATTATATATATATTAAATATATAGTAATTATCCGCTTGTAAGTAAATGTATCTGTATCTGTATCTCTAGCTGTGTATCTTTATTTCTATCTCTAGCTGTATCTGTTTTTTTCTAGCTGTATCTGTATCTCTAGAATCTACTTCTCCAGTTGTATCTGCATCTATAACTTAGCCTTTATAACTGTGCTTGCCTGTGACCGCAGTCCCAGTGGGGAGAGAGATCAGAGAATACCTGGGATCCAGGATGCTCGCGTGACACGTCAGATCAATTTTTCGAAATATATTTTCTTCGAAATTTATTTGCCTGTCATTAGAGTTTGGCAAAAACGTGCTACGGCGGCATGGCCAAGTGCTCCGCTGGGGCCAATGGGAGCGGCGATGGCGATGCCGATGGCGACAGTCGATGGAGCTGGCAGCTGGGAGTAGCGAATGAGAGTGGCAGTGGGCGTAGAGGAGGGGGAGGGGGCAGGAGTCAGAGCTGCCTGGCTGTGGCGACAATCCGAACGTGTGCTAGCAAAATGTATCTGACGGATACGTGTAGCGCTCGCACACGTGTGTTTTATGAAAATTGCGTTCGAATTGTGGCAAAAAGGCGCAACGAGGCGAAACAGCAGCATAAAATATATGGCAATTTATAGAGTACGAGGAGGCGAGCCCCACGCCTGCTTAACCCCTTGCTGCCCCGGCTGGAATATTACGCTGATGAAATTGTTTTCATTTTGACAATTTTCGTTGGGCGACGCGTGTCGACGGCGGCTGCTCTTGGCTTCTGGCCAGGCTTTGGCAGTCAGGATATTTATTATTTTATTAGCGGCGTGTGTTGGCTCACACACACACGCTGTCGCACACACACACACACACTCACTGGGAGTGGCGCAATTTTTATGGCCACTCTCTTAACCCTTTCACTACCCCAACTGCCTATTTTTCGCTCTCTCTCTCTTTCATCCTACTGTCTTGCTCACTCCCTCTGCCTCTCCCTCTTCTTATCTGCCTCTGCTGCCCCCCTCTGCCTCTCCTTAGCTGGCCAAAAACACTGCCGCCTGACTGTTATGATAATTAAGTAATGGTTCCGTCCACGCGGCCGCCCGTGCCGGCTTGTCTCTCTTCTCCAATTCCATATCCATATCCATTGCCTTGTGCTCCTGCTCCTGCTCCTGCTTGTGCTCGTCCATGTCCGTGTCCATGTGCTTAAGTGCTGCCCACTCGAGCGTCGCTTTTCATGCAAACGGGATTCACATTCAACGCTCTGTCAACTCCTTCGTCCTGCCTTCCCTCCTCCTCCTCCTCCTCCTTCCTGCCTTCTTCCTTCCTGCCTGTTTGTTTGCCTCTCGTGTTGGTTTTCGAATTGAGTTAGCACTGTTTTCCCTGCTTTGTTGTTGTTCCTGGCATGAATAATTACTTGAAAAATCGGTAAGTCTGCCCACAGTGCACAATGCATGACACTGAGTCAACACACTCGAATTTAGTTCAAGGAGCAGGAGGAAGGAAATACTCTATTTGCATACACTATACACATGCAAAGGTTATGTTTCTCAAGGTTCTTAAAGGGTTTCTAAATAAAATAGTTAGTAAATAGTTGTAAATATGTGTAAAAATAAATGCACATATCAATTCTGATTTCTAATTTAAGGAAATTACATTAAAGTATTCAAATCTATTATAAATTTGATCTATAAACTTATTTATGACTCAACAGAAGTGCTTGGCATAGTTTTGTCTATAGATCTACTTCGTAGACTTTATAATAAATCTAAGTAAATAATAACAGCTGGTTATGCAGAAATCTTCAGTTCTCTAGTATGATGTAAAGTTCTTTATAATAATATATATATTATGCAGTAGCTTGAGAATTTTCCAAGTAAAAGTGCACTATCATTTCTCTGCTCTACACTTGCACTTAGGAATATATGAAGGAATATATGAAGTAAGACTTTTCATTATAAGCGAGGGTTGCCTTAGATTTTCTGAAAAGTTTTTTTTTTTTACACACACACACACACAATTTAGATTACTTTAAAGTTGAATTCAAATTTCATACTGTTTTTAATACTTTTTACTCTTTTACATATTTTGAAATTGTTCCTTATGATTCAAGTTAATAGTGCGTTTTTCTAAAAAGGAATAGGAATAGGAATAAAGTATTAGAGTAGGCAGCTCTTCTGTGGTTAGTTTCGAAATATATAGATACTTACGTGTCATCCAGATATTCCGTGGGGCAAGCACTCTGCCCATCGATGCTTGGAACAGAGATAAGAGTAGCAAAAAGATGAATAAGAAGTGCGGCAACTGCATGACGAGGCGTCTCATCTAGAGGAGCGATATGTGCAAACTGAGACTGTAGTTCCTCTCGGCATGTTTCTTCTTTACACTTCCGATAGTCGCTATTGCAAAAGAGATCATAAAATGCGTCACTACATTGCACTTTGTATATATTTTTCATACTATATGTAAGTTAGTCATAATAGTACATATGGAAACATGTGGCTTATATATTGGAAAATTCCTGGAAAAAATTCCCAAAAATAATAAAGATGATAAAAAATATTACTGGGTACATTTTTGTTGATCCCATTACCATTTCCTGTTGCTGAATGGGGCCAAAGCCAAACGCCGATTTGTTAAGAGATTTCATTTATGGTTTTATGTTCACATGCCACTTAACAACTACCAACAATATATACCTATGATGGTATATAGTACTATAATAATACCCGATAAAAATACACACAACTCTGATAAAAAAAAAAAAAAAAAAAAAACAGGCCGCTAAATCAAATGGAAATGGAAATGGGACCCCGTCAGGTGACGACGAGACGACGATTAACGACTCTGTTTGGACTCTGAACCGCAGATCGAAGGTAGTAATATCATTCCCGTTATCTCTCTAGCTTAACGGTTATCGTAAGCTTGTTTAGGTTTTATCGATCAATATCGTCACATCATGCCATCGTATGGGGGTGAAAGAAAAGGCCAAAGTTCGAACACAAAGAAGACCGCGCGGAGTTTCCCGAATTGCGCATTAAATTAACGAAAGCAGTAGAAGAGGCACAGAGGAAGATAGAGAACAAGTTGTTGAAACGAAAACAAAAGTATTCAGAAATAATAATAAGTAATAACTGTAATAAGCTCGATGCGAGCTGAACGAGCCCAATGAGAAGATGAAATGCACCGCCAATCAAAAAGGCGCACATAAAAATTACCCACTAAATTGCCGAAAAGAACCGAAATAAACGCAAACACAGAGATGGAGAGAGAGAGAGAGAGAGAGAGAAAGAGAGAGAGAGAGGGGCACCCAATCGACTCATTTGCTTCCATTCCGTTTCCATTCTCGGCCTTCGGGTGCCGCCTATTGTGTCAAAACTGCCTCAGCTGATTTCATCCGAGGCAAAACAATTGAATTGAAGGCCCCCCCACTGCCACGCCCCCTCAACGACCTATCAATGAGAATTATGATTAACTGGGGCTGCCGAAAATGCATTAAATATGCTACGCATTTAAGTGTTGTGCTCCTTGAAGAGGGGGTGGCTCGAAAAGTTTTACAGAACTTTTTCATTTTTGAATAGTCTAGGAATTGATAAGACAGCTTTTCGTAAGATTTTTATAAGGAAAATCTATAAGAAACATAATCAAATAGTTACATTTCAGAAACTTCTTAGTTTTCAGCAGATTCCTGCAAATGTATTCTCTAGTTTCCTATAAAATAAGTATTAAAAACCATACACAACTTTTGAAAACTCCATTTTATCATTTTTTTACAGCTTAAGATAAGTATTTCGGTTTTCTTAGCTATAGATAAAAAGGTAGAAAATTAAATTATTAAGTTTTTTTTTTTAAATTTGACTTCCATGCATTTCCTTTTCAACACTTCTCATTCTACCCTCGTTTTATGGAATTTCAAGTGCGGTTTTACTTTGCTTTTCAATGCCGACTTTGTCAACGATCGGCTCACATTATTTCCTTCCCCCCAACAGCACCCACACCGCTGCGAGGGTCGCAATGCGATTGAGGAGTAAGAAAAAAAAGAAAAACAAAAAATACATTCGGAGCTGGCGATCAATTTAAATTAAGCTGAAGATTTTGTTTTAATTAAAAATCTTCAAATACGCTTAATGACAATTAATTGGTCAACATCAGCGCACTCATCCATCGGATCTCGATCGTGGTAGACGGGAGACGGGGAGTGAGTGGAGGTGAGTGGGATCTATAGAGACCGAGAATTAGCTAACCATTTCCATTTCCACTTCCATTTACACTTCTGGAGATTGCATCGAAACGAACCCAGCCAGCCAGATGGCCACAAGTCACGCAACCCATATAAAGTGATCCTCACTTGGATCGCTCATTGGTTTATGAGGTTTACTTTACTATACCATATTACGCTCTCATTTCAAAACTATTTTTCAATTGAAGCAAATCAAACTGGAGAGTGGTGAAACACCCACGCAACGCCCTAGACAGCATTGTCTATCAGAGACAGTTCCTGAAATGGAAAATGCTTACATTTAAATCACTCGAGTAAAAAACAATTGAAAAAGGTTTCAATTAGCAATGTGGGGGAAATATTTATAATGACTTTGTTTTTCTTTTCGGTATTGAACTGTATAAATTGTAGGATATTTAGAAAAAGAATTATTATAATGTTATGTTTTTTTTTAATTATTCATATTTTTTGTAATCAAGTTTTTAAGTTTTTTTAGTTTTTAAATATTATTCTTGAAAGTTTTTTCAACGGATTGTAGAAGAAGAATTTCAGAACTGTATTATATCTTTTTTTATATAGGTATGTTTCTGTATTTATCATAAGAATTTCCCAAACAGTGCTTTAGAAAAAGAAAGAAAATGTTTGAATTCAGACTAGTTCAACTCAGAATAGTCTCCTAGAAGAACTCACCTTGCTCTACTGTCTAAATTCCAGATAATATATGTGTGTTTCTATTTACCTCTCCCGAAGGTATTTAAGTGTAGGGTAAACGAGGCTCTTAGCTCGACTAACCTCGTTAGTTGCCGCAACTTATTATTAACTTTACGACTTTTAAGCACACACAGAGAGAGAGGGAGAGAGAGAGAAGGACAGCCCACTGGGCGTGATAACCTTAATAACCAGTTAGTGGTAAGGTCAAACAAGGCGAGAAAGAGAGGAAGGGAGGGGGTGAGGCTAGTTCATATTGTAGAGATAGAACATACCCGATAATCTGTGAAGTTTACAATGCACGAGGAGGCACAAAGGAGGAGCCCCTCGTCAGGCTGCCTGCGTCCCAGCTGACAGTCCCAAAAGGCAACACAACTGATGGACGAATGATGACATAATATGCAAATAGTACAGATATACACACAGGTAACACACACACACACACCCACACACACGAGTATAGGGAACTCGTCCTGTGGAATATATATAGTTAGTTTTTAGCTTGATTTCTTTGGGGAATTTCTCTGCATGCCAGCTGACAAAATGAACGAGTATTTCCATTTATGGGAAGAGGGTGTTGGATAGGTGTAGCGGGCTCTGAGTGGGACTGTGTGTGCTGCAGCTCGTTTATCTTTCGAACTGGACTTGGTAATTTACTTAATTACTTTAACATGTAACTGTAAACGCTCAAAAAGGTGCGGAAAAGCGTAGGTGTACAATGGAAAAGAATTTCAATATTTTGCTGGCTGATAGATAAGAAAAAAATATGGTATTATATTGACAAAAAAAAACATAAAGTTTAAGCTACATTACCATTTTATAGTAAGTTTAAAACTTTAAAGTATAAAATTTTGTATAAATCTTGGCAAGTTACCTATTTAATTATAGATAACTTATATTATATTTTCAAAACTAAGGATATTTTTCAGTTATTAAGCCAAAAAAAAACACAAAAAAAAAACGGTAGTAAAATAATTAAAAAACTCAACCTAGGGATATATTTATATAGAGAATTGTAAGGGAAAGTTTTGAAAAACAAATAAACTGAAAGATTTGGGAGTTTTACAAGTAGCCCAAGATCTGATGGATAAGAGGGAAAAACTATAATATTTTATATACATATATTTTTATACATATTGTCTGATGGATAAGAGGGCAAAACTATAATATTTTATATACATATATTTTTATACATATGTATATAATATTTTCATACAAAACACATGGCCAGTATTTCATGCGCTGTGCCCACTGTGCTCTGTGCTCTGTGTGCCACTGTGTGGGCAGCTAATCGCCGCCTTTGACAGCTGTGTGCCACTGTGTGTATTAGGTGGCATTTTTGCATAAGCAACGCAACGCGGCGTTGTAATTAAAATAATTACCCCTTCCGATTAACCCAGTTTTGCGTGAACTACTCTCCCTCTCCCTCTCTCTCTCTCTCTCGCACCCTGTGACTACCCCACCCTGTGTGACTACACCCTGTGTGTGTGTGTGGAGGAAGAAGCGTTGACGTCGCTGCTCAATTTGTTGCATTTGCTCGTCCATTAGCCCGCATTGTCTTCAGTCTCTGCCTCGCGGTTGCGTGCCTCATTGCGTTGCCGTTTACCCCCCGCACTACGCCTCTGTCCGCCCTACACCTCTGCCCTCTCTTCTCCTCTCTCTCTCTCCCTCTGTCTGTCTGTCTCTGGCCACATTGTTATTATTTTGTCACATGTGAACTGAGGCGTAAGCGAAGCGATTACAAAAAGGGGTGCACAGCGGCACATTGGCAGCAGCTCAAAAAGGGGTTGAGAGGGATTCGGTTATCCCTGCTCCTGCTGCTGCTGCTCCTGCTCCTGCTCCCTTCTCCCTTTGCATATGCCATCGTAGCTCGCGGCGCTGATTGTTCCTTTTGTTGTGGCCGGAAAAACTGAAATCGAGACTTACCCTTTGATCCCATCGATGCTTGATATAGCTACTTGTAACGCCCCCCTGCTCCTGCTCCTGCCCCCTGCCTCTGCTTGATCGAACATTATCCCATAATTATAGGGCTTCCGTATGCTATGTTGTGGCAACATTGGCTTTTCCACGGCAGCACGTGCCTCCTCCTGTTCCAGCTCCGCCCTCTCCTGCTGTCTCAAATATTTATGCAACAAAATGTATTCATGATTTAGCCGGAAAATTGCTTTAAAGCTTTTTCCGGGGCAAACCCTTTTCGGACTCAGTGTGTGTGGGCAATTTTCGGATTAACCGATTTATGTTTCAGTTAAATGATTTAAACGGTTGTACCCTCTCTATAAAGGAGGAAGTGAACAGGAAAAAGGTTTACAAATATAGAACTGCTTTTATTATCATTTGTTCCTGCTTTCAAGTAAGACTATTTATTCTTTGAAGGTAAGGAAACAAAATGATGTGGTAGAAAAAAATCTAAAAAAAAAACTAAATATTATTCTTTATAATTTTCTCTATGGGAAACCCTTTACAACTCCCTTCAACAACACTGTGCTCAATTATCCAGACAATATTTTATGCTCTCTCAGAAAAGAGAAGAAAACAAATAAAACAGTTAAGAACAATTAAAAATTTGAAATCATGCAAAAGTTCGAAAATGTCAAACTTCGAAGCGTGAGAAATATTTTTGCAGTGAATCAAAACCCCAAGCGGGAGCAGAGACTCAAGGAGAAAGAGATACTCTTCCTCTGGCACAATTGAAAATGCGGTTAAAGTTGGAAATTGTGAGAAGCGGCAGACAGCACTGCAAAAAAAGAAACTAACTATGATATGATATCAAAATAAACTAGAAAAATAAAATGTAGAATATAGAATATGCTGGGAAATAAAATGTAGAACACTTGAGGGTTTTTTCAAGAAGTTTTCCCTTTTTAGAAATAATGAAAACCTGCAGAAAATATTCTTCAACATATTCTAAATATTTTTACAATATTCCCAAACAGATGAGTCTAAACTTAGTTAAGAACAAACTTAGTAATGTTATACTTCAAAAACTTTGCTAAAATCGAAGAATTTATATTTTCACACATCCCAAAAATTATTTTTATCTTAAATATCCTAAAGATTTGCCGCTTCCGATTTACTATCTCAGTGTATAAACCACAAATCGTTTCAGTCATGCGATTTTTTTCCACTTTATCAATTGGCGAAGACCCTCGGCGGCAGTGGCAGCTACGAGGAGAAGGCCCCCAAGTAATGTCGGACCCGTTCCCGGACGGAACGCGATGTATCCGTACTGCCGAGGCCAGTGGGCGTGTGTGTCTGTGTGTGTGTGTGAGTTGGATATGCGATATCGCCATGTCACCCTTTTCATTACGCTCCATTAAGAGTGTTGGGGGATTAATTGAATTTAATTGATTTGCCAAAGCAGACTAAATTGGCCACACTGTCTAGATTCCATGCGAGAGAGCGAGGCCCAGACGCGATGTATCCATGAGATACATTACACAGCGCAATGCAGCAGATACAAGTCGAGGCGGGAGCTGAAGCTGGATAAATTACATGGAATGGATTCTACTTTCAGCTCTCTCTGTCTATCTCTGTCTCTCTCGGTATCTCATACGATCATCTCTCTAACAGTGCTTGCAAATAGTCTGTGCACGCCTTGGGTAGACCCACCCCCCTCCCCCCTGCCCAGTACCGGGTGCGAACCTATGCGATGCGCCGCTGTGCCATATGACATCATCGCCAGCTTTTCTGCGGGTGCTCTGGGTTCTTCTGCACCCCACTCTATCCATGTGTGTGTGTGAGTGTGTGTTAATTGCATGATGAGCCTCTCCCTCTCTATATCTCTTTCTCACTCTCGCACAGCTTGAGTCCCTATTGATTGGCCCCGACGGGGAGGCTGTCGTGGACGTCGATGTGGACGTGGGCGTGGGATCTGGAACTCGTAACTCGCAGCGACTTTTCAACTAACCGCGTTGACACTTTTGACAATGGAACTGCTTAATTATCTGGATTAACATCGTTATAATGATGTTCGTTCGTATTGCAATTGTTATGGATGCATATGCGACTGGCATCTAAAAATAGAAATGGAAAATGGAAGTTTTACAGCTAATGAGTGGAGTAGGGCAGGCCAAAAGAAGTCTGGGTGTCTATAGGGAAATTATACGATAGAAAAGCTGTGGGAAAACAAGTAGAATCAGTTTGAGATTCGGGAAAGCTGAGAAAATTGTCTCCATAGTATAAATGAAATATATATAATATATATGTGAATGATAAAGCCAGGATAGTAATATACGTGTAGACCTTATGTTCAATTAATACGCAGATAAATATATCTCCTACTGAAAATTCTAAAAATTCTGCAATAGACAGATCTTAAGTTCTCATAAATATATACAGCAATTAACTACTATATTCCTTAGTAATTTCAATTGAATATACATTAATCCTAAGTATTACTAGAGTTTATTTAAAATCATTATTAAAAACAGAAATTCTTGTATATAAGATAATTTTTAATTCAAGCTACCTCCTTCCATTTTGTATTATTGTATTATTATTGTATTTAAAAAAGGGAATTTCCCCCTCAATAACTATTCAATCCATCCATAAATGTGTACAATCAATACGATATATTCAAGTTTTTATATTCACTCAATAAATTCCGATTAAATTCCGTTTATTCACCTTTATTCGAGTTCCGAATGTTGACATTAAAATCAGGTTTCAATTATTTAAAGCGAGACAGCAGGTAAAAATGTATTCCAATTCGTAAAGCCCTAACTAAACAACAGACACAAAGTACTATATATATCCAGCTATATATACACTATATATATATATATGTACGCAGTGCAAATATTTTCCCTCGATTTGTATTTGTTTTACCTTGATTTAAACAATGTTTTTTGGCTCCGCCCCAAACATGGCACTGGCTAAGACCATGGAGAAGGGGAAGGGAGGAACAGGGGGATACCTATATATGTATATCTGCTCTGTTCTGGCACTACATAGACTCAGTCGAGCTGGTTGGAATGTGGAACCAATGCGATGTCTCGCTGAGCTCCTCCCACACACGGGACATGGGGCCGATTTCGGGCTCGACCCAATCACAGCGTACCAAGCAGTGCGCATGATGGGGACTACGAGGAGGGGACAGTGGGTTAGTCAGGAAAGAGGGGATTCGGAGGGGGTTCACTGCGATTGCGCCTCTGTTTTCACAGATAACAAATCTTTATCGCCGCAATGGTTGCCTGCGCTTATCTGAAAAATCAATCGATTCGAATTGAATTCGTTTGTGCGCTAATTAGCTTTTGGACAACATTTTGTTGCTCTTTCTCGCTCTCTCTCACACTCTCTCTCTCTCTCTCTCTCTTTCTCTCTTTCGTGGTTACACTGTCAATTTTGTTTATATTTTTTATACACTCGTCACAGCGAGCCGCGAAACCCGGTTAGAAAAACAATGTAAACCTTATAAATACAATCGGAATGTAATGGTTAAATTTCAGAGCGGGATTTCATTCACAGAGTCGCTCGACAAAATAAACTATTTGCTTAAATCTCAAAAAGGAATTGACATGTGGAAAAACGTTGGATTTACTACAGATTGAAGTTTGCTTTGAGGTTGACTAACCTGATTTTGGGAGTATATAGATAAATATACTTTTTCTTTTAATATGATATATCGCTTAAGAGTTTTCATAGTAAAAAAATTCACAAAAAGAGAGAGAAAGTTTATAGTAATATATTAGTTAAAGTAATCTGACTATTACTCCCAAAGAACTTTAGCAATTTCACAAATTTTTTAGTCCTTATAATATCTATCTATAAGAATTTATTTATTATTTTTACCATACCATTTTGCCAGCTGACTCACCTGCTTATGCATACTATTAATACTATTATACCATCTCATACAATATAAAGAATTCCTATAGTAAGTATGTAGAAATAAAATTCCCCAGCTAAGCTATAGGCTCTCAAGATAAGCGATAATCTTATTGATTTGTTTCTTATACCTTAGCTGGTAATCCGCCTTTAAAACAAACGATTGTTTTGCTATGTTGATTTTGATTGATTTAATATTGATGTTATCGATCGATAAGTTGATTGACGAATAAATCGGCATGTTTGATGTTTGCACTATCGTGTCTGTTAGCAAATTTATTTGAAATTTTGTAGGGAAATGGCTACTTAGGACTTTTATGATCTTGCAGCTTATGAGGATTATTAAAGAACGAAGTTTTCAAATCGTTTTCAAATCATCTGAAGTTCCCGAATATTTGACGAATCTTACTTAAAGTTGGAGTAGTACCCTAACTAATGTAGCGCTATTTAACTTCCCCCTCTATAAGGTAGTTCGCCTCGTGTTCCACACACTTCCTCAGATTAATCTACTAAGCAAATAGTGCAAGCCATCGCATCGCAGACTATGATCGTCTGGCTATATCTGGGCTTTTATCACTCTCCCTCTCTCTCTTTCTCTCTCTCACTTATGGTAAAGTTAGTGGCAGCAAACAGACGCGGTCATAAAAATAATTACAACTTATCAACAAAGGCAAACGAGTCTGCTGGGTGAAACTCTGGTAGACTTTGTGTCGCCAGAGAACACGTTGCCCTGGACATTCCCCGACATGCAGAGATATACGTGATCAGATATACCCGTGGGTTACCCGTGGGGTAACCAGACTTGTTTACAGACAGACGTATGCCGCAGTTACAAGTTGTAAATTATACAAATATCGAGCGACTGCAGCAGTTTATTGCCAGAGCATGGATGGAACTATCCGGGTAGGGGTAGAGCGGGGCAATAACTGAAGGGAAAGTTTTTGAAATATAGTTAAAAAATATTTTTGTAAGATCTAGCCTTTCCAAATGCATAAAATATACTATGTATTATACATAAACCCTCCAATAATTATTATATTATTATTTTTTCCAATTCCGATCTTCATTCTTTCAATCCTTCTGGCTTCCAGTCGCACCAGGAAACCGAAAAAAGTCAATAATTACAATACAAATTGCTGTTTGTGTAAATCGTGTCATAAATAGTGCTATATATGCTATGATATACCCTGAACTAGGGCCCTGAACCAGAAGAGAAAGAGAGTGAGAGAGAGAGAGAGAGAAGGGGGGTAGGTGGCTACGACCTGCCTGCCTGCCAACCGTGGGGGCTATAAAACCCGAGTTTTTATTTCAATCTGCCGCCTCTGGGCGTTATATACGGCCCTATCGGACCCCCTCCTCCCCCTATCGATCTGTGACCCAGGCCAGATAAGATAACACCCTGTATGCACTACCCGCAGCGACGGAGGCTCGACCCAACACGGAGAGACGTAGCTGCAGTCTCTATGCATCCCAGGGAACTATCGATCTATCGGGCCTCTATAAAAAGAGGCACTAAATCAACAACAACAAGAGTAGAGAGCGAGAGAGAGAGAGAGTGGGAGAGAGGGAGAGAGAGAGAGAGCGAGCTATAAATAATTTATTTATAGCTTATAGCAATATTCCACATTGCCACCACACAGAGGTAACACCAGCCCAAACCCCTCGGATACCCTGCCTCCCCCCTCCGCCCTACCTAGGTACCTTCTTCGGTTGCAACGTCAGGCGGATATGGAATACGGATAGAGCAGGGCAATCAGACGGTCGTATAGCCCCGTCGCCCCATCGTGGTTTCTCGCTCTCCGATTGAGGTTTCTCGCTTTTGTCGCTTTGATAACCGATTGCCGATTGTCGATTGTCGATTCTGTGTGTGCACGCTGATAACTGATAGCCTGATGTTATTATTAAGGGCTATTAAAATTCTGATTGAAAATTCATGTCAAAAAAATATTTTATTAGCCCCCCGCATAAAACCCCTACAAAATTGTGGAACCCTAAAACTGCCTGCCTACGGCTCTATATAGTATTCCTATGTGTACCTTAAGTACTACTATATATATGTTTATTTCTCTTCTATCCGCTACGATATGATTTCATTCAGTCAAAGAATTCTTTGCTTCTATTCTGACAACATGACGTATACGTAATCTACTGTTTATTGGCTCTGTTTATGACGCTGTTTCAGCATATTGTAAAAAAAAAATATGTTTTGGGCATGAGATTATACCCTTTGTATAATGTCTATTATGATGATATGATTGTCGGGGGGAAATATGATCGTAATATGGCAAATAGAATTGTAAAGTTATAGATCATTTATAGAGAGAGAGAGAGAGAGTGAGGTTAGGCTGAGCATCTTTGTAGATAAGAAAATTCTAGAACTTTAAAACAGCATATTGTTTAAAAATTATATTAATCGTATTTTAACAAATCAATATTTTTGAATATATAAGATCTTTTGAAAGAATATAATAGATACACAGTGTTTTAAGATTATAACCCTATATGTTCTATAAGAAATCAACTTTTGAGCTTCCTAACTTGCCTTTCATCAGTGTTTGTGCTGAAATTTCCCCTATATCATCATCGTGTTTCCATTTTCTCTCACTTTTCTCAAGTTGTGCTCCAATTTACAGTGTTATGTGGGAACTAATTTGTAGTAGGCAGTGAGGGACCCTTAAGTAAGCCACAGATTTCTCATTAGGCTGATTGCGCGCTGATGTAAGCATCTGTTTTTGGGATGCGGGAAGGGGTACAGTTAGATGACTTAATTTCTAGGTTCTTCGATTCTGTTCTGTTTTTTGGGAAAGCTTTTGGGGTGTCATAAATTATAAATTTTGACAAGCGTCTAATTTTCAAAAAAGAAACTCATGCATTTAATTGCGACATTAAAAGCCCGACTTCTCGAACTGGAACTGGAGACTCTGGCAGTGCCCCTATATGGTGTCTGCCTTATTGCATGTGTTCGCATCCCCACAAATTATGACAAATATTTACAAACACAGCGAACTAATGTTCCCATTTCATCGTGCACATAAATAAGTGTTATGAGCTCCCGTTTTCCAGTTCCCCCCGATATGATCTGCGGCTCTTGGTTTTCTCCAACTACTACATGCTGTACCCCTTTGAGATCTTCCTTGTCCCCGATCTCTGCCTCTCTCCCTTTTTTCTTTGCTGTTTTTTGTCACAGATTTTTTCTCTTTCTCTCTCCGGCCCAGATCCCATCGGTTTCGACTCCAACTCCGGCTATACGATATTACATATTTCTGTGTCAGCCTCGGATCGGGCGCCATCTGCAACACATGGCAACAATTTCGAGAATTACACACTAAATTTAGCCCGACTCTGTCCCGACTATAACTGATGATGAGTCCGCGTCAAGATCTGCTTCTGCTGCTTCTGTTCTTCCCTCTTCTTGAGTCTGAGTCTTCCCTCCCCTCCCGAACAGGGGCGCACGCTGAAGACTCAATTAGAGAGCCACAAATCTGGCTGACATGCAAAAGACTGACACGATTCCATTAAATTCCGATAGTTTCTGCAGAGGGGCCAAGATCTCTCTCTCTCCCTCTGACTTTAAGCTTTAGTTGGGGAAACTTCTGCAGTTCTTAAGACTTTTAAACAATTTTTGGTATTTGCAAACATGTTTATAAGGCTGAACTGTAAGCATGTGTTTCAGATTTGCATATATCTTCAAGTTTCTGTAGACTTAGGTTAATTTAAAATTAAATAAACCATTTGATTTATAGATATTTTAACGAATTTTGGACTTGTTCTTAATGCAGTATTTCATATTGTCATTATTATTATTAATAATATTTATTTATGGATCCCATTTCTTTTCAGTATAGTAGCTAAAATTTTATTTTATTTTATAACATACCATATATTGATAAAAAAAAAAATGCTGAATTATACGGATACTTATAAAAAATTCTTGTTGAAATTAGTTCGCATGGGAAAACATAATAACAGAGATATCAATCAGTTATTATAATATTTTTTTATTCCAATAGGTACTACATATTGTAAATAATAGAGTTTAGCATAAGACAGACAGTTTGCAAGCTGTTTCTATTATAATACCCTTAACTCTATAAGCAAAGGTAGTAACGTTTATAAGAAATACTAAAGAAAAACCTTAAAAATAAATTTAGTTATGAGTCCCATTATTAATCTCTTATATTTTTTTGATAAAGGTTTCCTGAACTTTATCTATATTTAAAAGAAGTTGCCCTTAACCCTTCACACCTGCCTCATCGAGGTGTCATTCGCTTTATATACGCTTTCTTAGGATCCCAACTCACTTTGGATCGCCGCAAGGGATACTCAAGTGGCAATTGAAAGTCAAAAAGTTGACAGGAGGCGTGGCATGCAGGGGAGGCAGAAGAAGGCACTTGAGAAGATACTTGAAATTAGAAAATGGAATATACAGCGATTGCCACGTCAAGGCGAATGGAGGAGGACCAAACCAAAGGCGATTCACACACACACAACCGCAATGTGAAGCTGCCCCCCTTCTGCTACACCTCTGCCCCAACTCTGGCAATCCCCTCAGCCCGTGAGTGGCGCATTGATTTGAACGAATCAAAGCGGTATGCGCACTAAAAATACCAACAACAACGCGTACACGCGCAATGCCAAATCCAGATTAAGCATGACCAGCTGGAAACCCAAAAGGGGCGTCTACCAAGCGAGCACAGTCAACAGGCTGCAGAGCGTGCGTAAAAGAGATAGAGAGCACACTCGCTGTTCTCTCTCTCACTCTCGCTCTCTCTCTCTCTGGGCACGACAATGGTGGTGTTGGTGGTGGGTGCACATGGCATTCCAGCTGTGATTCCAACTGGAATTCAACACTAGCTAGCTGTCTCGCTTGCGCATGCTGATTGCCTGCCTGCCTGCCAGCCTGACTGGGTGCGCTCTCTACTGTGTGTGTGTGTGTGTGTGAGTGCGTGTGCTGGTGGTGGGTGTCGCTCAGAGAGAGAGAGAGCGCGCGCCGCGCCGCGCCCGCAGTCACTGTTGCTGCTTGCTGCGTCAGTCGCTGTGCTTTGAGGCGCACAGACGGTCGTCGCTCGCTCGCTCGCTCGTACGCTCAGCGTCAAACGTAACGTAACTGTAAACCGCAACGAGTCGAGTGCACGTAAGCGTGAGAGTGCGTGTGTGTGCGTATGTGTGCTTGCTCTCGCAGCCTCTCGTTGACGCCAACGCCGACGCTGACTGCGCTGCTCGCGTTCAACTTGATTTCTTCCAATCTTGGCTGGGAAATCGGATTCGCAACAATTGGAATAGTTCGCGACGAAAATTTGCGTGTGTTGCTTCGATAAGCAGAGCGCAACAGTCGCAGCAAACTCACCCCACCCCTACTACACCACACCACACCACACGCCTACTTCACCTCTCACCACACGCGCTGCTTCCAAGTCAAGTGCGGCAAAGTCGCTCTCTCTCTCTGCTGCTCTCTGCTCGCTGTCAGCAGCCAGATTCACTTGCAGTCGCTGTCTCAGCTGGCGCCGGCGTCAGCTTGTATGTTTTAGACTTCCACGACTCTTCCACAAACTCTCTGCCTCTGCCTCTGTCTCTGTCTCTGGCAGCAGCAGCGCACGGCCGTGATTAACTTTTACGGTTTTAGTCCGCTCGATGAGGCCGAAGCCGACAGTAACACAGCTCAGCCAGCTGCCTGCATGGCGCGTGTGATTCCAAGCAGAAATCAGAAATCAGTACCGTTACCCGTTACCGTTACCCGTTACCGTTACCCGTTGCCGCTCGCGATTTGCCAAACCGATTATCGATTACGTTATCGATAGACTCACATGCCGTCGCGAGTGTAGTTGAAAACAACAAAAGCAAAGCAAGTTTAAAGAGAAAGCGAAAAAAAAATATAAAGAGAAAAAATTAAAGAGAAAGAGAAACTCATGAACGTTGGCAAGATGCAAGCGCCTGGCCAGCACCAGCACCAGCAGCACCTGCAGCTGCATCCGGCCGCCTCTGCCGCGCCCCCCACGCAGCAACTGCATCTGCCCATCGATTACAGTCTGGGCAACTTCAAGCCCGCCATTGCAGCCGATTTTCCCGGCAATCCGTTCGTCACCAGCCCCCAGCAACAGCAGTCCTCCACGTCCTCCACATCCACTTCCTCCTCCTCCACATCCACCTGCTCCACATCTCCCTCGACAGCAGCAACGTCACTGCAGGTGCGCGATCTCAGCGCCCTGACCAGCATGGCGGCGATACCATCACCCACACAGCTGCTGCATCAGCGCATGCAGCCCGCCCAGATCACAGTGGATGCACATCATCATCACCAGCAGCAGCAGCAGCAGCAGCATCAAATGCCGCCGGCGACAACGTCGCCCCACGAATACGCGCCCATGTCCGCCTTCAAGGCGGTGCTGCCCAAGAAGCGAAGTGCCGACGGTAAGCAAACCAAAGATAATGAGAGAGAAAGAGAAAAAAGAACTCTTTAATCTCTACGAAATACTCGATTAAATTGTGTGTGTGACTCAATCCAATAGGTGTGTCTGTGTAACTGTGTGTGTGAGTGTATGTGTGTGTGCGTGAGACTCCCCTTATCTACCCTGTGCAAACATTTTTGGCAAATTGTCGATAAGACAGTCGTAAAATCCATATATAATAATATATCATATATACAGATTTCTCAGATTCGCAACTAACCAAACAAATATGATTTTATGGCTCTATAGCATATCTACATCTATCTCTTTCTATCAGAAAGCTATATCTTTTATTATGGGCAACATTAAAAGAGTTGTTTCATAGAAATTTGTGCTATACCTCTATCTATAGAGATATATCACAAACATTTCAAATTCAATTTCTAAAACTTCCACAATATTCATAGAGTCAAACTTATTCATCAGTCAAACTTTTTAAATTTTAAAGCATATAAGAAATTTGGATATATATTTTATAATATGCATATGTAGAAAATCAGTTTTAGATTACATAGGTAAATAACTATAGAAAGTTTAAAAATTCAATACAATAATATAATATTTTATTAAACAAATTTTGATAAGCCGTCGGTAAAATAACAAAAATTTAAGAATCACATTATTTTATACCACAGAAAGTGCTTTAAAAGACGATATAAAGTGCAATCTATACTCTGATATATATATTTATCTGCAGATCAAGTATATATTTGTTCACAGTAAGCGATATAATAATTTAAAAACATTTAATATTCTTTAATAATTAAAAATTAAATGAGACTTTTTTTATATATTCAATAAACTGTTGATATGGTGTTAAATGATCATATATTTCATGAATATCACGCACAATGAATATTAAATCAATTATGTGCATAGTACTAAAATAAATATAACAGATTTAAAAACATATAAATAGTTTTTATAATTTCAAACTAGAAATCAATGATAGACATTCGAATACACGAACATATAGTGGATATAGTAAGTAGTTATCAAATATATGCAGATAAAACATAAAATAATCCCAGAATAGTATAGTACTTTACACATAATAACGCTTCTCTTCCATTAAATCTGATGAATTTCTCAATTTGCATTAAATTTAAAGCTACAACTGAATTGTTACCGAGAATCTCTTCAATCTGAATATTTGGCAGCCTGGGGAGACAGGCAGGCCCACTGTGCTGTTACTCCTCTGCTACTTCTACCTCCCCCCGCCCGCTCTCTGCACGTTTTCAACCTGCTCCCCAATGCTGCATTTGGTATTCCCAAGTTAATTAAAAATATTGCCACATATCTCATATCTCTCTCCCTCTCTCTCTCTCTCTCTCACTCTCTCTCGCTCGCTCACATGCAATGCGACAAGCTGTGGAAAATATTTTTAAAAATTATTTGAATAATGTGTGATTTTAAAATATGGTCACCCCTCCCTCCCCTTTAAATGGCCCATGGTCAGTAGGGGCAGTGGGCGGGGCGGGGGAAACGGCCGCCAAACGAGGCCCAGGACGATGTCGTTTTAATTGAAAAAATTTCTCTCTGTGTGTGTGTGTTGGCAAAACGTGAAAATTGCTAAAGCTGCGACCGAAGCTGCTGACGAGGGACCCAAAGGCGGGGGCGGTAGGGAGGAGGCGTGGCAAAATATTCATTATTCCGTTTGTATGTGCGAGTGTGTGTGCGAGCGAGCGAGCGTGTGTGTGTGTGTGTGTGTGTGTGTGTGTGGCGCTTAATGTGCAAATCTTCTGTGCGGACATGGCGGACAAATGGATATCGGGGATTGAAAAATCCATAGCGAACCACAGGATACGGAAACGAGTGCGCCATGGACAAGCCAAGCTCATAGATGCCGGGGGGGGGGATGTGGAGGGGGGGAGGGTCGGTAGGGGGGAGCATGTGCTGGCATATGGATGGATGTGGATATGAAATCTGTCTGACAGGCTGGCTGTGTGTGTGTGTGTATCTGTATCTGTAGCTGTATCTGTATCTGTGCGTTGTCGTCGCCATCGCAGTTGAATTTCAGCTATGAATGCTTGCATGAGTGTGTGCACACACACACCGCACACACACACACACACACACTGCCAAGCAGCGACAAGCGGATTTCATTTACCGGCATTACATGTATCCAACGGATATGTTTTTAGCCAGGCGCAGGACATGGATATGGCTCAAACAAAGACACACACACGGGCACACACACACACACACTTGGCTAACACACACACACACGCACAGTATTTTCAATTCCGTTTGGCGCGCCACGTTTTTCACTCTGCTTTTCCCCCATTTTCTGCAGCTTCTTCTCCATTTCTCTCTCCCTCCTCCTTTCGTTCACATTTTGCACTGTTTGGCTTTTCCTTTTTTCCTTTCTCGCTTTTCCGGCTTTTCCTTCATTTCTATTTTTGTTGTGTTTGTTTTTTCATTCTTTTTCCTTTTGGTTAAGCGAAAATGAATTTCGCTTTGTTTGTTGAAATTTTTGAGGTGAAAATATTGGCGAGCTGCGAGCGCAGTTTTCCCAGCTTTTCCCACAGTTTTCCCTTGACTGATTGGCCGCTTTTGGCGAGTTGTCGCTGTAAGGTTTTCCCTACTCGGCGACCCTTATTTTGTCAGTGAGAAAATGCATGAAAATAATTAACGTTAAATCTCGGAAAAATTTAATTTAATCTTGCTTGAAAACTTCAGCAGGAAAAGCCTTGAATGGGATTATGTTTTGGGAAATTTGTAGACTATTATAACATAAAGAAAAGGAAGCTAAATATTGTACATAACTTATGGAACTCTTAACTCTAAATTCACTTTTATTCGCTATATCTAAGGCTAACGTATCTCTGAGTATATCTTTTCTTATAAAACTCTCTAAATATATACAGAACATCATAATTTATTTATAAACGTAACAAGTTTGATTTCAAGCTTATCATATATCATTATTATATTCTCTTTTTCTTTATATCTATTCCCTTTTACATCCATTCATAAGTTTTTTACAATCAACTATATATTTCCACGCTAAAGCTCTTCAAAGTGAGTTCTTGACATTTATCTACCCCAACTACAGTCACTTAATAAATATACAGCAAGAGCTATATGCCTCCCTAGACCCCCCCCTTGCAGACCTTATTAATTCGCTGCCTTAGCTTAACCTCGCTTAAAATACCAAAGGTCACTCAAGCATAATTTCCGTCTCGATTTTCAATTTTAATTGTCACCCGCGCCATGTGGATCATCGTCATCATTATCACATCTTATTTGTAGAGTCTGTCAAGACAGTTTCCCATATACCTCCCCCTCTCCCCCCTCCCCTGCCCTGTTTATCATTCAATTAACGTACTACTCATAGTATGTCGCATAGAAAACTTTCGGGTTACCGTAGAACAAACACGACACAAGTGAGTCACGAATTAAATTAAATTAAAATTGGAACCGAGTCGCCCCCGCCTAGAGAGAAAGAGAGACTACTTCCAGACTACCCAACCTTACCCTACCCTAACCGACTCATCGGTCAGAGATCAACTAGCCTAATCAGAGAAGCGACAAGGCACTGATTCATATAGTATATATAGTACATAGCACATAAAGTGGAAGAGGTCGATCGATGTTTGGCATAGTTTGACAATGATATCAGAGAGTGAGTGGGATAAGTTGTTGAAACTGGTATTACGACTGGAATTTGTTCCCCACTTTCTAATTGATTTATGCCAGGATAATATATTTGAAATATATATTCAGTTATTTTTACCCATATAAATTCAATAATAAATTATTGTGAACCATTTTCAATCACACCAAACAATTGAACAGCGATTCGAATCAATTAAAAACAATCGAAATATCCTATCGAATGTATAAATCGTATAGATCGATCTATGGCCCAACAACAACAATACGTACCTAACGACAAGCGTTAGAGTCAAGAGGTCCGCTAATCTGGCCTCTAGTACCTCTAGGTAATACCATATGTAGTACTGGAGTTACTATCTCGAAAATTTACGAATCTACGAAATCAATCGCTGTAAATAGCTGGAAAAAGTGCACGCGATTTGTGCCACATAGATGGGAAGAGCACCCTACCTCAGATGGGTAGATATAATGGCAGTATGGTAGGGTATAGTATATATAGGGTATATGGGGAGCATGTGTTTGGGAACTCGAGAAATGCCAAAAGAGATTTTATCATGATAGCATAGCTTATGATTTTAGGTACTTTGTGATGAGTAGTTTGTAGGGTATACGCAAAGCTAATATAGCTGTACCAGGCTGGCAGAAGGTGCCAAGTGCACTGAGAGAAATGTAATATAATAATAAATTAAAAAGGAACTAAGAAAATAAAATAATTTATGCTTAAAAATTTTAAAATTCTAGAGTACCTATCGCAGTGTACCCTTTGCAGTGTACCCTTTACAGGGTGCCTATTACAGTGTACCCTTTGCAATGTACTCTTTGCAGTGTACCCTTTGCAGTGTACTCTTTGCAGTGTACCCTTTGCAGTGTACCCTTTGCAGTGTACCCTTTGCAGTGTACCCTTTGCAGTGTACCCTTTGCAGTGTACCCTTTGCAGTGTACCCTTTGCAGTGTACCCTTTGCAGTGTACCCTTTGCAGTGTACCCTTTGGCAGTGTACCCTTTGCAGTGTACCTATCGCAGTGTACGCTTCGCAGTGTACCCTGCGCAGTGTACCCTTCGCAGTGTACCCTTCGCAGTGTACGCTTCGCAGTGTACCCTTCGCAGTGTACCTCTCACAATGTACCCTTTGCAGTGTACCTCTCGCAGTGTACCTATCGCCGGCGTGTCAGTATAAGTTATGTCTCACTCCTTGCGCAAGTTCTTGCAATTTCTCACAGTGCACCCAGCCCCCTCCCCGTTCGGAACCCTCGACTCCCCGACCACATTATTGATCAATAACAAATTGTCGCAACGAAAATCAGAGCAATATTTATGAAATGTTTATGGCACACGTCGTAATCATTGGCAACTCATCGAAATGCCGTCGCTGAGCGTCGTATATCTTCCATCCATCCAACGAAACAACGAAACTTCTCCCAAGTAGACGAAAATTGGGGATTGTAAATCTATAAAGATACCGAAAGGCAGTCAATACGGCGACCCAATCATAAACAATGCCGCATGCAACAACGTGTACATACATATGTATGTATATGTATATGTGAGGCATGTTGTATCTGCAAGATACATTTGTAGCTCAGCCCTATCCTACTATATCTACGCACGCGTTATGATTTACGATCCTCGAAGGTAAATACGTAACGACATCTAAACATGTCAATATCCTCCTCGACCGGTTGTAAACTCGAGAAAGAGTAAAAGTATCGTAAAATCAACCACGAAACCATCGATAAGTAAGAACAACAGCTATAAGAACTCCAAGTACTACATATGGTACATATATAACTGACATATAACCTGGCAAAGTTCGTTGAGCCGAGCGCGAAAAAACTCTAGCATAGTTTATGCCATATTCAAAATGCATAAACCTTAATTTATGATATGATTATTTTCCTATATCTTACTCTTTTATCTTTTTTTTAAATATTTACCCAGAGAACAATCAGTTTTGGGGTGTGAAATACAGCCAGTAAGCCCCTTTAAGCACCCTAGACAGTCTCGTGTCACGTCTAGAAAAACAGGAAAGAGATTTCTGATGCCATATGTGTTGGTAATCTAAAAGAATTTAAGATATTTAATTGGAAAAAGTATTCGAGTTAATTGAACTAGTTCTTCAGCCTTATCGAGCTTTCTGTCTTTTATATTTATCCAGTACTCTTTACTCTATTTCTGTGCACACTGTGAGTTACTGCGATTTTTGTTTCCCCGGATATTGATATCTATATCGTATCCATAGCCCATCATAAAAGCTACCAGTACGCCGATATCACTCCCTATGTCTGTGATATGAATTTTACGATACTACGATATACGAAATTAACTTGCATACTGAATTTAGATATCTATAGTTTGCTAGCTTTATATAGTCGATATTAAACTAGAACCAACTGTTCTTAAAACTACCAGAGAAAGAGAGGGAAGAGAGAGAGAGAGGGGGACGAGCGAATAAAAGAGCAACAATTTTGGTGATATCATTATATGGGCGCAATCATCGTTGTTATCGATATCGGTGCTAGCGAAAAAAAAATCACACAAAATACTATACTCAGCATTTAAGCAAATAAAGAAGCTTCTACCGAAGACCATAAAAAATAACCAGACCAGACCAAACCGTAACCGAAACTGAAACTGAAACTGAAACTGAAACTGAAACCTCAACCGAAAACCCAAATATGCGAGAGAGTAAACAAAAGGTGCGAAGAGATAATGACAACATATTGGGAATCATATGGCAATATTTGTGAAGCCTTGTTATACTTTATTTTTTTGGTTTATGATCTACGAAATCGGAATTGGAATTGGAAATGGATCTGGAACTGGAATGTGTAAAAAGTGAAAACGTGCTGCGAGTCGAACCAATTAAATGTCATTTATCAGCGCGAGAGTATAAAGTTATAAATAGCCTTCTGATTTATGGCACCCATGCGATGCGATAAGGCAAAAAGGGTGATAAAGGGGTAGGGTGGGGTGCGGGTAGGGTAGCTAGGTACTGCCATATAACCTATGTTGTGCTAGGGCTGGCCAGCTGGACAGAGCGAGAGAGAGAGAAAGAGACACACTTTGCCTCTGCCTGATTGAATAAGAATCAAAATGTAATCTGTAATTGCGCACGACTATTTGCAATACCAGCACTACCGACCTAGAGGTACCTCTCTCTCCCTCTCTCTCTTTCTCTCTCTCTGTCTCCCTGTCTTCAAAGCGCACCCACCGACTATTTGACATCGCAATCCCCATCTAATGCCGCCTGGAGTGGTAAAGCATAAGTGGAGCTTACGCTCGAGGATCGAGTACCTCTTGGGAGTGCCCGCGTCCGTAACACGACAACGCCTTGAGCTGATAGGGTAGTCCAAAATCTCAACGTATTCGTAAATCATGCATCCACACGCCGTCTCTCTCTGTCTCTCTCTCTCTCTCTCTCTCTCTCTTCCCGCCACTTGTCGGCAGCCGCAGTGACCAAATCATGGCCCTAATCTACCGGGCACTGTTTTATGGCACCCACTTTCGGCCCATATCGGACCTCGGTCCTCGACTCAATATAACTATACTCTATACTCTATATGTATATATATTTTGTTTATATTGCGCTCATTTTATTCGCTGCGCGTTTCGACTACAGCCTGTTTTTTTTTTCTTTTTTTTTTCGTATTATTTTGCTTTCATATTTGCCGAAAGCGGCTATTTTATAATATGTACCCGTTGAAGGTGTTGCCCCACTCGGTCCCCCCATCACCCCCTGTTTCCTGTTGTGCAGCTACTGCGGTTCTCGATTTGATCGATTGGCCGTGATGTCGTTGATATTGGAGGCGACTAATCCACAACAATGTTGTAAATTATGCAGGTTAGATTGAATGTTTTTTCCCGAAAATAAAAACAGGGGACTATCTCAAATGTGTGTGTGTGTGTTAGTGTGTGTGTGTATGGTTTATAATTTCGAAGAGTGAGGGTCTACGTGAAGACAATGGAGTTAGGGTTGTGGGAGCTTAACTTTATGTACTTAAAGAATAAAAAAAATAAATAAATTGTTAAAGCAGAACTACTTCATATACTAAGGAATTAAGAAATTAAAGAGCTTATAAAGTTTATATGCAGTTAGATAATATGAGTTAGCTTCATAAATATGCAAATTATATGGAATACCAATTTTGAATTCCAAATTTTAGATTATTATACTAATTTAAAGTTATATAATGCTATAATCTTCCTAAATATGGCAAAATACTATTTAAAATCAAAAAACCTTTTAAAAATATTGCAAAATATGAAGTATAATATTAAAATTCTCTGTTTCACACTCCTTCAACTCTCTCAGTTCTTTCTTACTACCCTACCCTCTCTTTAGATGGTAATAATATGCATTATAGAGCATGTCTATAAGCAAATAACAAGTTTTAGTTATGATTATACTCTAAAGCCGTGTCGGGGTACCTGCTAAATAATTATGAATTAGATTACAGTGCGTTTGAAATAATTATCACCCGCGCGAACCCCATGGGCGGAACAATGTTAATCCCGCCATAAGCCCGTCAATTGCTGGGGCGGGGCGGAACGGGAACGTTGGACTCATAAACAGGATAACAATGATTTCAATTACCACGCAGTGTCGAATAATTATTTTACCTTTTTGCAGTGTAGACAGCGAGAGAGAGAGAGAGGAGGATAAGGGGGAGAGGTAGTGCTGGAAGCTGGGGGAGGGGAGAGGGTGCTACGGCGAACAAGTGCGTGAATATTGCTCCCGGGCGTATAGAAAAACAGATGAGCAACGAAAACAGCAGGCAGGCAGGCAGGGAGTAGGGTAGCGGGGGTATGGCACGCACATACATAGCAGGGTAGTCGCCGTTTTCGGCCAAGGGGAAGGTCGGACCGTGGACGGACGAGGACTATGTCTAATGTGCACAAATTTATGACTTCACTACCGGAGCGAGGAGGGTGCCACATGGGCGGATGTGCGGGTGGGCGGTTTGTTGTTGTTCCGCTTGGCTGTTGCTGCTGCTCCTCCTGCTCCTGCTCCTGCTCCTGCTGCGCGTGTACTCTGTTTACATTGTCAGGCTGAAGAGGCAAGAGCAGTGGCTGCTCTACCCTGCTACCCTGCTGCCCTACCACGCAAACGGGCAGATGCTTAAGCTCATTATTATCATTTAAACAAGTCGGCCTACGTGAGAGCCAGAGCCAGAGCAGTACCAGAGCTAACAGCGCCACCAGCGACCACTTGTCTCGCCCAGTGCGACCCCCTTGCCGTACCCAGCCTGCCTGCCTGTCCGTGTCCAGCCAGGGTTGTCTCCAGGGTTGCTTTTGCCATTGCCGGCAATTTTCTGCGTTAAACGTTTCCCATTTTTAGTTCAAGCAATTTCCTCATTCAATTTCAATTCTCCATTTCCTAGATTTCATCTCATTCCTTCTATCTGTCTCTCTCTTTCTTCGCCTGGTGGTTGGCCATTTGGGGGTATTACGCTCCCGGGACAATTGTGTGCATAATTAGAATAAAGGGTTCCGCAATTGACATTTCTCGTAATGGCGATGATTAAAGTTTTGTCTCTCTCTTCAGGATTTTTTTTTCGGCAAAGGGTTACCCTGTCAGCGATTGCAGTTATTTATGGAATACCAAATTGATTTTTAGACATCTTGGAACGAAATTAGGGCAGCAGATTCGATACGATAGTTAAAAAACATATTAATTGTAATGTTTGTTCTAAGCTAAGGCTTTTTTTTTAAGTTTCAGAATTATTTCAAGAAAAATATAGTAAATATAATATATTATGCATATATAACTAACTATATAATAGGCTACCTTATCATACCATCTTCTTTTTTAAAATGAATTTTACATACAAATAATTATTTTTTAGAGCGAGATTTCGTTATAATAATATTTACAATTTTTTTAGAGCGAGAGATCTTTTTAATTACAATGATATACCGTATTTTACCTTTAGATACTTATCTCAAGTGAAATTTGGTGCGAGGTTTCAAAAGAATATATACTTTATACTGAAAAGCACAATTTAAGAACCCTGTGCAAGTTTTCCCGAGTTTCAGCTCAGTTGGAAGATCTAAAACAACAGTACCTTCCTATCTGTAGCACCTTTAGCTCCTTAGCTGCGTTTCCCTGTATAATTCTCATAATTTACACACGCAAATTGTGCGGTTGAGGCGTCTGTTTGTTGTTTCCAGACTTTAATAGGGATTTCTGAGCAGGGGCTCGAGGGGGGGCTTTGAGAGGGGGGCTGACACACTGAGTGCCCCCGCAGAAGCACTTAAAAACATGGAAAACTAAAGGCGACGCAATAAAAACACTTGACACACTGACGCCAGCGACTGTGAGGAGGAGCAGGGCGAGGAGTACCACACCCCCTCACCGAATATCTGTATCTGTAAATGTATCTGTATCTCTAGTCATGCATCATTTGTATCTATCGCATCTATCTTGCTGTCCAGCATCATTTGTATCTGTATCTTGTATTCTGTCTGTCTGTCTGTCTGTCTGCGTGTGGGATTTTTGTTTATATTTATTTGGCTTTGCGTTTGCCGCCTCGCTGGCTCTGCCCGAATCAAAGTCGAGCCTCATCAAAATCCGCCCCCGGTTTGCACAGTCCCCCTGCCCCTCCCTGCCCTCTGGCCAGAGTGTCTGCCTGCGCAGTTACTTTTATCTGCGTGGCGAATTAGAATGTTGTCAAATTGTTATTCTTTTGTTGCGATGCGTATTCATTCATTCGATTCGCATTCCCCCCCCCCCTCTCCCTCTCCCTCTTCCCTGTCCAGCCTCTACCTCATCCCTTACCCCTTTTACACTGTGCACAACATTTTTGCGCCTGCGTCGATGTCGCGCCATCCTCCATTTGCCTTCTCTCTCTCTTTCTCTCTGCCTCTCTCTTTCTGGCTGTGTGTGTTTTCTGTTTTGTCATGCTCCATTTAGCCGAGTGTGCTCCGAACAGATGTTCTATTTAAACGCACATTATTATTATTCCATTTCAACCGACAAGGCGAATCTGAGAACGCCTTACGCGCCTTCTGCACACCCCACACGATGGTCGAAAGCGGTTTTGATGAAGTTTCGCTTTAGAAATTGGAAAGCAGTATATTATTATATTATATATGCTGCTGGAAATAAGTGCAGCGCATAAAAAAAATAATATACTGATACTTAAGAGATGAATTTAAAAGATATATATATTATATTTTATTTATATTATTTATTTTATATTACATTATTTTATTTTCCGATTTTCACAAACTCTTGCTTTTCAAAGAAGTTATTCAACACATTTGCCAAACTTACAGTTTTTTATTTATTTTTTTATTAAGTATTACAATAGTATATCATTCTTAGTTGCTTGGAATTCTTATTAAATTTCAAAAATGATAGAAACCATACATAACATAGTTTAATATTCATTTTAACAAGAAATCAATAAATCAATCTATTTCCTTTAATAGTAAATATTCCTAGCAAAAATAGAATCTCTCATCCGAAATTAAAATAAACTCTTTAGTTTTCTTTTCCATTCAGTAAAGAGAAAAGTAGAAAATGCAGATAAAGAAAACAACCACAAGGGCAATTTAAAAAGAAACGAAATCGTTTCCTTGTGCATTTGTCGCCTGCACGCAGCAATCGCACCCCGCAGGCTTTGCCGGGTGACACAGTGGCTTTGCTCCTGCTCCTGCCCCTTCTCCTGCTCCTCTCGGCTGTTGATGATGATGATGACGCGTTGATGTCAAATGCGGAACCGGAAAAGGTAGCGCTGCCCGGGGGCAACAGTGCGCTTGATTAGGGTGAATTAATGGTCATGTAAGGTGGGATTAGGCGGCGATATAGGAAAATAATTACATTTGAAATTCGATATGCTGCCAACTGTTACACCCGGTCGAGTTACACGTGTCTCTCTCCCTCTCGCTCTCTCTCTCTGTGTGCAGTACAGGTGCCTGTGTGTGTTTGTGATTGATGATGCACTGCGTCCGCTCTGATTTTCACGATTTCCCGATCTTTCCCTTTTGCAGATGCCACGTTACCCTTTAGCATAAGCAGATTGGTCAAGACTGAACACATCACGGCCATCGCAGCCGCTGCTGGGTTGAAGACATCGCCGCAGCTGCATCTGCTGCCCGAGGACAACAACAACTCCATCTCCATGCTGAGCAAGAATCACCAGCAGCAGCAGCAGCCACAGCCGCCTTCCCCGCTCGTGCAGCGTCCCAAGATCAAGCTGCTGCCGTATCCCAGTGCCAGCGAGCAACTGCGTCGTTCCCGCTCCCGTTCCCGCTCTCGTTCACGCAGCGCCGCCTCGCACTGCTCCTCCCAGATCGACATGGACGACGCGGACAGCAGCCATGCGGATTATCCACACTCACGTCGTCTCTCACTGCACTCACGCTCCCGCTCGCGCTCCCATTCCCGTTCCCGCTCCTCGAGCAACTCCTCCTCGGTGGAACTGGAAGTGGACTCGCCGCCCGGCAGTCCCAGCATCAGTTCACCCAGTGCCGCCTCCATTTCTGCCTCCGAGCTGCTGATCACGGCGAACAGCAGCAACACGCTGCTCCGCAGCAGCAGCAACAGCAGCAGCATAGGAGGAGGCGGTGGCGTTGGCCTGAAGAAATCGGATCTCTTTTCCGTTTCGGCGCTGCTGCGTCGCGATGAGCCCGCCTCGCGTCGTGCACGCAGTCCCCCGCAAGCGCCGGCTGGTCTGGCCGGCCTGGCCGGTGCCTCCAGTGCGGCAGCAGCAGCGGCTGCACTGCAGCAACTGCCCACGAATCCGCTGAGTTACCCGCCCAACTACGATGCCAGCATGTTCCAGCGTCCCATCTTCCCGCCCGCGCTGCCCTTCTTCGCCGCCTTTGCCTTCCACCAGGGACAGCAGCAGCAGCAGCAACAGCAGCAGCAGCAGTCCGGACTGGGAGCAAGGTGAGTACACTGCGAAAAATAAATAGTATAATGTATAATGTATAAATATATTGAGGAACAAGAAAATTATATTCTTAAGCTACGAAGCAAGTGTATACACTGCAAAAAATAGCATAGCAAGTGCAGTGATTTCTCTGAGTGTGTTAGATCTTTCATATATACATATAAATTATAATTATTAATTAAATAAATATAATAAATTAGTAATTATTTATATTTTGGACAAGAAATGACACTGAGAGAATATTTTTAGGCAAAATGTAAGCTCATTTTAATGTAAGGTTATTTTTTGCTCAAGAATTAATTTTAAAAATGATATTTAATTATTGCAAATTTAATACTGGTATATTCGAACTGTGGAAAAAATTTACTTTACTGCTGTGTTTATAGGCCGATTGTTTTGAAATTTGCTAGATAGATGCATTTCATATATATCCATATAAATATAGAAGCGTCACGTCATCACTCAACTACTTTGTATATTAAACATAAAAAATGGTTTGTCCTTGCAATAGGCAAAGTAGCTAATATTTGAAATAAGATCTAGTTGTGTGGTATATACAGCTCTCTTATGGCCAAATTTGATCTTCCTAACGTGTATAATAGCTGAGATCTACGTCTTTTTGTCACTTAAAAGAGCACATGTTAATTTTTCCCTTCCCCAATTTCTCCCAGTGTACGCTAGACTTAACCACGTAGCCTAATTAAGCTGCAGCAATTAAATGCATTTTTAAGCTCTTGTTCTTAACTGTCTCCTTCTCTCCCTTCCTCTAGCTACCATCCGGACACACAGGAAAATCTCTTCCGACTGCGCAGCCTGATGGTGCCGCTACCCTCTGCCGCCCAGAATGGTTCATCCTCGACAGTGGCAGCTGCTGCTGCTGCCGCCGCCGCTGCCGTCGGTGTTGGCGTCGGCATGGGCGTTGGTGTGGGCGTTGGGGGCGTGCCACCTGGAGTCACCGGACATTTGGGTCTGCCGCACTCGCCGCATCTGCACTTCCACCACGTGGCGGCCAAGTGGCCGGGCCTGCATCAATTCAGCGACCTGTACTCGTGCATGAAGTGCGAGAAGATGTTCTCCACGCCGCACGGCCTCGAGGTGCACTCGCGCCGCACCCACCATGGGAAGAAGCCCTACGCCTGCGAGCTGTGCAACAAGACCTTCGGCCACGAGGTCAGCCTCAGCCAGCACAGGTAAGCCACAAGTATTTGCTCTAAACGGGCAGGGACCTTGCATGCTTAATGAGCTGCCTCCCTGGTACTGTGCCTGCTCCCTCCCTGGCACGACAGTTTTACTGTTACTTAATTTGGCTGAAATGCTGGATTTGTCCCTGGCCAAATGTTTGCTATGCGGTCGTATTTCTCCAGCCTGCCTGCCTGCCCGGTAGTGCCGGTACCCTGGCTTTAATTACTCGACAGTACGACTAACGTCTCGTCTCTTCTCTCTCTCTCTCTCTTCTACCCAGGGCTGTGCACAATGTGGAGAAGGTCTTCGAGTGCAAACAGTGCGGCAAACGCTTCAAACGCTCCAGCACCCTCTCCACGCATCTGCTCATACACAGCGACACGAGGCCTTATCCCTGCACCTACTGCGGCAAGCGGTTCCATCAGAAGAGCGACATGAAGAAGCACACCTACATACACACGGGTAAGTGTACTGGGTGGGGTATTGAGGGGAGTAATATGAGGGGTATGTGGGAAGAGAGCAGGATAAAAATGAAGAGTTGTGGGTGGGTTAAGCTCTGCAACTATTTACATATTTTTAAAGAATTTATATATGGTTACTTATGTGTTTTTTAGAAAGCAAGAGTTGCGGAAGGGAACAGGAATATATATACAAGCAAATATATATATTTTGAGATCTTAAAACATATTTATTTACATACATTTCTAAACGTATTGCAAACATGTCTAAGAATCTGTTTATTTACATATGTATTATTATTGTAATACATAGTAATAGATATAGTATTATAATATATGATTTCTTTAGAAAACTTAGATATAATATGAGCATACTATATCTATATGAAATATAAATAGTTATTTATGGTATATTTTCTTGTTTAATACGATGTTTTACCTAATTTCATTTCACAAATTGAAAAACCCTTACGAAATTTTATACGATCTTTAAATTTCACGTTCTATTAAAGTCTATAGAATCTACTATATCAAAGCTATATCAACACACACACACACACTCCCTAGCTTGTATATAGCAGTTCTATAAAGTTTTTGGGATGGCAAGGGAGGTGTACGATATGGCCAAATGGGGGCGTTATGCTCGAAAATGGGCGCCATTAAAGGCGGCAAAGGGAGCAGCAAAGCCGCAGTCGCAGTTTCAATTACAGTTGCCAGTTGACAGCAGGCAGAAAGAGAGAGAGGGGGAGAGGGAGAGCAGGAGAGAAGGCCAGCAGAGGGGCCGTGCGAAAATGTTGCTGACGGCGTTAATGGCAGAACGTCGCGCAAAACACACAACGGAAAAGAGCGGCAAACTATAAAACGAGAGAGAGCGAGAGTGAGAGAAGTAGAGAAAGAGAGCAGGGCACTCACACACACTAACACACACGCACACTGTGAGACGGACAGTGGAGAAGCATGTAACTGATAAGAGACGTCGCCGTCGCCGTCGCCGTTGTCGTTCGCTATGTACAAAAGCTGCGAGAGGCGCGCTGGAAACACACACATACACAGCGACACGCTCACAGCTCACACCAACACACTCTCACGCTGCCCGTTGCCGAAACGCCTCAAGAGAGTGAGAGCGCAGCGTGCACAGCGTGTGCGAGCGAGAGCGGCAACATGGCGACGCGGCAAAGAGAAATCACAGCCGACCAATGAAAAATTTAGTCAAGAGATTTTGATTTTCTGTTTTATACGCGACGCACACACACGCGTACAGATTGAGAGACGCGCGCGCGTGTGTGTGTGTATGTGTGAGCTGCGCATACACCCCTGTGCCGTGCCGTGCTGCGTGTGTGTGTGTGCTGCGAAACAAAGCTCTGCCCGCCCAGCGACTGCGCTGCCGCCGCCATTGCAAAGCGAAAACTCACTGAGCGTAGACATCGATTTCTGATTTCTATATACACACACACACACGGGTTGTGTTTATGTGTATGTTGGGTAGTGTATATAGTATATATCTCTGGGCGATTTCGTAATCTCGCGTACTATGCACCGCAGCTGATAACCTGCGCCCCCTCTAACAATATGACGACCATTTGTATTTTGCGTGTGTGTGTTGAATAAATCCCTCGATTTAGATTCTGAATCAGTCTTCGATTATAATCTAGACAATGCCTAAATCTAGCTAGAGATTTATGTATTAAAGAGTATTTCTAAGTAGAAATACTAAGTGGAATTAACAGAGATGCAGCTGCTTTACCTATCTGCCAGTATTTTCTGCAGCTTTTGCTTTAATAATTTGCTGATAACAGTATTTTCAGAAAATTCTTTTTTTTTTTGCTTCCCCCTTAAAATCAGTTTGCAAATTGCGAGGATAATAACCTCTAATAAGCTGAGGCTCCCCTTCTCCCGTCGGGTTGTCGGGCTGCCATTTAGACCCCTATCAGGCCACACCCAATGCGTTTTTAGCGAGCGTCTGGGCAAATCACTGGAGCACAACTCGGCACACACACACAGACTCCCACACACACACAGCCAGACAGAGACTCTCACACACACACACGAAGTCGCCCGCTTGGAGTCTGAAATATTTCAGACATTTTTATCGCTTGGCATCTTCGATTTAGGACGTGTGCTCCAAGCTAACCCAAGCAAACCCAAGCTGCAACGCCATGCGGCACACATGTGTGTGCAAGCGAGACAGCTATACATATATAGTATGTGTATAGAGATCGGAGAACGTAACGGGATTTGCGTTTAGTGTGTGCTTTTGGCTTTCGCAATGTGCTGCTTCTTTCTCTGCCTCCTCTTCCTCAGTTCTTCTGCGCGTTGCTGCCTTTTACGAGCAGCCTTAATTTCTGTGCTTTTAAGCTTGCCATCTCCCTCTAACTGACACGCTTTCTCTCTCTCTCCCTCTCGCTCTGTTGTTTTTCTTGTGCACGCGACGTGTTTCTATTGCCGGCAATAATGCTCCAAGCCAGCAGATTTTTCCTCATTGATGTGATTTTCCTCAACATTTTCCTTTGCCTCGGCTTGCCCTCGTTTTTCCTCTAATCTCCCTCTCTCTCTCTCACACACACACTCTCTTTCTCTGTCTTCTTTTCTGTGTGTTTGCCACGTTCGTTTTTATATCCTTTTTGTGTTTAGCTCGCATTTTCATTTTTTATTTTCCTGCCTCAGATTTTTTTGTTTCCTAAATTTATGCGTCATAAAACCGAAGCAAATAAATTTTTGGTCTACCTGTGTGTGTGTGTGAGTGTGTGTTAGCCTGCATTTTCCAGCTTGTTTATTCATTCATGACTTTTATTTCGATTCTGTTCTGAAGAAATTTCCATTTCGCCAGGGAAAACAAATCGATAAGTTAAAGCAAAGAAAACTTATTAAAATCTGTTGATTAGAGCTGGGTTAATCATAGGAAATCTGTCAATATATTATGAAAACTTGGAAAAATATTTAAAATATTTTTAATTGAAATTTGATTGTCAAGTGTCAAGATTTTCGGTCTATTTACTGAGAGTTGGGAACTCATTTAATACTTTCTTGATCTTGCTTACAAAAAATCGCACTATACCTGCAGTAAAATAAAAATACTGGAATTATTTAATTTATTTATGAAACTTAACTCAAATTTGTTCAAATTATGGGAAAATATTCAGTTTACTTCAACTTTCTATTCCTATTTATTTTATTACTTATTCTGTTTTTATAAAATCCCCGGCTTTGATTAATTTTTTCTTCTTATCTTTAGCTTTACTTCTCCTAAGTAATTTAAAGTTATATGCAATTTTTTTGACAAATCAAAACCTCTGCACATTCCATCCTGAAATATACCAAATACCAAAAACACAAAAATACCAAACTAAATGTATTTTTTACTCTGAACTGACCCACACGGCGTATGCGTAATTTAAGCGTGGAACACAAGAATAACACAGGGAGAGAGAGAGAGGGAGAGCGAGTGGGAGAAATATAAAACGTGTTGAATTTGAAAGGATTTGCCAAGGAAGAAACACACACACAGAGACACACACACACACACACAGACAGACAGACAGGCAGACAGACAGAGCGATAAGATATTAGAAGAAGTAAAAGAAAAAGCAGCGCAGAAGCAAGCAAAGATTTAAAAGAATTTCCACAATGTGATGCAATAAAAATCCTTGAAATCTCTACATACAAAAAGCAATACCACCCCCTCTGCACACTCCCCTGCACACTCCCCTTACTGAGACTGCTCCAAAATTTTCGCTCTGCGCTCCACTCACACAGACCCGAACCAGAAAAACCCACGCCCGTACAGTGCGGGACATGCTTATATATCCATGCTGAGAGTGTGTTTTGGAGTTGGAGCAGCTGCTACCCACTCCCCCACTCCCACTGCCCCTCCCTCGCCCCCTGGCCCTGCACGACCCTGAGAAAAATTGCCGACGGCCGACGGGATTTGGATTTTGGGTCTCGTTAGCGTTCGTTGCTCGTTGGTTGCCGTGATAAATAATAAAAGCTGCTCTATAATCTCTGCCGACTACGTGACGTTATTTGTGCCGATAGTGCACGAACGTGACGCACTGCCTCCTTCTCCTCTCCTCCAACTGCCACGCCTCCTCGACAGGCACACAGACAGAGAGAGAAAGATGGAGCGAGAGTTCGTTAAGGCAAAAATCCTGCAGACTAGGGAGGGGGAATGGGTGCAAAGAGAATCACTGGAGTTGCTGGAGTCTCAGACAGAGTGCTCCGGCTGCTGCTACGGCTGCATGACTACACACTACTTGCCACTGCTTTTCCTCGAGTTTTCCACACTCTTTTTCCGCTTTTTCCCAGCTCTCTCTCTCTCTCTCTCTCTCGCAGCTGCGAACCGGAGCCACGGGCACAGGCAAAGTTGAATCAGAGCACATCCCAACGGTCGAATGTTTCAGAATCACGTCGCTGCAATTCTATTATATACCAGACCCCCCCCCACTCTATATAGAGTATATATTATATATATATATATATATGTACATATATCTGCGAGTACATGCTGCCTGTCTATGTAAGGCAAAGTGGGTGCCTTGCTCTGTTTACTTTATATACATTTTTCGCAGTTTCCTTTCCCAACTTCAAGTTAACATTTTGTCGTTATTTTGTTGCCATAGTCTCTGGCTCGTTGGCAGACTATGTGTATGTGTGTGTGTAAGCCTTCTGTGTGTGTATATATGTGTGTGTTATCTATAGCCTTCAATCTGCTATACAAAGAGTTGCCTGACTTAAACTAAAACTGTGCAAATCGGACTATGATTTGCTTTGCTTAAATTAGCTCTTTGGGCAGAACTACTCAATGGATTGCTATGAAATTTACTGGATATACAATAAATAAGTTAAACTTTAATTATGTTAAGTATAAATAAAATCTAAACATTGTTAGGGCAGATACAAGACTTTAAAAAGAAACCTAACGATAGCTTGACTAAAATAAGCTACTATAGTACTAGATCTACAATTATTTAGCTGAAATTAGCATAGCTTATAGAGAAAACATTTTTGATTAAGACAATCTGGCTTTTCTTTAGTAACAGGATTTTTTAAAGACCCCGTAGAACTACTGCCATGAGGTAATATGAGAATTTCCAAACTATAAAATATAATAGGAGTCGTAAAGCAATTTTGATTTATTTCTGTATATACCGCGAAACAGATCCCTATATATCATCAATTAATAGACTCTATAAAATAGACCCCTAACTCTTCAGAATTCTAAGCCATAAAACTTGTGCCATTCTCGGCATTTGGATTAGATAGCGGCGTTTTGCATTTGGCATATGGTTTAGAGGGCGCATATTTTGTAATTCCTTATGTCAGCCAAGCGATAAGCGAGAAACAAATCAAATCAGAAATATGAAATTTTGATAGCACTTGGCGCCGGCGGGACGCAAAAAAAAAAAAAATAAAATAAAATAAAAAAGAAACAAAAAAAAACGAACAAAAAAAAAACGAACAATTAGGGTGGGAAAAAGCTGGAGAATAATCATAGCTGGGGAAAAGTGTAGGGGGGAGTAAATCTCTAATGAAAAATTTAACAGAACTCAAAATGTGCCATAAAAGTAGAAAGAGATGGAGCAGATGCAGGCCGAAAGAGAGAGAGAGAGAGAGAGAGAGACTGCGACGCTTTAAACTTGTCGGAGTTGAATTCTTTTTGCATTTTGTACATTTTTATGTGGTTTTTCGCTTTAAGGATGCTGCTTGCTCTCCAGACCGCAGGAACAGCACACAGATGAACCAGGAAAGTAGAAAAGTTGAAATTTAAGAGGAACAGTGCAAGGAGCAGGGGGGGGGGCTGGTTTACGGGGGGCAGGGCTGTTGCTGCGGTTAGCGCTGAGGCGACGCCATTGCAGATGACGACGTCGACACGCAGGAGAAGGAAGACTTACACCAGGCGGGGGAAGGGGGAGGTGGGAGTCTGACTCACAGGCATCTTTGGGGGTTGACTGGGGGTTGCTGTGCGGGCTGAGCATGTGTGGGTGGGTTGGGGGTTGAACCCAAAATGGCGCGCACTGCTTGCCAAAAACTGCCTATCGATTTTCAACTAACCAACTCTCTCTCTTTCTCTCTCTCTCTCTCTTGCAGGTGAGAAACCGCACAAGTGTCAGGTGTGCGGAAAAGCCTTCAGCCAGAGCTCGAACCTGATAACGCACTCCCGCAAACACACCGGCTATAAGCCCTTCTCCTGCAAGCTGTGCCACAAGTCGTTCCAGCGCAAGGTCGATCTGCGACGCCACAAGGAGACACAGCACACGGATCTGCGTGTCCATTTGGGCAAGGTGGACTTCATGTCTGCCGCCGCGGCAGCAGCAGCCGCCGCCGAGCTGAGTGCATCGAATCCGGGCGCCACGATGGTTTTGCCAGCGGGACCGAGTGGACCGCAGGCATCGCCAGCGACGGCACAGACGTCTGTGAATTGCCAGAAGGTATCGCTGCTGGCATAACCAGATACAGTAGCCTCTCACGTGCCCCCTCCTCCGCATCCTCCACTCCCGCTTAGCCCAGCTGCAGGCCAACGCAATCATAGTGCAATATTTCCATTTGCAGTTCGAAATTTTGTGGAAAACTAAGTGAAAAACATGTCTAGACTAAGCCGTGCATTTCCATTGTTGCCAAAAAAAGAAAACCAAACAACAACAAAAAAAAAACACATACTAAAACTACCAACTAAATACCAAAGAAAATACTAACAGTTACACCAAATGACAAAACAAAGAACGGAAAACCAAAGCGCTTTCTCTCTCCAAATTCTCTCTCAGCACATTCTCAAAAACCAAAAAAGAAAAGAAAATAAAAAAATAAGAAAAGATTGTTTAAATGTAAATTATATAGTAAATATATCTCTGTATGTAATGTATGTATGTATGTCTCTCTCTGTGTGTCTGTGTGTGTGTGTATATCGTATGTTTGTCTGACTGTACACGTATTTCACGATCTATGGATTCACGATGAAAATGTATTTAGAAAACTTCTTAGACGCTATGCATACGATAGAAAGGATATCAAACTGCAAAAATATACTTATGTCTAGTATATAAATCAAATCAAAATTTCATCCTGCGTGTCCCTTAATGTAAAATGTAATTTATAATAGAAAAACAAAAAACCCAAAAAAAAAAATATCGATTCTATGAAAATCAAAGAGAAAGTTCCAAGTTGTCGCTTCTAGATAGTTGTGAAATTTTAAACGCCGCAAACTATGCAAATATTTTGATATTATATCATTCCAATGAATTTAGTCTAATTAATGAATTTTTAACTTATTTATACATATGTATGTGTATGTATGTAAAAACAAAATGAAAAAAAGAAAAACAAAAACAAAACAAAAATACTAAATAAATAAATATATATACATATATGTATATATTTTCATTTTAATGTTCAACAAAACAAAATACAATCTAACATATATCCTAAGTATTTTTATGTTTTCCAAATAAATTAAATTTATTAAGCAATTAAAAAAAAAATGCAAAATGTAGTTTCTATTCTTGAAAGAGTTCGGAAATTGAGAAGTTAAGATTTTATAAATATTTTTGGATTGGATTACATAGGAACTTAGAATTATTTGAGTAGTGATTATATGTGGTTTTTAGAATTGGAAAGATTTAAGTTCTTGGACTTTTTGTGGTTTTAAAATTTTGTGAATTATTTCATGAATAAAATAGAATTGGTATAATGCCTAACTGGTTTTATATCTTTTGGAAAATTGATAATACTATTCTATCCAACTTTATAAATGGAATGTTACAACTTGAATATTTCGAGAAATTATTCTGTTTAGTTGTATTCATAGATTTTATTTGTGTAAAGTTAGTTTAATAGATATTTATGGATTCAAGAACGAGGTTCTTAAATTCTTTGCCTTGAGACCCACTGGCGATTCCCCTCGGAGAACACTATCTATTTCCACTTTTCAAAAACCATTCGAACTGAAAGTCAAGTCGAGTCAATGAAAGAGTTAAAAGTAAATTGGAAATCGAGTACCTTCTTCCACGGGTCCGACACCTGTCCAGCTTGTGACAGAATGGCGAATTGAAAGTGTATTCAAGTGTATTCACTTACGTCTCGAGTACTCGTTGAATATGCAAACTCCACGTATGATTAAGGAGTCATAAGCAGCAGCAACACAAACACACACACACACACCTATACCCACATGTATTCCCCAAAGTGTCCGGCAAAGGATATCGAATATCACGTACGAGACGAGGGTGAACCTTGGCTCTAAACAAATTTGACAATAAAAAAAAAAACATAATAATATTGAAAATGGCGAATGGCGGCGAACCCCTCCTGGTTTATTCCCAGGACTGCAATTTGCAGGAAACACCACGACGTCCTTCTTCAAGCTTGTCTATTTTGCAAATGGAGTCGGGGAAAAAAGCGAAAGCAATTTCATCAATAAGAAATATTTATCCAACTAGAGAAGTATCCACATCATGGTTTTTGCATATGACAATTTCAGTTCATAGAGAAAAGTATTAAGAGGATGTGGGAAGGAGGGAAAACTATGGGAGGGAAAACTATGGGAAAATGAGCACGTAAAATATTGAAAACCAGCAGCATTTTCACTCTAGACGCACGCGATAGTTGTATAGTTGGATTGATGGATTTATGTGTAGTATGTGCAGACGCTTTATAGCATCCATAGCATCGACAGGGTTCAATAAAAATTAACTGCAACTCGGGGAAACTAATCGAGATGTTAATTTATGCAATGATCGATAACATCCTGCGATCTGCGCCCAACAAACGATCGGATCGTGTGTGTGTGTAGGTGATCGTAAAACATTGCTCAATCAATCTTAAACGATCCCAAGTCACAAATTGAAATCAGCAACTTCCTGCCTTTGCTTGCCAAGATCAACGAACCGTACTGGGGAGAAAGAGAGAGGGAGAGGGTAGGGGTGCAATCGGAAGATCGCTTTGAATACCGTAGACGTTTTACGAGTACTCTCGCCACATAAAACAAAAAGCCAATAGGCCAATGCGGGCTCTTTGAACGAATTAAGCGCAATTAGCGAAGGTGCCTTCCCCTACGGGGAGTACGAGAGATAGGGAAGGGAGGGTCCCAGTACAGCAGCAGCAGGATCAGCAGCTCGATCGGCACGCAACTTACATGATTTAAGGTCATCATCCACATCATCATCTCTGTAAAGTCATGCTCAAGGCGTTCTTAATGCGAATTTATTGCCACCACCATGATCATCATATCATATTAATATAATGTATTATATGGCGCCCAGACATGAAGATCATTTCAAGATCCGTACACGCTGCGATGACTAAAGACTTTTCTTTCACCGTTTCTTATACCCTTTCCCATTGTTTTTACTTGAAATTCTGCTGGCGAGGGATGGGTACAAAGTCGCAGATAAGACAATGCGGCTTAATTGTATTTTATGAACGTAATATGTGCTGAAAACCCTTGAAATTTCATTAAATTCTATTACAAAATACTCGAAAATTAAAAACGTATAATTGAACCCTGAAAATCTATGGGAACATCATTTATATTTTTAATTTTTTACAACACATTACAAATCATATTAAATATCCTCTGTATAGCTTTTAAAAAATTGTATACATATATATATAGCTGTTTTTCATCATATCTCTAAGAATATTTATCATACATTTTTAAGGTTTTTAAATCTATAAAACTGCATACCATAGCTTTATATAATATTCATCATATCATTAATTATATTTATCATATCTTTCTTATGTTTTTCTAGCTACTTCAAGTATATCTTTCTCTTTTATTTTATTTTAGAAATATAAATTTTCTAACCTTTTTGTTGTTTCAAGAACACTTCTTAATGTATCTATAGAAAATATAATTGAAATATATTTATTTATTATAATGAATTATATATCAATTTTTACAAACTATATGCACTTTTTAATACCCTCACTTTCAGATTTCCAAAAGCGTTATCCACTCAAAGTCAGTGTAAGTGCTTGGGCATTAACGATTGTCCAGTTCCATTCATTTCCAGCAACATTATCCATTCTAATGACCGTAACGCATCCCGAATTCAATTTTGGACATTCGCAGATACCGTTAAATGGAGGCAAACTCCTCGCAGTTGTGACACATTCGACACTCGACTGTCGACATTCGACATTCGGGCTTAATGACAATTGCATTTTTATTGCGCAAACAGTCGACGAAATGTTTATTAATGGCCCAAAACATAAAGGCATCATGACCTCGAAGAGAGAGAGAGAGAGGGAGAGAGAGCTCTGCACTCCCCCACAGCTCGCTCACTCCCTCCCTCGCTGTCTATATCCCACTCTGTCTCTCTCTTTCTCTCTCGTTCTGCCTCTCAATTGATTTCTCGGCTAAAATGTATCTATAGCTGGACATTTGTATCTGTATCTGTATCTGTAGCTGTGCGTGTTGTCACAGTGCATACGCTGCACCTGCTGACAATTTCAAGTGCAAAAGTGAAAAGAACAACACGCACAACTGGGGCGATTCATGGCCTTCTGCCGCCTACCTAACCCCTCCCTTGCGCAGCCACCCCGTAACCACATCGAACCGCAATTGTAATTCACGGATGCGCAACATCAGGCAGCTTCCCAAACTAATCGCACGCTCAGCGGGATAACACACACACACACACACACACACGCACACACACACACACACACACACACACACTCGCAGCCGAAGCAAGTGTCAACCACTCGCGGGTGATTGTTGTAGTTGTTATTGTTATTGTTTCTTTTGTTGTTCAGGATGGTTCAGGCCTCCGGGCTGGCGCTGCCAATTGAACGTCTCAATTGCTTGGCAACACACACACACACACACACACACTCGCACACACACACTCGCACACACACACACACTGTTGCCAACTATGTGTTGTTACACTGCCAATGCGCGGAGTCGTGCTGCGTGATTACACAAGCACAAAGGCGCAGGGGAGAGGAGGGGGAGGGGCAGAAAAAGGGAGGGAGGAGAGGAGAGGCTGCGCCTGTAGCAGTTGTTGCTCTGTTGCCATAGCTAAACAAACAAAGGCGACAGCGCTCACCCCTCAGCGGCAGCAGCAGCAATCCCACTGGACTAATTCGAGTGTAACCCCTTGTTATCCCGGCCACCCCGCACCCTGCACCCTGCACCCCTCTGGCAGTGGAAAGCACAACGCCCGACAATTGAGCAGTTAAATATTTTGGTGTCATAAGTCGGCATTAGTAGCTAGTACTCTAGCCGTATTGCTATTCCACCCCCATCCTCAGCCTGCTCAGCTGTTTCTCCCATTCAACACTAAATTTCGTACAGTGTATGAATGAAAATAGATATTCAGTTAGATTCATATTAGAAAGGATTTCAATTCAATACATATTTATAAAGGAATTTAAAAAGCGATCCTGGATTCCATCTCTGAAAACAGTTTTAACGCGTTATACCATTTCATTTCCAAACGATTTCTCTGAAATTTTTAACACACTCCGCTTAAATACAAATATATTGTCGAACCAAATTTCAGAGCTCTATCATATTGGAGTATTAATTTAAACACTTTTTAGCGTTTATATGCCTCAATTTTCCAGCGATGTGACTAAAAGTTTTAGAACACAAAGAAAATCTATAAATATATCAACTAACAAAACTTCAAGACTGTATCATATTGGAACATTGATTTAGACACATTTTAATGAATATATTCAATAATTTTCTAGCGATTTTAATGAAATTCTCAGAGCATACAGCAAAAATACAAATATATCATTTACCATTCTGTAAGCACATTAGTTATAGCAGATACTTCATTCTGTAATGGAGCACAATTAAGCATTATATACAATATATGGTATATCTAGAGTTTAATTAAAAAAAGTGAATTAATTTGGAGTGCGTGATTTATACGTCTCTTGATTTGCCTGCTGTGTGCGATGAGTTATTGCCGTAAATCACGTAGAAGGTAGAACACTCGCTCTATGTAGGCAGAGAAAACTATGAATAAAAGAGGAGTTACGTAGATGTAGAAGGGAGGCTGCTGCGAACCTGTTTATTAGTCCTCTAATGCACAATAATGCCCAGTGCCAGGGGTAGAAAATTACTGGATGCCTCCGGGGAATACTTTGCCATGCTGCCAGCCAAATGTGACCTCTGAGTCTCAGGCTCAGGCCCAGGCTCTTGCTCTCTGCCCTCCCTCTGCATTGCTCTTTCCCTCACTGATATTGAATTACGAGACACGTCTCGACTTTCAGAACTTCAGGACTCCGCAAGGACTCCAGATCCTGTCGGCCATTGAAGTTAATTTGTGCCTCGACGCCCCAAATTGTTGCTGACATTTTTACATAGAGCGACGCGCATAAATCACATTTACCCATTGTCAGCGAAAGTGATTGTTTCCTTTTATTCCTCGCGATTCCGATTCGGATTCGAATTCGGATTTGCAATCGAAAGTGTTGCAAGTGAAATATGAAACAATCCACAATGCGATTATAGACCAGACTCTCAGCTCGTATTAGCACAAATGGCCACAATTTTTGACCGAGGAGACTCATTTGGTCTAATTCGCCGCATTGAATTACAAACAAGAGTTGCGGTTATGGTTGCGGGTGCTCTATAAGGCAGATTAAAAGAGAATTGTTTGAAATTTTGTATATGATAAAATAATTCTCCGCATATATGATAAATGCTTGCCTGACAAGTTTATAAGCCAGTTTTCTGCTTGGAATGGAAATTTCATCAAAAATATCATTCTACATTAAACATTCCCAAGCAAATCTCTTATTATGCAACTAGACTTTAAGATCTTATAGCTGTCTTCATAAATTTAACATAAAAAGCACATAATCTTTTAAAAAGTAATCGAATTTTATGCCAGCTGCAATAACTATCGATATTTATTTGGAACAAAAGTTTTCTATACTATTTTTAATATATTTGCGTGAAATGGCAAGTTTAATTAATTAATTCCTATTTATATTTTGTATATATCTAATAAATTTTATCTACTATAATTTCAGCTTGATTTGCTTAGTATATACCATATATAGTGTAAGCAGTTCAATTTTAAAGATGACAGTTTTGATCATACAAAAACTTGGCTATTAAATGTGGTCTATGCTGGTGCTAAGGGTTGCTCTTGGATAATTCAGGCCTCGGCCAGCATAAACACTTGACAATATGACAAGTTCCATGCCGCTTCGTCCCACTTTACCACATCCCTCCTAACCAGTTGCTAATTTAAGGAGTTTGCATTAAGCGACGAGTGTTTTGGACCCACTTAATGGTTTGTTTTCGGTTGACAACTTTTCCGTTTCAGGGGGGGAGGTATAACACTTCGGCACTTGTTCCGCTTGTGGTGGGTATGGCATGGATCCATCCGAGGCGGACACTAACAACTAATTTAAAGCAATTATGTAAAAAGTTTTCGCATATTGAAAAGTTTCCACAGCCGCAAAATACTCTCGAAAATGTTTCAGGGTATTTCGAAATTGCGAATAGTTTTAATTAAATTTTGGCGAATTATGACAACGAGGCAAATATAGTTAGTGCATTTGGGTTTATATCTAATTGGGGTTGCAATCAACAGAAATGAAAGAGATCCAGGCAAATCCCTTGGCGACAGTGCATAAATCTCATCGGCATTTAGCCTGGGAATGCCACAGAGAGAGAGAGAGAGAGAGAGAGAGAGAGTGAGAGAGGGGAGTGTGCACTTGCCTCAAAAGTAATAACTAATCATAATAATAGTTAAAAAGAAAAAATCTTGACAATCATTTCATGGGAATCTTAACGGTAGCATTTTTGCTCTGCTCTCAGCTGCGGCACGTGACCAGCGACGCACTCTGATTAGAACCCGCTCCCTGCCTGACCTCATCCCTCCCATCCTAATCATGTAGCACACCCCCTTTTAACCACTTGTCGTGCCACCAGCCACCACCAGCGGAGATCCGATTGCACTTGACTGCGACACAGGAGCGCATGTTGCCAGATGACCCTGGGATTGGCAGTAGAACTGGGATTGGGATCGGGATCGGGCACTTGACGCGTGCGGATTGTGGGAAGCTTTTTCCGGGAGTGTCAAATTTTTATGACTTTGTTTGATTTTCGACGAGCTGCGTAACGCCGCTAATGGAAGCCGCCTGTACAACCCGTCGCAGCTAACGAGATTTTCACAGGATCCCAAAAGAAACAAGTGTAGAGAAGGCAACAGCGGAGAGAGAGAGAGAGGGAGAGAAATTACGAAATATACAATTTAACAATATTTTGAACCCTTTATTGATTTCTTTTCCCCAAGAGATCTCAAATATAATATATACATAAAGCTGGGAAACTATCCATAGTTGGAACACCCGATAGCTTTTAATATATTCAATAGGATCGCGGTAGTGCTGGACGAAAGTGAGCAGACTCTAGACACGATTATTTTACAGAAATACATTATACGATATGTTTGAAAATTGTATGTGAGTAAGGGTCCCCCCTGTTCATTTTTTAGGAAATTTTTTTTTTTTAAATTTAAAATCGCCTGCTTTTACTTTTTATCAATTGCGGAGGTCAAAATTAGTATAAAACAAGTGTTTAAAATTGGTTTATGGGATACTTAATTTTTGGCCAAAAATCATGTCAAAGTCGACTGAAAATTTGACATGTGAGACCCTTGCCAGGACCAGTATCCTCACTTTCCTCACTTCATAACTTTCTTAAAAATCAAACGATTTTCTTCGGGTAAAGCATTTTATTCGTGGTTTTAGTACTAGAATAGAATAGATTATTAGTTTTGGCTATTTAAAAAACTCCAAAGAAATTTTAATTTTTGTCATTTTGGTAAGGGTCCCCCCTGTAACATTTTCAGAAAATTTTTTTTTTTTTAAATTTAAAATCGCCTGCTTTTACTTTGTATTGATTGCGGAGGTCAAAATAAGTATAAAACAAGTGTTTAAAATCGTTTTTGAGGATACTTAATTTTTGGCCAAAAATCATGTCAAAGTCAACTAAAAATTTTACATGTAAGGTCCCCGGCAGGACCAGTATTCTCACTTTCCTCACTTCATAACTTTCTTAAAAATCAAACGATTTTCTTCGGGTAAAGCATTTTATTCATGGATTTAGCTCCAGAATAGAATGGCTTAATAGTTTTGGCTATTTAAAAAACTCACAAAAATGTTAAATCTTTGTGATTTTGGTAAGGGTCCCCCCTGTAACATTTTCAGAAAATTTTTTTTTTCAAAATTTAAAATCGCCTGCTTTTACTTTTAATTGATTGCGGAGGTCAAAATTAGTATAAAACAAGTGTTTAAAATCGTTTTTGAGGATACTTAATTTTTGGCCGAAAATCATGTCAAAGTCAACTAAAAAATTAACATGTAAGACCCTTGACAGGACCAGTATCCAAACTTTCCGCACTTCATAACTTTCTTAAAAATCAAACGATTTTCTTCGGGTAAAACATTTTATTCGTGGTTTTAGTACTAGAATAGAATAGTTTATTAGTTTTGGCTATTTAAAAAACACAAACAAATTTTAATTTTTGAGATTTTGGTAAGGGTCCCCCCTGTAACATTTTCAGAAAAAATGTTTTTTCAAAATTTTAAATCGTCTGCTTTCACGTTTAATCGAATGCGGAGATCATTATTAGTATAAAACAAGTGTTTAAAATTGTTTTGGAGGATACTTAATTTTTGGCCAAAAATCATGTCAAAGTCGACTAAAAATTTGACATGTAAGACTCCTGGCAGGACCAGTATCCTCACTTTCCTCAGTTCATAACTTTCTTAAAAATCAAACGATTTTCTTCGGGTAAAGCATTTTATTCGTGGTTTTAGTACTAGAATTGAATAGCTTATTAGTTTTGGCTACTTAAAAAACTCAACAACAGTTTTAATTTTTGTGATTTTGGTAAGGGTCCCCCCTGTAACATTTTCAGAAAAATTTTTTTTTCAAAATTTAAAATCGCCTGCTTTTACTTTTAATCGATTGCGGAGGTTAAAATTAGTATAAAACAAGTGTTTAAAATCGTTTTTGAGGATACTTAATTTTTGTCCAAAAATCATGTCAAAGTCGACTAAAAATTTGACATGTGAGACCCTTGACAGGACCAGTATCCTAACTTTCCGTACTTCATAACTTTCTTAAAAATCAAACGATTTTCTTCGGGTAAAGCATTTTATTCGTGGTTTTAGTACTAGAATAGAATAGCTTATTAGTTTTGGCTATTTAAAAATATCAAAAAAATTTTAATTTTGTGATTTTGGTAAGGGTCCCCCCTGTAACATTTTCAAAAAAAAAATTTTTTCAAAATTTAAAATCGCCTGCTTTTACTTTTAATTGATTGCGGAGGTCAAAATTAGTATAAAATAAGTGTTTAAAATCGTTTTTGAGGATACTTAATTTTTGGCCAAAAATCATGACAAAGTTGACTAAAAATTTGACATGTAAGACCTTTGAGAGGACTAGTACATCACTTTTCTCAATTCATAACTTTCTTAAAAATCATGCGATGTTCTCCGGGTAAAGCATTTTATTCCTGGTTTTAGTTCTAGAATATAATGGTTTTATAGTTAATGTAATTTCAAAAATTAAAAAAATGGTAATTTTTCTTATTTTTGAAATATTATTTGAAAAATGTTTAAGTAAGCATGGGGAAGAGGTTTAGAGAGGGGTAAATAATTGCAAAAAATCTGCTTACCTAATACTTGAACGGCCCCTAACTATCGTAAGTATCGATACATATCGATAAATGTTTAACTGCGTATCTGAAACGGAAAAACAACCTCAATCTTTGCAACTACTGCTATATCATCATTCTCAATCCACAACTTTGCAGTTTAAGCAGCTCTCTCCCTCTCTCTACAATCTTCTCCCAGTTCACCAGCTCCCACAACATCCTCTCCAGGGCAGGTGCAAAGTTGGAGTCTCTGGTAAAACTAATCCAAGGTTCAAATCAATGTTGAATAAATTACGCTCAACTATTTAGCAATAAATTAATCTTCATAAATCACAAATCAACAACAACAACAACTACGACTACGACAGAAGACAGTACTCCCGGTCTCTCTCTCTCTATCTCTTTCTCTCTCTCCCTCCCCAGGGCTGCATTAAATTAGAAACGAGGCGTCGTCGACGTCGTCGTCAAGATTCCGTTTAATGACAAAAGCAATTAATTTTCTGCCATCCGAAATGCCAAGTCTAAAGGAGGCTAAAGGTGCAAAAAGGGGTGTAACCTGTGCTACCTTCCCACCCCCTTAGAACTTGCCTCCCATCACTTGCTACCCCTCTCTCTCTCCCTCTCTCTGATTACGTTCACAAATCGCTACAGCAGCCATATCAATGTTCTGCCCCCTCTCCTCCCCATCCTCTCTCTCTCTCTCGCTCTCTGCACCTGCAGCCGTTACACACAATCAAAATTCCAGAGCATGTCTATGGCCAGGTTGCTTCTCCAGCTCCTGCTCCTGCTCCTGCTCCTTGCTAAGCTCCAGAAAGCGCTCCCCAAGCTTTGCAATTAATTATGCGAATCTGACGAATCTTCCTAAGCGTACAACTCTTCGACTTGGCACACACACAGACTCACTCACACATACTCAAGCACACACACACTCTCACACACACACACTCACACACACTCGCAGTGTTTGCTGTCAACATGATTTACATGGAAGCTCGAGCAAAACTTTGGCATGAGTTGTGCGAGACTTATCCGTGTTTATGTGTGTGTGCGTGTGGTGTGTGTTGTGGTGGCGTGTGTGTGTGTGTGTGCCATGCCAGGGGGTAATGGGCATACACCCCATGTCGGAGTAAATGCAAATTTAAAGGCGTGAATAAGCCAAGGCGCACCGTCTAATTGTAGACAACCCCCGTAATTATCCGCAATGGAAATGCCATTAATGGAATTAAGGGATTCCGGATACGGGATTCGAGGAGATTCGAGGCCTGTATCAAATATTTCAATGGAGTTTCCAGAATTTCTTTTCTAAAGAATTGCTCAATAATTTTGGCAGGGCGTAGAAAAAAGAGAAGCTTGTTTGCGTCTAGTAAAAAGTATTATATATAAAATAAGGGATTAGGAAGAACATTTTTAAAGGAAAGTGCCAACTAATCAGTGTGACCAATACTAAAATATAAAATAAATATATTCTATACAGAGCTTATAGAATATATTTATAGAGACTCTCAAAAAATATAAGATTGCTTTTTTTTTCAAGCTAAAATAAATATTATATTTTTATTTCTTATATGTTAATATACATAATATAGTTTATAGTTTTTTTTTTATTACCTACCTTATTTTACAAGTATAATAACGATCTTTAATATTTATTTTATTAACTTACTCAATTCAATTATATAGTATATTAAATTAAAATCAGGAATTAAGAACTTTCTTAATTAATTTAAATAGTACAAACAGAATTATGCAAATGTAAATCTAACATATTCCAATAAAATCAGCAAACTTGACTTGTGGACAAAACACAAATAGACAAGACAGCAAAGGACTAAAGGCAGTAAGTAGTAAGTAGCCAACTGCATGACTACAAATTACCCTACAGTAATTAAAAAGGAAAATACAGATGGAACCAAATATAAGACTATCAAGGATAAGAAGTACACTTGCTGACCAATCGAACCTGAATATATATCTCAGACAGTAGCTGCCTCAATCAACTGTAAACTTAGATATAATATACCCCATTTTAAACTCTCTGACAGGGTACAATGACTTAAGATTTTGCCGGATTCACTTGAACAAATTGCGGTCAAGCCGGACGAGTATCAAGTCCCAGGGAGAGTGTGAGTTGTCGTTGTCGTTGTAATTGACACAGGGTTGTCAACTGCATTTGTTGTTTGCAACTTGTTTATGCAACACGCATCTTGGGGCAGTCCGCACACGCACTCAGTGCAAGGCAAACAAGGGGGGAGGCTAAGGAAGAGAGAGAGAGAGAGAGGGGAAGGCATAGAGGGAGCTCTTAAGGGGGTACCCTATGCAAATTGATTTTGCATTCGATGTTGCCTAAGTAGTCTTAGTAAATTGAAAGCAAAACATTAAGAATTATGCCTAAATGGATTGCAGGCAGACGAAGAGAGAAAGAGGGAGCAGGACAGCGTGCGAGTGTGAGATAGAGAGAGCATCAAGTAGAGAGCTTGATAGAGTTCCCATTTGGGGGGCCATGTGCACGACATGTTACATGGCAATTGAAATTAAAATCGAGCATGCATAAAAGAGGAAATTGCCAAGTGGAAATGGGAAATGGAAAATTGCGTACGGGTTGCTTTTATGTTGTTAGTACACAGATTTGCTATACTACCAGTAAACAAACAGTACTTGCATATTATGAAAACTGTTTGAGTTTTCCCCATCCCCCTCCTGCTCTCAGCTGGGGCTATAAATTCTCACCCAAGTGGGTTCCTCAACCGAATTACAGCGACAATTTACGCACCTGCAAAACTTTTAATTGAAAACCAAGAAAAGCGACTGGGAAAAACCTCACAACACATTCCATAGAATCCGTGTCTGTGAGTTTAATTTATGATCCAGACAATTACACGAAAGAAACTCAAGAAAAACTTCAGATTGGCCCAGAAATTGTTTGTAAATTTTAGGGAAATTTTATTTTTAATAACTTTATTTAATTTAAAACTTAACTTAACTTAACTTAATTTAAAAATTATAAATAATATTATAATTATATTATAAATTATAAATGAAAAGATCTTATTGAAAAAATAAATCTTTAGAGTTTCATTTTTGAAAAATAATAATATAAAACAAAGTATAAATAATATAGTTCTCTAGTCTACAATAAGTTTTTTCATCCAACTTTCCTTAGTTCCCATCGCTGACTCATAGACCATACATATTTCTCCCTGCCCATTGTCACTTAACTATAATATCTATCTATTTGTTGTTTTTTTTACCAGCATAACTGTAACCTGATATGGCAAGACTATTTACTAGATATAAATGCGATTGCCTCAGTTCTCTCTCCATCTATCTCCATGGCTGGGAATATTACGGAATATTGTTTGCTCGACTGATTGAGTAACGCCCTTTTCGCCAGAGTTCGCACCTTGGCTAGGGGCCGGCACGTATCACATAGTAAGTATTGCCCATTGTTTCCCAGGGCCCTGATGGGGGTTCCATTCGTATTGTTGCGGGAAGTGTTTTTTATTCTGTTTTCTATTCATTTAATCAATTAAGTCATCAGCGCAATATGCGTATTGTTTTTCGCTTTCTCGATTCCTTAACAGGAAGGGAGAAGGGAGTGGATAGGGGGAGGGGGAGAGGGAGGGAGGGATAGACAGCAGGAAGGCCTTGTGGTGGTGGCATCAACTCCCTCTCCCTCTCTCTCTCTCTCTCCCGGCGCCTTATTGACTTATCCCAATGACACTCGACCGATTGTCACATTATCTTTTTGTTTCCCATCCCATCCCCTTCCCTAACGTTTTGTCTTTCGTTTTTTGTAGTGTGTGTATGCTCTATGTGTGTGTGTTAATTCTAGCACGTGTCGCGCCATCAGTGTCGCCTCCTTCTTGGCCTGGCTAAGCACTTAATTAAGACGAAATGCCGCTGTTTTATTATGGCCCACGGTAAATATGCATCCCATAAATTTCCCAATGAAAACACTTAACGACACACGTCACAAAACTTAACGAATATCAACAAAAAACAGAAAACAAAATGTATAGAAAACAATGCGGGAATTCAATTTTTACTATTTGCCTATAGAGAGGGAGGGTGATTTTCATAATTTCCTCCTTAATTACCTATAACATGGGTGCCCTTCATTGTACATGGTATTATGTATGTCTCTAGGAAATTAAAGCTTAATTGATTGGATATACCAAATAATAATTGTGATAAGTTGACAAAGATATTGACGGGGGAGTTGCTAGTTTTATGTACTAGATGTGGCAGGGAAATCTCTAGTAAATTATTATTTATTTATATTTATAGCCTTATCTATATTAAATACATAACTTAAGGATTAAAGAAAGTATTATTTAAGAAAATTCGTTTAAAATAATATATTATATTATAATATTTAGTTTATTCTTTAACCTTATCGAAACAACCTTTAAAGTCCTAAGCAACATAAATAATTTAGTTACATATAAAAAAAAACTCTTAAAATTACAAAAAATAATAAATAAATCATTTAAGAACTATAATTTTTCAAGAACTTGTATGGCTATTTATAATCTATCCTACTATATTATGTTTCATAAATATTCTCAGGACTATACGCCGTGTTCTCAAAGAAATGAGCCATATATGTATTATGCTTAATAAATATTCCGCGTTTTCAAAGAAACGAGCCATAAGGAATGATAATTTTAAAAAAATACAATAAAAGAAAGAAATAAAGAATGAAGAAAAAAACCTTTGCTCTATCTAGAAATAATGCAAACTATCATACCTATTTGTGATTCTTATCATTTGACTTGTGGTGGCGAAACAATGAATGGAAATGAATGAAATTAAATAAACACAGTGAGTGCAGTCAGTACGCGACCAGCAACCACTTTCTGCACCGTCGCCTGCCACCATAATCAGCCAGAAGGCAGAAGGCGAACAGAACGAGAAAATACATGGAAGGGAGCCCAGAGGGCACTGCTTATAAGCAGAATCGTATATCATGTGAATGAAAGCAACATATGTCCACAAAGTGGTAGCTAGTACACGAAAGGGCGGACAGGGGAGTGAGAGAGAGAAGGAGGGAAGAAGGGAAGGAGAGAGCGTGATATTTTGATCAAGCGAATGTGTGAAAGTCATGGAACAAATCGAGACTCGTTAATCGGAAACAATTACGGGAATACAAAAAAGTAGAACTCATATAGTGAGGGTTAACTGAAATAGTTCAAATATTTTTATTTTTTTTGTCGTTTTGTTGGTCACGTGAAAACGAGGACACGTTGCCGCTAATATGCGAAATGAAAAGTTGAGTTTTAAATCATTTATCTTGTTTTTCCATTACTTGTCTCTCTTTCTCACTCACTCTCTTTCTCTCTCTCTTTCGCACTAGAAAAAATGACAGAGGCACGAGAAGAAATGATGCCGCTAAATGAAATTGGCAAGAACGTTGCGCATGTTCTGAATGCCAAATGAGATGTGACACTGTGACACCGCCCGAGGATAACGGGACATTCGGGCAACCCTTTGGACACCCTTTGGCACCCTTTAGTACTACTTCCCCCCTCCCTCCTCCTCCTGCTACAACCCGTACTTATTCAAATTGCCGCCACTTTTTAAGTGTACTTTTCACATTTTTTAACTCAAATTGCAGCCATGATTAATTCACACACTTGGTAGAACGAACCTCGAACCGGACCTGCCCATTTGACCCTACTCCAAGTTGACTTTTCACATTATTTAACCAACTACTTAACTTCCTGACAAATTGAAGAAAGGCCTGAGAATGCGTCGCAAGCGAATACTTACTTATCTTCGAAAATTAAAAAAAAAAAAAACTCCAAATTAGAGAATGCAATTTCAGAGGGTACATTCTTCCATTTGTTAATTGGAAACGTTTTCAAATTATTATTATTCTCTTAATTTTTGCACATCTGAGCCGCATCGTTTGTCATGGGTTTCTATGCACGTGCCGCAGTCAAAAATTGCATTGATTGATGATTTTTGAAAAATTAAAAAACGTGAATATTTTTTGCAATTGCAAATCAATCAAATTTTTCGCGAAGTCTCTATAAATATACATTTTTGCAATTGGCATTTGAAATCTTTGGTTTGCACTTATAGGAATTGAATAACCCACAATGTCACGATCATCACTCATCTCATGTAACTCGAGATGCTGAATCGATTTGTGGGTGCATATGTTTTTATAAGTCTAAGATGCCATCTTTCAAAAGAATTTGATGATTTTTAAACCAAGTTATGAGTACTGGAAGTTGGTATAGGGATCTTTTAAGGGAAATCATAGGCAAACAGGAACATGGAATAACCCAAAATTTTTAAAAGTTCTAGATTTACAATATTTTGATGCAGAATCCATCTAGGAAATGATAAAAAAAAAATGATATTTCCCACAAGAATATGATGATTTTTATCAAAGTTATAAATACTGTAAGTTCATCTAGGGACCCTATATCATGACTAGTCTGGAGCATGGATTAACCCTAAATTTTCAAAAGTTCTAGATTCACAATATTTTGATGCAGAATTAATCTCAATGTCAAACCATGGAGAAAATGCCATCTCCTACAAGAATCTGATGATTTTTTAACGAAGTTAGGGGTTTTTAAGGGGTCTTTTAATAAGTCAAGTTTCTTGAAACTTTCCCGTACTTTTCACTATACATACCTACATCAAGTGCCTAACCTGCACATAGTTCCTCACGCTCCATGTCTAAGATATCTCATTGGTGACTAATTTCCGTCGATTAGAATATGAATCGCATTAAAAGCGAAACGATATAGCTTGAGAAGAGTCGGGGCGAGGTACTACATTAAAATGATAAATGAGTGCGATTATATCCTTATTACCTTCGAATTAATATTGCGGCTGTAATCAGCTTGGCGCCGCGCCCAGCTAAAACTGCGGGTCAACGATTTATTGGCCAAGAGCGTATTACCGCAGGGAGTAACCTGCACCCCCTCCTATCCCCCCTCTTGCCACTGCGCAAACCAAAATCAAACACAATCAAGCGAATTGGTTACAGTTTCCACCTTGGCTAACACACCCAACAACTGACCGGGTCGAGTGTCGCTTGGTTAAAAATAATCCAAGCGTCGCCTCGAGTCGCGTCGCGTCACCTTCCACGGTTCCAAGGACAGTACATAACGTTACTTGGGTACATAGTTCCGAGTTCCGTTATGACCGCACAGGGTAAACATCGTTTGTCAAGAGTTTTGACTGTCCCTCCTCCCCTGCTGTAACCCTCCCAAAGGACTCTCGAAATAACCGGGCTACAAAATATTTGTTGACATTCCGCGGGAAATTACCATAATTAGTTGATTCCGGAATAGTTCGAGTTGCCAACGGGAACTGTTTGATCAGGGTGTCTCTCTCTGTGTGTGTGTGTCCAGGTCACGGCGTCGATGTCAACATAATGTGGTGCGGCACTGTCCATGGCCTAAAGGATAATAATTAGAGCATATGTACGGATTGTGTGCAAATATTGACCGCCTCTGCCACGCCTCTAGCCCGCTCTCCCACTTCCCTACCTCCCCTCATCAGTTGTGGGCGTTAATCAGCTGGATATCAATATGCACGTAAACATGGCCTATGTCTGTGTGTGTTTGTGTGTGTGTGTGTGTGTGTGTGAACAGTGGTGTATTTTGACATATGTTTGACTAGTCTCAAAAATCAACAATAAAATGAGACATATTTCCACCCAAATATCATATGTATATGGTTTACTAACTAAGCGAAACTGAAGCAAAACGAGAGCTTAGAGAACGATCCATGTCTTGCCTGAGTGATTTTTATTCATTTTTCTTTAGTATTAGAATATATACTGAGAATATTAGAATATTATTTGTTGTATCCATTGTATATTAAACTTGACGGAATATGATGAATGGATTAAATGAATTTTTTTTTTATAACTCACTAAGTATTTATCTGAAATAAACAAATATATATAAAAGTACATGGTATATGTAGAAGGTATATGTGGATCCTAAGACTTGTCTAAACCTTTAGCACTTCAAAACTTACGTAAATTCCATTTGTATTTCCCTTTTCCCCTCCCGCACTTCTGCAACTTCTGCTATCAGCAAACTAAGAATACCCCAGAGTTCTAGAATGATAAATAATTATCATATTATTTATATTATTCCCAAGTCAAAAACTAATACTAAACGACCTCATTGAACCACATATTTCCCTTCCATAAATCCCTAATTGCTCTTCAGAATTTTCCAACTGCTCCTGCTCTGCTCCTGCTGCTGCTGCTGCTGTGGACAATTAAAAAGCCACAGATTGCCGGGCGAGGGATTAGGCCCGGCAGATGACTTTAAATTGAGCCGATGTGCGACTGTCGATTTAATTAAAATCAAAACAAAATCCTTGTCTCCCGTCTTCCCTTCCCTTTTGGTGTTCTGTGTGTGTCAGGGAGATAATGATAAACGCATAAATAATGCAAAACAATAAATGAGCAAATATTCATAAATTATTAACGCAGGCGCCGCCAACTGCCGTCGTCGTCGTCAGCAAATACCCAAAATATTTTGGCCAAAGCGTTTAAAAGGACAATGAGGCACGAACGAGCGAACGAAAGGAAGAGATGACAGATGAAAGCGGAAAGCGGAAGAAGAAAAGCAAATCCCCGCAACAAATAATTGAGACTCATAAAGAAATATCATTCATTGATTTTCCCCTGCTAGTATGCGGCTATCTCACTCGCACTCGCATTCGTACTCGAGCAGCAAGTGGATGCTGTGGAAGCTGTGCAGGATGGAGGCGGGTTGTCAGCGAGGAAAGCTGATGAAACTATCAAGGCAACCTCGAATCATCGAGGGGTTGTTTTGCGGTGGACGAGGCAGAATGGATTTTCACATGAATTCGAAATCTATGCCTGGGCATGATTTGCACAAAACTTGAGCTGGCAAATTTGTCAGATGGGAGCGAAGAAGGAAGTCAGGCTGGAGGGGAGATGTGAGACAGAAAACAAATGATAAATTATTGAGGGGATTGTTGTTAATTTGGTGACACTGATACCCCTTGGCCAGATTATAACGAGTGTCCTTTTTCCTAAGCGCCCAGCACACACGTGGGAGATTTGGCAATCATTAGGAAGAGTTGTAAATTATAAATAACTTCTGATGAACAATGGTTTATAAATAAATATAACCAAGACCAACTGGGGAAACAGCTTAGCTAATGATTAATGCAAGTCTTATTAATTTACAAATAAGTATGATTTTTTTTAAAGTAATACAATATTTTCCTTAGGATATTTTAACTCTTTCAATTTCAACTGTAGCTACAACGCTTTTACAATTCAGCTTTCAACAGTGCACACTTAACGCAAGTGTCATAGCAAGCAGATTCATTTGCGCAACTACAATCATCGTTTGTATGATGCAAAACTCATTCATCGATATATTTAATGCATCGATATGCGCAAGAGGAACATCCCTAGCAGTGATAGTATTTGCATCGACGCTAATTGCGAAGCCTAAAAGAAAAGACGCACAAAAATAACAAATGTAATTATTTAACAACAAATTTCAATTGGCATTTTCATTCAAAATGAGTGCCTATAATCGAAAAGTATTGAAGAAAATGGGCTCCAGCAGCACTTGTGGCTCATTCGACGCAGACAGCACCATGGAAGAATCAGGGTACGCGTCCTTTAAAGGGCTGCACAACTCAACCGTGGAGGCGCCATTTTTTATTGAACGTGATTGTGAGACTGAAAACTGCCGTAATGCATTCAACACAAATGCAACAAGCAACAATGCATTATTTGGTCGACTACACAAGACAAGCTTTAATTCCACACAATTCCAATCGCCAGGCGGGAGCAGCACCAATGCCAGCCATGACATGCTTCTGCCTGGGCAGGACAACCAGAGCCATTGCCAGTTGCAGCTCGAAAGTGATGATGACATGACATGCAAATCGCCTGTGTTGTTTTCCAATCAGCTGGCCGGACTGGTGGGCAAACGACGGAAGTCGTCGCATTATCAGGCGATAACTCATCACAGCAGCCCGAAAAAATCAAAAAAGAAATTATTTCCGGCGCCTACGCATGACCTAATTAGCCGACGCACGCGTTACTACAATGGCCTGGATAAGCTGGACATCATCGACATGCTAATCAATACACTGCCCGCATTGGAATGCATACTGGCCTATGTGGATCCAAACACGCTGGACGTTATGACTAAGGTGTCGGAACGCTGGGCTCAGGCGGTCCATAAGATCAAGAGGGCGGAGGAGCGACTGCTAGATCATCGCTTCAAAATGAATCTAACCAAGGAGAACTCCCACTCGATGAAACTGGGACACATGTTATCCAAATCGATAAATAATCATATAGTGCCATTACAACAATCAAATGCCATACACAGACCAAACACACGGCTGGACAATTGCCACAAGAGCGTGTCCATGGATGAGAGCTGCATGCTGGTGGAACAAATGCAGCGCATTAAGTGTCCACGTTGCGGCAAGGGCAGCAAAGTATTCTTCAGCAAACAGGGCGGCGATCAGACACCTCAGACGCCACGCTTTCCGCAATTCGCAGCTCCATCTGCCCTTTCGCAAACATTACCACCACACTCGTATTCCTTCAGTGAGCCCAAATCGTCGACGTTGACTCGTTTCTATTCGCTGGACGAGATGAAGAGTTCGCCGTGTGAGACGGAGAACGAGCTCCGCAGACCGTACACATTCGGCGAATGTACAAGCATTCCGTGTAGATTTATATTCTGTGTGCGTTGCTACTGTCCACCACATCCTGGCGAGAAGTGCTTGGTCACTGAGATGGGAACACCATCAAAAGTCATGATGCCGGGTGAGAGGGTGACGCCACCGAAGCGAACACAGAAGTTTGACTCGAAACTCAGTCGCAAAAGGTCGCTGAAGCGTTTAAACTTCTGATAGCAAGCAACATGCAAGTTAAGATCGAACAAAATGTATCCTTAGTTTTTAATTATTGAATCGAATATTCAACTGTACCAAGGTTTTTACATGTTAAACTAGTATTATAGTTGTCCACATCTCATAAGTTTCGTGTGCGATATTGTGTTGTGTTCTTTCTCTCCATTTCGAAGTCATTCAAGTTTTATCATATTTCTGAACTGTTCCGTATGCTCAACATTCTTATACCTCTGTGAGATTAAATAGACTTAAGCAATATTTTACAAAATAAAATAAACTATCTTTTTATAAATTAAATACACAAGCAATATTAATTTACATATGTAAATAAACATTAAGGTTTTATAAAATGTTTCCATCAAGCAAGTATTATCCCTGCATTTCGTACAGTTTGTGACGTCACACACGCCACTTGTTGTTGCACAAGAAATATCGATTACATTTCGATATATTTCGCATGGTGTGTGTGCGACAGACATTTATCGATGTGCCACACATTTTATCACTAACCAACCGCCTAAACACGTGTGGAACAAGTCGTCGCACAATTTAAAAGTTTTATTTACTGTTTTTAGAGCTAATTAAAATGACGACGTCATTGGCTCAACAATTGAAAAATCTAGCGGCGCCGCAAACGTCCGTAACGCTAGTGGATGCAAAGAGTCGTGCCTCAATATTGTTCGATCCCAAAGAGGCTGCGACCAAGGACAGACGCGCAATCTATGAAATCGGCCTGAGTGGCCTGCAAGAGCTGACAGCATTCAATCCCACATTCACGGAGTTCCAGTTGACCCTTTTCGATGAGGCAACACTCACACTGGAACGTGCCGTCGAGCAGACCGATGTCAACAAGTTGCTCGATGCGGCCATAGCGAAGTTCCTCCGTTTGTTGTCACCATATTTCCTGCTGCGTCCCGCACACATGTGCTTCGAGTGGCTGCTGCGTCGTTTCCAAGTCCACGAATACAACCGTGAGGATGTGATGGGTTTGATAATGCCCTACCATGAGACAAACACATTTGTACAGGTGCTACAAACGATGCGATTGAAACAAACCGATGAGGATTGGTTCTGGTTACGCCGACTGCAACGTCCCGGTGTTCCTCTCTCCAAGACGGCTATAATCAATCGTGCTGCAAGCATGCCATCATTCCTGAGTTTCGTATGCCGCAGTACGCGTCGCTCTGTCAAAGAACTGGGCCCACGTGCCCATCAGCTGCAGGCACAGATCAATTTCTATGCCACAGTTGTTGTGGGCGCATTGCAGACTGCAAAGCCATTGGAGGATTGGCATGTAGCCACCATATTGGAGTCACTGCTTAAGGGACTCGTTTCGGATACCGTTGACTTTGTTGCCGCCTCCTATGTGATTGTCGCTCAACTCGTATCGCGCACCAAGCTCAAGAACAAAGTCTGCAATGCGCTGCTCGAGCGCGTGGCCAACTGTCACTTCGAACGTCTTCATACGACGGCGTTGCTGCTGCTCATCTGGATCCATGACAAGCAGCAGTCGGCAGATCCTCAATTCACACCGAAAACTCTGTTGAATTTGGTCTGCCAGAAATGGTTGATTAGTGCACTGGCCGATCTGGCCAAGGAGAACGTAGCTATTCAAGCTATCTGCAAGCCACTCATGCGAGGAGCTGTGGCAGCTATACAAGATGGACGTACCTCTACGGCATCACATCAAGAATTCCTGGACAAGCTGCTAAACGATGTGCCGCTACCCAACTCCAGTGCGCAGGAGATGATTGAGTATGTGAATTGCTTAAACTTCCCTTTTAGACTTTACTAACTTCCTTCTCCTTGTTATAGTTGCTTCCTGGACAGCTATGCTGTGGTGGAACCCAACGATGCTATGGAAACAGAAGATGGCGAGGAAACCATTGTCATTGATTCCGATGATGAAATGACTTTGCCCAAGACTAATTTCCAGAAATGGTACACTGAGTTCCTGGAGAAACTTGAACGTCGCTATCCCGAGGCATTCGATGTGAGCGTCAAGGCAGCGCTAAGCTCTCAGTCCAAGACAAGCAATCGTCAGAAGGCACTGAAGCTGGCATTGGGTAAGTAGAACTGAGAATAGTTAACCAAGGTGAACTTTATACTACTCCATGCCTTACAGGCTTCCGCCTCAACACGACGGATGAGAAGGAGAAGCGAGCCTATGAGAAGCTCTACCATTACAATGATGAGTTGCGTCTAAATGCCGTCCAGCAGCTGCTTCAGAATCTAACCTTGCCCAAGCGCAAAGAACGCAGTGCTCATCTGCTTAGGGAATGTCTGCCGGATCGCTTGAAGGATGATAATCCTGCAGTGATAGCTGCACTGCTGGCACTTTCCACCGCTGAGCTTGTGGCAATTTTGGGTGCCAAAACCTTTGGCCAAATACTGTGTGAGCTGTTGCGCCGTGCCCAGCGAGAACGTGAGACCAAATGGAGCTCTGTGGTGCCACAGGCAGTGCAGCATCTGACCACGACTGCAGTGAGCGATGAATACGATACGAATTTGCTGCTTCTCACGCTGATGCCGTATATTTTCCCAAGCGTAATGCTGAATAAGAAGGAATATGCTGGCCTATGTATCATACTGAGCAGTTCGTTTGCCACCAAACTTCCATTTCTGGAGAAGCTCAATGTGACATCGGAATTTAAAGCATTCAATTTATCTGCGCATCGTCAACAATTTCTGGATGTCATCTCCAGTGATGGACAGACAGCAAAACAACAGCAGGCGCTGCTCAAGAGCGTAGAGGAGCATGGTGGTGTTGCCTTCTTGCATGGCCAGGCCCATCAAATGACGAACTTGCTCCTGCTGCTTACAGCGTATACAAAGCGAGAACTGACTGCAGCGGAGAGCTTGGAAATGCTGGAGAATATCAGTAAATATACGCGGAATTTTGAGTTTAGAGTCAGCAAGGAAGAAGCCATCAGCAACCATGTGCCCCTCCAACTGTATGTGGACTTTCTGCAGACGCTGGTGAAGAACACAGAGTTCCAAAATTTATCGACAACACCATGGACCGAATTGACAGATGAGTTGCGTCTTTGCCTTCGTGTGCTTGACACGATTAGCAGTCATGTCTTTGGAGAACATTGTGCGGCAGCGGAGCGCAAAGAATGGGCACGTGCACTCAAGGATGTACTCAATCTGATGCTACCAAATGCACAACAGAAACTTGACTTGTTGTGTAACTTCTATGTCTACGAGACATTGCCAGATCTATATCCAATCGCCGCAGATTATGCCCTGCTACGCGTGCGAGGCTTCCGCCTGCTCCAGGCTGTGCTCCAAGGTCCCACACCGTTGAAAACCTGCGGCCTGATGCATGTGCTACGTATTGTTAACGCTTGCAACTCACCGCTGCAAACGTTTCGCCAACAGGCGCTCGCCACGCTGCAGTTACTCCCGGTGAAATCACTGGAGGATCATGTCAAGTACCTACTGCAATCTCTGTTGCAACGCCAAAGCGAACTGGCCATGGATCACGAGCAATATGCGCTGATATTACACACCATACTGCAGACCACAAAGTGCTCGACACGAGAGGAACTGCAGCTGTCCAAGCTGAAGCGTAGCCTGCTCGAGTTGGTCGCGGATGTGAAGCAGCCGGCAATCTGCACGGCTGCGTTGCTGAAGGCACTGAAGCACATGAACAACGAATCCTTGTTAACCACCCTGCTGCCACTGGGACAGGCAACGCTGGAGAAGATCACCTCAGATGGCGTGGAGCTGGCGCAGCTTATGTGGCCATATAGTGATATCTACTCAGCGGTCATTGGACGCTTCGAGGGCTCTGTGGGATTGGCAGTGCTCTCACAGAATGAAGATGCCTGGAAACTGATTGAAGCCTCATTCCAGCAGCACAATACGTACGTGCAGCTGGAGCAGAAGCTGCAGCCACTGCCGTGTGTGCTGCTCAATGCGCTCACGCCGGAAACCTTCAATGCAATGCAGGGCAAGCACAAGGTGCAGCTGCTGAAGCTCATCGTGAAAGCAGCCACCGTATCTGACAACGATAGCATCTTTCTGGCAGCGCATCGTCTGCTCAAGCAATGCAACATCGAGTGTCAACCGTTGATACCGATGCTCGGCGAGATGTGCAGCAAGAGTACACGCAAATTGCCGGAGCGACGTCGTGGAGCAGTTAAAACCAAATTGGATTTGACCTCGGAGGCCTGGAAGTTGGGCTTGACACTGCTAGAGCTGTTGGAGCATAAGACTCTACTGGTTGGAGCAGAGCAGCTGATACCTTCGCTATTTGAGCTGCTCGAACTGTGCCTTACGCTCGAGGAGAATAGCGCTGCTGCTGAGTATCCCAAGCAGTTGATCCTGTCCAATTTGCTGCACTGTTGTGATGTCGCCCAGGAGAATGGAGTGCAGTTGGCCAAGGCTCTACCCGAATCCTGTTTCCGTATCGAGCAGGTGGTGCAGTGTCTGCGCAACACACAGAACCCACAGACCCAGCAACATGCACTGCTCTTCCTCACACGCTGCGCCAATCTGTATCCGCAGCAGGTGCTGCACAAGATTGTCGAGATCTTCACATTCGTTGGGTCGACTGTGGCACGGCATGATGATGCCTTCAGTCTGCACATCATACGCAACGTGGTGACAACAATCATACCGACGCTTCTCTTGCAACCCGTAGGCACCAGGGATAGCTTGATTATACCCGTGCTGAAGGTATTTGCGGATATCTGTACAGATGTTCCAGTGCATCGTCGCCTGCCGCTCTACCAGACACTCTTCAGTGTCATGGATCCCAGCGAGCATCTGTGGCAATTCTTGTGCATTGTCTTTGAGGCGCAAATGTTGCTGGAGCAGAAGCCACAGAAGCCTCCGCTCAAGCAGCCTGACAAGTCACGTGTGGAATTTGCAAACGAGTTGACCATGTCGTTCCAAAAGGCACCAGTTATACTCCGGACTTGTGTGAATCTGCTCGACTATCTGGCCAAGTTGCCCACGACCAAGGAATCCCAGGCTAGCGCTGGTGTTTCGGGACACATCTCGCCGGAGCAGCAACTCTTCGATGTGCGTACGAGAAACTTCAAACAGTTGCGCCACTATAAATACCTCATCATGGACTTCTTGTCGGGACTCAGCTCCTTGCCCGATTTCCAGAGCAAGTTGGGCAAACCACAAGGTGTGCAGCTGTCACTCTATCAGGATTTCATATTGAAGACATTGGCATATGTTGGTGTGGTCAATAATGCACTGCAGGAGGCTGCAGGAACTACCTCGCTGGAGAAGTACTGGCGCGTCCTGGCGAATCATGTGCACGATGTGCTGGACAATGCCATTGGACTACTCTCACCGGAATATTTCATTAATGTGATCACGGAGTTGCTGCATCACGACCTCATTGCGGTGCGCATCAAGGGATTGGAGCTGTTGGTCACTAAGCTAACGCCTCCGGAGGATTACTTTATCAATTGCCCCGCCGTGCATTTTGGTGTGCTCTTTGTGCCGCTTGGTGTGATCATCGATGGCATCTTGGATGCAGCTACTGGCAGTGCAGCTGGTGGTGGTAACAACGCACAGCATGCGCAGCTGCAGCAGTCCGCGTTGCATGCCCTGCAACTTTTGGCTAGTCGCTATGGACGTGAGTATCTGGAGGAGTGTCGCGAGCTGCTGGCCAAGCTGACGCGCATTACCAAGCGGCGGGCGAATGTGCCCAAGGCTGTGGTGGGTAATGTGGTGCTGACGCTGGTGGAGATCTGTGGCAGTCTCAAGGCTCACGCCCTGTCGCAGTTGCCCAAATTTGCGCCTCAATTGACGGAGTTGCTCAAGGAGCAGGTGCAGCAGTTGCTCACACAGCGACATACTCCAGACTATCTGTGTTCCGCCTTGGTGACGGGTAAGTTGTCGTCTGCTTGGACTTGTTTATACTGAAGCTAATAATGCTGCTTCTTCTCTTATCTAGCCATGCACAAGCTCTTCCATACGCTGCCTCTGTTCTTGGGTCCCTACCTGGTGGATATTGTGGGCGCCTTGATACGCCTCTCTGTCCAGCTAGAGAATCCACAGTTCGCTCTGGACAAGCGCACACAGGCACTCAAGCTGCGTCTTATGGATGTCTTTTCAGCTGTAACCACCGGCGTTGAGGCGCGCATCCTGGTGCCCAGCTGTACCAAGACCTACGAGAGTCTGCTGGAGGCACAGGCCTACGATGAGCTGGGCATGCTAATGAAGCAGCTGGTGTTGCCCTGCATCCGACACAATAGCAATACGGATCTGCAGCCCGTGCAGGATACCCTGGGTGATCTCTTCCTGCAGGCACTCGAGCTGCGTCTGCAGTTGCGTGGACGTGGCCTGCAACGGCAGCGCATTGCTGGCATTGAGGCATCAGTGATCGAGGCATTTGTGGCATGGATTCTCAAGCTGTCCGAGATCAATTTCCGTCCCATGTACGCCAAAGTGCACAACTGGGCAATGCAGCAGAGTGCACTGGAGCCGCAGCTTACCTACTTCCTGCTGACCAATCACCTGGCGGAGGCATTGAAATCTCTCTTTGTGCTCTTTGCCAGCGAATTTATCGACGATGCGGCTCGCCTGCTGCACGAGCAGAATACGATACGCGAGGAGTATGTGGAGGCAGATGAGGTGGAGAATAGTGTGGATCTGCTGAGTGCTATCATCAGCACACTGCATCATGTTTTCTTGCACTGCAGCGATGACTTCATCAACGAACATCGTTTTAAGACATTGATGCCACCACTCGTGGATCAGCTGGAGAATCATCTGGTTCTGGCCGAAGATCGCAACGAGTTGCAGCAATCGTTGAGCAATTGCTTGGCCCAGTTGGCTGTGGCCACCAACGATGTACTGTGGAAGCAACTGAACACGCAGGTTCTGCTCAAGACACGCATCACCAGGCCCGAAGTGCGCATCATCGCCTTCAATACCTGCGTCGCGATCGCACGCAAGCTGGGCGAGAGCTTTGCCCCTCTGCTGCCAGAGACGGTGCCCTTCATTGCCGAACTGCTGGAGGATGAGCAGGAGCGTGTGGAGAAGAATACGCGCAGTGCAGTGCAGGAACTCGAGTCGATTCTGGGTGAATCCCTGCAGAAGTATCTGTAGGAAAAATGTTGCAAAAAAACAGAAATAAGATGAACATTTTTAAAGATGTATTAAAATACTAAATAAATTTATATAATCAAAAAAGTTATTTCCATACAATCCTGTTATTAACTAAATATATATTTTAAACTAATACTGCAACTAATAACATTAATTATAATTATATATAATTATCGTATACTATATAATTAAATAATGCATAATTTCATAAAGTTTTCACAGCAGGACTCCATTACTAATTGAATTATAATGATAAACTAATACGCTTAAGTTTTGGTACAATCACAATTAGTTCTAACTGTACTCACACAGTGACTGTCAGCAGTTTGTCAACGTTTTGCCTTGACTTTGAAATTATTCTCCCTCATTTCATGCGCAATTAACTTGCGTATAATGTGAAAATTGCACAATTTGCATATTTCGCATTGTTTAATTGTGGCATATAATTTATAGGGTATTTTTGTTGTTTTTTTAGTGACCCATCAATTATTTGTGTTATTTTTACGATCACAGATGTGTCAGTTGTAATCAAGTTTAATGTACTTAAAAATGTGACTGTTATGGGAAGCTGCTACAAAATAGATCTATGGACAGTTTCCTAATGCTTAAGGGATTATCATGTGATGTGTGTTCCTTAGATCAATTTGGTCTAGTCATATTTAAGGTTAGGATTAATTAGAAGTACCCGAAGGTACTTATTATCTTAGTTGGACTCGGAACGTTAAGAAAATGCAAGCTTTATAGTGTGGCCCAACGCCTTCATTTATTATGTTAAAATTTTAACAAAATTAAAAGAAAAACTTAACGATTCGTTGAGTTCATTCAGCAAGTGTTTCGTCCAGCTACCTACTTATTGTAGGTATACGAATAGTTAGGAATATGCACATTGTTCTGCGTATTGTCCTGGGTGCGCTTATCCGCTGGCATCTCGGGATCCTCACGTTCCTCCTCCTCATCGATGATGCTGATGTCACGTATCGAGGGACGATGACTACGTCGCCAGCCGGTCAAGATCTGTGGCTGCTTTGTCTTAGTCAGCATGCGGGTGCCCGTCACAGAGATCAGAATGGCACCCAGTGGAGCCGTTAGGATGATGCTAAATATGCAAATAGTCTGCACGATTTTAGCCCAATTCCGCTCATCTGTCGGTCCATTGGGTCCCAGATGACGCAGAGCAACTGGTCCCAGAGCAGCCTGCACCGTCGCCTTGGCCATCCACGAGAGGCCCACAAAGAATTTCTCCTTCACATTCAGACGATCCCCGAAAGCGATGCCCGCCGTGACCAAAATGCGAATGATGACGCCCGTACAGATGCAGAGTGCTCCTATAGAGATTAGACTCGAGTCCAGTTCGCGTAGCTTCACTGTGGCCCCCGTCAGGCCGAAGAGTATCGGCTCAAAGATCATCCAGAAGATTTCGAAACCCGTTGCCACCGGATTATCATCGATGGTCCAGCCATCCTTGCACCAGAAGTAGTTGGAGATGAATGAGGTGAAGACCACAGCAAGCGGACCGGCTCCCTCGAAGCCAATCTTATCGCTGCCATAGATGGCCACCAGGTTGCCGGCAAAGAGCATCAGCGTGCGTATGGGCACCACATAGGCGTCACCCTTCTCGGGAAAGATGCGTGCCAGCAGACCCCAGACGACGCCAAATCCCAAGCCACCGATGATGCAAACTGGCACCTGAGCGATTAGGTAGAGCTCTCCCCGGTCCGAGAACAAGATGGTGCTAATGATGCCAAACACGGCCACCGAGATGGCATCATCCACGCCGGAGACAGCCACAACCAGCGTGGGAATTCCCTTGGCCACACCGTAACCCTTGGTGCGCAACCGGAAGAGGCAGGGCACAACGACAGCCGGTGCAATGGCTGCCATGATGGAACCCAGCAGACAGCCCCAGATCCAGGGCAGACCGAGCAGGTAGTGTGACATGACGGCTATCACGCCGAACTCCACACCCCATGGAACGATGCCCAGCTTGAGGATGGTCTTGTAGACCTTCTTGAAGGCCTGCGGATCCATTTCGAGACCAGCTCGGGTCAGGATGACGGTCAGCGCCCACTTGCGCAGATGCGCTGTCACCTTGGAGAAGTCGCCATCGAGATTCACCCAGCCGACGTTCTGAAAGCAGGAGAAGATTATGACGAATCTCTTTCCGGGATAGAGAACCGGAACTCACCTGAAACAGCAGGCCCACCAGGAGCATGCCAATGAGGCGTGGCAGGGTAGTCAACGAGGTGAGGTAACCACCGAAATTGGCAGCCACTGTAAGCACTACCAGGCCAAAGAGTTGCCCACCAGGGGCAGCCGAATCACCAATTATCACAAAGGAGACGAACCAGATGAGGACACCTACGGCAAGAGAGAATTGAGCTAGATATTACAGGGTATAGCGTAGTCACCTACCAATTGCTGTGAGCGAAACCAGTCGCGAGAAGGTTCTGAAGGTGGGACACAGTGGATACGGAAAGATCTTCTGCCAGAACGCTGGTTCCCAAGTCTCGGAGGGTTCCTCGCCGCGACACTTGAGGCAAAAGTTATAGATCCACGATTGCTCCACATAGTTGCTGTCCTGCGAACCGGGCATACCCTGTAATCCATTGTACTTGGCATTGAGCACGTCCAGCGCACTCTGTCTGTAGTTCTCTGCAGAATAATATAATAATATATAATATTACTATAGATGCTGGAATTAAGCTCTAATCAGAGTGATAAGTGTGCCGGTTGTATGCACAAATAATACCCTGTATTTAATGTGGTAAGTCAAGAAGTTGGACTCAAAAAAAACAGAACCGATCCCATTGTACCATCCAGTCTCGCTAATTGTTAATGTCTACGAGAAGATGGCAAATTCAATTGACAGCTAAACCACACATTCGCGCCCCTCTCAAAGTCCCTCCCCCCCTTGCCAATCCACCCCTCTTCCTATAAACCCACTGTAATTAGCAGTTCAACGATTTAATTCTTACAAAAAACAATATATTTTAAACTTGAATTTCTTTTGAAAGCATATTTCAGCTGTGTAAATATTTGGGAGTGAACTTGAGGTTTATATAATAGGTGAGGAATACTTTAGGATACATAATCTTTCAAAGGTTGCTCACTGTGAACTATTATTATTATTCATAAACCTCTTTTATCTAAAAGAGTTCCCCAAGAAATTTTCTCTTCGTATGTTTTATCAGTCCAATGTTTTGTTGGGAAGCACTCTCACATTTCGTATAATGAATCACACTCAGCTTAACCCATTGACATCGCAGCTTGTCATATGATTCGCATTGAGCACAGTTTTTTTTTTATTATTATTGCAGAATTGAATGAATGACGAGCTCTTGAAAGATCGCAGGGGATGTAATATAAATTAATTGGATTTTAATAAGTTTATCGCAAAGAAAACATTTTATATCTAAGGTTATAAATTATTTATAATATTTTTTTAAATTTCCCCTATGCTTCACGAATTTATAGTATATAGTTTTATAGCACAACTTACCATAACTATGCGTGGACACACGATCACTTTCATTATCATGGGCCAGCGTATCCTTAAGTATGCTTCTCCTGCGACCTGGTGGTCCGATTTCAAGCGGGGAATGTGTCGAGCTCTGTTGATCGTAAATATTAAATCGTATTTATTATTATTATTTTTCTATGAGATCGCACACTCGATCGCTATAACGATATCTCTCTTCAACAATTAGGCAAATCATTAGGAATGCCGTCATTCACTTGATGCACTCATAGACCATATAAATTATTCCCATATATCTAAGCTCAGATCGTAATCAATCACGTAAGCGCTTCTCTCACCTGCGATATCTTGCGCACGTGACTTTGATCGTAGGCGGGATTATCGTATCCCAGCACAGGCTCCTCGGAGACAATGCTAACACGTCGCTTGGGCTGACTCTCGATGACGATTGTGCTCTTGTGGTTCCCATTGGGCGAGGGACTGTCCGCGGGCAGCGATGGGGGGGTCACATTTAGGGGTAAGCTTGTGGGTCGTGTGGGTGGTGGATTAGCTGGGCTCGACACGGAGTTAGCCACACTCTCCTCTGTACCACAGTCTGCACTGGGCGTCATCGTTTTGTGACTCTGCAGAATTGATCACGATTTCTTAGGGGCTAACTTTATATTGTTCTATATCGTTTTATGGCAGAGCTTACTATAAACATCACTCACTAAGCAGCGCGACAATTATCCGATCCGTAACGCGATTTTTACAACTGCCTCGTTCGACGTTTAGCGTACAAATAAATCCATCAGCGTCGCGTTGCCTGAGCTCGGCTTGAGTTCCTCTCGGTCTGAGGGAACCTATCTATGTGTGTGTGTGAGTGTGTGTGTGTGTGTGCAGGCGCTAAGTCAAATGCAAACATTCATTATTTAATAAAATTATAAAAAACAAGAAATTTTTAATTAACTCATGGCGTGTGGAATATCTGATGCTCTTTTATCTATACTCTAGAAAGCTTATATAACTATGAAATTTGTTGAATATAATGATATTTTTATATTGAAATACGTTAAGTGTGCAAAAATATGTTTTTTTAAGTAGGATATAATATTTAGATTTTAATGAAATTTGGGGAATATGACTGCAATATATTAAAAGCCTTATTTTCCAAGTTTGCCTTATATAACTATAATAGAAAGCAAGTGATGAGCAGAACAAATTTAATTTTTATGATCTAAGTGCCACTCTTGCCATAACTAATTTATAGCACCCACTGTGCAGGGTATTTAAACAAACAAAAATTAGCAATAATTAGCTTTAATTATGTCACACGCAGCCGCAACAGGTGAGTTTTTCCCGCTGTGGCCAGAACTGAAAACTGGAAACAGAAAACTGGAGGCAAGATCGTCGGGAATGTCTGCGCCAAGTCTGCATGGAAACATAAAAAAAAAAAAAAAAAAAACCCTCGAGCAGCTGTCGGTTTTTAACGCCTTTGATCGGTCTATTTGTTTTCGCAATTGTGACGCCGTTTATCTAAACAAATTCACGTGAGTCTCACCCGGCCAGACATCGTGGTATATTGTTGTCGTCTCATAATAACGAGGCTGAATTAATTATTTAATGAAATTTGTTATTGTTTTTTTTTTAAATATTTCTCCTTTTGTTTGGCCACAAGTCATGCGGTTGATTCTTTAGTTAGCATCCATCCCATGTCGCCTTTTTGCGCTGTGTCATTTGAATCGTTAATTATACGATTTCATTATTTATCTCAATTATATGCCATAGGCCCCCCCCATCCACCCACTCAAATAACCTTTGTATCCCATAGGTAGTAAGTTGGGGCATGTTGCCGGAGTATTTCAATCCATTTCATTAATTACACACTCTCATTTCACACCGCGTCTATTGAACTGTGAATTAAACTTGTTCCATTAAACGTTGTGCAATAAATTTTATGTGATTGATAAAACTGAAATTAATCGTTGTAATTTGTTTACATTTTTTAGAATGGCACAAAGGATTTTTTTTTTATATCTTAATTTAATATAAATAAATATGCTCTGCAGCTGTGCTTTTAATTATGGAAATTATACAAGAAATACTTTAACTTATTATTTATGCGTGCACACCCATTTTGAAACCAATAATCCTATAAATTACTTTGAATTAATTGGATTCCCATACACAACAATTGTGGAATTCACCCTGTATTTTATGCCAGCGCCGCAAAGTATGCTACAGAAAAACGAACTATAATAGACTGTCTTTAGCAAAGACACACACCCAAATAGAGTAAAATGTAGGGAAACCAATGCACTGTGAAATGCTAAACTGGAAATGATATACGAGTTATAGGAAGGATTATAGGGTATTAATAGCTTAATATTTATTTGGAATATAACTCCACTCTCTCTCTCACTTAACATAGGATAAAATAACAATCAACGTTTTTTATAGCTTAGTCCAAGAAAAACTGGTAAGGTTAAGGTTTCCCTACCCTTTGTGTGGAAGTGCTTAGACCTCCGCTTATTTGCGTGATATGTTCGACAGATGCGCATTGCTCTGTGTATTATCCAGCGTCTCCTTATCCGCTGGCATCTCGGGATCCTCACGTTCCTCCTCTTCATCGATGATACTGATGTCACGTATCGAGGGACGATGACTACGTCGCCATCCACTGATGTTCTGCGGTTGCTTCGTCTTGGTCAGCATGCGGGTGCCCGTCACAGAGATCAGGATGGCGCCCAGCGGAGCGGTTAGCACAATACTAAACACGCATATGGTCTGCACAATCTCGGCCCATTTGCGCTCATCATCGGTGGCATCTGAGCCAAGATTCTTCAGTGCAACCGGTCCCAGGGCAGCCTGCACCGTCGCCTTGGCCATCCACGAGAGGCCCACAAAGAACTTCTCCTTCGTATTGAGACGATCCCCGACAGCAATGCCAGCCGTCACAAAGATGCGTATGATGACGCCCGTAAAGATACATGCTGCCCCTATGGAGACCGTGTGCCCGTCCAGCTCACTGATCTTTATCGTTGCACCAGTCAGTCCAAAGAGAATCGGCTCAAAGATCATCCAGAAGATCTCAAAGGCTGTGGACACCGGATTATCATCCACTTCCCAGCCATCCTTGCACCAGAAAAGATTCGAGACAAAGGACGAGAAGACCACAGCAAGCGGACCGGCTCCCTCGAAGCCCAACTCCTCGCTGCCATAGATGGCCACCAGGTTGCCGGCGAAGAGCATCAGTGTGCGCAGGGGCACCACATAGGCATCGCCCTTCTCGGGAAAGATGCGCGACAAGGCGCCCCAGATGACTCCATAGGCCAATCCGCCCAAAATGCAGACAGGCGCCTGGGCAATCTGATAGCCCAATCCCTTGTCCGAGAACATGATGGTGCTGACAATGCCGAAAATGGCCACCGAGAGAGCATCATCCACACCGGCGACGGCGACAACCAGCGTGGGAATTCCCTTGGCCACACCGTAACCCTTGGTGCGCAGCCGGAAGAGGCAGGGCACAACGACGGCAGGAGAAATGGCAGCAATGATGGCGCCCAGCAGGCAACCCCAGATCCAGGGTAAATCCAACAGGTAATGCGACATGATGGTCATAACGGCGGCCTCCACAATCCACGGCACAATGCCCAGCTTGAGGATGGTCTTGTACACCTTCTTGAAGGCTTCTGGTTCCATTTCGAGACCAGCTCGAGTCAGGATGATGGTCAGTGCGAACTTGCGCAGATGTGCCGTCACCTTGGAGAAGTCACCATCGAAATCGACCCAACCGACGTTCTGCAAATAGGAAAATTCGTTGTAGATTCCCTTTGAGGATTCCCCCCTAGCTATCCTCAGCTCACCTGAAAGAGTATGCCCACCAGGAGCATGCCGATGAGACGTGGTAAGGTCGTCAGTGATACCAAATAGCCACCGAAATTGGCAGCTACCGTGAGCACGACCAGACTGAAGAGTTGTCCACCCGGCGCAGCTGTATCTCCTATGATCACAAACGCCACGATCCAGAGAAGCACACCTGGGAGAAAGAGAGAGAGAGAGAAGGAGATCATTAGGAACAGGCCAGGGGGAGCAAGAGAGAATCCTCCCGCTTACCAATGAGAATCAGCACAAAGAGACGCGAGAAGGTTCTGAAGGTCGGGCACAATGGATAGGGGAAGATCTTCTGCCAGAAGGATGGGGACCAAGATTCGGTTGGCTCCTCGCCGCGACACTTGAGGCAACATGAATAGATCCACGATTGTTCCACATAGTTGGTGCTGTCCTGCGAGGCGCCAGTCTGATGTCCTTGATACTTCCCATTGAGCACGTCCAGCGCACTCTGTCGGTAGTTCTCTGCAGAGAGAGAGAGAGAGAGAGAGAGAGGGATAGATAAAAACTGTGCCGAGTACACACGTACGATAAACAATACGATATTTGATTACGCATATCGTATTACAAGTTCGTATCAACCAATTAGCATTCGCCTCGACTGTACTTACTGGGGGTAACATAGCACAATCATAGTGTACAAGTGGGAAAAGTTGGGAGAAAGACTGTTTAAATAATAGGCTAGACTAGCAGATACCCTGCACTATTTCTAGTGTGAGTTCTGATAGGGGAAATTGGATTTGAACTCGTTTGAAATAAGAAACCTAAGAAAAATACTGATATACCATGGTATCTAATGGCATAAATACATAGCTAGAGCTTTATATCAAAGATAGAAGATATATGCCTTAATTTTCCACATTCCTCATATTATATCTATACTTTATCATATATTGCAGCAATTTATCGATAAATCACATATGCCTCTAAAATAATCTACATATATCGAAACATACAAGTTATTATCAACCCGTTTTTTTCGATAATTGCCTGCAATTGATATATTTTTTTTATTTGCAATCGTCGACTCTATATACCCTACCCTTTTCTCAAATTTAACAATTGGATATCACCTTCCGTAGCCGTCTCTGTTAATTGATAATGTTAACGGCGGCCTGGCAAATTAGATTGACAATAGAATCACAAGTGCTCAAACAGAGATAGAGACTGAGACTGAGAGAGAGAGAGCAATAGTTGGATCTATCTCACTCGCACCTATATAGACTATGGTATTTGCAAACTTCGTCATTCGGCTTGGCCTTCGCGAGTTCTTTTGAAATTATAGCGCCAGATAATTTGAGTATACTGTGATTTTGTTCTATTCGTAATACCCTAAAATCAATAATAAATCGATCGATCTAATTGAATGCTTCACCTCCATGACGAGCAGAACAAAGAGAAATCACACACTTGATATGAGTATGATGGAAAAGTTTTGGGCATTTGTATACGAGTATTACGCATACGTTAAGTACGTCAATTAATTTTCTGAATTTTTGTGGGGTTTATATAGCACAGATAGTTAGTCCTATAAACCGTTTATGGGTTTCACTTACCAAAGCTATGCGTAGATCCGCGATCGCTTTCGTTATCGTGTAGGGTAGTAGTATCTTTCAATATGCTTCTTCGTCGGGCGGGTCCAATTTCCGAGTGCGAATGCGTAGAAGTCTGAAGGGCGTAGGAATGAGTTGTAGAAGGGTTATGAGTTGGAAAATAGAAAGATATATAAATATCTTAAATATAAATATGAGTTTAGGGTAAAGTTCTTGAACTATTATGAAGTAATTTATATGATAAAATCTTATATCAATATGGCATTTGAAAAGCAGTAGAATAATATATAAAATAAACTTTAGCAGGTAAATAATTATCAGTTTTTTTTAAAGACTCAAGATATATATAATAAAATTGATATACGATATAATATTGTAATATAGTAATAATAATATAATGCTTCTATAACTTTTAAAAGTTAAAAAATAAACTAAGAAATTGAACTACAAATGGAATCTGAATAGTTTACGTCCTAGAAAAAAAACTCTCTATAACAGATTATATTATATTATATACAAAAATGATATATGTAGCTTGGCTAATGCCTTTGGCAAACACAATGTGTAAAGTTTGCCAAGCACCCTGAATAATCCAGATTTATATGTGTTAGCTTATCAATGCGCCCGGCGGCGATAGATTAGAGATTTATGGGTTGTCGAGAAATCCCAGTACCAGAGATTATCTCAGCCCTGATATGGCCAACTATGCGCCATGAAAATAGCCTCAGTTCGCTATAAACGCTACGCTATATAGTGTTATATGGCCCTTATGGGCTTGCGGGATTGTCGATTCACCGATTTATGGCAGCTGCCGTAAATAATCAATTGAAATCCAAAATTTATGGCACTCGAGTCGACACACTCGATTCAACATGCCAATACTCGATACGATGCGATGCGATTCGATGCGATTCGTTTCGATTCGTTTCGCCACTCACCTGAGATATCTTCCGTCTGGGATTTTGCTCAAAGGCGGGATTATCGTAGCCCACGGCACCGCCCCCAACACCACCGCCCACGTTCAAGCCACCCGGTCCACTCATTGGGGTGTCGGAGATAATGCTGACCTTACGCTTCGGCTGGCTATCGATGACAATGGAGCTGTTGCCTGCTGCCTTGTGGCTGCCATTTCCGTTGGGCAGCCCATGGCCGGGCGGATGCGAGGGCGCGTGGCCCAGCGTGTGCAGCTGGCCAGTCTGGGCGGGCATGGGTGAAGTGCGTATATCCGGTATGGAGAGATTCGTCACGACGCTCTCTTCGCTGGCGCCGGGCTCCCCGTTGGCCGTCATTATCGCGCTATAGTGTAGAAAGGGAGGAAGATTAAGCCAGACGCCTTCAAAGATTCTCCAATCAACTCTATATAAAATATACTATAGGGTATATCGGATCTGATATAGCTTATTAGCGCGCGCCCGTTATTGCGATGGTTTACAACTTGCTCGTTCGACGTTGAACGTTGAAATAAATTCATTATCATTCCGATCGACACTTTGTGGGGAGTTTCGTATACCCGAACCGACTCTCTATGTGTGTGTGTGTGTGCGTGTGTGTGTGCGAATTCACACAGACTTGCGAAAGGGTTAAAGATTAAGTCAAATATTTAACTTTAAATGCATAACAAAACGAACTGTGCCACAAATATCATATTATTAACAATTAGCCCCAGTTACATTGATATAAAAAATATATATAATATATATCTCTGGTATATCTAAACCACTTCCAACTAGTCAACCTTTAGATATATTTAACACACTCACACAGGGAAACAGACGAAGTTTTCTCGTATCATGTTTAAGTTCGTCGGATCTGTATAAAATATATTATATACTCTCAATTTACCTACGTATTCGCACCTGATAACAGATCACAAGTTTTGTCTATACTTTGTAACCCATATTAGTCTTAAGTGTACTAATTTAAAGTTTCAATAATAATCTTTTATATAAGATAAACAAAATTATTATTATATAAATAAATAGAGCGTTAAATCGATTGGCTTATTTATCTTTATAAATATCACTATAGATGAGAAAAGAGATTGTTTATCTTTTTAAAGTTCTTTCTAACTGATATAACTAGCTCAACCTTCATATTTTTAATATTCTGTATTTAAGTCAATGATTTGTCATCACATTTTAGTATACTGACTTGTCATATAGAATACTCTGAGCTTGATTTATGAGTTTTTCTAACGACTTTCGATTTAGGATCGTAAAATGGAAAGTATATATATTTAAAGTATACTAAACAAGCAGTATATCAAAATTGGGTTAAATATATTAGATATTACGGATGCAGTTGACTGTAATGCAGCTATTTAAGTCGAGTTGGCTATAAATAAGTTATACAATCTCTGGTAATATAGTAGCTAGGCAGCTGAAATTTGCTATATCATATCTCAGAAATCTAAGGCAGCGTATGGCATTTTAAAATATATATATTATTAATTTATAAGTCAATTTAACAATTTATAATATTTTAAATTACTCTTTCAACGCCTTTCATCCCACTGATAACTCAAACCCATATACTATATATAGTCACAAATATTTGCTCATTGATTCGAACTGAATATCTCACATTCAATTATGGCTAATAGATCCATTGAACCCTAAATAGTATGCAGGGGGGCTTGTTGACTTTATTCACGCTCTGATTGAGCTACCAAATATGATATACTGAGCTCTGTACGTACGACTGTCTGACTATTGATAGATGTCGTAGCGCATCGAAATAATTGAGCAGACACGTTCAATGCTTTTTTTTTATTTTTATTTTCACCTCTAATTAACGCCATGTCGCGCCCGAATATTGATTTATTTGTGGATTATTTGATTTGCAAAAAAAATTGATACAATCAATATTTATGATATTGGACGATTTGTTTGACATGTGACATTATTGGTTATCATACTCGTGCAATTGATTTGAGAAGACGCATCGCATCGCATCGCAGCGCAGTTTGCCTAGGTCTGGGAAATTTTGCAAGTAATTACAAGATGTGGGGTGTAGTGTGTCTGCAGATACCCTGTAAATACATTTTTACAGGTAAGTTTATATTATATGAAAAATTTTAGGCAGATTAATCAGGTAACCTTATGAGCTCTTAGGTTCAGAAAAGCTTTAAGCAGCTTTTTATGCAACAGAGCTTTTTACTAAATCTAAAAGCTTTTATGTCACTTATGTACACCTTCAACTTGACTTTACATCCCAGAGTTAAGGGAGTATAAGCTTTTAGAAGCTTTACATTGGCAATTCAATCTTTCAAGCTCTTTTAAAAAGGTTTTTAATAAAGTTCAAGCTTTAAGAAGCTTTAATTTACACGCTCGAGTTCTTTTGCATAGCTTAAAGCATGCAGAAGCTTTTAAGAACTGCAGTTCTGTTGAGTAGTTTACCAATTTCAACTCAATCTAACAGTATATCCTTTCGTTAATTCCCTATGCAACCCAAAAAAAACTATACTACTCCCGTAGTGCCTATGGTCATATGGGTCTGATTGGCGATTGTCTGGCAAGTGCGTTGACAAACATATTTCATTCTCTCGGCCATCACGTGCTCCCTGCTCGAGAATGGGGAACAAAGCGGATTAATTAGCATGCCGGTGTCATTTGTAAAACTTTTTTTCAGCTTTTATAATGATATACTACCTACCCCTCCCCACCCCTCCCCCCAACACACGATACTTTTGTACGATATTAAACAACATTGTTTACACCTCACACGCGACAACTGGAGCGTAAAGACAAAAAAAAATGAACCTTAATGAAATTGACTTTCTTTTGTTTACATAATACCTTCGACTAATTTGAGATTGTAAGCTCGTCCACACACAAATCGCGTTCGTCCACTCACTCGACAGAGTCTGACCTTGTCGGAGGTGGCGCATTACCCACACGCAAAAAGCGCAACGAAACGAACGAAAAATCGCTCTACGTGACTCGATTCAATAATATTATAACGATGCGATGCGATGGCTCGACATTTCGACGATTCGCCATTTGGCCAGTTCTCCATAAGCAAATTTTCATGCTTACTTAGCCATGGGTCAACTGGCGGTCGACACTTTGCTGGTGGCCCAGGAATACTATGGGAAAAAGATCTACCAAACGGGTATGATAAATCTTAAGCTTTCGAAAACCAAGCTAAAATCTTTATTTTCTTATGTTTCCAATTGAAAGTGTCGCGATCTCTGTATGTGCTGTCTTTATTCTCATGAAATTTGGTATATATGAACTCAAGTTTCCTAAGAATATAAAAATATGATTATGATTAGGTGAAGCTATCGAAACTTGTTAGAAAACAAATTGAAATCTTGTTTTACATTAAAAATGTCTCGATCTCTGTATGTTCTAGCTATATTCTCATGAAATTTGGAATACAAGCTCTTAAGTTTCTTATAAAAATGAAAATATGAATATAATGAGTCGTAAGTTAGCAAAACTTGTTAGAAAACTAGTTAAAATCATTTCTTTTTTGTGAATCTCGATCTCTGAAACTACTGGGTATATCCTCATGAAATTTGGTATATAAGCTCTTAAGTTTATAATGTATATGAAACATATTTTCAAGCTAAGAAATGTCCATTAAATTCTGTAATATGAGCAGATTAAAAGTATTAATATAGATAACTTTCTTTTTTTCCAATCACATAGGATATCCAGCACTTCAGTACTGGGTATCTGCTGCCCAAACCTACCCACCCAACAACGCCTTCAACTGTCGCAACATTCTTTGTGACTTTTCCTTTGTTTTTAAGCTTCGTTTCCCAACTTATTCGCTTGAGCATTCACCTGGCATTTGTTTTGACATTCAACTGTATTCGATGAGTCTCTCTCTCTCTCTCTCTCTTACTCAGTCTCTTTTTCGTATTAATTTTCACAACTTTTGCTTAAGAAAAGTTTTACCAGGTATTAATCTAATCATTCGTGGAGTACCCAAACACAATTCGAATGTCTGAATGGAAATACACACTCACTCATACGCAACTGGGGAATAAGATAATCGTAATAGTAGATAATAATACTTCAGATCACAAATAATGTTGAAAAATTGTGTCATTATCGATAAGTCTGGGGTGTATTCCACTTGAGGGTAGACAATTATAAGGCTCGTGTTAAGATTAGACTAATTCAAGGAGCTTTGCATGTTGTTAGGGACTTCTTACATTTTTTGAATAGATGTAAAGTATATAAGGATGATATATCATTGTGAATTGCTTGAACTTTCCCAGATATTTCCTTTAAGTAAAGGAAAAACCCAACTGTAACAGAACTGATTGATATATGAGTATGTAACGTTTCAATTGTCTTGGATCAATTGAAGTTTATAGAATCATAATTGATAGAGTTGGAGTGAGACAGAGAGAGAGAAAAAGAGAAAGAGAGAGTGGAGTCACTTTGACGTCAAGAGAAATTCTTTATATACTCTCATATACAATTTCGGAGTGAAGATCAATAAAAAGTATTTTAGCTTCCCGAAGAGTTTGATTAGTTTTACGAGTCGCCACTTTATAGGGTGCTTTCAAAATTATATCAGATGTCATATATTGCCAATTGTTTATGACGGATATATAAAAGACCTGCAATGATTGATGGCATTACCAACTGGAAAGTATTGCTCTACATCGGTTTATTGGAGTCGCAAGAGACGCAGGCTTATCTGGGTACACATTACTATATATATAGTATATATATATTCGATAAGAAATTATTTTGCGTTCTTCAAAATTTATGCATGGCGTCTGTAATCGAAATCGAAATCGACATCGATTGGGAAATCGTTTCTACTTATCGTTTAATTGACTTTCATTCACACTCAGGTTGTGTCGTGTTTTATTACCTCGAATTGTGATTGATTCGTAATGCTGATCTGGAACGATTACTCCCTCCACTCTATTGGTCTCTCGATTGGATTACTGGACTACCCACTCGGCATATCAAGCAGTCACGAGACCTAATGGCTTTGTTTATATTGCTCCGGATGCATATTAAAGTGATTGAAAGGCAATCTGATAAGAGCGGGGGGAGGGGGGAAAGGTATGTATAAGCAACGAAACTACCTTTTTTTTGGGGGGGTTATCTATATCGCCTATTGTTCAACCTATCTTAATTAAGTGTTCCACATAACCGGATCGACCCATTGCAATAACTACCAGATAATCGCCTAGACGGAGTGTTAACACGACTAATGGTTGTACCACAGCCAGAGGTCTCTCTTGCTCTCTCTCTCTCCCTCTCTCTCTCTCTCTCTGGCACATTCCTAGTACTGCCTTTTTTCCCCAGGTTCTCGCAATAGATAAGATTTTTTAATTATTTATTATCTACTGCGCCTTTGTTATTATACGATAGTTACAATTAATGTTCTTGTTGTAGCTGTTCTATGGGGCCTTTATCTTTGTCAAGGCATACTCAAGCATTGAGTTCTTGGATGTGTCTTAAACATAGATAGAGCTACATTTACATCAGGGTGGGTGATGTGGCGATGGTATGGGAATACTTTCAATACCTGTAATACTCAAAGCAATACCCAATCTCAAGAGGTTTTATTCAGATTTATATAACAGGTATATTATTTATAATCCAATTTGATTTCGAATTTATGAATATTTCAAATATTTTTAACTTTTCTAGGTTCAACGTAGAGTCACGTACTCCGAGCCCTCTGAGTTTAAAACTTAAGAATAAATAGAACTGGGTTTATTTCAGAACATACGTGCACGCATGCAAACAAAAATACTTAAGATCGTAGTTTTAAAATTTCTAGAAGGTTTTTTCTTCTTTATAGTCCAAACAACCCTATAGTCTAACAATATAGGAAATTTATTTAATTATATTTTCCTCGCTCCCACATTTAATTGTGTCAAGTTCAATGAATGATACTCAAAATACGTTAACAAATAAACCCAAGTACATGTACTAAACATTAAATATCTCGAACCGGTTGTATAATATATATATACATATATTTATATGTATTTCAGAGTCATTGAACCGATTTCCGTTACATTCTGTGCAGTTAGAATCCCGTTCGCACGTGTTTTTTGTTTTCTTCTTGCTTTGTTGTAATTTGTGGAATTCATTTGAGACGCATTTGCTTGCCTGAACATGTCAACATAACGGCAAACAAATTGCTCAATTAATCAGAACGCGAGTATGTCAAAATAAATCAATTAAGCATTTAACACATTGCGGTAAATGAAATGGAACCTACTTTTGATTTGTGGAATCCAAGCGGCAAATTAGAATACAATTAAAACACTTTTACTTGCACGAAAAAACACGCGCGCGCGCACCACAGAGAACGAAGCTAAGCTAATGCACACGTTCCACAAAGATCCACACGATCCACTTGCGAGCGCAGCTCTGCGTTTAATAAGACTAAACCGCTGCAAATTCTTGTCAACGCTTTATAGGCACACACACATGCGCACAGCTGCGCGCCTTGTAAGCTGCGCAGCGTGTGTGCGTGAACGTGTGAGTGTATGTGTGTGTACTCAAAGCAGAATCGAATCACAGCGATTAGCTCAATTACGCTGCGCTCTCTCTGCCTGTCTGTCTGCCACTCTCTCTCTCTCTCTTTGCGATCGTGCGTGAACCGAAGAGCCAACGCAGCAGCAGAGCAGCAGCAGCAGCAACGCATCGACTGTGCTTGTAATACAGACAGCGACGTCGCCGTCAGCGTCGCCGGCCAATAAATCAATTCGAGTGACAATTAATGGCGGCTAATGAAGCTTTCTTTGCCGCGTATTTATTTATTGCCAATTTTATAGCCAGAAGCATGTACGAGTGCACGATTATTATTTCAATATATATTTTTGCACATAACTTAAAGTTGTGCAAATGTTTGCCAGGCAAGAGAGAGACGGAGATAACTTTGCCGAAACTCACTCGCACTCGCACAAGAATACGATACGCAAAAGTATGCAATAAAAATGATTGATGGCTTAGATTGCCTTCTCTGCCTGCCCCGTTACCGTTACCGTTCCCGTTCCCGTTCACGTTCCTCTTCCCGTCACCGTCACCGTTACCATTGTTGACTGTACTCAATTAGTTTGCCTTCAAACATTTCATCAACAGAATCTACAAGAGCGGCACAACTTGATGGTTTTATTGCATCTCATATAATATGTGCAATACCCTGTAGATAGTGCATGCCACAAGTGGGGTATGCCTACTGCATGACTTTAAGACAATCACATTTAATAACTGTTTATTATTTCTTAAAATATGTTAAATTTAAAATATGTACATATACCCTGTAATTTATTTTTACTGGAAGTAGGGTATATCTGCTGACTGCTTATAGTTTTTAAATAATATCTTGCCTTTTTTAATATTTACATATTTATTTTTCTATACTTATAGGGTATCTGGCCATCGTGACACTCATTGCATTGTCATTTACATTTTATTGGTAATGAATTAATAAACCTGTCAAAGGTTAAAAGACTTAAAATAATTCGCAATGATTGAAAGCTTTAAATGTCATCAGAAATTCGCAGACGCAACCTTTTTCAGGCTTCATTACAATAATATTATTAAGTTCGATTGAAGGCCAACGGAGTCAACGGGAAATTATTGATGGAAATTCGGAATGAGTTTCGTTTTCAATTTGGGAATTTTCATTATAAATCTTTAGAGTTTATTCATATTTATGAGGCAAATAAATTAAAAGTGAAATTACGTTATAAACAGTTTATGAATATTACGAAAGGTGTTTGCATTAACTGCTGCTATAAAGATATTTGCTATAAATAAACGGAATTTTTAGACAGTTAATACAGATTAAATATATAATATTGAGGAAATATATTTAGACATCTCTTAGCTTGTGACACATTGGTTTTTTTTCTGGCTTCTTCGGCACTTTCCTTAGCTAAGTCTTGAATAAACACTCTGATTATGATATGCTTTATAGCAACTTTTTATATATATGTCGCCATAAAGCCGCCAAGTTGTTTGTTTTTAGCTCAACTGTCTGATATGTAGTTCCCAGGCTGAATCACAAATAACCCCCGATGATCGATGATACACACTCAAACCATATCATACTATACCATACAATATATTTACTTTTTATAGCGCTATCTATGCCCTATAATATTATTTTTGTTTATTTATTATCTACAAATATTTAAATATTCGTTTGTTTTTGCAGACAGCGTGTCGCCAGTTGCGTTATCTACTTTATTTATCAGTTATATTGACACATTGAGTGCAGTGCAAAAAAGCGATTTAAAAATGGTAAAAAAAAAAAATGTTGTAGAAATTTTGCGCATTAATGCAGTCGGATTTGGTTCGGTGGGATGAAAGAACCAACGAGTGAGTCTCTTTAAATTATTATCATCATATAGAATGTTACCTCGAAATTTTTCCGAATATCATTTGATGATATTTACACAATGACGTGCGCAATCCCTCCCTAGTACTTCAATTCGCTTGTGGGTAAACAAATCTATTTGTCCAATTATCTCTGGTTATTTCTAACTGATGCGGGCATGATATGAGGCATTTTACAAAACAGTTAACGCTGTGATAATAAAAAAAAAACTAGAGATTCCATTGTGGCACTGGTGGATAGATATACTAGTCAGTTTAAGAGAACATATCTTATAACTGAAGTTACTAGGTGCCTAAGTATTAAGTCTCCCAAGATTCATAACTTTGTCGTAAATTATCGTATTTCCATTTAGAAATTCATTTTATGCATATATTTTATCTCTAGCTTGATTTGAAATTTAAATATTATTATTGTAAAAATTTTTTATAAAAACTTAGGGCTTTTTTTTTATCGGTTAGACGTCCAAATATCTAAAAAAAAAATATATTATAAAAACAAAGATTTTTAGAGTCAAATTACCCTAATAATAAAAAAATTTAACTACTTTCCATTACTCAAACAAATAATAGCTATAAATATATAATCCTTAGTGTTGGTTAATGCAAATTGAATTATTTTTAGAGTATCAAAAAATGTACCTTTTATTTGCATTTCTATAAACAATCGTATATAAAAAAGGTGAATAATTCCCAGCACAATGCGAATTCCAAAACAATGCAGCTCCCACTCTACGAGTATAATGAATACTGTTTGTCTATACATATACGATATATATTTCATATCTATTAAGATAAACCGCAATGAAAACCGAATAATAGAAACCCGAAAAAAACAACGAATTGATTAACAGGCCAGGCCATGTTAAACATATTTAAAACTCCATTAAATAAAAATCTTTTTTTTTTTGACCAACAAGAAATATGGGTGAGGGTCCCCATACTCACACTCACACTCACACTCATCCATTGATTCGAAACAGCTGTAGTTGGCGCTTCATTCATATCCGCGGTCATATGAAATATTTTGCACTCGCAACCGCATTCGGAATCAGTTTCACATTCCCATTTGGTTATTTATATGGTGAAATTCCTTTAATAAAAGTCATAAGTGCTATAAATATCAGATTTAAATACCAAAATTCGTATAGAGTTTCATTTTTCAGCGTGAAATCGAATTAAAGTAAAAGAAAAATGAAAAATTTAAATGAAAATACAAAATGAAATACAGATTACCGTTACGTTTACTGATGCATTTGTTTAATTAGGTTTTCTCTAATCATCTATCTAGCTCTCTCCCTCTCTCTCTCTCTCTCTCTCTCGAGTGTAACGGGAATCACCGAATCGTCGCTCAAAATATCAAAAAACTAAGCTGAAAAGGCTCTGGCTGTAGCTAACGGTTGGATGAGTTTGTTGACTCTATGCGGGAGAGGGAGGCTGGTGGGGGGAGGGGGGAGGTAAGCGTTAGCCATAAATTAACTTTGACAAAATTACACACACATTTTGCACATTAAAACCCAAATCACGCAGCTAGGCGAACGAAGCAAAGGAGCAATTTCAATTAAAGCTAATTACAACCAATATCGAAAGCCAACAATGTCAAGCGACGCCGACGCCGACGCCAACGCCGATGCCGATGCCAACAGCAACAGCAACGGCAACACCAGCGACAGTGAGAGGGACAGCGTCAGGCGGCAGGCGTCAGGCGTCAGCATCACCGTCAGTCGGCGACAGCGATGCCACCAATGTGGACAATGTGGACAGCGATTTGGCAGCAGAGCGACGAAACAGCGACAAAGTGGTTACTTGCACTGGAGGGGGGGTGGTTGAGGGTGGATGCTGTCCAGCGGTTGGCACAGTTACAAATGTGAATAGTTACACGAAACCAAGGCGACTAGAAAGTAAGAAGATAGGAGAGAGTATAGAGAGAGAGAGCGAGCGCGCACAGTGGAACAAACAGCACACACACGCACAAGTTCCAATATTAATGACTAATTTATTGAACGTGCTTTGTTTACATGCGCTAATGTGAACTGCATATATGTATAAGATCGATTGGAAGAAATACCCTGTACTGCTAATGAAATAAAAAATAAATAAACTAGTTTAATTATGCGCCATCTTGTATTTAACTGTAAACCAATATTTACACACAAACACATTTAAGTTCCATGCCTAAGAAAATACTGCAGCGAATCTACCAGCTGCGATCCACACAAACACACACACTCACACTGCAGACAGCGTGCATTTAGTCTGTGTCATGCTCAAGCACACATACACACACACACGCACACAGCGAGAGAGCCAAAGAGAGTGGGAGTGTGGCAAAGCGAAGGAGTGTAAAAATGAGCTAGCGGGCATAAGTAAATGGCGCTGTCGCCGCCTTCGCTTACGTTCATGTTGTGGACTGTGTTTTGGGTGTCAGTGGGTGACGTCGACTGCTGCTACGCTGCGCTGCTGTCGTTGACGCTTGCCACGGAATAATTAAAGCAAATTTGCACTTCAGACAGTCAACCGTGGAACAAAAACAACGTAACGCTGGCGACCCACAACAAGAACAAGCACTGAACTCGTCCAGGTACCACCACTAGCACGCTTGACAACAGCAGAAACAGCAGCAGCAGCCGCAGCAGCAGCAGGAGCAGGAACCACCGAACAGCCGCCGCATCCACATCCATATCAACATCCACACACACACACAGAGCGTTGACGCCAGCAGCGGGCAGCAACGTCAACAAAAGGGAATGACGATGGCAGCACAACAACAACAAGAACAACAAGAGAAACAACAAAAACGCCAGTCAGCCGGGAAAGTATGCGAGAAATATACATATTATATGGGGGAATAGCATTGCCAACAACAATGGCGGCGAGTGGCGCATAGACTCGCCCAGGGGCGGACTTAAAATCCAAGGTGTTGTCAGACAAGCGCCGTCACACACACGCACCCGCACCCGCACCTGTTTATATATGTGCAGATAATGTGTACATGTGTGCATAACGGAATAAAATAAAAATAAATGAGAAGAAGACACGTTACAAGCTGCGTCTGTCTGTCTCTCTCTCTCTCACTCTCTCTCATTCCCAGTCTGTCTGTCTTAATCCCCTCGCATTGCTCGTAATCTTTATTCCCATTAATGAATGAATTGCTTTCAAACGGGACAGTCAGTCGGTGCCCAAAGCCCGACTCTGACTTGGCTTTAGTTTAATTAATTGTTAATTTAATTAAATGCAAATTAACACCATATGGCTTATCGGTTTGTTGATTTCGCTTTGCGTTTTAGATCTCCCGAAGTTAAAATAACAGCTGTGCGGCCCCCGAGCATATAAATAATCGCATATCTAATGCATTTCGAAAAACAAATAGTAATTCTAATGAGTTTTCCCCACATAACATATTGTACCATATTATTTAAGTGGGAATTAATATTTTGATTTCGTTAAAAACTACAAATTTATATATTACGTAAAAACTACAAATTTATATATTTTAAACATATAAATATAATTATAAAATATTATTTGCATTCATTATTAACATCTTTCAACTTTAAATAATCGTATATACACATCTGCCATTAAAGAAACCATGTAAATATTTTATTTCATTCTTTAAATAACAGGAAATTACATTTTAAAGTCGTGAATTCTCAGAAAGCCTCATAAGTACATGTTACACTGTTTTAAAGTTAGTATTCAATTTTGTACACTTAAAAATGAGTACAATCATTATTATCAGCACCTGAACTTATTTATACACTAAAAAGAAAGCATCATCTTATGCAGTCTATGCAATTTTTAATAAAAATAAAATTTTCTGAAGAGAAATAAAATTAAAATTCAATTTTCGTTACAAAGTTGTTTTCATTACAAGCTAAATAGTATCGGGTCGGTACATTCTGTTAATACCCCAAGGCGCCAAAAATTAGCTACCGAATCGTTTGCATTGCTCGCGGGCCTGGGAAACGAGAGAGAGAGCGAGTAGGAGAGAGAGAGAGAGAGAGAGCGAGCGCACACCATACACGAGGCGAAACAAGGAGTCATCGGCAGCAGCGACTGCGGCAGCGGGAGAGCGAAAGTGGATGCTGAGCGCAACAAGGAGCAAAGTGTGCAAAATGCCAACACAGCAGAAGCAGCAGCAGCGGCAGTAGCAGCAGCAACAAAAACGTGGGAGACGACAGCGACAACAAGAACAACAGGGAATGGCAACAATAAACTGAGCTTGCGCCGAAAATTGAAATGTGTTGCTCTCACGCGACGAAGATGGGAGACAACAATGGCGAGATGGCAAAATAAAGGCAAACACACACAAATACACACATACACGCACGCACGCAGTCAGCATCAGCAGCATACGAACGAAGCATGCACGGTCGCGTCGTTCGCTGCTGCTCGCATTGAACGACAAATGCCGAGAACAGGAGCAGCATAAGAGTTAAAGTTAGTTCGACTGTGCGAGAGTGTGTGCGAGTGTGTGATGATTCAGTTTCGCAAAACCTTTCAACTTGAAATTGAACTGTGCAAATTGAACGAAGCAGCAGCGACAGCGACGGCAGCATCACAGCAGCTGTGCCAAGCAGAGGCAGACAAATTGGAGAGCGCACTGTGCTATCATTCTCTTGTTTCTCTTGTTCTTCTTGCTGTTGTTGTTGTTGTTGTTGTGGGAGCAAAAATATTTTAACGCAATTAGAGTCGAAGAGCATAGTCAGCAGCAGCAGCATCAGATCCAGAGCGAACGCGCACGCATACGGACACGGCGCACGGATAAAAAGCAAATAGAGAAAATTATAGAAGAAAAAAAAACGTTTTACTACGCAGGACACACACAATTTATTTTCTAGAGCTAGAAAAGAAACTCATAAAATTGCGAAGAAGAAAAAAAAAGGCAAGCAGCGTAGCGTGTGACTAAGTGAGTGAGTTGAGTGCGAAAAATAAAAAAAATAATAGAAAAGAAAAATAGAAAAAGAGCGTAGTGACTGCAAAAACGTTGGTTTGGCTGCTCAATTAACTGGAAAAAGCAGCGCTGCAGCAACGTTGGCATCGGCAACGTGTACCCCCCCGCCCCACTCTCCCTGTGTGTGTGTGCGTGTGCGCGTGTGTGTGTGTGTTCGAGCAAGGTGTGAAGAGTCACGACCGCGAACAATTTGTTGAATATGCTGCGGCATTGTCACGAAACTAAGCGAAATCAAAAGTGAAGGAAATCAAAATCAAAAAGAGAAAGAGAATAAAAGTAAAGCCAAAAACAAATGCCGTTAGCTGGCACACATACATACGTGCATGTATTTGTGTAACTACTTAATACAAATGCAAATAAATTCAATATACACACGCGCCTAGAGAAAAAGCCAAAGAAAGCGAGAAAAAAAATCAAAAGTGTGGCCAACTAGCGTAGAGTGGAAAAAAACCACAGAAAGAAAGCAGCACGCACACTGGCACGCACGCACACGCACACACACGCACACGCACAGCAGCATTGGCGGCGCAAAAGTTAAAAAGGACAAAGACGATTAAGCAGCTTTGCTGTCGGCTGCGGAGCAGCAGAGGCGCAAGCAAAAGCACGAAAGGTGAGCACAAAATAAGTCATGCAAAGAAGGCGGCAGCCAGCTGCTTGCACGCAGTCAGTCAACGACGGCAGCGGGCAGCGGGCAGCGTCTAGAAAAACGCCCCGAAACAGATTTCTTTCGCCGCCGATGCCGCTGCCGCTGCTGCTGTGACAGTCGTCGTCGCCATCGTCGTCGTCGTCTTAGTCGTAGCTGGCTCAAGTGGCAGCGCGGTGACTGAGGGGGCGCCTTGAGCGTAAGCTTCGTGCGTGTTCGCGAGTTACGCACGAAGACGACGACAGCAGCAGCAGCAGAGGCAGAGACAGAGGCAGCAGGGGCTGCGTCACCCACACAAGGAGACGCATAGCAGCAGCGTTACTTGCGTTGCGTTTGCTGCTGCTGCTGCTGCTCTCGTTGTAGTTGTTGTTGTGGTTGCTCTTCTTCTTTTTCCTCTTCCTCTTTCTCTTGCTGTTGTTATGCCACGGCAAACAGTGGCAAACAAGCAAAGGCAAAAGAGGCGCAACCTGCAAGCCTAAAACAACAACCGCAACAGCAACAACAACAATTACAGTGATGGCGGCGGCAAAGGCGAAGGCAGCGACGACAACTGCGACTGCGACGGCGATGGCGATGGCGATGGCGTTGGCGCTGACGTTGGCAGCGGCAACGAGGTGATAACTCATGTTCCACACTGACATTTTTGGGTCAAAAAACTAAAATATTATGTGTGTATGTTGTTGTGGTACATGTATTTGTATTTGTGGTTTGGCAGTCAATATTTTATGCGGCCTACCCGCACACACACACACACTCCCCTCCCCTCCCCCCACTCCCTACGTCCCTTTCTCTTTCCGCACTTGCTTTTGTCGCTCTGTCTGCCGCATTCCGACAGATTAAAATTGCATCCGGCTGTGGCAAACAAAAGTGTTTTGCCTGCGTTTAGAGAGACAGAGGGGGGGGATGAGGGGGAGTTGTAGAGGAAGAGCCTAGAAAACAGCGGGATATATATACCACTATAGGTTCCATAAGGGCGCTCACAAAGCAGCAGCAGCAAAAAAACAAACAAAATGGCGGCAAAAAATAAAGTAAAGAAGAGAGGAGAGGAGTGGGAGAAGAGTGGCAGAAGAAGAGGAGCAAGAAATAACAAAAATGAATTCAGTGCAAAAGTCTTAATTGAAATTTTTGCTGCTAATGTGTGTGTGTGTGTGCTGATGTGTGTGTGTGCTGCTGGTGTGCGTGTGTGTGTGTGTGTGTACAGTGGGGATTTTTATACAGCGCTTTGTGCCACCTAAAAATGGACGACAAGGCCAGGCAAGGCGAAAATGCCAGCGACAAGTTCCACATGTCTCTTTCCCGCTCCCTGTCTCCCTCTCTCTGTTGTAGTGTGTCTTCGCCAGCGGCAACTTTTGTTTGCCAGCCATGTCAAAAGTCGTGCGGGGCAGCACACACATACAGAGAGAGAGAGAGAGAGAGTGAGAGTGAGAGTGAGAGAGACATGCCGGCAGACATCTTGAATGACTTTGTCTTTGTATTTGTAACAACATTTTTTAACTTGACGTGCAAATTGCTTAGCTCCGCTTTGACTCAGGAATTCAGTCTTTAGTCGCTCCCTCTCCCATTCTCCCTTCTCCTCCTCCCTCCCTCTCTCTCTGTGTAACTGCACAAAGGTAATCAACGGCTAAGCCAAATAGCCAAAAGCCGAATATTGAATGAAGCGCAATTACATCGCGCGATACACGTAGAACATCGCCCACAGCAGGCCAATTGCGACGCTGCGATGAATTATAAGCCAGCCCACAGTGGTGGCAAATAAATTGAACCTTGTGTAAATTTAATTAGCTTAGCAGGCGGCAAAGGGCTGCGCGGATAGGCAAGGAGGGGGGAGGGAAAGTACACTAGTGGCAATATCTTGGAGCACAGTGTCAATTTAATTAGGGCACTGCGGTGAGCTGCAATTGCAGCAGCACCGAAAATATATATGTAAAATATCCTTAGGCGCTGCCATTAATTCTAAGCCTGCACATACACTGCTGGCTATAATAATGAGACTGCTGTGTGTAAGTAAAGCTGCCTTAGCCTGGCCACACTGTAAATTGAATAAGCTGCGTCACAAATACAAATTTGCATATAAAATATGTTTGGGAATACTAAAAAAATGCCATAGAATATCGTAAATTTAAAGAGTTTTTACTCAAGTCTATGCTATGTTTTGCCTCTTGAGTGCCGGAGATAACAAGTCGAGCTGAGTTGAGTCGCGCCTCAAGCTGACACGAGATTGATGGTATCTAACAGGAGAGGGGGAAAAGAAGGGAGGGAGTTGGTACTGGGTTTCAGCATGTAAACGATGCCGAGGCAGCAAATTTCATTGCATACTTTTCAGCGCGCTGTGTCTTATATATGTATAAGACACAAGAGCGTAAAAATATATACGAAAATAAGATAATATGGCACGCTTGGCCAAGAAATAAAAGAAATAAAGTGAATCCACAAATAAAAAGCGCCTCAAAATGAATTAGAATTTATGAAAACAACGAGCAAAATGCCATAAAAACGGCCTTTCTCTCTCTCTATCTCTCTTTTTCACTTTCTTCTGTAAAATATCGAATTTATATAGTATGCATGTTTCCAATTTGCTCCTTTTAATTTATGGCATATTTTAAGAGTCTCCGCATTTGAATGGCATTCGATTTATCAAATCAATTGATGAATGAATAAGTAAATACTTGAAATATTATTGCAGCACTCGCAAAGCACTCGTTCCCCATTTGAAACGTGCAATGTGGAACCTGAATGTAATCATTTCTCTCTACCGATTGGCCCAACATAAATCTAAACAACCTTTTGATGTGGCAGTTCTCCCCCCCCTTCATAACCTCCCGCTGCCCTTTTCGGCCTATACAAATGGCAGCCATTTGCTTGATGTGGCCATAGCTTGTGGCTTTAATAAAATTTTGAATCGAATTTTCAGGATCTGCCTGACTGTCTGTCTGTCGGAGTGAATGAATGAATGACTGAAGGAATGAATGAATGAATGGCGTGGCAAGGCAGGACAGGGCAGGGCAGGGCAGGGCAGCTCGGGGCTGAGTCTGAGGCATTTGTAAGCGCTTGTGCAGGGTATATATGCATTTTATTACTTTGATATTTTGTTTATTTCGCCAGATAATGCTTTCAAACTTACTATATCTGCATTTTATTGTTTGTTTTTAATGCCAGCAAAATTTCATAGCGATCCGAGCGCTATAAGTCATAAAAAACTAAGATTTTTTTAATTTCTGTCATGTTTTCCAAAGATGTTGCAGTTTAACGTAAGAATTTATAGTTTTATATAGCACTGATAATATTTCATGAGCTTTGCTTAACTATTTCTTATAGATATCATTGAAATCATAGGAAAATTCCAAATACTTGTAATACTAAGCTGAATTTAATAGTATTATATTTATTTAAAATTGTTGAAGTCACTTGGAAAGCGTATAGCAGCTTCGGTTTGATGCAGCAATTGCTTTCAATCTTGTCTTTCAGTTTTGAATGGGCACAAAAACGAATCAAAGGTGGAACCAACTGCCCGTTCCGTTGGTTCTGCTACAGTAACTCTGGCTGTACTATGTAGTGCCACACCCCTTGGATGCTGGGCGTACGCCTACTTGACTTTATCTCCAACTGTGTCGCTTATCCTCACTCCCACTCTTTCTCTCCATCTCTCTCTCTCCCTATCTCCGTCTCTCTCTGAGTGTATAAAAACAGTTGAAGGCATTCTTGAGGCTTTTTGTTTGAGCCTGTGCCGGATATGGCTTAGTTATTTGTCTGTCTTCGTGTTTATCTTGCCCGGCAGCCACTATATAGTTTAGCTATGTTTTCGTGGAGGGGGAGGGGGAGCTTTTCCGCACTTATTCCATATTTAAGAGGCAATTTATATTCCCTTTTTTTCTGCTGCCGCCGCTGCAGTCTCTCTCTCTCTCTCTGATGCCATTCAACTTTCAGCTACAGTTTCCGTTCGTGTTCGCATTCGCATTCGCGTTTCTGTTTTTGATTTCTGTCCGACACACACACAAAAAGCAGCAGCACGCACAGTCACACACACACACTCCCACACACACACACACACACACACTCGCGCGTGTCTAAGCTGTGTGTGTGTGTGTGGCAGCCCTTTTGCCTGCTGTCAGTCGACGTGTAGCCAATTATCATGCTTTTTTCTCTCATTTTTTTGCCGTGTACAGGCGTGTGCGTGTGTGTGTCGCTATGTGTGTATGTGTGCCGCTGCTGTGTGTATTTTGTATGAATATAAAGGACTCTTGACTCCAGACGCCTACGCTGGATGTGGCTAAATAGCATTTCCATTGGACTTTTGCACCTTGCGGCAATTGCAACGCGTCGCGTCGCCTTGCTATCGCTTGCCGCTGCTTCCCACTGTGCCTCCCCCTGTGCCTCCCCCTGTGCCTCCCCCTGTGCCCCCTCTGTCCTGCGTTCTGTTTTTTTTTTTTTTTTTATTGTGCCATAAATTATTCAAACGTAAACATCATCAGCAGGCAGCGCCAGCGCCAAGCACAGAGCAGGCCAGACCAGGCAGGATATGAGACGCAGCGACGTCCTTTCTCATTATCAACGCACGCACTGGCTTCATATATATATATATATATATATATCGCTCTCTATAGGGCAAACCTGTCCCGCACAGACGCGGCGTGTGACGTGCAAAGGCGGCGCAGGCGGAGCGGATGAGCGTGCCCGGCGTCGGCGTGTGGCATGGTGTGTGTGGCATAAATAAAGGCGCCATCACTTGATAAATAAGTAGTAGTGCACGTAGGCATTCGGCATAATGAAGCGAGAGCAGACCCCTACCCTACCCTGTCCTCTTCCTCTTCCTCTTGCTCTCCTCCCCAGCTGCCCTGTGTCCCCAATTTGTTGTATATACGCAGCATGCGGCGTATACGTAATCACGCATTGATACACCATTTAGCCCGCCTGAGCGGATCTGTTGGGCAGGGAGGGGGCAGAGGAGGAGGGCTGCCTGATTTATGCACTCAATTTTACAGTCTCCACTTTATTGTTTTTTATTACACAATTATTTCTTTAAGCGCCACACACACACACACACTGAAGTGCAAATGAAATTTTCAATTTTGCAGAAATATTTACGATACGATACGATATGCTGCGATGTCGTGTAACCCCGCTCTGATTACATGTTAATTATCTTATCGCCATAATGAATTGCCCTTTGTGCCGCACGCAATTACAATTACTCGCATTCACGTTCACATTCACATTCACTTTGCGCTGTTAACATTTACGGGTACTCGCGTTCGCACTCGCATACACTCATTTAGGGCGCTGCGGGTGAATTTGTTATGCATTTCATGAATATGTAAATGGAATATTTTTTAAATATTTTTAATTCACATAATGCACTTATGTAATTAAGGGCGTGGCAAATAGGCGGGGGCGTGGCCTGGCTTGGGCGTGTACCTTAATTGTTGCTCAAATGGTAATGCATATTTTACGTATATCCCAGAGGCATTTTCTAGTATTTTTTAATGCAGCTTAATGCACAGTCAAAAATTTCTCTTAAAACATTTATTTTTTTATTATTTAGTTATTTTTATTGTTAAAATTATTTAAAAGCAAACTTGTGTTTATTACGCAGCATAAGCTTCAAATTGCGCTTAGAAGTATGCTATATAAATTTAATATTTGCGCATAGAAGTATGCTATAGAAATGTGGCAAACTGATTTTGGGCATCTCTCGTATCACTCACCTCTCTGGGTTGATCTGCACTCACTCTATACTCTACCTTTACCTCGGATATGCCGAGGAGTAATCACAGGACCACAGGGACTCCTTGGTAGATGAGTACCAGAGATATTTAATGAGATCTCAAGGTGCCTAAGATCGGAGACAGACTACAAGAAATTGCAAAAACATATAACGAGGCTCGCAGCCCAAAGAAAAAAGTAGTTTCAGCCATTTCAACATTTTCATTAGTTTCCAATCTAATAAGAAATTAAAATATATTCCAAAATATCATACAGACACACATAATCCTTGCCTGTAGGCCAGGCAGCTTGACTCTGCCCTGCTGGAGCCCAAGCACTTAGTCCATTAAATCCTCAATTGCGCTACTTCAGCAATAAGTTCAATGAGTTTTCTTTCATGTGACATGAGTGTGTGTCTGTGTGTGTCTCTCTCTCTATCTGTGTGTGTGAAATCTCAAATGGATTGCTGTCAAAACAGGGAAAATCGTGCACAAGTTTTTCACAGCTGAAAATCGCCTCGAATCGAATTGTATTGTGTGTGTGTGTGTGTCTCTCTGTGTGTGTGTGTGTGTTTTCAAGATGCCTTTGTTTATGGACGCACAAAGAGGAATTTTCATCTAGTGTTTCTCCCTCTCTCTCTCTCGCTATCTCTAGCCTGCTTGACACACACACCCAGTTACATGCATAATGTGATAGAGAGAGAGAGAGAGAGGGCAGATGAGAGAGGGAGGCAGGGCACACTTAATGGCAAAGTGTGCTTTGTCTGCCCTGCGATTAATTCCATTGGCACCGATTGAAAGTTTCCGCTTCAAGGCAGCAATAAATATACGATACGAAGAACTGAATGTATTTACAATACTTTGTACGGAGCACAAGTACCCTCAAGTGTCTATGTGTGTGTGTGTGTGTGTGTAAGTGCATGCTTTAATTTACATATTCATTAAATTACAAACGTTGCCGCATAAAATTGTCAATACGAGGCAAAAAAAAGAAGCTGAAGCCGAAGCAGAGGAGCAGCCTGTCATGTCCGCTGTGCCATGTGCCATGTTCGTGTCGCATTCGATCCGCTGATGAATAACAACTTATGTGTGTGTGTGTGTGTGTGTGTGTGTATTGCACATTTGCATTGAGCCCATTTAATTATACTAAGTACATAGTAAATACGACAGGCCGAGTGCGTGTTTACAACGCTTGTTGCCCCAGCCACGCCTCTGGGGGGAGGAGGGGACAGTACCTTATATAGGGTATGTATAGTTAAGCATCCACCCACACACAAAGTCATAAATAATTTATATGCCTGCGTGAATTGGTCAAACTCGAGTAGCGTCCCTCGGTCCCGGCCTCAGTCTGATGTCTTCATCTTCATTTCCATGTTAATCTGCAGCGAGCGCCCAAATATAGTACGTGTATCCCTCGCTGTAATGGTATTAGTGTGCCCTGCATTGTGTAAATCAACTACTTTCCCGGGATCTCTACTCCACTTCCTTATCCCAACTTCCTCTCTCTCTCTCTCGCCCTCTCCTCCCCAACGTCTGCCTCATTTGCATCTACATCTAACCCGAGCTTGGTGTGTGGCCATTAGGCGCAACAGTCCCCAGGCTCTAATTAGTGCTCTGAGCATGCCCCACACACACACACACACATATACTCACACACACACACAGACCCGACAACATCTATATTTAATTTCACAATGGAGATTTTGGAAAATCGCTGCCTTAATGCCAAGATATTTCCCACATTAGCCTGCGAGACACTTTAATGGTCCAGTTAGCCAGTTTAGTAAATTTATTAACTTCTCGTTGCTTAGTTTGCCGCTAGTTGGGCTACAAAAGGACAGTGAGAGGGAGAGAGCAAGAACGAGAGAGAGAGAAAGAGACAGCACGATAAATAGTGTTCTCTGTAGTTTGATATTAAAATTGCACAAGCTACGGCTTCGGGAAAAGCTGCTGGGAAAGTGGAAAATGGCTCTAAGTTGTGCTCTACGAAACTTTGATAGAAGCCCAGGGGTATTATAATTTATTAGGCAGCTCTACAAGTTCCTTGGAGTGTATTAAAGTAAAATATCATATAATTCTATCAGAATCTCTGAGAATTAAATAGTTTAAATAGTTTATTACTCTTTCAATTTTCTCTACTCAACAACCAGAGCTATAAATATATATATATAAATCATATCATATTATATATGGATATATATTCTTGAATAATATGTTTAATTAAGTCGTTTGATTTTTACATTTCTCGCTACCCTCTCGTACAGTTTGTCTCTTTTTTACTTGTTTATGAATAATCAGAAATTCGAAATATGTATATACATATATATTCATGAACAACATATCCTTTTAAGCAGATTAAGCTCTTGTCTTAATCTAAGAGCATAATAACTTGAGTGAAATACTTTTTAACTTATATAAAATATCTGAATATATCTTCTTCAATATTAGTTGATTTCATTCAGTTTTTCTACCTTTTTTTGCACTACCTTAACTTTTTTTCTGTATTCTACTTTCCGCAGTTGTTTCAGTTCTTTTAGCGACTGCGACTCCATAAATATTAAAATATTCCATAAATACAAAAAAAAAACTGTGCTTCGTGGCAAATCTAAGCTAAGTTCCACTCGGCAACCTCCCGGCCCGACCCCCTTGAAGACGCAGCGATCTATTAATACTCTAATTAAAAAGCTAACTTTTTTTTGCCCCCATTGCTGTTGCTAGAGAAATCTGCTATAATTATAGCTGCCAAGTATTTGGAAACTATGAGAAGGCAGTAGGGGGAGGCGGGATGGGGGGAGGTAGGAGAAGGGAGGCAGCAGGAATGGGCAGGTTAGAAAGGGCACTGTGCGTGGGCGTTGCTGGGGCTCAACAAGCGGGCAATTTCAATTTCCTAGAAAGGAATTACGTTTTCATTTTGCTTTTTCTCTCGCTCTGCCTCTCTTTCTCTCACTCTCCTTCTCTTTCTCTGTGTTTTTTAATTATAATTCGCATTTGACCTTTTCTAGCTGGCTGTGCGTGTGTGTGTGTGTGTGAGTGTGTGCTAAAATGATTTGTTATGTGTGTGCGCGTGTGTGTGTGTGTGAGCCTCTCCATTTGCCTGCTAACGGGCAAAAGAATGACTTCTGTGTGTGCCTGCCTGGCAGCCTGGCAGGCTGTCAGAGCCCGTTTGAGAGAGTGCTCCGAGTGGCAAATGGCAAAGGCGAAACTAGCGTCAGCCGGTCCAGACACACACAGAACCCGTATCTGTATGCTCTACCATTTTCCCTCTTCCTATCCGCTCCCCCTCCCCCCTCTTGCTTGTCGCCCTGCACAGTCAAGAGTCACCAGTCACCAAAGTAGAACTACAAAACATTTCAAATGCCATTTAGTGCACCTCACACACACACTCAAGCTGTGTGTGTGTGTGTGTGTGTGTGTGTGTGTGTTGACATTTGCCGGAACCATGGGCGGTGAAATTGCACAACTTTCCCCTTTCATTATGTGTGTGTGTGTGTGTGTTTGTGTGTGTGTGTAAACGAGGTTACATGGCTGCTTGAGTCCACAACCGAATGAGACAGCGCTCTCATTTTCCCCGACTTTCTGTCCCGTTTTTTTCCTGGCCATTTTCGGAACTCGCCAACTTGGCGAATTACATGCGGAAATGCAATTCTGTTTTTTTTCATCCGTGTGTGTGTGTGTGTGCGCTTTTCCCTGGTAAAAATTTGTCAATAAAGCATTTTAAATCAACTTGCAACAAGAAAAACAAAAATCAAACAAAAAGTTTGGCGCATTTTCCACTAGTTTTTCTCTCTCTCTCTCTCTCTCTTTCGTATTTACTTTGGCTCCGGATATTATTAAGGTCGCATCGGTTAGCGTAATTAGAAAAATGAAATGATATTTCTACAAGACATATATATATAGATATATGTAACATATATAACATATAAAGTATGAGGACAGAGAAAGTTTGCTCTGCTGAGCTTGACAATTGGATTTATGGTCCAATGTCGACGCAATGTGCGAATTTTTCATTGTGGTTTACCCTTACCCCCTCCCCTACCCCCTCGGTGACATTTGGCAGAAGGAAAATTGTAACAGTGACTGTACGTGTGTGTGTGTGTGTGCGGTGTGTGTGTGTGTGTGCATCCTGTGCGTGCCTCTGGCTCAGTTTTTCACTGTGTGCAAACGGAAATCGAAAACAAGTTTGCTGTTCCCCAACATTTATTGAAAGCCAAGAGTGTGTCTCTCTCTCTCTCTCCCTCTCTCTCTATCTCTATCTCGCTTGCTCGTCTGGGAAATTGCTTTTTAATGGGGCTTTATGTGAGTTCGTCATGCAATTTGTCAAATTCCCCGACGTCATCTTATGCAAAATTGCGAGTGTAAAGAAAAAGGGTAAAAAAAGAGTTATTATTGAGCTAATGCTCATAAATTGCGGCAATCGATAGACAGGTATATGAAGAACTGGGGGAAGGAAGGGAGGGAAGCATGTGCGGTTAACCAATTTTAAAGAGAATCCATTGGGAATTGCAGTTGATATGGGTTTTGTGCAGACAGGGAAAGGAAAGAAAGGGTTGAAAGTAGTCAAAAGAAAATGGGAAATCTTTAAGAAATTCTTAAATTGAACTACAAAATCCTTCAAACACTTTTGTAGCAAAAAAGAAAACTTATGGTTAATTTCAATAATAAAAAAAACATAAACACTTTCAAGCAAAGTCCAAAAAGAAAACCCTCTACTCAATCACAACACTTGCGAACAATTCACACCTAACCCAAACGTAACCTCACATTGCTTTGATTAACCCCACGAAAAGGATCCACCTGTTTTGGCCTAAAGAGCGACATCAAACGAAGAAGAAAGGGAAGAAGAAAAGGGATATCCCCAATTCGCGTAAAAGGGACTCGAAAAAGCTTTAACTTTTCCCAATTTTAAAATGTCAATCAACACTGAAAGTACCTAAATTATTTGAGATGGGCAACAAGGAGACAACGAGAGGAAAAGGAAGAGAAAAAGAGAGAGAGCGAAAAAAAAGGGTAACGGTAACGAAACCCCAAAAGGGAATGGACAAAATTTTTAATTAGATGGAGCAGACGTTGGGTCAAGTCAGCATTCTTCCTCTCTCTCTCGCTCTTTCGCTCTCCCTCTCTCTCTCTCCGTCTGTATCTGCTTATCTTGTGGCATACGATTTGCTAATTATTTTAAAATTAAAGGTAAAATGAAAATGGGAATGGGTTAGCCAAATGTGTACGATAATTAGCTGTCGAAAAAAGAGGGAGAAGGAGAAGGAGAAGGGAAAGGAGAAGCAGAAGGTGTAGAAACGGCAACAGTAAAAATTGTAATAACCGGCAATATCAAAGTGCATTTTAAAAACCCTTTTCCTTTCCTTTCTGAAAATCTTTTTTACACCAACTGCAGGAAGAAGATACTAACAAAGTGTTATATTTCTTTATGGAAAACTTTAAGAGGAACACTCCACCCCCGCCTCGCCTCGCTCGTTTGTCACAGTTTTCTCTGTGTAGTTAAAATTGTTTGTTTAACTTGTTTTTCGCTTTGCAGCGAAAGTTTTGACCTCTTCAGCACCCTCACTCTCGAGAAATATACGTACGTATATATAGTACATATATTCGTAAGTTCTTCTATTTCTTTAAAAGCTGGCACACTGTACATGCACATAACACCGTACTTAGTACTCTTTGCCCAAGTTTCGAGCTTCTCTTTCACTCTACAAGTCACTCTATCTCTCTCTCTCCTTCTCTCTCTTTTTCTCTGGAGCTACTCGAGACTTTTCGAAGAAGTTGTGCACAGACTTCTTTTCCCATTGACTGCTCCCTTTTGGTACCATAACTTTTGCATCGAGAATCTGAATCGAGGTGCCTGTGCACATGTATTTCTATGCTTTCATATTCATAGGAATGTGTCGTAAAAGCTATTACATAACTGTGGCAAAGGAAAGGAAGGTTAAGGCATGGATACGGATGGAGAGAGAGGACTGAAACAGTGCAGGGAGAGGTTTGTATGAGATTAGAGCTGAAAAACAGTTTAATGTTGTTCTCAATGGTATCGATTGCTTTTATGATATAAGTGTACTTCGATACACACACTGTGTGTGCGCTCAATGAAGCTGGAATATTGTGTGGTAATACCCTGGGGAAACTATCTGCAATCTACGATTATTGTAGCATAGTTGAAGTAGAGAATCGCTTGGAAGTTAAGTATTATTAGGAGAGCTCAAGTTAAGACTATCAGCATTAATACTCTCGAAAGACTGTGTTAATTAACTTACATACCAGCAAATTCTTAGTTATCTTTGATCCCATAAAATACCTACATAATACCTGTAATTTAAAAGATTGTTATGATAATATTTATTTATAAATCCGAAAAGATTTTAACACTTCCGTTAATATAAGTAAATATATATTTATAATATAATTTTAGTATTGACATAACTTAAGATTAAGCTAAATCAAAGATACATAATCCTAGAAATATTCCTTAGAAAATTCCCTAACAAGTTTATCATGGAAATTTCATCGATTGCTTGCCCATAATGTTTATAAATATAAGTTAACTTAGCCTATGTGATTATCTTATCTTCGGCGAAACTTCATTACAATCGCAAATCATATGATAATAATATATTGAGTATCTACTTGAAAAGCTAAGTATATCAAAGTATGCCAAATCCCCGCATTTCATTCGCAAATCCCCAACTACTACAGAGTATACTCCGAGTCGAACCCACCACCCCCTCTCCCATCGAACTGGCAGCCTCACTTCACTCTCCGTGCGATACGCAATAACTGGCAATTGATGTGGCGTTCCCGGGAATTTGCTGCGCTTCTCTTTCTCTCCCTTTTCTCTGCTGCTTTCCCTCTGCTCTTCTGCTTCTCTCTTTCTCTTCCCTCGCTCTGCTTGGCTCGTTTATTTCGCAGGCTTTTCAGCGACGCAGCGAATTCATGTGAAACTCATCGCAAGCTTATTAAAAAGAGTAAGAAGAAGCAACACTGGCAGCAGTGGCAGCACTGGCAGCATCGACAGCCGGAAAAGTGCTGACAATCAGTAAACACACACACACACACACACACACACACACAGTGGCAGAGGAAAGCGAGGACATTTTTCGGATGCCAACTGCGTGTGCAATTTTGAAGAAAAGGAAAGCCAGAGAGCGAGACAAGACGAAGAACGAGTGTGTGTGTGGGAGAAGGGGAGAAGGAAAGAGAGGAAAGAAATGCATGTAACAATTTTTAATGCGCTTGCAACTTTTATATCGAGTTTTAATGCGAAAAAACTTCCACAGCCGCGTTTTTCTATTTTTTTTTGTCGTGGGATGCGGCAATTTCCTTTGTGCTTTCTTCGGCTGCGGCTTCGTTTCTCATCGTTTCTTGCAGCTCCAGAGATGGGGCAGCATTTCCTGTTTGCACTGCCTTGATTTGCAGTCAATGTACTCGGTGTCCTGCCTGTGCCTCTGCCTGCTCCCTGCCTGCTCCCAGCCTGCTGTCCCGTGTCTTGACATCTTCCTGTCTCCTGTCTGCAGACTCCTTTCTTCCAGCTTCCCCCCCGTCTGCTTGCTGCTGTCTTCCCTGCACATGTCTGCTGTCCTGCCTCTCATGTGACCCTTCTTCCAGCTGCTGCCCACTTTCTTCCCCCCTTCCCCTCCTTTCCCCTGGATGCTGTTGAATGAACGTGTGAGAGATGCTGGAGGATAAATGTCTACGTCTGCGTGTCGTCATCTTCCACCTCATCTGCAGTCTGCACTGTGCCCGCTTCCTACTGCACTACCACTTCCTCCCAATGGCCTCTCTGCGTCCTGCTTCTCCCTACTCCCTGCCTGCTTTCATGCAAAAATATGCAATTTTATCGGTCTTTACAGATTTACCCCGGCTAGGAAGGCAAAAAAAAACATGAGAAAGAAAAGAAAGGAAAATAGAAAGAAGCGTGCAAAAAAAATTACATAGCTCAAGCCAGCAGCAGCTAGGGCGGAGTGGAGTGGTAAAAAGGGGCGTGGCAAATGCATAGCATGAAAGACACATTTGCCAAGCAAAAATGTAAATATTTATCATACCGGAAACATGCGTTGCTTCTCGGCAGCGTCTACTTCAATTTGTACCGGAATCCTCACACAATCCTCCAGTTGCTCCCTTTTGGTACAACTTCAGAATGTTGCCAGAGGCGTCTAGTGTTTGGCCCGGGTGGGGGGAGGAGTGGTACAGTGAGGCGTGGCATGTTGTTGCAGGCAACTGCCAGTTGAAGCTTTTAGTTAATTTAAAAAAAAGTTGAAATTTATTTGAAAAATCCAAACATTTTGTTACGCCAGCCCCTGCCCCGTCCCTGTCCCTGCCTCTCTCAAGATTTTTGCTCAAGTTCAAGCAAAATATCGTATATACTATATAGTATATATATTTTAGTTAAAAACGTGCCGACATTTTGGTTGTCAACACGCGCACATGAAAAAGAAAAATAGAGAAAAAACTGAGAGCTAAGCTCGACGGGGTTAGGGATAGGGATTGGGGCCAGGAATAGGGGGGAGGGGCTATTCCTACTGGGTTTGCCGTTAAACTTTAGTTTTATAGCTGCAATTTACAGAAATTTTAGGAGCCAGTCTGTGTGCAGATGTGTGTGTGTGTGTGTGTGAGAGAGAGAGGGAGAGAGCGGACTCTCCAGTGACGACGCAATCGTTACATTTCAGTCAATTGTTTAGCCCCAGAATATATACGATTTAAACGAGGAGACTGTTTTGGGCCACAAGATAAATTGCACAGTACACGCTCGTCATGTGTCTGGCCATAACGAGTGTGTGTGTGTGTGTGTGTGTGTGTGCGAGTGTGTGTGTGAGCATTGTTAATGAGCCCCAAGCAGCTTAGCCACTGCGAAACCATTTGCCATGTTTTGTCTCGACTTTTATGCTTATTTCTGGCTGTTTATTTTTTCTTTTTTTTGTTTTTTCGGGTGAGAGACTAAGCGCTTTTGCTGGCATTTGGCAAGCCAGTTTACATAGAGACTGACGGAAGTTATATTTACATACATATCTTTGTATGTATGTAGTGCAACAAACAAAAGAAGTTTTCAAAAGAGTTTTATAACAACTTTAGCAGGTACTTACCCAAGGAGCTTACCTTTTGTGGTTGCTGTGGAAGAGAATCACATAGTGCTCTGGTTAAAAATTGATTAGACTTCACAGCATTTTAATCTGGGTTGTGTGTAAAGTGAGGTTAGGTATTTTGTAGAGGCAAATAAATGCAGGGATATATGAAGGCAAAGGGAGAGCAAAATAAATCTAGATCTTAGAAACTATTAATGCAAGAGATTGTAGAGTTTCTTGGAAAAGACTTTGGGTAATGGCAAAGATAAAATTACTTAATATATTATATATCTTTCTCTTTAGAAACTGGAGAAAATTTGATTAGATCAAAGAATATTTAGTGTAGGCAAATGTATACTGGGTGAAAAAATGCAATGAAATGACCCAACTGGAAGTTTTCTTATTTTTTCTAAAATATTGAAGAAAAGTGAAAAGAATATGAAGTACATTATACTATAAATACTACCTAGTATGCAAAAACAAAATAAAATATTAACAATACTCTATAGAAGCCTGCCTAGATTCTTTAGAACGACACATGCCTTCTTTCGACTTCTTGAGAGCTTTTCCTAAGTTTTCCCCAATTTATTTTGAAGAGCTTACAAGTTAATTCGCAGGTCAATAACAATACCGTTAGCTTCATGCTACATTCTCTCGCTGCACGTGTGGCAAGGTGTACACCAACTTGCCACTTGCCACATGCAACTCGCCACTTGCAACTTGCAACTTGCCACTTGCCATGCTTGATAAAATGCTCGCCGCATCCGTTCGCGTCCCAACTTGCAGCATGCGCATTTAGAATGGCGCATAAAAGCCAGGTCAAAAGATGCAATCAACCTGCCCCCAACTACCACTCCTCCCCTCCCCCTTGCCACATCCCTAAAAAGGAATGGCGGGTTGGTGGGAGTGGGGCAGGCTGCTATAAATCGAGTCCAGTTTGCGCTGGCGCCCGGACCGGATGCGATGCTGGTCGAGGCTATTTAAGGATGCCACGCTTCGATGCGTTGCACAGTTAAGATTCGAAGCTGCCACGGTGCGATACAGGTGCGACACAGGTGCGACGACAGCTGCAACAGCCGCAACTGCAACAACTGCAACAACTGCAGCAACTGCTGCCAAAGCAACAACAACAAGTTAATGAAAATTAACAAGCGATTTGATTAAAACTTTCGTGCGGGCAGCAGAAAACAATTAGCAAACTTTTTGAAAAATGGTTTTCAGCGAGTTTTTATTTTCTGAAAAAGTTTTGAAAAATGAAATAAAACCGGAAAAATAAAGAAAAACAATACAAAAAAAAATGAGTTAAATGAGAAAGTTTAAAACAAACATAATTTTCATATACAGTGAACATATGTATGGAATATTTAACTTTGTTTGGAAATTGGCAAAAACAAATAGAAATTAAGAAATAATTAGGGAAAACATATTTGCATGCAGCATAGCTTTATTTAAAAAGGCGAAACATATTTAAATTGAGTTAGGAGTTGTAGTTAAATTAGATAGAGTGCAGTTTAAACTTTAATAAGGATATATAATCCTGTATCTTTAGTGCAATATGTTTAACAAGTCGATAAGGCTACAGTCGAGTGCGCCCGACAGTAAAATACCCTTCGCTTAATTTGTAATCACACTTATAATTTAAAACAAAGAATTGCACAGCTATTCTACTACATATGGCTTAACCGCTCTTAAAAACTCACGATTTAAAATTAAAAAAAAAAAAAAATATTTTGTTAAAAAATCATAGGGGGGACCCTTACCTAAATTTCCAAAATATCGAAATTTTCGAAAACTCCATTTTGTAATTTTATATGTAGAATCACTCAGGTTGTTAAAACATAAACAAAATGTCATTCCACGTGAAAATCGTTTGATTTTTAAGAAAGTTACGATCGACGTAAAATGAGGGTACCAGACCTGTTGAGGGTGTTACATGTCTAATTTTTTGACCATTTCGACATGATTTTTGGGTCAAAATTAAGTATAGTTATAAATCGATTTAAATAAGTGTTTAGTACTAATTTTGACCTCCGCAATCGATTAAAATTAAAAAGTCGCGATTTTAAATTTACAAAAAAAAATATTTTTTGAAAAATCATAGGGGGGACCCTTACCTAAATTTCCAAAATATCGAAATTTTGAAAAACCTCATTTTGTAATTTTTTAAACGTAGAATCACTCAGGTTGTTAAAACATAAACAAAATGTCATTCCGCGTGAAAATCGTTTGATTTTTAGGAAAGTTACGATCGGCGTAAAATGGGGGTACCAGACCTGTTGAGGTTGTTACATGTCTAATTTTTGGACTATTTCGACTTGATTTTTGGGCCAAAATTAAGTATCGCTTAAAATCGAATTAAATGATTGTTTAGTATTAATTTTGACCTCCGCAATCGATTAAAATTAAAAACTCGCGATTTTAAATTTAACAAAAAAATATTTTGTTGAAAAATCATAGGGGGGACCCTTACCTAAATTTTCATAATATCGAAAAATTTCAAAAAATCCATTTTGCTACTTTTTTAAATGTAGAATCACTCAGGTTGTTATATATTATATATATATTCTTGTTCCTTAAAAATCAGCTCTAATAACATGTTCTCCCTCTCTTTCGCAGCTAGAGCACAACGAAACCTTGAAAGCATTGAGATAGTGCGGCCAGGGCGAACAGAGCAGCGTGTGTGAGTTAGTGTATAATATTTGAAATCAAATCGAAAGGGTATGCGCTTGTCGGTGCTGCACAGTGGCAAACAGAAGCTCAACATGCGCACTACCGCAGTCAAGATGAAGCCGAGCACGCTGCCTTCGCCGTCGCCGTCGCCATCGCCAATCAACCGCAGTACCGCAGTCAGCCGCCATTCCACTGCCAATGCCAGACGAGGCGGCGGAGACAGTGCGTGGAGACAGGAGGGAGCCAGAGCCAGAGCCAGAGACGGAGTCAGAAACCGAATCCGAGACAGAATCAAAATGCGAGCCCGAAACAAACAGGATGTGGCCGGGGGCGTAGCCAATTGACAAGGACGCCAGGCAGCCAGGAGGAGGAGGAGTGGGATAGGAGAAGAAGCAGGACGATGACAAATTCAAGAAGCAAACAAACTAAGCTAATCCAATCGCGTTTTCTACGTATTTACTGTTACATTTTTGTCGGTTCCTTGATGAGCTACATTAGAGCTATTTGTGCACGAAGCGGCAAGCACGAGGAGGGTAAGAAGGAGGAGCAGGAGGAGGCAGCAGCAGCAGCGGAAACGGAAACCCGAAGCCAAATCAAAATCCGCAAGCAGAGCCCAAGACGAGGCCAGGCAACTTTTGCAGCCAGTTTGCAACTTCGCGCAGGAATTTGCATTATAAGACTGATAACATTAAAGAGATTTCTAAAGATTTTGGCCATGCCAACAGACACAAAGAACAACAGGAGCAGCAACCCTAATCAGCAGCTGCAGCTGGAGAGGAGCAGCAGCGGAAGCAGGAGGAGTAGAAGCAACAGCAGCGGGAGAAGGAGCAGCAGCAGCAGCAGCAGCAGCCACAGCAGGTGTAGAAGCAGCGGAAACAGCAGCTGCAGAACCTACAGCTCACAGTACCCGCTACACCTGCTCCTGCTGCACCTCCTCCTCCTACTCAGCTGCCATTGGCCGCAGTGCGAGGCAATGCATGGCGGTGCCAAGGTGAGCAACAGCACCGTTAAGACCAAATACGGCCTGCTGCGCGGCATTGTGGTGCGTTCCGCACCGCTGGTGGAGGCCTTCCTGGGCATACCATATGCATCGCCACCCGTGGGCAGTCTCAGGTGAGTTTAACCACCCCAACCACCAACCCCCAGCTAGACCAACTTACCCCACTCATTCCCTCCTGCAATTTTAATAATTATTTTGATAAAAATATACGACGCCGGGAACTTTGTACACTTTGTTGCAAAAACGGGGGCAACAGTTCCGAGTTTCTTTGCCAAGTGGGGAGGGGGCGGTGTGACTTCCGAGTGGGCGGCCCCTACACACACACACACACACACACATTGTTTGCCAGTGGGCGGGACCGCTCCTTAATTAAGCCAACTGCCAAACAGCCGTGAGCCAGGAACTAACTGTTTATTCTACACTTTAGTTGAGCTTACCGTGTAGTTAGTCATACATATTAGTACACATAAAAGAGAGAGAGGGATTGAGAGAGAGAAAGGGAGAGCGAGAGAGTATATCTTCAGGCTGACAAATGGTAGAAAACGGTAGTATAACCAAGATATACTTAAAAGTCTAGAAACTAAAAGATATTTTAAGTAAGAGATGATATAAAAAAAACTGTTTGATATAAGAAACCGAGAAATACATAGTTATATAACGTGTTAGACTATGATGTTGATAATTTAGAAAATGATATAATATTGATATGATATCATACTGATAAATGTTATAACATGCCACGATACATCCATGTTATAATTAACGCAGTTTACAATAGATAGCTATAAATAAAACCCATATTACACGATCTAATCAAACATTTGAATTGTGTATAATGATTATATCAAATATGATTAGATAATATTAGCAATTTACTGATGACATGAAATATGGTTATCTCTTTAGAATTCTCAGTATTTCCTTAAGTTTTATGAATGAATCTATCGAATCAAATAAATATACTAATCTTAACTCATAATAAAATTGACTGAAAAGAGAAAATAAACGACATTTTTCAAGCGAACCTTAGGAAATCTCACTTATGTACCCAATATCGTGTCATTAAGTAAGACATTAGAGAAAACTGCCTGGTCTCGCACGTAACACACCTATTCCGAAACTTTGTATCGATAGAATATACGAATGCAATTCGAACTCTATTGACACCCATGGAATATGAGCTGGAGAGAATGTGATAATGACTTGGCAACTGGGCAAACTGGAGACAACAATAGTTTTGCTATGGCTTGTGTTTTCTACTTCCAATTTCTGATTTGCCAATGCGAAGAAGAAAAGTTCCAAGAGAAGGAGAGAGAGAGAGAGAGAGAGAGATAGAGCACAAAGTGGAGCAAGTTTGCGGCATATTACAAAAGTTTTGCCACACTTTGACACTTGGCCAGATGAGAAGAGGAGCATGGTCCTCGACGTACACGTATGTACATATCCTACGGCTTGTTAGCCGGATAAAGCACACTTCTCGCGACGTATGCAGAGAGAGAGAGAGAGGGGAGGAGGGAAGTCATCATCAGAGCAAGTGTGTATTCAATGAACTGATTAGATGGAGAGCATACGTGCATATAGTATATATATAAGCATGAGAGCATCTCCCTGCCAGCTTGTCCACTTCTATTGCCCCCCACCCGTTCTTCTCCTGCTCCGCTCCTGCGTTTAGCTGGCAAATTGTTCTTTAATTACTTCCTGTGTACGCAAGTCAATGGACTCATGCCATGTCTCTCTCATCTCATCTCATCTCATTGTTATGCAGCAGCAACAGATGCTGCCACATGCCACATGCCAAGAAGAGCTTCGCTTCAAAATTTCATCTCCATCTACGAATTATTCATGCTTCAATGAAAATTCCTTTCAGGTAATGCTAGCGGGGTGAAGCGAGGGCGAGAGGGGATTACCCAAAATAAACGTGCCATTTGACAAATTGTCGATTTGCCACACTCCAAGAGAATGAGAGGGAGAGAGAGAGAGCAGAGCAAAAAGCCAATTAATCACTCTCTGTCTCTGTCCCAATCAAAAATTCAAAATGCCAAAGTGTTCTTGTTTTTAGTAGAGCATTTTCATGAACTTTGATATTTTCTATAATAGAATATAATAAGGCTGTAATCCAATTAATTACCAAATTAAACATAAATATTCTAATAGATTTGGCAAATATAATGAAAAGTACGAAGGTGCTGGGTATTTGTTAGTTTTGCACCAAATAGTGCTCTAATTAATAGAGTTCTCTAAAAGTTTCTGGAGTCTAATGGAATTTACTCTGCACTAAAAACCTACAGCTTTTTCAACTTCTGTATAACGGAACAATCTTATAAATTTTGAAATTTTCCTTTAGGTATGTTAAATATTTTCTATTTTCACTCTATCTAACTACCTCTAGATATCTAATTCTTTGAGGCATTCTTCTGAAATTCACAGAACATGAAGATAATAGAATAAAACGTTGCTTAAGCTTAGTTCCAAACGATTAGGCTACATGGTTAGGAAGTTAACGGTAACGCTACGTAAAGCTGGGAATTTTGCATTGTTTCTGAAAACAATAAAAACGGTTTCGCGTCAATTATTGTGTCATAAAATCAACAAAACGTAACGTCAGGTCAGGTTCGACTCCCGCACTCTCCCTGACTCTCTAACTGACTCCCTGCTTCCCCGGCAATCTCCCATTCCCCTCCCATCAGACTCTCCGCTTTGTCTTTGGCCTTTGATCGATGGTTTGATGCAGCGCAACAAACAATAAAATGCACAATTAATCAAAAAATCGTTTGGCCATTTTGATTGATGGGATTAGTTGATGCTTCTCGCTCTCGCTCTTCGCGCACGTATCCTGCGATTCCAAACGATTCCCAACTCTTCCGTAACCCAGACGAGAATACGCAATAGTTTGATAGCCACAATTACCCCTATTTCCTATGGCCAACCTCCGACCAACTCCCATCCACCCCCGCTGCTACGTAATCGTTGCATATTTATACTCACATATTGCGGCCATATTCTCAACTCGATTGACTTGCAGATTTATGCCGCCCATAACGCCATCGACGTGGAAAACGGCCCGCACGGCGGATCGATTCTCGCCCGTTTGCCCGCAGAATGTTCCCATTCCGCCCAATGGACCGGAGGCTCTGCTCGAAGTGCCGCGTGCCCGTCTCGCCCAGCTGCGTCGTCTGTTGCCGCTGCTGAAGAACCAATCGGAAGACTGCCTATATCTAAATATCTATGTGCCCTACGAAACGCAGACAGCCAGACGTAAGTTCAAATTGCTTAATTTACGCCTTAATCAATTAATTAATTAGTGAAATGAATTGAAACGCGAAGAGAAAAGAGTCTATTATAATATATTCTAGAGTTATCTGTTGTGGGTTTGTTTTTTTAAATATCATTATATTTATTTTGTAGCTAAAATATGTTTATTTCGCCTCATATACTCATTAAACTCTGAAAATATTAAGCTAAATATATTTTCTTTTATCTGCAACAAATTCAACCGTAGTTGACCGTTGTTTACGTCATATACAGCAGGGTGTGTCTGTATGAACACGCAGATCTCAGCTATTATAAAAGCTAGAGACACCAAATTGGGAATATAGATTGCTATATAGCATACGCTTCTGAAGTGTATTTCAAATTTGAGAAGCCACGCCTACCGCCTACACAAATCAATAATTTGCATTTATAATTAGTAAAATAGTATAGTATAAATAGTATACATATATTTAAACATTCGAAACTGATCAAAGAGTATCTTATTGTCTAGCTTACCCCTTTGCAGTTTTCCTTACACATTTTACAGATATATATTTCTGTTTTAAAAATTTACTTTAATCTTAAATTTAATTAATGGAAAAACAACGCAAACAAAATTGATACGATTGACAGAGCAGAGAGAAAATGGTATTCATTTGGCAGCTGCCAGGGAGGGAAGTAAAAGAACAAGGAAAAGGATGGGATGGGCTGAGATGGGTTGGGATTGGATTGGGTGAAACAGGGCAGCGCAGCTCTCAATTCCGTAGTGCATTGCAGTTGGTTTAAGCAATTGCTGCAAGCGCTGCAGAATTGGCAGCTTCGTTTGCCGCAGTCAGCAAAGCGGAAGGAGAGAGGAGGCTGCAGAGGAGCAGGAGCAGGAGGAGGAGGAGGAAACCTTCCAAAATTGAAAAGCCCCAAACATATTGTTGATATACTAAAGTATTCGCCTTTTATCTGCTCCTTTCGCAGGCAATGCTGCTGCTGCTGCCAATGACAGCCTCAACTTCAGCTCCAGCTCCGGCTACAGTTCCAGCTCCAGTTTCAGTTCCGGCTCAAGTTCCAGCAGCTCCGACAGTCCGGACACACTGCTCTCCACTGTGGTCTTTATACATGGCGAGTCATATGACTGGAATTCGGGCAATCCCTACGATGGCTCCGAGCTGGCCGCCCATGGCAACGTCATCGTTGTGACAATCAATTTCCGTCTGGGTATCTTTGGTTTCCTCAAGACCGGCGGCAAGGAGAGTGCTCAGGGTAATTTTGGTCTAATGGATCTGGTTGCCGGCCTGCACTGGCTGAAGGAGAATCTGCCGGCCTTCGGTGGCAATCCGCAGAGCATAACGTTGTTGGGTTACGGCACTGGCGCTGTGCTGGCCAACATTCTGGCCGTATCACCGGTGGCAAGTGGTGGGTCTAGTTACATCTTGTTTAATTATCTATTGCAGTTACTTAATGATACCTTCCTCCCCTGCTCAGATCTCATACAACGCACTGTGCTCATCAGCGGCACCGCTCTCTCTCCCTGGGCCATACAGAAGAATCCGCTTTTTGTGAAGCGACGCGTTGCCGAGCAAACGGGCTGCCATGGTGACATGCTCTACGACGATCTGGCACCCTGTCTGCGCACCAAGAGTGTGGCCGAGCTGCTTGCTGTGAAAATCGATCATCCGCGGTGAGTAAGGAGGCGCTCTTGAGCCCTTCTCTGATACTAAAGATCGGTTTCTCCTTACAGCTTCCTTGTTGGCTTCGCGCCCTTTGTGGATGGCACTGTCATATCACCCAGCACAGATGCCATGACCAGCACTGCCCTGCCCCTGGGCTCAGCTATAGTTAGGTGAGTGGAGCTATTTCCGAAAGGGTTCCCCCATCTAACATGCTGCTCCTGCTCATTCTCTTACAGTACTTCAGGAATTGAATACGCAAACTTTCCCAAACGTGACCTCATATTCTGTTTAACCTCTGTGGAATCGTATCTGGATTTGAGTGCACAGGATCTGGAATTTGGTTTCAATGAGACGCGTAGGGATCGCATATTGCGCACATTTGTGCGTAACAATTTTCATTATCATCTCAATGAGATCTTTGCCGTGCTAAAGGTGAGCATGATGAAACGATAAGTCGATAAGTATCGATATCATTTACATACATATATACGCTGCAGAACGAGTACACCGACTGGGAGAAGGCCATACGTAATCCGCTTAGCTCCAGGGATGCGACACTGCAGTTCCTTAGCGATGGTCACACCGCATCGCCGCTCATCAAACTTGGTTACATGCACAGCCTGCGCGGTGGTCGAACGTATTTCATGCACTTCAAGCATCGCACTTTCGAGGAGGAGTATCCACAGGTGGGTAGACACTGTTGTTCCACCTGACACCTTGACCTAACCCAACCTTCTCTCAATCACACAACAGCGAACCGGTTCGGTGCGCGGTGAGGATGTGCCCTTCTGGCTGGGATTGCCCGTTTCGCCGCTCTATCCGCACAATTATACCACGCAGGAGCGACAAATCGGACGCCTGATGTTGCGTTATTTGGCCAATTTCGCCAAGACCGGGTAAGGGTGTGCTTTAGACCTTAATAATGACCATGAGGCGACTAAATGTCTCTTCCTCCCATGCAGCAATCCAAATCAATCCTCGTCGAGCGTGGCATTGCCCAGCAGGCAGGAGACGCATCCGCAGCGCAAGCGTTCGGCTGCTTCAAGGCCACAGCAATTGCCACAGGACGCACTATCGATTTCTGGCGAGGCACTCAATCTGGCCGTCATCTACAATCAGCGTCGCAGCAATGCGATGCACGAGAAACGCGCCTCCTTCCGACGTCGCCTGCGCAGCAATGATGGTGGTGTGCCCATACCCCAGCTGGGCGGGATGAGCGGTGAATCGGATGTGGGCAACTACGATGGGGATGAGTTACCCTTCTGGGATGCCTACGATGTGGTCAATCAGCTGTACATTGAGCTGGGTAAGCACAGCACACCTGTCACTCTACTAGGGTACTCTTCTCACACTCTCTCCCTCTCTTTCTCTCTCTCTCTTTCTGTACCTGCTGCCTCTCCTACAGGCAACAAGGCGAACATACAGAGTCATTACCGGGGACACAAGCTGTCCATGTGGCTGAATCTGATACCACAGCTGCATAGGCATTTCAACATCAATGATCAGTCCATGCGGCATCATCAGTTCCAGGATGATCTCAACAATCGGGATCTCTATGAAGGTAGTAGAGATAGCTGAGCTTTGCTCTAATCGATTAATGGATTACCCTCTGCTCTTCCAATCTCTCTTTCCCTGTCTTTACCACTTAGGTGTCGTTCGACCGCAGCTGCAAACGAAGCCGGCAGAGGATGATAACATCATAATCATCCAAACCACACGCACCACAACAACCACAGCGGCACCACCAGCGCCTCCCCCATCTGCGGCCAGTGGTAAGCCAGGTCAGGGCAATGCAACAGGTGGCACAACAACAGGTGAGCTTGATAAATGACTTGGTAATTGGGCATAATTAACCTCCCTTTCCTTTGCCTCCTTCTCCTACTCCTACTCCTGCTTGCTGCAGAGTGCGGCATTGATGGCGCCATGTCCGTGTCGGAATTGACCACAACACAAGCGCCCAAGGACAATCGCTCGCATACACACCATGAGACGCACAAGGACTTGGCCACCGCATCGACGGGCATAATTGGCAATCTGGAGCTATTGCGTCGCCTGAGTGGCAAACAATTCCAGAGCTATACCACAGCGCTGATTGCCACAGTGGCCGTGGGTTGCTTCCTGCTCATCCTGAACGTGCTCATCTTTGCCGGCATTTATCATCAGCGCGAGAAGCGGGCACGCGACGCGAAGACCAAGGAAGAGCTGCAGGAGGGCGACACAAGCAAGAATTCCAGCATGCTCAAGCTGAATGCGGGGCCAAGTGATGTGACCAGCGATGCGTATACGTTGAGTGGCGCCGTTATGGATAGCAAGGGCGCCGGTGGCGGCAGTGTGGTCTTTGGCGAATACAGTTGCTATGATGAGAAGTCCATGAAGACCAAACATTTAAAGGAGGAACAGTTGCTCGTGGAATTACCGCCACCACCGCCGCCGAGCGGGGCACAGACAACGCTGCTCATGGACGGCGGCTGGGAGGCATCGTGCTCGACCAGCACATTGGATCTGCTGAAGACGCGACCCCAGGTCGGGGTGGCCAGTGGCGTTGGCATCGAAATGGTCAGCTACAATGCACTGCCGCTGGCCACAGTGATTGAGGCAGGCGTGGCGCATCCTAGCTTGGCCAGTAAACGTGGCTCCTTTGTGGATACCAGCTGTGGTGGCCAATTGCAATTCGATTATGCGGTGCAATCATCGGATCAAATGTCCTTCAAGGCCATCGAGGAGGCAGTAAAAGCGGGCGCCGGTGGCGTAGGGGATTCGGAAATTATGCGAGACGATGATATACCCGAACCGCCACCACCGCCGCGTTCCTTTTTAGCCGCCCAACAGCAGCAGCAGCAACAGCAGCAAGGCATACTGAGGCAGGCGGGCGCAAGCGGCGGAGCTGGCGGATCGGGCAGCGGCAAGAAACGTGTACATATTCAGGAAATCTCTGTCTAACCGGGTAGCTCGAAATTTGGATTGTTTTCCACATGATTCAAGGGGTACTTCAAGTATACCCCGCCTCCATCAACTTGTCTCTTCTACTTCTATTCTATTCTATTGTTTCCCTCTTATAGCTTAGCTCTAGTTTTCTCTCTTTTCAACTATTTTCACTTCTCCTTCTTTCCCCTCCCGACCCTCTTAGACACTGCCTTTCTTTACTTATCGGCATAGTTCAAGGATAATCAAAAAATGTGTTAAAGATCGTGTGTGTATGTAATATGTACTTGAGTAATCAATCTGTTTGTACATTATGTAAATGTTCCTAACTAATCGGAATATGTAGACCTCATACATATACTATACAAAATTGTGTTATAATCGAGTTTGTTTTCCATATATATAGGTGTGTGTATAGTTTATCTTGATTTTCGACTATGGTTAGGAGTTATCATATTTTATAATTATTATTATTATTATAATTATTATTGCTATATTTGCTTGTTATGTATTTAATAATAATAATAATAATATAACTAATAATAATGAATAGCGAAATCAAAGGAAATTCAAGTATGTAACAAGCTTTTAATTACAATATACTATTTATTATATACGAGTAAATGAATGTATTGTAAAATATTGAATCTATTTGTATGAAATACACATGTAATAAAAATAAATCTATGTATAATCGGCATTTTGATGGTGATATTGCACAAAAAAAAAGAAATCGACAAAGTATTATGTGAATAAACAATAGATCTGGAAAACCTATTTAATTTTATTTGCATAATCCTTATTTAACATACTCTGTGTATCTTGTATCTCTTAGCCCATGTGCAGAGGTTCCTATGGATTATTGACGATCGCATGACACCAGGCTGTGACCGAATTTAGCCACATATATACAATACATTCTTATAAATATAATTTGTACCAAATGATTACGCAAATCTTTAACGACTAAATGGGTTCGGTTTTTATTTTTTTGGATTTTTTCAACTGAGGCACAGCATTGTCATTTTCATCGACGTTTTTCTTACGCTTTTCGGACTTTTTCTTTTTGGGCGCCTCTTCCGTCAGAACGTCTGGTTCCTTTTTTATCAGCTTCACCAAAGCATCTAGTTCAGTATGAGGGTTTGGGATCGTATTATTCTCTGTTTCTTCCTCTGACTCTGGTAGGAATTCTTCCTCATTATCTTCAAATTTGATTGAAATATTCTGTAAAAAGAATAAAGAATGACAGTGGTTAGATCTGTAGACATGAATAACCTATACTTGACTATGTCGTACCTGTTTTTCGGACTCTTCCAGCAACAGTTCACCCTCAATGTAAGGCATAACGTTGGCAATGTTGAAGTCCTTGATGCGAAACTTTATTTCCTGATCCATGGTAATGCCGTCTCTACTTTGCTTTTTATTCGTAAACCTTATGGTCGTATTGAAGACTCTGTAGATGATAGCACTGATTTGATGCTTTGAGATGTGTCGCACAACGCCATGGAGCACTGCACCAGCTTTTGGTCTGAGCACATAGAAATCAGCATTTATAACCAGATGCAGGGTAGGATCATCAACACGCAAGGCTGCATTTTGACCCAATACCTTAATCTTTTTAATGCCGAGCACAATTCCATTCAGGTTGGCATCGTATATCCCGACTTTGGTGCGGATGAGGAGCTCGTGCAGCGCACTCTTGAAATTACCCATGCCATAGGGGCCCATTGACAAGTGCAGATCCTTGTTGACACAAAGTACACACGACTCGGGGTTGGCGGCATACTGCTCTAGCTCTTTGGCCGAGAATTTTATGTATTTCTGAAGTATTTTGGCCATTTTATGTTTAAAAATTTAACTGAGAACTCAACCACATGAGTTCGTCTTGTTGTTCGATAAAACCTGCTTATGGTAGTAGCACTGTGTCAACTCTACAATATTAGCTATCGATAATGAATATATCGCACTGTCGTGACTACGCGATATATCAAATTTGAAATCTACGCATCGTGAAACTATCGATAATTGGATAACAAATAATACGAATTTAGGGGTTGTTATGTTCAAACAGGAAACGATCGAGAATGTGGTAGAAGACGGCAATGGAACAACCGAGCAATCTAGGCCAGGAAGGTTTTGATGTGTGTTTGGCTTCAAGAGAGGCCTCCAAGTTTTTGCCAATAGGGATGTAGCCTACTACTTATATCCCTAATGAAGTTGGCAACAAGTTTACGAACTAAACGGCGCATATATACATATATATATATCGGACAAATCTACACAAAGTTATTATGTGACATGTATTTTTGTAAATGTATATAAAAAACCAAAATTTTTTTTTGTTTAATCGATATCATTCGTTTTATTCACGAATGGAATGCGTTCTTAATTATTTCGCTTCAATTTTAACATAATAAATAGGTTTAATTACGAAAACAATACATACTATTTTACAGTTACTCGATATATACAAAAAAAAATATATTAATATTATTATTTTTAAAATATTATCATACTTATTGTTATATATATATATATCAATAAAGGCAATACCTTATAACGCGACTTGGTGTATTCATCAAATTTCACTGAGTTGAGAAATATTCTTCTTCCGTAAGACTTAACTTTGTTTTTTATCGATGTTATCTTAACAATCGGAATTAGAGCAAACAACTTACTATAACTAAAATGAATGTGGTATATAGACTTAAATTAACAAGAATGTGAGCTTTGTTCACTTTTAATGCGTGGAGGAAGAGTTGAGTGCCGGGCGTAAAGTTAAAAATAGTCAATATCCGAACGGATCAAACGTTCGTAATGACATTCTTATTTCGATCGCCAAGATTATTGAATTTACCGTGGGAGGCAAATGGGGTGCGCATGCGTCTGGTAAAGGATCGCAAGCAACGTTGTCCGTCCAAGGGTTCCGGCGTATTTGCCACTGCTAAAACGGAAACTATAGAAACAGGTCAGTGGAGGTGGCAATTTATGAAGGTTTCAGTCTTCTTGAACTTACCTCGTTGCTCGAGCAGTTTTATTTGTTTTTTTGCCTCCCTCAACTTGTTCATCAGTATCTCGTTTTTTCGCTTCTCCACTGTCAGCTCTAGGCCAAGCTGCAGTTTGCTCTTGGAGTCCACGGCGCTCAAAATGCTGTACGAAATCAATGAGAGTATCAAGTTAAATCTCTGTCAACAAGTTCTATTTGTTTTCCAACTTACGGATGACTATAGATGGACATGGAACTGGGCCTTTCATTCGGCTCGGGATGCATCATTTGTGCAATTAACTCATTGAAGTCCTTACTAAGCGTTGGAATCGCTGGCACCTCACCATTGCGCAGCTTGTGCCATTCCGGACCATTCTTGGGCAACGGACCGCCACCAGCTACTTCGAAGAGTGTTATGCCCAGCGAAAATATGTCGGCCTTAAAGAGATTGCTATAATCCTCCTGCAGTATCTCTTTAGGCAAATATCGACAATCGCCTTCTTCCACGTACGGCTCCTTTACCGACGTTACATGACCCAAATCACCAATTTTGTATGTAACCAGATTCTCTGAGCAACGCAGCTCCTCGTATACGCTGTCCATGCCATCATCGTCCTTGCCGCATCCGCCGTTGCTGGTGTTACTACTGCAGCCTTGTTGTTTGTGAGCCATTGGATTCATGGTGGAGAATATGTTCTCGGGCTTAATATCCATATGTACCAGATCATTAGAATGAATGTAGCGTAATCCCTCGATTACGTGCATTAGCAGTATCTTTAGATCAGATTCGCCCAGGCTGTGGTCTTGTATGCGCGCATGAAGGCTCCCGCCATCGCAGAACTCGTTCTGTATCAGCATATGATCATCTTCCGCCCAGGCCGAATAATATCGTACCACATTGTCGTGCTTGCCGAGCACTGCATGCGCCCACACTTCGTTCAGAGCACGTTTTCTGCGGAGAAATAAGAGATTATGATGAGGATTACGTTGCACCTTCAGATTTGACCCATATTAAGGAAAACTTACTCGAATGAGCTACCTGCGACAGGCTTTTTGCTCTTCTTAATCGCATAGATGCAACCATCCAGACGATTAACACACTGAAACACGACACCGAACTCGCCTACACCAATGACGCTAACCTGCATGAATTCCCGCTTGAAGCGACTGATATTTGTGTCGTGCAGGGCCAATCTCTTTGGAGCCTGATGGTGTATCTCGCGCACAGATCCATCGATGCCGGCTGTCTCTTTTTCGCCATCGTCTTCGCAGGGCTCGCTGAGCAGAAATCTCTGCATTGCGCTAACATTGAGATTCTCGTGCCCAAATTGAGTGCGACAACGTTTCTTGTTCTGTGCCATAAGACCTGAGGGTAAGGAGTATAACAGGGATTAATATACTGCAGGACCAGAAATTTCTAACAACAATTATTTCACTTACTGTCTGGTGTGAAGGGATTAACATTGGCCGTGTCCTGGGGTTGCATGGTCCTGTGATTGTGCAGCGGCAGCGAGCGCGGGCGTTCTGTCAACCTGAAGAGTTCCTCCCGTGTCGATGCGGACGCCGCAGCAGCGGATGCATTTACCACAGCCGCCACGGCGGACAAGTGATTGCTGCAGTTTGTCGTGGACTTTTGTAGAATTGTCTTTGGTGTTGCTGGCGTGTTAAATAAACGCAGTGCACGAACTTTTTGGCATGGGGGCGACATGTCCACATCCCGTTGGACGGCGATGGGTTTTTTTTTGTGTTGCGGACTTTCCTGCGGATCCTTGTCAAAATCATCGTCGGCGAAACGCAGTTTGCGTGGATTGAATACCAACGGAGATGGCGAACGCGAACGCATCTCGACGCTCGAGTCGAGCTGCTCAAGCGATGTGTCTTCTGCACTGATGACGCTCGACTCGTGCTTGGACAAGCGAAATGCCATTGCCATTGCAATTCGATTCGATTTGCTTTTACAAACTTCACTTTCACTTTGAATTATTGAACTTTTTAGTACTTTTTATAGTTAATCAAGATTAAAATGTATCAAGGTAAAAAAAATAAACAAAACAAAAACACAAAACAGCATAAAGTGTAGAGGAATGCGAAGCGCAATTGATCCTTCTATCGATATTTTCTCTCTCTCTGTGAGTGCGTTTGTATGTGTGCGTAAGCGTGTACATCGATTGAAATAATGCCGGTTGCTACAGCTATTAAGCGATATCGTTTATCGATACTACATTTCAACCATTTACTAATATATCGATATTGCTACAGCACGTATAGCGCTTCGATAGTTTTCTTATCGAGAATCAGAAATTATGGCCACATTGATATGTGGGTTTTGTTGACGAATTATAATAAATGTGGATTGTAAATTAATTTTCTGTTGTATTAGGGCTGCCAACTTTTAAGGACCCAAAAAACGGTCTTAAAGCCTCTATAATTATAAACCCCATTATGTTGTATAAAATGAAATGATAACATTTTTTGGCATTTGATTTATTGATTGAATAATTTTATGTATTATGTATTATGCGCATTTTTTACATACAAATACGCACTTGCAAGAATTCATACATTATTATTATTATACTTAACTATGACGTAATGTATGAGAAATCCGAATTTGCAATATTTTTTGCTTAATTTATGTATGAGAATAGTATTAAAAAACACCTTACAAACTTGAAGCGAAAATATCTTCTTGGGCATTTGGTATTTATCATTCAATCAGTAAAAGGTTCTCAGGAGGATGATAAGTTACATCATTAAAATTGACATTAGGATAGTAAATCTCAGTTTGTCGGAAAAATGAAATTTCGTATATCCCTATCCCTACTACAATTGTATTTAAGCTGCCTCATCAAATTGTTTTTCTTGTTTTTGTTTTTTTTTTTTTTTTTTTTGTTTTGTTTGGTTTTGATTGAAATACAAAACATTCTTAGCCTGATATTTGTATATATGATGGATGGGTGTGTAAGAATATAAGTTTAATATTTGGGAAAAAATGAAAGACATTTGCATTTATTTAGGGACACTTTACAAATATAATGTGACTAGATCGAGACTTACGAAAGGCGGATTCGATCTGTATATCATCTGATTATAATCTTAAAACAAAAACTGAAAGCGCAATTTGTTTCTACAGTTTGAAGAGAAGGCGGTAATTGAAAACTATAAAATTCGGAGTATAAATGAAGTACAAAATGTAAATGTATATTAATCTATGGATTAAACGCTAAGCTAAGAATGTGGGCAAATGGTAACTAAATGAGTATATACTGCCTGACATGGGTGTACAAAATTTAATGTTTTTTTTTGTGATTTGAGGAATGAAGGAGGAGAGCAGGGATTGAGCCCTATGGCTAATGGCCAAAATCAGAATCCGGCTGCTGCTGCTGGTGCGGCAGCGACGGGGCTTGATTTTCCTGGCATCGCTAGTCCCTGGACATTGAACGCGATACCGATGAATCGCCGCGACGTCTCACCGGCGGTGAGCCGCGTCGTGGCGGAGGAGATGGTGATCGGGAACCCCTATCTCTGTCATCGTCTTCGTCCTCATATCGCCGCTTTACTGGCGGCGGCGGTGAATCAACCAGTCCGCTGCCATTACGCTGATCCTGGTCACTGTAACGTGACACCGAACCATTCTCGTCACGTCCATTCTCACGAGAGCGACCCGAACGACGACCCACAGAGCCAGCTGAGCGGCTACGCGAGCGAGTTCCGGATTTAGAGCGAGTGCGACGACGCCTCGATGTGCTGCGTGATCTGCTAAGCGAGTTGCTTCTGAAAATAGTATGGGAAAAGTATAAACGGTGGTTAATAAATTGAAACAAACATGTATCTAATTTTAATGCAGCAATATATTATATTAGAAACTGAAAACGACTTGGAATATATTTAATATTTCTTTATTAATTCAAAATATCGAACAAGTTAATGCTCTGTTTAATGCGATTTTCCACTCTTCTTGTGATGCTTGTGGCCACCCTTCTTTGCGCCCTTCTTTCCATGCTCCTCCTTCTCCTCATAACTGTCGCCGTATTTGTGTTCCTTCTTGTACTTCTTATGATCCTCGTCATGGTGTCCCTTTTTATAGTGTCCCTCTTTCTTTTTGTGTCCTTTCTTCTTGCCGCTTTCGTGCTTTTCGCCCTTCTTGTGCTCGCCATGATCCTCCTCATGATGCTTGTGTTCCTTTCCGTATTTCTTGTGATGTCCGCCTTTGTGCTCATCGTCATAGAATTTCTTCTCCTTGTAGTATTCATCCTTATTGAACTTCTTATGATACTCCATCTCCTTGTGACCCTTCTTGTGCTTCTTCTTGTGATGATGCTTGCCACCCTTCTTGTGCGCTCCATGCTCATGCTTCTCTCCGTGCTCCTCCTTTTCGTCGTAATGTTTCTTCTTCTTTTCACCTTTGTCACCGTGATGATGTTCATGATCCTCTTCCTCGTGATGTTTCTTTTCGTCCTCTTCCCATTCCTTGTGCTCTTTGTGGCCGTGCTCACCTTTGTGCTCCTCATCACCAAATTTCTTCTTCTCATGCTTTTCGCCACCCTCCTCCTCTTCCTCGGAGGAGGACTCCTCCTTCTTCTTGGCCGCCGCGTACGTCAGCAGCAGCCCCAAGACCAAAAACAGCTTCAAGTGGCCTCGTAGCATTCTGTCCAACTGAGCGCCTCGATCATTCAGCAGATACGCTTTTATATTCAATATAATTTTGTCTCGAGCTGACCGCAAAACCACCACAGATCTTGTGTGATGCAACTCAGGCATATTGTTGGGGTCCCCATGCCCAAAGAGACTGGTGCAAACTTTCTGCTTGAATGCACAACAAACCTTTTCTTCGATCCATTCGAACAGATGCACAAATGCAACCAACTAAAAATGGAAGGGTTATGAATAGATAGTAAATAAATCAAGTATAATCAAAAGTTGGTCTTATGTTTTGCATGTTACACTTTATTTTTTTATGTAGCACATCATAACAATCAAAATGTACGCTTGATTGCTCATTTTTTACGTAAAACTATAACGTAAACGTATTTTAAAACCTAAAATCCTACGACTATTAATAATATGCCCCAAACACGATTTATTCTTGATGTTTGGACTTCTTCTTTTTCTTTGGAGGCGCATCTTTCTCTGCCGCTTCAGCCTCTACTTTCACTTCGGTTTCATCTTCAGGTGCCTCTTCATCCTTTTGCTTCTTCTTCTTCTTCTTTTTCTTTTCGGACTTGAGTTCCGGTTCTTCAGATTCAGCTGTTGGTTCTGCTTCTGGTTCCTCATCTTTCACCTCCTGTTTGACGGGTGTTTCAATTTCCGAATGCTTACGTTTCTTAACGTGCAACGTGTTATCCGCCTCGGGCTGATAGGTAAACACTTCACTAAAATTGGAATAAAAATATTAATAAAATGTGCAAAGTGAATGCATAAAATCCAGTTTAAAACACTTTGAAAAAGTTTTGAACTCATGTCAGACAGCCAAGTGGATTCGTCATGATGGAATCAGCATATTGCGAAACCTTTTTGTGATATCATCATGTAGAGCTCTTCAGACTTTTTCAAAATTGCAACTAGATAACAGATCAAAAGAATAACCCACCTCTTGGCCTGGTACTTTTCGAACTTTGCTTTTGCCTTGCCGGTGCCGGAAAGTTTTCGCAGATTTCCCTCTTCCAGCAGTCGTAATCTCGATTCCAACTTGACTTTGTGTGTGGCGCCCAGTTCAAAGGTGGCCTCCTCACCGAAAGCATCCACACGCGTGGCCAGCGATGCCTTCGCCGCCAGGGAACGTGACATTTTACCCTTATTCTTTTGCGAAGCCTGACCAACAAGCTGAGCGTGATAGATAAGACCGTATTTGGGTGTATCTTTCTTTGTTTTCAGAGCACGGAAGAGTGCCTTCTCAGCTCCCAATATCTGGACGGTGGATGATGGATGCTTGGCCAGGTTAATTAACGAACCAGCGTGCGCAATAAGTCGAGCACCCACAGTATCACCGACTAGCACCGTCAAGTTGGGTGCCATGGCCATCATGCGTGCCTTGAGGTAATCATATAAATGGATGCGGTAATCATTGATGGAAATAATCTCATCGCATAGGCACTGAATGTTCAACACATCTTCGTCACTGATTTCTGTTCCCATTGATATCTCAGCAGCCTCTTTCACCTGCTGTTCCACATCTTCGGGGAGAATGTCAGACAAGTCGGCAGTGGCCATGTTATCCCTGGTGCCAACCAATTTAATAGTCTTAACGAAGGCAATGTTGTCGGTGATCAGCTTGCCCAGCTCTGGGAAATGCCAGCCGTACCATTCACGTGCACGCATCATATAGTTGTTTAGTTCCTTGTCCAAATCGTCGAGCAGACACTGCGCTTGCACAATCATCGTATCGATTTTGTCTGGTGAGAACTTCAGCTTGTATCGGGAAAGCGAATGGGCAAGACCCAAAGCCATTGCGGTCATCTCACGCTTGGGCAGACCACCCAGGAGACTGTCTGCTTGTTGACGTATGCAACGCATCAGCTCCTGCACGCCTGTGTTATATACACATTGCACCGACAGCTTCTCCTTGATGGCGGTTCCAAGTTTAGCATCGGCAACCAACAGAGAGGCTTGGACATCATCGACAAACAGTTTTTTCAGAGTCTTCTTCAGTGGCTTTGCAACCTTGCCTTCCACGGCGGCAGTTGCCGCAGCAAGTGCTTCTGTGGTATCATTGAATTTCTCAAAATGCTTAAGTTTAAGCAATTTGTTAGCCTTTTCGGGCGTTTCAAACTCCTGATATAAGTTGTCGACTTCTGCGAGTTTCTTTTCATTTAACAGTTTAAATATAGCGTAGCCCGCCGGCGTTTCGTATAACACAAACATTGTGCTATTTTAACGCATTAATTTCTGTTAAAAATCTTATTTTGTAGCGCAACAAACTCGAACTTAACCTTCTTCTGTCTGGACACCTCGTGTAAAAGAAAAATCTAAAATGAAGCGTATGGACACGTGCGTGTGCGATGAGCAGTGTTGCTCTTTAAACGATATATACCGATATAATGATGCACGCATCTATCTATCGATAGAACTAAGGCATGGCGAGAAAAGGAACTAAACTCGAAACTCACCTTTTTTATTTAATTTGATTACACAATAACAACAAAGATATTTATATATCTTTTAATTTTTCATCTCATTTAAATCACATTTCTTATTTGTAAACACATTTTTATTCTTGTTAAAAGCATATTACGATACTGTACACTAACCGATAGTTTAATAAAAACCGATAATTTTCGCGCATTTTGGGGCATTCACGGTGTGTACACACTATCACGAACAGCCCTCAAGCAGTGAGAAAACTCACCATACTCAAAACAATTTTAAATTTGATATGCAGAATTCATACACCTACATATATGTATGAATGTACTGCATATATACAATGCAAAATTATGAATGAAATTGTTCACTAACCTGCGTCGTTGTCGTGCCTTCCGCTCACGGCAGTGGCGCGCAAAGTGACCACGCATACCGCACTCATAGCATTTATCGTCACTACGGCCGCCGCCTCCTCCACGGTCACGTCCTCCTCCGAATCCACCACCACCGCCGCTTCCACCACCTCCTCCACTGCCGCTACCGCCTCCACCCCCTGACCGAGCGTATTTTCCTGTGGACAATTCTACACGAGCTCTGCGGCCGCACAAGGTTCGACCATCCAGACCGCGAACTGCATCAGCTGCATCTCTTGCACTCTCGAACTCCACAAACGCGAAACCTGGAGGATTGCGAGCAATCCAAACACTACGCAGACTTCCATAAGCACCGAATACATACTCCAAATCGTTCTTTCGTGCATTGTTGCCCAAATCGCCAACATACACTTTCCGGTCGCTAGGATGCCGCGACATTTTTTGGCTTGGGTTTTGTTGATTGGGCGCTGTGAAAGTTGCAAGCGCAGAAAAAAATCGATTCGGGTGCAAAACTTTCGCGTTTTATGCCTTTGTCACAAGAGCATACGGTTATGGTTTATAAAGTTGATTGCTTCTCATCACTTGATATACTTTATCAGAAACTATTTGTTATTTAGGCACTTTTTCTATTTATTTCGGCACTTTTTGTGCCGACAGAATCTGCGGTCTTGTCAAATGTAAAATATATATGTATGTGTGTGTGAATGGTGTGTTTGGACTCTGTTAAGAAAAAACAACAACAAAAGGATGATTTAACAGAATGTTTTCTCTACGTTTTAACAGAGCTGTTGGATGATCTGAACTTGTTCATCTAATCTACAGGAACAGTTTATTTTAAATTGAACTATTAAACTTTCAATTTATATTCGATACAATAATAACCATTTTATGAATAGAGTTTATTTAATACAGAATATTTCAAATCAATGGAATAGTATTACCAAAACATTTAAATAAAATGAACATGACCCTGTTGATACTTCCTGGTCACCGCTATGTTTTCTTTCCCACCGATATTCACATACATACATATGTTAGCTCGTAGGAGTATAAAGTGCTATAAGTCTATACAAAGGTATTGAGTTTGTTGACAATATTATTAAGTACAATAATTTTTTCTAAACTTTTTATATTAATAAGCGGTTGTATATCTATTTATAATTTTAATAGTGGTCCTTTTGAAACCTGTTGTTCATGCGAAGCTGAATTAATAATAATAATTAATGGTGGATTTTAAGTGATTTAATAGATATAAATGTCGCAGGGCTGCATCATCAATCGAAAAATGTTTTGAACAACGAATGAAGAACAAAATAGCAGGTACTATTTTTTGGTAGATTACTTACAAACCAACCAAATTGAAATTGTTTTTAAAGTCAAGACTGCTAAGCATATGTTAAATATTTACTAAAGATTCTTAAGTAATAATTATAGTAAATATCAAATACAATTTCATCTCTGACGCCCTGACTGATAGACACTCAATGCAACCTTGTCTTCCCGATAACAAGTGTGTCGCGGTGAATTGTGAATGGCTACCACCATTAAACGTGGCGGTGGCGAGTTTTCTATCATAAGTTAGGTTATATATCGTATGCATCAAATCATACAATTATTTATAAGCTAGTTTTTTAAGGAAAAAACACTTAAATTTAGTGAATTTGCAGTGCGAAATCTTTAAAAAACCACAGACGAACACTTGGCACAAACGGTAAGCATGTATAACAATGCAAATGTACATTTTACATAACAATTATGGTGCTTTAAAAAAACGAAGCCACTAGCTGCCTTTCCAAAATGAAAAGTACGACAGCAGCAGCTGCCTGGTGTACAAACAGATTTGATTTGTGAATAACGACGCCGCCTACGAGGTACAATTGTTCCGCGTCAGAAATAAAAATGTTTAAATTTGTTTGTGTGTTGCTTTGTTAAATGGTTAGTTTTCCATTTTCTAATAAAGTGGAAAATTTCATATTTTTATACATACGAAAAATGCTATGTATAACAGCACACCAACATATACATACACACAACACTTCGGCCATTCGCATACATACACACAAACACATTGATACATTACACAGACACGTGTAGTTGTGAGTGTGATTGCGTATATGTGCTACATATAAAAGATTGCGGTGCAAAATACGAAATCATGCGAATTTTTAAAATTGCGTAGTAAGAAAATGCACTAGTTTATCCTCATTCTGCAAGTGATAACATTCAAGTGAAAAATAGTGCGCGTATTCTGCCGGTTAAAGGTTACTGCCTTATTAAAAACAATCTATTAAGGTTTATTTTTAATTTCCATGAGGCACAGTTTTTGTTAAAGAAATTTTCCTAACACTCATGTTTGCTTCCTTCCTTTTTAAATCAGTTCTTCAGATTTCTTTGTTGAACCATTTTGTCGTCATCGGAAAGTCTTCCATTTTGTTTTTTTATTTTACTGCCGCCGTGCCGCCACCGTCGCTGCTGCTGATGTTCGTGGTGAATTTCTCACATTTCATGCAATTCATTGCGTTTGTTTTGAGTCAATGTAAGCAGTTCGTAGTTGACGTGCAAAAATAACTTAAATACAATACAACAAAACGTGTTAATTGTGAAATTTGTGATCTATTTTATGGTACTTTATAAAATACTCGCACAAACGTACATACATATATACATGCGTATGTATATTTTGAGGGCATTGCTTCTTGTATCTTTCTTTTCGATTTACATTCGCTTTCACGTAGCACATGGCGTTGCCACATGGTTTTCTCTGGAAACACAACATGTAGCTACAGTCACGCAAAAGCAGAATATTTATATTTTCATTCATTCTGTTTACACAACAACAAAACTGTGTTGATTGTATTGGCAATAACAAAATAATTAAATGTAATTTAATATAAAAATGTGCAAGTTCTGTAATGATTTCTCGGTCTGGCAATGCAAAACAAATGGCGCGCAAATGTGGTGAACCGGCACTTTGCTTGCCCTTTTTCCTTCCGTCATTTCTGTTTTCACCATTTTTACCTTAGAGAAAAAAGTTCGTTGTTCTCACGACATCGATAGACACTTGTGAGGTGTGTGTAGGCGAGTACGTGTGTGTTAAATGAATGACGCTGTGGCTGGGACATAGCTACATACGCCAACAACGATAGCTTATGTTGTGACACAGCTAAAAGAAAACAATTAAAGAGAAAAAAAATACTTTCTCGTAGCATAGTGTAAAAAGACACAAAACGGCAAGTAACGACCAGCGTGCTTTAAGACCACATGAAAAAGCAAGCGGAGCGTTGCAAACGCCGAACAACTTGTGAACGTGTACAAAAAGCAGTTAGACGACACACAAGCTGACACACACACGCGTACGTGCATGCATACATTCATGTATTAATACTTAAATGTATGTATGTATACCGGCCGGTTGCTGTCAGCAGGCAGAGGCTGCTTACCTGCCTTTCATAATTATTTGTGCCTATTTTAGCTGCTTTCTGTGTTATACATAAGTGTGTGCGTGTATGTGTGGATGAGTTGTATATGTGTCTGTTTTGCTGCTGTCATCCGTTCTCTTGTCAAATGTGCCCAGATTTTGTCTAGATTTCATTTGTATACCCTTTGACCATTGAAAATGGGTATACTAACTTTGTAAAAACATATGTAACAGGCAGGAGGCATTGCAGCCCAACAAAAGTATATATTCTTGCCTAGGATCACTAGCCTGTCGATAGATCTGTCTTTCGGTTCTTTACTAACGTGCGAACAGACCTGCCAGTGATCTGCTGTTAGTAGCTGACAGCGCAACACATCGTTTTAGTATTAAGGTGGCATCTGAATTGCTGTTAAGATTCATAAGCGTGGTAACATGTTTAATGTTTAAAATTGGCCAAAGGGTATATTACTGTCGACCAGGTTCGACTGTAGCTTATGTTACTTGTTATCTCTGGGAATTTTCTTTACTGATTTTATATATTTTTCTTCAAATTCAATATTTTCCATGTCCACTTCCACGGCAACAACAATAAATCAACACAATCGGCGCCTGGACTCATCATCAACAAATGAAAAAATAATCGAATTAAATATTTAGAAAGTTACGTGTAAACGTCGTGGCTTTTGTTTAATTATTTTGAAAAATAATACAAAAACATAAAAAAAAGAACTTTGGCAACTAAAACCAATCCCAATACACACAAGATACAACAACAGCAACTAGTGTAAAATTCAAAGTGTAAACAAGAACAACAAAAAGCGGAGAGCACACACACCAATAAACTCGCCGAAAACAACAACAACAATAGCTAAATAGCTAAAATAAATTCAAGTCCCCGAGTGTTAGAAAACAGCAGCAAAATTACGTCAATTATAGAAAACCTACCCGGCGCAATAGCTCACAATCATCAAAACAACATCATGGAAGAAGATGAGAGGGGCAAATTGTTCGTCGGGGGTCTGTCCTGGGAGACAACGCAGGAGAATCTTTCTCGTTATTTTTGCCGCTTTGGCGACATCATCGATTGCGTCGTCATGAAGAACAATGAGAGCGGCAGATCACGAGGTTTCGGATTTGTCACTTTTGCTGATCCAACGAACGTTAACCACGTGCTCCAAAATGGTCCGCATACGCTCGATGGTCGTACCATCGATCCGAAGCCGTGCAATCCTCGTACGCTGCAAAAGCCGAAAAAGGGTGGTGGCTATAAGGTGTTCCTCGGTGGCTTACCATCGAATGTAACGGAGACCGATTTGCGTACTTTCTTTGGACGTTACGGCAAGGTCACCGAGGTGGTCATCATGTACGATCAAGAGAAGAAGAAATCGCGTGGATTTGGATTCCTGTCCTTTGAGGAGGAGGCGTCTGTGGAGCATGTCACCAACGAGCGTTATATTAATCTGAACGGAAAGCAGGTACGTTAACCCTAGAGCAAATTATTTCTTATCAAGTATTGGTGTTAACTATCTTATCTTAATGTATTGATTCTTTTAATTTACAATAAATACAACAAATGTATGAATTAAAACCAAAACCATTTAATAGATATAATTAATTATTTTTATATAAGTATGTTATTTGCGATTGTTGTGATGCTAACTGTGCGTTTTTTGCAGGTTGAAATCAAGAAGGCGGAGCCACGCGACGGTTCTGGTGGACAGAACTCGAACAACAGCGCTGTAGGCGGCGCCTATGGAAAGCTGGGCAACGAGTGCAGCCACTGGGGACCGCACCATGCACCGATCAATATGATGCAAGGCCAAAATGGCCAGATGGGTGGACCGCCACTAAATATGCCAATCGGTGCGCCAAACATGATGCCCGGATATCAGGGCTGGGGTACTTCGCCGCAGCAGCAGGGCTATGGCTATGGTAATAGCGGACCTGGATCGTATCAGGGTTGGGGTGCACCACCTGGCCCACAGGGACCACCACCACAATGGTCGAATTATGCTGGACCGCAGCAGACTCAAGGTTATGGCGGGTACGACATGTACAACTCGACATCGACAGGAGCACCATCAGGACCGTCGGGTGGCGGCAGCTGGAACTCATGGAATATGCCACCCAATTCGGCTGGACCAACTGGTGCACCGGGTGCTGGCGCTGGCACCGCCACTGACATGTATTCGCGCGCCCAAACCTGGGCAGCAGGCGGTCCATCAACCACGGGACCTGTGGGCGGTATGCCACGCACCGGACCCGGAAACTCGGCATCAAAATCGGGCTCCGAGTACGATTATGGCGGCTATGGATCGGGCTACGATTACGATTATAGCAATTACGTTAAGCAGGAGGGCGCCTCGAACTATGGTGCCGGTCCCAGGTCAGCGTATGGCAACGACAGCTCTACACAGCCGCCGTATGCCGCTTCGCAGGCCGTTTAAGGACGATGTGGCCCAAAGGCCGTTAGTGCGTGCGTGTTGTCTCCTCTCCAGCGTGTCACCAGCCAGCAGCCCCCAGCAGTGGCAGCGGCCTCTTAACAAAATGCGGTGAATGATGAAGAAGACAAAAGATGGTGGTAATTGTAAGCTAAAGCGTCGTCTGTTCGTTTCATCATTTTAATGGATATTTTTATTTGAGATCAGATCAGTTGTTGAAATTAATCAATGTAACTTGTGTACACATAACAAAATAATTTAAAAAACAAACACATCCCTAGCGAAACAAGGCAGGTTCATAGATTTATATATATATAGATGATATATGTATAAAGAAAATATATATATGCATTCATATATATATTCTATAGCAATGAGTATGTAAAGAATTCATAGGAAAACAATGAAAAACAAAGAAGTAAACCAACAACAATAACAGAACAGTCAACACTTTTAACAACAACAGTAGTAACAACACTCAGAGCAACAAATACATTTTTCATGCGCCCCTTTCCTTTTCCACATCCCCTTGATGCAGTAACGGGTAATATATATGATTATATATATATATGCTTGTGCTGCATATTATATAAACTAACAACCAACCACAAATACATGCATATTAACAGAGAAAAAAATTAATAGAATTATGAATGATTTACAAGTATAAAGTTTAGCCAATTAGAAGACACAGGAGAAAAGTGTACGAAAGAAAGGAACCAACAAAAGAACAGAAACAGAGAAAGGAATTATAAGAAATTATACATTAAAAACAAAACAAAAACCTAAAACTGATCCCTTAATTACTAAAATTAGTAAATACAAATTCGAAATTTTACATTTAAAGCGTAAAAACAAAAGAACCCAACTAGTTGGCGGCAAATGGAAAAATAATTCGCATCCACATGCCGCGCCCGCCCGCTTTATCCACAAAATACATGCGTAGAAGACATCAGAATCGGCGGGCCTCTTAGGGTAAACAATCCATTTGAGAAGTCGTCTCAATTCTAACAGGGCAACATAACCTTGTTCGATGCATGGGGTGGATAGTGTGGAGGCGTGGCATGTTTTGGGGCGCGCAGACAAACGTTACAAAATTATTAAATTTACCATTTAAAGTAAAAACAACTAGCTAAAAGTTAAACTACATATATAATGAACCTAATAATAAGCGTATGTCGTATGTCGTTTGCATGTAAGAGAAAGTTGAACTTGAAACTAGAATTATATAGTGTTGGAATTATTATTTAGTTAAAGAGAAGTTTAAGAACCGCAAACAAGTAAAAAGATGATAAAAACGAAACAACAAAAGAGAAAATCACAAAAAATACGAAACGCTCTAAACAAATATACATAAATTAAAATAAAAACAAACAAAAAAAAAAATGATGGAAACCGGAATAAAAACAAAAATGCTATATACATACTTATATACATCTCTATATATATAGATACATAAATATAAATATATATACATAAATTTAAACAAAAAAAAACAAAACAACAAAACGTAAATTTAAACTACAGTTAAATTCAGCATAGAGAAAACAACAGTCATAAGAGAAGAAGGTAGATAGAAGAAAAAGAAAGGAAACGATGCTTAGAGTTGCGTTGCACATTTTTGAAATTTTCATCGCTTGCCAAGCAGACATCTACAACAACAATTAGAGAATGAGTGCTGTGTGTACTCACACACATGCACACATGTAACAAAAACACATGCACACATATACACGCGAGAATTGCATATTTTATTGATTATATAAATATATATATATCTTTAATTACTTTACATATTATTTACTCTTAATTACATACAACAACAAAACAATTAAACTAATTTTTAAACGATGATTGCGATTTTACAATTTATTATTACATAAATATTACAAACTATAAAAAAAGAAAACCTTATATGCTAATAGATACATTTATACACTCTTATATACAAATATGAAGTAATGTTTTTTTTATTATAATTTTTTGCTATTACTACTACTACAACTACAATACACACGTAAACGTAACTTTTAATTTGTTGATTACGCGAACACACACATTCAACAACAATATGCACATACACATACTTACACGTACGATACGATACATAATATACCTTACTTTATTTTTCGGTGATTTATTGCATAGTGTTTTTTCGTCGTAATGTGTTTTACAAGTCTATTTCTACTTGGAAGAAGAAGCAACTCCTACAAACATAAATTCCTAATTTAATTTCATTTAAATTACAAATAATAAACATATGCTTAAATTTTTTATATAATTATACACTAAAAACAAAGAGTATAACAACAAACTAACGTAAACTGAGTAAATTTAAACAAACAAGAAAAAAAAAACAAAGTAAAGTGAAGAACGTATAAAAACGTTTGAATATTTGAAAAAAAAAAACAAATGTTGCTTTTGTTTTCCTTTAATTTTAAATAAATGCGCTCTGTGTGTGTGCGTGTGTGTGTGTGTATGTGTCTAGGTTGATCGCGTCTAAATGTATGTTGCAAAAAGGAGAACACCTTGGCCTGCGGGATATTCACGCACGTTACGCGTTGATGACGAAAGGAAAGTCGATGATGATGATGATGATGATTATAATAATGATTACGATATAAATCAGTTCAGTTGAGTTGACCAGGGAGAAGGGAGTTTCTATCCATTTCCGCTTGTAGTTATGGACTATCAGTTTTATTTTTTAAGAGGCAGCAGCAAAGAATAACAACAAATTTAATGGATTATGCTGCCGCAGCTGGCATCCACAACAACGTATCAGGCTTAACCTAATAGTAAATGGTTATATAGTTATATCTTATCTACTACTATATATGAATATGTGTATGAAAAAAAAGAAACAACTAATCGAGACAAGAAACAGTTGAATGAATGAAAGAAAAGGCAAAATAATCTGTTGGTAAAATGCAGTTAAGAAAACACCTGATGTAATTTCATAAGCAAACCTTATTATAACATACATATATTAATTATTACGATCACTCACACACTTAACATACAAACAAACATATATATCTATATATGAAGAAAGTCTATTGTTTATTGCCAAACCACATCCAGCCCCTTTATTTTGCATGCCGAAAGAGATAAAAGAAAAAATATGAAAAAAGTAAAATAATAAAAAAAAGAAGTGATGTTTAACAATTTGAAATAAGAGTAATGCGTAAAAATTAATAACTAATTCAAGGAAATATACATAAAAATAGTTAAAGCAAGGTTTAAAGTAATGGAATATGTAAACGCAAATAAGCAAAAACAATGAAAAAAATTATAAAAAAAAAAAAACAAACACACTGACTGTTAATTGTAAAACAATTTCTTTTTTTAATCCGTACGATTTATGATTTAAAGTTAAAAATTTTTTAAATAAAACCTAATAAATGAAATAAATATATATGCATCTAAACGTAATTACAACTACTATATACAATTATATATATAAATATATATACTATATACAATACATATAAATATATGCATAAATATATATCAATTTAACAGTAAAAATAAATCTAATATATTGTACTAAAGAAAAAAGCAAACAAAAATGAAAAAAAAAGAAACTACTAAGTGTTGCACTTAAAAAAAATGTTTACTTCAGAAAAAGCTACAAAAAAAAGAGTAATGAAACCCAAAAGCTGAATAGAAAGTGGCAACATACATTCATAAGGATAATGTTGTGTAAAAATTGATAAATCATAGTCTATGTCCACGCCTCAGAAGTGAAGATCATGTGGCACCATGGTATTGAATTGTTTATTTTGTTCTTCGCTCTTTCTTTTCGCCTCATTTCTTCGATGTCATTTCGTGTATTTGGTTATGTTTTGTTTTCCGCTAAATTGATTTAAATTTTTCTTTCAGTAACATTATATTATTGTTTTCAGATCGGCAAAGTTGCAAATTCAAATTCTTTTTCTTTGGGTTATTTCGATTGTTTTAGCTAGTCTCGTTTGATTTTCTTTAGTTTGCAGAGAGGAAAAAAATAAACATGTTTCAAAATAAATATGTTTCAAATTTCGCCGACATACCACATAATTAATGACAATGAAATAGCTATAAAAAAAACGATCTAATATAAGCTAAAATACGAAAGAACGCGCCAAAAAGCAAACTGAATAAGAAAACTGAAAAATCATCTAACAAAATATACTTAGAAAATGCATGAGAGGAAGAATAAGAAGAATGAGAAAGATCAATGAACCGTTGTACACATTTTGTAGTAGCTTAAAGTCCGTTGAATAGTTATCGATTTTAGATTTGGTTTACACTTTCGACTGGTATCATAGTTAAGCTAAGTAACCGAGGCACAGACAGATGAAAATGTTTTTAAAATGTTTTTCCCCCAAACGTTTTTTCTCTTTTCTACCGAACTATACTCGTATTCGTATTAGCATCTAAAGACTAACTAGAATGATTTGAAATAAGGGAAATTTAACAGATATCTAAGCTAAATTCCTAAGACAAAACGATTCCACCTAAGACACCTTTTGTATGACTAAATTTATAGGGAAGGCAACCAAGCAAAACGAATAAGTGACACAATAAGATGAAAATAAGGATAAAGAGAGACACCTAACAGCATAAAACAACAGAAACTGAAACCGATATGTAGACTAAACATGAAAGATGATATGAAGAAGGAAATAATAACTGTGTGTGCATGTATATTGTACTTGTTTTTTGTAATTAACGCGATTTCTAGGCATTTTGAAGAAGACAAAACTAGTATATGAGAGATTTTCCCATTGCATAAGTTGTTTTCGATTAGAATCGATTGTTAAACTGTGTTGACTTTGGTAACTCTTTTTCAGTTTCTTCCAGCTATTTTCAGTTAAGATTTACCTTTTGATTTTCTCTCGCATTTGTCTTCGTTCGGTACGTTCTTTTAAATATAAAATTCTAGACGAGGTATGTATGTATGTATGTGTATCTATATGATAATTTTAATGTATAAAAACAAACCGAGCAAACAACCGAGAAGATAGTAAAACAAACTAAATTGTACGTAGTTTAATGTCGATCGTAAATCGTAAATACATAATAATAATAGACAGAAAAAAACGGAAAACCAAAAACAAAAAAAAAGAGAAAAACTATACAAAATAACCAAAATAAAACCGAAATTGAGACTGTAAACTGTAAAATGCAACAAAATGATGATGAACCGATCGATGAATAAGATGACAAGTAAAGCTTAATAATAAACTATTAAAATTTAAACATAATTTAAAACCTTAAATCGTAAAGCAAACAAGAAACAACAAGGAATAAATTAAAATAAAATAACAAGAATATCTCCGATGAATAGGCTATACCTACATAAGATCGTGGTAAGGAAGACTAAGCAAATGTTTTGTTCTATGATTTTAATTAATCAATAGCTTTTCTTTGGTATTTGCTTTGTTGTTAGAGAAACATGCTGTTTAGAATTTACGAAACAAAATAAACGATATACATATGTACGAGCAATTTCAGATAGACAGTTGAATTTTGTTTTGTGTTTCTCAGCATTTTTTCGTACAGTTTAGAGATCTTTAAGAGCTCATTTGCACACACACACACACACACACACAAACATAAACACATATTATACACACTGGGGCTAAGGTTATTTAAGTACTAAATTCGAGAAGTTTAAGCGTTTATTAACTACATGCATACATCAGACTTAGGCAGGCTAAGGCAGGCTAAGCATTGTCATACTTTTAGCGGTAACTGTAGCTGGAACAGCCAAAAACAATATGTGGGCGGCATATACACCCACATACATATACATACATATACTATAGCGTATACTTATATAGAGCAAGAGATTGTAATGGTTCTTAGGCGTATAAGTGTTGCGACTTGGGACACTCGGGTTAGTTGCGGGCAATAACATAACATAACATAACTGTATCGTATTAGTTAAACTAATGGTTTAACTTACACACTCACACACACACACACACAGACAGACTTACACATGAAATGTTTTTTGGGTCTTTTTTCGAGACTTTTTCTACTTGTACTTTTTAGAGATAAAACACATTAGAGCCAAACCAGGAGAAGCGTCGTCTACGTAACGTGGTATAAAATGAGAAGAAAGAAAACCGAACACACACACATATACATAGCAGTCCCTGAAGAGGCACCAAATAATAAGAAAACAATGCAAATACATACATACTTACATATATAGAGAAAGAAGGAAAAAAAAAACAGGAGTAAGAGAAAGAAAAAGAAAGGGAAAGCGATGAAGCGAGTTGCAAGGTTTTAGTTTACGGTAAACTTAATGAAATTTTTTACAACGTATTTATACATACCTAAATTTAAATTTTTAATTAATTTTTTAATGTAATACGAACACAGTGCCTAAGTAATATCAAAAACAAAAATACGAAACAAACAAACGAGTATAAGAGATGCAAAACGTATAAGAGAATAAACCAACACTTAAGCAAAAACATAAGAAAAAAATAATATCTGTTACTAAGATACAACATACCGATCGGAAATGCAGAATGAAATCTAAACAGAATACTAAATTGGCTTCAACCAAAAAATTCAAAACTAAATACAAAATCGAACTAAGCACATGCATTACACACACATACATTTAACATACGACCTAACATAACCTTAAATGTGGCATATAAGCAACCGAAATCGCACATAAGTGTATAAATGTAACTAACCTAGTACATGGGGTATATCCCCGATCCAAAACGACCCAAAACCTAATCTATCCCAACCTAACTTAATCTAACCTAACATTTCCAGCAGAGCAGAAGCTAACGTGACGTAACGTAACGCAACGTAACGTAACGTAACGTAACGTAAAGGATAATCCAATTAACTAATAATAAAATTGCAACGTACCCCCTACATACGTCTCTCTTTCATACCGATTAATAAGTATATAGTATATATATAAATATATAAATGTATGTATATCTAACTCGATCTAGAACCCTTTATTTTGAATCTGTTGAACTATTTGTTGTCCAAATGCAGTATATGTTATAGGTATACACAGTATATATGGTATACTATATATAGTAAGAACTCGGAATGACATCAATTGCAAGTTGATTATGATTTACAATATGATTACAATTATAATACGATATGAAATCTAATCACAACAAATACAACAAGATAACACATGCGAAAAGAGAGAACAAGAAAAAAATAAAAAACAAAAACACAAAATGAATCGAAGTTAAAATAAAGTATATTGATGTTTTTTATGTTTTCGGAAAATTCAAGTTCAAATCTAAATTTAAATTATGGTTATCAAATCAAAAATTGTTTGTTCATTGAAAAGAAATTTCAAAATACATGAAATTAATTAAAAATATAAACAAAAAAACCGAATCCAACAAAATGAAGAAAATTTCAAATTATGTTTAAAATTAATGTAGTTTGTAAAAAAAAGAAAGTTTTAAGCAAAAACCAAAAGTACTTTGAATATATATACATAAATCGCAAGTAAATAGAATAAATGTCACTCTCTTTTTATTTAACCTGCATTGATAATTATTTTAAATCTTTAAGAAGGTGGGAAACGCTAAGAAAACTCGAAATAGTAGAAGGATTGGCTATATTTCGAAACTAGCCCAGTAATATATGTATGTGCTTCAGACAGAACTCAGATATACCCAAAATTCGACTTACCATTGCTTAGACTTACAGTTCAAAATTTCCAACCAAAATGCTTGAAATTCTGGATTTTACACTATTAAATAGCTTGGTCTTTTTTGTGGGCAATGTTCAGAAGCCTGAGGATCTGGAAGGCTGGATCAATCTGATAACTCACGTGGTCTTATGCTCAATAGCCACTGTCATTGTATCCAAAACTGAGTAAGTGATCAAATGGATGAGTATTATTAACTATTTTAAAGGATTTTCCCAAATTTCTCATGTTCTATTTTCAATTATCAGCTGAGAGTGAAAACAAATCCGCAGAAAAAAACTTGAAAAAGATGTACATGTTTATTTTCGAATAATCAAAAAATGAAATAAAGAACAAACGTAAGTCGGGTAAATAATGCATACATTTTTGGGTGATATCTTTTGGGGTTTGATGAGGTGCGTGAGTAAACTATGAACTAACTGCTGAGACTTAACGAGTTTCCTGACTACTTGGCGAGGCGCCGTCTTGTGGTTGGTGTGGTGGGGGTGCCAGTGGGCGGTTTGGGTATCTATAAAGAAAGTTGTTAAACTTGAATGTGAATATATATAATATGTTAACCCACCGAACGTATGGGCTTTGGAGTAAGCGAATTGGCTGGCGGTGGTTCGCGTGGTTGTGGTCCATCGGGATGACCGACAACGGTGACAGCGACGGGTCGCTGCTCGGAGCTGGCACGCTCTGTGCTCTCGCTGCGTGAGTTCGAGCCGGAACGCTTGAACATCCCAGAGAGACGACCGCGCAAATCCTTTTTGCTCGAACGCATGTCGCTGGCAACGCTGATGTCCGAGTCAGATCCTTGAATCTGCAGGTTAATGAGAGAAGGTGTTGAAAAAAACATGATCTAAGCTCCTTCTAGAAGGAATTCTATCACCCACCGATATTTCACTCTCGGAATTGCGACTACTCTTGGTCAGACTGCGCAGTTTGCCCATCAATCCCTTCTTCTTCTTGCGTGGCCCGCGTGGCAGATCGCTTTGTGTGGAGCCGCCGGAGAGGCGTGAATCGAGACGCGAATCCATACTGGAATCACGTACCATGCCTCCCAGCTCGGAGTCAATGGATTGCATGGATGATACACTGCCATCGTCTTGGCGCCATATGTTCTGTAAGTAAATAACAATACTTTTAGGATGCATTGCCTCTCAGTTGAATTCATTTCACCTAAGCTCACCTGATCTTTTTGTATGGAGTGATCCAGCGACAGGCTCTTGCGTATCAAGCTACCATTATTGGAGGAGTTGCGCGAGAGTCGTCCGCCACGCTGTGATCCCGCCGCACTGGCCACGGAGCTGGTGCTGCCATGTGGATCGTTCTCCTGCGAGGCAGCGCGACGCAGATTGCCACGTCGCATGCGACTGCGCTCCTGTTCGTCCTCGTTGAAACGCTGGAACTTGCGCAGCTCCTCGGATGCCTCGGCCAGACGAGCCAGCACGCTGGTAATCTGGGAGCTGCTCAACGTGGGCGATGGACTGCGACTGCGTCGCACATTTGCTTGCTCCGGCCGTAGTGTATGCTCGCCGTAGGAGGAGGACGTGCTGCGTGCTGACGATGAGCCGCCCACAATTTTCAGATCCGGCGCAATCTTAACCAGCTCATCTACGGTCTGCAGCAGTGCACCCACTTTACGTTCGCCGCCGTCCTGCTCCATGCGACGCTTGATAAGCTCCTTTTCGTATCGCTCGCGCTGGTAAGAGAAAGAAAAAACATATAGAAAGAAAGAGAGATCGGAGACTCCTCACACCACTTACCTCGCGTCGCAGCTTCTCGTTGGAGGTGCGCAGCTTGGCGTGCACATCGCGCAACTCAAGCAAATCGCACTGCAGCTCAGCGATCTTCTTGCGTCCCTCTTCCATTTCCTCCTCAGTGGCGCGTTTTGTCTGATCCAACTTACGTTTGGACTCCAGCCGCTCCTTGTCCCGCTCGCGCTCCACCTCGAAAAGCGTTTGCCGAAGATCACGTGCCAGCGTAGAGGTCTCTTGCAGCAGACGTTGCTGATCCTCTCGCTCCTTTTGCCACGACAACTCCAGCTTGGTCTTCATGCCGGGCAACTTGGTGCTGCCCGAACCGATGACACGTTCCTCCTCGAACTCGTTGAGCTTCGACTGCATCTCGGAGATCTTGATCTCGTTGGCGCTACGCTCTGAAACCAGTTCTGTCTTCACTTTGCTGGACTCTAAACGCGACTCGACTAGCTGATCCTCCAGGTGACCAATCTGCCGGGGAAGCATAAAGTTGAAAGTTATGATTTGGACTACTTAAGTAAGTTGGCTTACCTGTTGCTCCAGGTAGGCAATCTTGCTTTTGTCATCATCATCGCTGCTGTGCATTGAGCTGCGACTCTGGCGTCCAGTATTGTTGGCTTTAAGATCCCCAATCTTCTTCTGAGCCACTTCCAACATCTGCTTGAAGGCATCGCGATCCTTCTTGAAGCGTTCGCATTGGCGCTACAAAGAGAGGAGGAAGGAGAGAGAGAGTAAATCGAAGATCCTGACAGGATCAGGATCTGGTCAACTCACTTGCATGGCATTAAGTTCTCCGCTGAGATTCTTCACCTGCTGCTCGTAACGCAGTCGCGTCGATGCCACCTCCGACTTCAGCTGCAGTTCCGAAGATTGTAACCTGACAAGGATGAAGAAATTGTATGGAATTAGGTAAGATCAGTTGTTCCCTGCATGTGTACATACTGCGACTTCAGCTCCTTGATCTCAGCCTCCCGACGGGCACCATGTCCATTGAGCGAGGATTGCGCCTGCTCGATGCGATTGAAGTCGCTTAGCTTGCTGTTCAGATCGTCATTATCCTTGCGCAGCTGGAACACCAGATCGATGTTCATTTCGTTTTCCCGTCGCAATCGCTCGTACTCGTGCTCCTTCTCGGCCAGCTTGTTCTTCAGCATCTGCCGCTCGTGATCGCCTCCAGTGTTGTTGTTGCTCATCTTCATGGTCCTGGCTTCCAGCTCAACAATTTTGCGTTGTGCTTCGCTCAGTTTTTTGGCCATTTCGGTGCGTTCAATGCGTATGGTATCCATGTCGGAGAGTTTCTGTTTGGTAGCACTCAGTTCGGATTGCAGGGTTTGCTTCTCTGTGGTCAGCTGAGCCCGCATGAGAATCGTCTCCTCGGAGAGCTTTTCCCAGTGTGTATTGAGCTCCTCGTAACGTTTCTGGGAATCTTCCAGTTGCTTGCGCAATTCCTGCATCTGTTTGCTATCAGATTTGCTGGCCTTGGACTTCAGGTCTTTGATGTCCTTTTCTAGAGAAGATTTCGTCTTCTCCGCCGACTTCTTGGCGCTCGCCAGTTCGTTGTCCAGCTGAGCGATCTTTGTCTCGAGTTTCTCCCGCTCCTTGTTCTGCTTCTCGTAGTCCTTCTCCAGCCCGGAGAGCTTCTCCTTTTCACGCTTACTTTGAGTTTCTAGTGAGGATTTGCTTGTTTCACTCTGCTTCAGCAGCGCCTCCTGCTTCTTCAGCTTATCCTCCAGGTCCTTCAGCTTGCTGTTTAGCTTCTTGGCCTCCTCATCGCTACTCTTGAGCTTCAGCTCTAACTCCTTGGCCTTGCTACTGCTGCCGTTGAGGAGTTTCAGACGTGCCACATCACCCTCGGCCAGGATCAATCGCTGCTTGCACTTCTGCAGCTCCTCCTCGAGCGAATCCTTACTCGCCTGCAGTGTCTTCAACTGGCCAGTGCCAGAGCTGCCTAGTTGCACACGCATCTCGGTTATCTCATCCTCCAGCTCCTCAACCCACTTCTTGAGGTGACTCTTGGGTGTCAGATCATTGACACGCTTTGGCGTCCGAGTGGGTAACTTGCCATCGGCCTCCAGTGTCATTCGCTTGACACGCGCCGTCAACTCATCTCGTTCCTTCTGTGCCAGCGCCAGGGCATCCTTTAGCTTGGGCAGCTCTGACTCACCATTACGTTCCATAGAGCCTCCTTTGCGTAGTGTCAGCCGCTTATTCTCCTTGGCCAGACGCTCGTTCTCCGTCTCCAGAATGGTCAACTTAGCGACCTGAGCACGCATGGTCTCCGCACTCTGTTCCTTCTCTTGCAGCTGCTTCCGCACCTGCAGCAGCTCTTCGTTAAGCGCCTTTAGTTTCTTCTCGGCTGCACTGGACGAGCTGCCAAAGGATCCAAGCAGGGAGCCTTTGCTGCCGTTGCTATCCTGACGCAGCTTTGCCTGCAGCTCACGCACATATTTCTTTGACTCGGCATTCTCACGCTCCAGATCCTCAACCTTGAGACGCAGTATCGAGGCCTCATGTTCGTTTAATTCGAGCAGTACACGCAGCTCGGCGGGATCATCCTCATCAGAGATGCCTTCATCACGATCGGCGTGCACCTCGGGTGCCAGACGATGTGCATGCGGGGCAGGACTCAATTTGCGAGCTGTCGAAAGAGGAACAAGGTTAGAAAGTAACCCAAAACATATTGATAGCAACATGGGTTACACGGGTTAGATCATGCGAAGGATCCGGTTGGTAACTTGGGTTAGACGCATCGACTGGACGCAGTTAGTCACGTTGCATGAGCAGCCGCAAAAAATGGCAAGTTACTTGTTCGACTTGAGACGTTAAAGAAGCGCATGAGAGATCGTTAGTTCGCAAGAGATTACAGCGTGTTATTTAGTATATTCGAAATTGTTTTAAATGGGAAGATATGGGAGATATCCCTGGGTAAATTGAGGAAGAATGCAGGATAGCTTGGTAAGATCATTAACCGAACAAGTTACCAAGTCATAACCCTCTCATTCTCTCAATTCCCACTTAAATCAACATAATCCAGTTGGGTTAATAATGAATATCATAGTGAATTGTTAGCTATCAATGGATTCTTGTCTTGTTAGGGTTAAAATAATTTTGATCGTACTTCTTGAGCGCGTTGCCATTTTTTTCAACTGCATCATCAAAGACTCATTTTCATCCTCGAATCGAGTCACCTTTTTCCTCAAATGTTCAGCCTGAAATGTAAAGCATAAAATAACGTAGTGATCGTAGTTCATTATCATTTTGAGATCGATCGAAACAGAGCCAAAAAAGGTAGATAGAAAAAGATCAAGACTGAGACAGTTTCGTATTCGAGGATAAAAATTATTCTGTTTTTTTGTGCTAAACCAATCCAAAGTTGCTGCATAGAATGCCGAATCCTAGAGGTTGGATTAGTTTTGAGTGAAGTGGGATGAGAAGTCACATTAAGAAACGATCATACGAGATATTATTTTTTAAAACATATCGAACGGTTTCAAACTACACTACAATAAACAAAGTTAGGAACATCTTTTGAACTATTTTCAAGACAGTTTAACAAAACGAGATCAGCAGGGACCGCAATGGAGCTTCTTGGTAGAACATATAATATTCTCGATTTGGGATACCATGTTCAAGAAACTTGGGTATAATAACTTTTTGAAGAAATCTTTCTTTAAGTTAAAGAGATTTCGGCCCTTGCTGGTCTGATCTGCTGAAGGGAAAGAAGTTCTTCTTCTTGGTACCTGCACTTGCGCCCGCGAGCAGCACGTGTGAGATGGCGCTAGGAAAGAGCAGGGAGGTGGAGTTGACAACCCTGGTAGAAGTACTAGGCGCAAAAAGCGATACAAATGGTGAGGATTCCCTTTCTACAGAGAGATTTCTGCTGCTGCTCGGTTCGCAATCGGTCTGAGTGCCGTTGCAGCAGGATTGGATCTCATGGGTTTGGCTGCCCACAGTTTCAATCTCGTTGGGAGGCTGCGTATTGCAACTGACATCGGAGAGGGCAATTGTTGGCGTCTGAGTGGCACGCGGAAAACCTAGTGGAAAGATGAGCATATCACCCGTTTGGGTACCACGATTCAGCTGGGAGCGACGCTTTGGTTTGCTCTGATCTCTCAGCAGACGTAGCTTCATATTGAGTGAGCAAAAAGATTAAAGTTGGCTCGGTATTCCATATTAGCAACCTTACCTCTTCTTCGGCGAACTTCAGCTGATCCTTTAGGTCTGTCTCACGCTCCATGGAGTCCTGTAGCTCACGCTGCAAATGCTGCGGATCCTCCTGAGAGCCGCCACGTGTTAGAGATTCACGCGTAATCTTGCCATCGGCTGATGTCGATTTGCCGAGGACTCCGAGCATAGGAGCCTTTTTCTTGCCTGGATTGCGTAGCTCCTCGGCTTCAGTCTGAAGTAAGAGAGGGTTAGAAATGTCTGGGAGGGCATCTCCTTAAGCCTACCCACCTGTAGCTTGCGTGTCAGTTCGCTGGAGAAACGCAACTCCTCCTCCAGCTTCTTGACCTTGGCACACAGCTCTGCATTGTAGGAACTTTGTCGCTCCTGCTCCAACGTCTCGATCTTGCGTTCGCTCTTCTTCAGCTTGAAGCTGAGGATACGACAATTTTTAGTCGCCTTTTCGAGATCCTTTTGCAGATTAGTTTTCGCTTTGACTTCATCGTCACGGAACGTATCCTGCACTTCATCCATTTCGGCCTGCAAATTTAATATCTCCTTCTTGGCCGATTGATTCTCCTCCATCAGTTCCTCGCATATTTGTTCGGCAGCCTGCAGCTTTCGTTTCAGTTCCAAATGGTTATCCTTACCCTCCAGCTCCTTCATGCGGAGGTTAAGCTTACGTTTATCCTCTGTCACCCGATCGAGTTGCTCCTTCATCTCATTCACCTTCTGTTGCAGATTCAGTGCTTCCGAGGCTGCTGTACGATTTGAGGCGGTGTCCATGGATGCCAATCGACGCAACAAGATGTCACTTTTCTCTCGCTCTGCACGCTCAGCACGTGACTTCATGGCCTCCAGCTCTAGACGCAATGTGGCCATCTGTTCCTTGAGCTGGGCTGCCGTTGCTGGCGTCACACCCACCGTGGCACTGTTGGAAGCTGGCAGGGATTGTCTTTTTGTGTCCTTCGTGGATGTATCCGATGCTTCCTTGCGACGAATGCTATTGACGTTTAAGCTAGAGCTGGAGCTGGAACTGGCCGAGACCGTGGCTGTCTTGACCTCTGCTGAAGCGGACTTCAGTATGGATGTTGCCGCTTTTGAGCTGGTACTAGAGCTAGAATTGGAGCTGGAGCCGTTGCTCACCGGAGCTACCTTTTTGGGTGGAAGCGAGGCGCGCTTCATCTCGACCTGCTGCTGATTGATGGACGTGCCGGATTTGCTACGCTCCGGACGATCTGGCGGTGGCAATGTAGTCTCGCTATCTCTGCAAAGCACAAGATATAATTTATCTGGCCATCTCTTCCCATGTTACTTACTCATCGCGACGTGGCACCGAGCGCTCCCGACTATTTTCGCGCGAGTTCAGGCTTCGCTGCTTCTTTAGCAGATTCATTTTACGCACACGCTCGGCAAGACTGTCGGTCGATAGGATGACTAGCTCATCTGGAATACTTGAAGTTTTACTTGGGGAGGAGGTTACGCGTCCTTGCGTTATCGTATCCACCTGAAACGGGATATTGAAGATGTCGAAGAATCTTTAGATTTAAGGAGAATTTTTCTAACTTACCTCATTAATGTCCAAGGCGGTTGTGTGTCGTCGCGGCGGCACGGGAAGCTTTAACGTGACGGCAACGTTGTGATCGTCGGTGGCCTTCGATGTCGATGACACCGCCACCGAGGCAGGTCGTTTTGTTGTTGCTGCCGTCGACGAGGATGAGCCAGATGCCGCATCATCGATGTCCGGCGTGGATGCCCAGGACTGTGGACGCTTCTTGAGCTCTACATTGAAGTGGACAACTGGGTTGAGTAAGCGAGTTCAGCAGCGAAAGCAGCGCGAATTGTAAGCGACAGCGCAATAGAGAACACAGTGACACGTTCACGTTTACAGTCACAGTCACAGTCACAGACATAGGCACAGGCACAGTATATTGGTGTCCCATAGTGAGTAGATGCCGTTAGGTTTAATTACGTAACAAAAAATACATCAGCGTAACAGTATACGACAATACGTAAGGGCAAGTTAAGCGAACGTTAGCAAATTAGTGTTGTGGAACGTCAAAGAAAGAATTAAAATGGTGATTGTGTGTATGAGAGAGAGAGAAAGACAGAGAGAGAGAGAAATATAATTTGAATGATACGAGCACGGTACAGTACAAGATAGTGCAAGATTTTAAAGTAAAATTGTGGGAATTATGTGAATACATAAATACAAAAAAATAACTTGAACCTTATTTTCATGTGCATGATTATTATTACCAAAGTTAATTTAAAAACTCGTTGAATCATCAATTATTAAAGAATTTAATGGATATGTTTTAAAGGTCATATAATCTGTTATGTTTCTTATTGAATATTGTGTGTATGAAACTACGTAATGTATCTATTTAAATGCATTTTCGAAATGCGCATGAAAACAGGCTTTAGTTTTACACATTTATGAAGTTCTCTTCAAACTACATGATAGAACAGACAATACCTAACAAAACTTGCTTACAAATAAAAACAAAAATAACACGAGATATATATTATTGAACAAATTTGCTAAATACTATACTATAAATCTACCCAATCAATCATAATTTTAATCAAGTAAGATTTAATTTTTTAAGCAATTTTGCGAGTTAACCAACAAAAAGTGAAGAATCAGGTAAACTATTAGCAAAAATGTGCACAGTAATCAATACTCTATAGATTAGTTGATGAAGCCTGATGTAAAACTTCTATGATTAAAACAATTATAATTCTTAGCTTTAAGAAACATGAAGAGCCTTAAGAATTTTTTGGATGGAAGAATCGAACCTATATCATTGGTATTATTCGTATTCGCACTCAAGTTCTGGGTGGACGTCCAAGTTCGCGATGTGGGTCTAAGGATAGATAAATTTAAAAAAGTTAAAATATATTCACAGTTACGTTTCTTAAGAGAAGAGTTTACCTCGCACTCTGCGCATCCGAGAGATTCGGCGAGGAGGCGGCCACATCGTCGCCGCTTCGCCGGGCTCCATGTTCTTTGTAATCGCGAAAACATCGCTTACATCGTGTGGGATACCTTGTCTGGGGATGAAAGCCGAGCGGGCAAAGCTGATCGCCTTTCAGCGATGGGTACAGATGATGCATCTGTTTTTATCGATATTGTCAGCTGAGCTTTTTCTGCACGTGGGAAGAGAAAATTATAGTTATTTATTTATTGTATTGTTGGTTTTTTACACCCACATATTATGCGCAAGTTAGGTCGAAGAGCACACCTTCAAATTGTAATAGACACGTTTAAACTTGTGTATGCAGGGCATCAACTAAATTTAAACGTTTTTATTTTGTACAACCAAGTGGAATTTTGGCCACGATCCAAGTTAGCCAAAGAATTTTCTACATAAAATTTAGAACATTTTGTGCGATATATCTCTATGTGGGTATTTGTTATTCCGTAATACTGTAAACCAATCAAGCAGCAAGCTACAAAACTCTTTGCCTTGTGATAGAAATATAAATACTATACAAGAAAGAGAATGAGAGAGAAAGAGATCGAAAACACTTTGTATTGTCGATGCCTCACATTGTCGTAGATCAATAAACCTTGCCCAATTTGTGCTTTGTAATAGCCTATCGATCAAAAGTAGGAATGGAGACCACCAGGGGGAGGAATTATGTATCTATGCATTGTCTATGTATGTATCTATGTATGTATCTGAAGCAAAAGCATCCTATTGCTTATTGTAAAACATTAAAACTCTAGAATTGTGAAACGGTTCTCCAGAGATTCATATGTAACTGAAAGATAATCTGATAAATATATTAAACGTAAAAAAGATTTTATCTGTTTCATATATGTACATATTTATGATTGATATTTTATTTAATATATTGATTGATATTGAATATGATTTTGCTTTTGGGTTCTTTCTTTAAAAAATTCTTCTTTTTTTAAAACATAATTCAATTATTTAACGAAGATTTTGTAACACAAATCAAAGAGATCATACCGAAAAAAAAACATAAACATAATACTGATGCTTATTTAATCGACAATCAATTAAAATTTACGACCTCATCAAAATCAGCACCTGAAAATGTTTCGAAAATGGAAAAAATCTGTGCCTTTTCTTCAGGAAAAAATTAAGTACTATAGTTTCAGTGTTTATGCGGCGAAACACGAGTTTATTTGTAAATATAAACAAAAACTAATGTTTACACTGCTTTCGAATATATTTTTAGGCCCCTTAAAGAGAGCAAATAGAGAGAGAGCAGGAGAGAGGCACAGAGAGAGAAAGAGCGCGTGGGAGTTAAGCAGAGAGAACTTGCGCTTTTCACAGGTGGGCGACGCGCACACAAAAATCCTGTGTTTGCGCATGTTTTTCCGGCAATTAAGATAGTATAGAAAAGTATAGAAAGAAGCAGAACTGAGTGTGACATCAGAATGCACTCAAGAGAAACTCAAAAGAGAGAGAGAGAGAGAAAAGAGAGAGCGAGCGCCCTGGTAGTACAGGCAGCAAGCAGCGCGCGTAACATTGCAAATCGCAAGCACGGTAAAAATAATTATCAACGTCTTTAACCTAAGTATACAGATATTTATAATTATATGCTTGTTGTATTGTGTATTTTTATATTTTCGATTTTGCGATTTGGCATTATGGCTGTCGCAAAGTATTTAGGACTTACACAAAATGATTCCGCATTTAGCTGAATTTGGAGCTGGGCACTTGGGAATGGGGCCACGGTACAGCTGCTGTTGCATCTGCCGCTGCTGGCGCTGATCAGCGAGGAGAGTTCTGCGATGGCCGCTAACTGTGCGGCGATTTTCATTTACGAACCATGCGATTAATTGCGTAATCGCAAATCTCTGCGTGCCATTCGCTTCGATAAGCTTCTAACGAAGATGCACTCCTTTTTTTGCAATCGATTAAATTTTAAACACTTTTCTCTCTGGTTTACCTCTCTAGCAGGATTTGAGTATTTCACGTTTCTGCTTGCAGAATATTCACTTGCTTATTCACTTTATACAAATTTACGGCTGAAAAATTAGCTGTGTTTTAAAAATAGAACACATTTTTCCTGAATGGCAGCACACTTTCAATTCAGATCACATCAAAAGTATTCAAAATGCAACCTTTTCCAAACTTATCTTTAACATTTGCCAGCGATTACAAAAGATTTGTTTACTTTTCGATTACCAACAAAAAAAAAAGAATCCGAAAATGAAACGAGAATTATGAATTTTCAAATTGGACTATTCATTTGACGCACAAGCATACATATATGCAGCTACATACACATACACATATACGCACAAAGGCATACACACACACACTTTGGGATTTCTTTGATATAGCATCGATCGAGCACTCGAAATATACTTATACAGATCGTTGCATCTCTTTCGCACCCATAGCACAGACACAAAGCGTTTTCCTTTTTTTTTCCGGGCAGCGGCAATTTTTCTCGTATTTTTTCGTTGCGAACGGTTTGAAAATCGACGAGAAACTAAATTTAAATCATTTCGAAAAGCTCAAACTAGCCATTGTCTGGCAATGCAAGTGTCTGCGCCGGAACCCGATGGTTCTCTTTTTCTCACGCTCTCTTAGCGGGTCTGACAAATGCAAATTCGCTACGGCTGAAAGATATCCTATGTTTGTTTTTCGTTTATACATATGTTTTAAAAAACAATCCGGGTTTTATATTATAGAATTTATTAAGAAATCATAAGGTTTACACATTACAAAATGGGTTACAATGTCAGATTGTTCTGTGTATGTGTGGAAGAGTATGAGTGTGTGTTTCTCTGTGTATTAGATGATGATGCTATGTTAAGACATTATCCTGTATTTACTTGTATAAATTACTTAGACGTTATTAGTTGCTATGAACTAATGGTGATTAACCATAATGTGTTTGGATGTGAGTATGCACTAATTGTGTGTATGTGTGTGTGTGGAGGATAGTACATGGGGAATATGGGCTGTTAAGAATACTGCGCCAAAAAATGCGCTGCTCCGAAAATTAAAGAGTTTGCTTTCAAGCGAATACAAATTAACAATGATAATGATGATTGACTGGCGATAATGATGACGATGAGAAGAGGCAACCTTGAATTCAGCACTGTAACAGAACCCTATCATGTCGTTGCACTGCCCCCGACGACACTACTAGCCGCCTTGGTTGCCTGTATATGATCCTCCTCCAAATCGTTTGGCGTCGTTGATGTCGCCGTCGCAATTGGTGCTGGTGCCGGCGCTGTCGTAACCATTTTGCCAGTCTCTGGTACGCTGTGAGCAGCAGGTCCGTTGTTGTTCTCGTTGGAGTTTGAATTTGACTCGGTCTGAGTGTCTTCAGCATTTGCAGCATCTGCAGCTGTGTTGAACGCATTGACTGTGGCAGTGTTAGTGGACATGCTGCTATTGCTGGCACAACTACCCAGCTCGGGACTGCTGTACATCTGTATGACTGAATTGTTGTTCATGTTCTCTACGGATGCACCCGATAGAGATAAATCGTCCGCTGAATCATCCGCTGGGCTGTCCGTTTGCACCGCTTTCTCCTCGAGAAGATGATCGCCCTCGCGTATTGGTCGTTGCGCCGAGCCAAACTGCTGCGATATTTGCAACAGTTCACGCAGCGTTTCATTCTCCATGCGAAGCTGTGATATTGTTTGCAGTTCCCGCTGCACATTCTCATCATCCGCAGTGGCTGCCCGATGCATAACCGCTGCCATTTCGTTGATTTTCTCACGCTGATCGCGTATTACCTGCCAGAGGCGTTCGTTGTAAAGTTCCTTGAAGTTAAATTTGCTATCGAGCACCTTGGTGACTGTGTGTTCGCGGTACTTTTGCATCAACAGCTCCATTGCACGCTCGTAATCCTCAATGCAGATTTTTAGCTCACGATTTTCTTTTAGTATTTCGGAACTGTTAACATTCTGTTGCTGTATGCGATTAACCATATCGACATTAGTCTTGTTATTTGAGATGCGATTCAACGACTCGATATCGTCCTGATATTGGCGTAAACTCTCCACCAGACGATTATTGGTTTCAGCCTCCTCCAACAGCGCTGTTCCTAGTGCATCTAAATCCTTGACACGACTGGCCATACGCTGTGCATCCATTATCATCTGTCCGACTGATAGGTTCGACATTTTTCCACTTTCCTTACAGACAACGCTTCCTTCGAATTCCAATTCCTTTTCCTTTTGTTTGTGCAGTCAAGTTTAGTTCTCTGCAACAACAAAGAGTTGTGTTTTAGCTTCGTTCGCAAATTTTATTGTGTACACGCATTTACTTAATTACGTTACAAATAGTGGACTGCCTTACATTGTTTGACAATCATTTAAATTTTATAAAAGAATAAAACCACCAGAAGATATTACTATTAGAAATTTTGGTACGACCCACTTATTTTAGGTGGTTTGACAGCTGACATCTAAGAAGGTTGCCATCGTTTACGCTACGAGCAGATATGCAACTTTTAGTTATCGGCAGCCAACTGCTTTTATCGATTAGCAATTTATCGATCAGCGCGAAAATTTCAAATAGTCAATTTTAACTAACACTGTGTTATAAAATTATTCGATTTAGTCTTTTTTTTCGGAAAGTAAGCGAATTTTATTGTCATTTTTTTTTTTTATACAGAACTATGCAGCTATCAGTACAGAATTTCAACTTATATCGAAACATGGAAGACTAACAAATTTAAAAGATATGTATGTATATAACTAGACTATAAAATGCACATGAGTGGTAAAAACTCTTCATATATATGTATAAAAGTATATTAATACTTAGCTAGAAACTAATTAAGTACCTAGAAGCTAGTAGGGGAACTCTCGACAATGAGATAACTTGACAATTTAAAAGTCCTTCAATAATAAGAATTTAAAAATATATACATGGTTCACGTATACATTCGAAAGATCTCCAAGTTATAGAGATATCTCATTGCCGCGAATAACATATAAGTACAAACTGTGTCATTTGAAGTTATAAAAGTTTGCCAAACAGAGGTAGAGAAAGCATATATCCAGATATATGCTACATATGTATAGACTAAAGATCACGAGATTATACGCCCACGCTATTCAGGCTGCCGGATGAGAGATTCTCCGAGCGGCTGGAAAGACGGGCGCGCTGTTTAAGTATGACACGACCTGGCTTATTCGATGACTGCATCCGAGGACTGTCCGCGGATGTAGAAAGTGAACCATCAGCCGACTGATTGAGATTGTTGTTGTTGCCGCCGGAGACACCAGCAGCCGCGGCACGTCGCAACGAGGATGAGGACATGCGCGTTAGTCCAGTATAGCCTAAGGCGTCTGTTGGCTGGCGCTGAAAGTATCCCATATCATTTTCCTGGGCTTCCTTCTCCTCATGCTGCTGTGGCAGCTGTTGCTGCTGCTGTTGGGCCAGCGGATTCAGCGTAATGTGAATATGACGAGTCCTTGGTTTGTTCGGTGAGCAGGAGCTCAGCGGGACGAAGTCCTCGCGCAACTCGGCCAGCCGTGGCTTGTTCTGCTGTTGCCCACTGCTTCGCGAATTACGGCGTCGACAGAGGCACAAGCACGCGCTGACCACAAGCAGTACCAGCAATGCTCCGCCTCCAATGGTTCCAGTAAGCAGAGGGCTCATGTTGAATGTCTCATTATGCCCTGGTGTTGTTGTGTCCATAGGATGCACGGCCGGCTGGGGCGTTGTTGTCGCCTTCGGTTTCTGGGTGCGTCCCTGTTTGAGAGCACTGAACTCGGAGGCGGCCACCGCGCTAAAGGATTGCAGCTTAAACTCGTAGAAGGTGCCCGGCTCCAGTGAGGAGATCTGAAAGCTACGCGATCGGGCACCGTCGATAGTTGCCTTGAGATACTCTCCTGCTGAGGCAGAAGGTCGATAATATGCATAATAGCCGGATATCAGCTGTTCATCCGCGGCGCCTGGGAGTCGCCAGTGCAGCACCACAGCCGTCTGGGAGTACTCCTCTATTCTGTCCAGTTCAGGCACAGCCAACGGGGCGAGGGTTGCGCCACGTTGTAAAAAGAACTTGCCCGACGTGTTGCTCTCCTTGTTGTCGTTGTTCGAGTAGACTGCCATAATACGAAACCGATAACTGCGATCTGGACGCAGTCCAGTCACGGACGACGTAAAGTTCTTCACAACCTGACGCTGTTGCTTGCCATAGGGTATGTTCTCGTTTGTTGTCTGCCAACTCCGACGCTTGCCGTTCTCCGTCAGCGTGCGGTATTGTACTTTGAAGAACTGAATGGGCAGGCCGTCGTTGGGTAACACATGCCAACGCAGCATGACCGACTCGTCCGATAGGCGGGTGACATTCGGCGCCGATGGTGGAACCATTTGCTTTTGTTTCCGATTGTGCCCAGGACGATTAGATGACTTGCCTCCACCACCACCTCCATCACCACTGCTCTCTCCCGTTTGTATTTGAGTAGGATTCACCCGTAGCAATGTTCCCGCGCTGTGCTCGCCAAGACTGTTACGTGCAAAACATTGCACAAAGCTGGCATGTCGTTTCTGTACACTGTGCAGAATCAGTGACCCATTGGACAATTGCTCCGCTTCAGTATCAAAAACGCTGCTTTCCCCATTCAGCAGCCAATAAATCTCCGGCGTTGGCCATCCTGTGGCTACACAATCAAGCTGCATACGTTCACCTTCGTTCGTAAGATTTGCACTTGGAGGCTGCACAATACGTGGAGCATGCTTCACCACCAACTTGATTATGTGCTCCATGGTCGGCCGTATGCCATTGTCGAGGTAACAGATGTAGGTACCTGCATCTGCGGGCTGGAGGTCATTTATTTGCAGCCCATAGGGCATCGCACGAGTGCGACTATTGTTCGATATGGCGCCGGGCACATCTGGACTGCTCCAGACAGCAGTGGGTGGCGGGGTGCCAACGCCTGGACACAGCAGCAGAACAGTTTCTTCAGCTCGGGCCAGCACCTCGGTCCGCACATGTTGCCCCTTAGACAGTTGGGGAGGCGCAAGTGGCTCAACAGCAGCAGTTACATGTAGATCCAGGCGGCTGGGTAGGCTCAGGCGCACACCCGACGCTGTATTGGTGGCAGCGCAACTGTAGGTACCGCTGCTAGCTGTGGATACAGGGGACAGCAGCAGCGTGCCATTGGAGTCACTCAACGTAGAGGCGGCCGGCAATTCGATGCCATTGCGATAAAAACTCCAGCTGGGCGCTGGATTTGATTCCACGTAGCCACAGTACCAGAGCACAGTGTTGCCCGCGGCGATACGCCAATGTTGATGCTTCTCCACCGCCTCGGAGCTGATGCTAGCTAATTCTAGACGCGCTGTTGTCGAGCTGACCGCGAGTGGGCCAAACCAAGCGACACAGCGATACTCGCCTAGTGTATCCGGACGCACATAGACACGCAGCTTAGAGATGTCATTGTCGTGTGTGATGGTTATGTTGTAGTTGGATTTGGCGCTGCTCTGTTTCAGGTATTTAAAGCGGGGACGTGACGAGGAAGTTGCCGCATAGCTCCATTCGAAACGCTCCGGCGGCAAACTGGTCACACATACGAAGACGACCTCGTCGCCAGGTGGCGCCACTCGAGATTCAGGTGCGCGCAAGATTCGCACGCCTGGCCCTGCTGAGGGCGATGGTGATTGAGAGGCGGAGGGCGACGGGGAGTTATTGTTGGCCAGTAAAACCGGAATTGCTGCAAGCAACGACGTCAACAGCAGCAGCGACGTCGGCAGAGACTGTGGCAGCAACAGCGAGCGTCTGAAATGCGTCAGCGACATTTTTTTTGGGGGCTGCAAGGTGAATACATTATTACATCGCCAAATCAGTGCAAATTTTAACGATTCAGTTGCCTTAAAATGCGCAAACACATACATACATACACATGTCTGTACAGATATATACACACACACACATGCGATCTATACATTTGCGCATGCTTACCTGCTCTCGAGGTGTTCCCTCGTTCCTTTTCGCTTTGCTTCTTCAAACTTTTAACTATCCGATCAAACGCGTTTGCGTTTGCGCAGCCTCAGCGGCAGAGACTGTGCTTGTTTCGTTTTTGTTGTTGTTATTTATTCACTCATTATGCATACATACATGTTCGTTAAATGCAGACGAAAGAATCAGTTAATAATAATCGTTTCGTTTCTTTTTTTTAAGTTACCGACAATGCACTTAACAACTTGTTCAAATAAACAACAACATTTTATTATCTTTCGGATGCTGCGAACGAAATACTTCTACGACTGCGACGCCAGCTACAAGTGTGAACTACTGGTTCGTTCGGCGAATCATCTTCGACTGGTTCACGACGGCTCTCTCGTTCAGCATGCAGTTGCCGTCGATCGTCTCTGTTGCTGCATACAGTGCGTGAGGGTAAGTGTATGTGTGAGTATATAATCCCTGTAGAAAATTTGCAGCAATATCGTATTAATGCTATATTTTTTTTAAGCAAAACATAATAATGTTATTGATAAATATCATATACAAAAATAGATATAACCGATATTTACGATATTTTTTTTATACAGAATTTGATCAAAATCCGTTACAAACGTGTAATCACACTTATAATTTAAATCAAGCAATTCTGGACAACTTATTCTAGTACAATACATATGGCTTACTCGCTCATAAAAAGTCGCGATTTAAAATTAAACAAAAAAAATTTTGTTGAAAAATCATAGGGGGGACCCCTACCTAAATTTTCAAAATATCGAAAAATTTCAAAAAACCCATTTTGCTATTTTTTAAATGTAGAATCACTCAGGTTGTTAAAACATAAACAAAATGTCATTCCGCGTGAAAATCGTTTGGTTTTTAAAAAAGTTACGATCAGTGTAATATGCGGGTACCAGGCGTGTTGAGGGTGTTACATGTCTAATTTTTTGACCATTTCGACATGATTTTTGGGCCAATTTTAAGTATCGTTTAAAATTGAATTAAATGATTGTTTAGTACTAATTTTGACATCCGCAATCGATTAAAATTAAAAACTCGCGATTTTAAATTTAACAAAAAAATATTTTGTTGAAAAATCATAGGGGGGACCCTTACCTAAATTTTCAAAATATTGAAAAATTTCAAAAAACCCATTTTGATATTTTTTGAATGTAGAATCACTCAGGTTGTTAAAACATAAACAAAATGTCATTCTGCGTGAAAATCGTTTGGTTTTTAAAAAAGTTACGATCGGTGTAAAATGAGGATACCAGGCCTGTTGAGGGTGTAACATGTCTATTTTTTTGACCATTTCGACATGATTTTTGGGCCAAAATTAAGTATCGTTTAAAATTGAATTAAATGATTGTTTAGTACTAATTTTGACCTCCGCGATCGATTAAAACTAAAAACTCGCAATTTTAAATTTAGCAAAAAAATATTTTGTTGAAAAATCATAGAGGGGACCCTTACGTAAATTTTCAAAATATCGAAAAATTTCAAAAACTTATTTTGCTATTTTTTAAATGTAAAAGCACTCAGGTTGTTAAAACATAAACAAAATGTCATTCCGCGTAAAAATCGTTTGGTTTTTAAAAAAGTTACGATCAGTGTAAAATGCGGGTACCAGGCGTATTGAGGGTGTTACATGTCTAATTTTTTGACCATTTCGACATGATTTTTGGGCCAAAATTAAGTATCGTTTAAAATTGAATTAAATGATTGTTTAGTACTAATTTTGACCTCCGCAATCGATTAAAACTAAAAACTCGCAATTTTAAATTTAACAAAAAAATATTTTGTTGAAAAATCATAGGGGGGACCCTTACCTAAATTTTCAAAATATTGAAAAATTTCAAAAAACCCATTTTGATATTTTTTGAATGTAGAATCACTCAGGTTGTTAAAACATAAACAAAATGTCATTCTGCGTGAAAATCGTTTGGTTTTTAAAAAAGTTACGATCAGTGTAATATGCGGGTACCAGGCGTGTTGAGGGTGTTACATGTCTAATTTTTTGACCATTTCGACATGATTTTTGGGCCAAAATTAAGTATCGTTTAAAATTGAATTAAATTATTGTTTAGTACTAATTTTGACATCCGCAATCGATTAAAATTAAAAACTCGCGATTTTAAATTTAACAAAAAAATATTTTGTTGAAAAATCATAGGGGGGACCCTTACCTAAATTTTCAAAATATTGAAAAATTTCAAAAAACCCATTTTGATATTTTTTGAATGTAGAATCACTCAGGTTGTTAAAACATAAACAAAATGTCATTCTGCGTGAAAATCGTTTGGTTTTTAAAAAAGTTACGATCGGTGTAAAATGAGGATACCAGGCCTGTTGAGGGTGTAACATGTCTATTTTTTTGACCATTTCGACATGATTTTTGGGCCAAAATTAAGTATCGTTTTAAATTGAATTAAATGATTGTTTAGTACTAATTTTGACATCCGCAATCGATTAAAATTAAAAACTCGCAATTTTAAATTTAACAAAAAAATATTTTGTTGAAAAATCATAGGGGGGACCCTTACGTAAATTTTCAAAATATCGAAAAATTTCAAAAACTTATTTTGCTATTTTTTAAATGTAAAAGCACTCAGGTTGTTAAAACATAAACAAAATGTCATTCCGCGTAAAAATCTATATATAGGTTTTTAAAAAAGTTACGATCAGTGTAAAATGCGGGTACCAGGCGTGTTGAGGGTGTTACATGTCTAATTTTTTGACCATTTCGACATGATTTTTGGGCCAAAATTAAGTATCGTTTAAAATTGAATTAAATGATTGTTTAGTACTAATTTTGACCTCCGCGATCGATTAAAACTAAAAACTCGCAATTTTAAATTTAGCAAAAAAATATTTTGTTGAAAAATCATAGAGGGGACCCTTACGTAAATTTTCAAAATATCGAAAAATTTCAAAAACTTATTTTGCTATTTTTTAAATGTAAAAGCACTCAGGTTGTTAAAACATAAACAAAATGTCATTCCGCGTAAAAATCGTTTGGTTTTTAAAAAAGTTACGATCAGTGTAAAATGCGGGTACCAGGCGTGTTGAGGGTGTTACATGTCTAATTTTTTGACCATTTCGACATGATTTTTGGGCCAAAATTAAGTATCGTTTAAAATTGAATTAAATGATTGTTTAGTACTAATTTTGACCTCCGCGATCGATTAAAACTAAAAACTCGCAATTTTAAATTTAGCAAAAAAATATTTTGTTGAAAAATCATAGAGGGGACCCTTACGTAAATTTTCAAAATATCGAAAAATTTCAAAAACTTATTTTGCTATTTTTTAAATGTAAAAGCACTCAGGTTGTTAAAACATAAACAAAATGTCATTCCGCGTGAAAATCGTTTGGTTTTTAAAAAAGTTACGATCAGTGTAATATGCGGGTACCAGGCGTGTTGAGGGTGTTACATGTCTAATTTTTTGACCATTTCGACATGATTTTTGGGCCAAAATTAAGTATCGTTTAAAATTGAATTAAATGATTGTTTAGTACTAATTTTGACCTCCGCAATCGATTAAAACTAAAAACTCGCAATTTTAAATTTAACAAAAAAATATTTTGTTGAAAAATCATAGGGGGGACCCTTACCTAAATTTTCAAAATATCAAAAATTAAAAAAAAAAATTTATTATATTATTTTCAAACAAACTGACAGACGGACGAACATATACACTTATGGGGTCTGGCACGCCTACTTAGTATACCCTCTTTGACCATTTTCAATGCAGGTAGACCGCGAGCTAGCATGTGCGTCTATAGATAAACTACGAATAAATGATGCAGATGTTTAAGGAATGAAATTACACATGTTTGCCATTTTGTTCAGCATATATTATTCAGTACTTAAGGCTATTTACTCTTAATATAACAAGATTACTGTTCTGATTTTTTCATTAGACAGGTGTTTTTTGTACTTTGGCTAATTCTGCCTTGAATTTGACAATGGTTTCACGTGCCAGTTTCAGTTTATCCTTCAGTGTAACAATCTCTCCCTTAACCTTCTGCTTTACATTGACAATATTGTCCAGTGTTTTAGTCTTCTTATCCTCAACTGAAAAAATGTAATGTTATAAATTACATAAATGGTACATTGTAATAATTATAGACTTACAGTCTGTATCGTGGTTCAGCAATCCGCTAGCACTCTGTTCCGATAGTGTCAGATAATGTTGCATTATTTGTGTGGGCTCTTGGAAGACAATTTCCTCATACGATTCGGATACCAGACCCTTTTTGGTATCCATTGTCGTGGAAGAGGTCAGCTCGCCATCTACGACGGGTGACTGAAACAGCTTGAGAATATGATAGCATGTCACCGGTCTCTCAGACTGGTCATTGAAGTAGATCTTTATAACCACTTCGAATTCACCCCAACCGGTCTCTGTTATCTCATATGGCGGCTTGACCACAATACGATTGGGATTCGCGTAGCTCTCGTGTAGTTTGAAGTGTACTTTCTTCACATAAATCGACATATCCTCATTATAATAGGGTTTTAGGTAAACTTTCCATTGATGTGTGTGTCCATCCTCCTCACGTTTTTTACCAAAGGAGCGCGCTATGTTTCCGTAAACAATTGGCTTTACAATTGTGACGCCCTTAAGACGTCCACCGGAGTCAGCTGCGAATTCAGTCATAATTGAGTAGTTTTTAACTAGTTTTATTTATAATTTTTCAGGATTTGTTTTGTTTTGGTTTATTTATGCGCGACTAAGAAGCAGACGCCAATTTTCGATACCCTGATTGAAGTATTCGATAGTTTTGTATATTATATGCCAGCCCTGGTGTTGATAACAAAACTTGCAGTCGATATATCGATATGAGTACATAATAGTATTGGTGGTCATTTGCAACCATCCCTGATTGTTTTTTCCAAGACGCCGTCGCGTAAAAATAAGGCGAAAAACATAAATATATAAACACATAAATTTATTAGCGTATATCAACATGATGGCGCGCCGCGGTGGAAAACGAATACGTATGGACGATCCGCCTCCAGCACCAGAATACGATGAGTTACATAGGTAAAATACAAATGAAAATAACTTATTGTGCACAGTTGTTAATCTTCTATAATTGGAACAGCGATGCTCTAAATGAAAGCGCATCTGATGCAGACAGTCCTACCAAGCGTATGACCCGGCTGCGAGCCAGAGGTGGTGTACGTGACAAACCACCTATAATCGACGATGATGAAGATGAGTTCTTTGCGCCCGTTTCACGTAAACGCAAGACGCCACAGACACGAAAACCTCCAGCAGAGCGCAAGGAGCGTATAGAGCGACCGCGAAAGGAACCTGTTGAGAAGGCGCATCATGAACGTATTGATAATGAGCGTGAAATTACCACAGATGAGAACAGCCTATACTACATAGTGCGCCACTCCAAAAATCCCATAGCGGTAAACCTTAAAAAAAATAATGTACATATGTATTTGGTTACTTATATTACATTCATTCACAGAGCATTGTTGACCAGTGGATCGAACAGTACAAGGACAATCGCGAAACTGCGCTCGTCGCCTTGATGCAGTTTTTTATTAATGCCAGCGGCTGCAAAGGGAAAATATCAGAGGATATACAATACCCAGTTGATCATACGGCAATTATTCGCCGCATGACAGAGGAATTTGATGAGGTGATAAAATAATCTTAATATTTACTTTATATCATAACTAAGAACCATCTCTAATATATAGGAAAGCGGCGAGTATCCGTTGATCATGACTGGAACCCAGTGGAAGAAATTTAAGAACAATTTTTGCGATTTTGTTCAAACTTTGGTTAAACAATGCCAGTATTCTATTATCTATGATCAGTTCTTAATGGACAACGTTATTTCGCTCCTGACTGGTTTATCTGACTCTCAGGTGCGCGCCTTTCGACACACTGCAACATTGGCAGCAATGAAATTAATGACAGCCCTCGTGGATGTCGCTTTACTCGTGTCCAATAATTTTGAAAATGCAGCTAAACAATTCGAAGCTGAGCGTGTCAAGGTAAGCAAAATAATTCTGCAGTTTTCTTATACAATCTAATAAAAACTGTCAACATTTTCTAGTCACGTGATCGACGCGCATCAGATCGTTTGGACTCTTTGATGACCAAGCGCTCAGAGCTGGAAGAAAATATGGATGAGATAAAAAGTATGCTAACGTATATGTTCAAATCCGTTTTTGTGCATCGATATAGAGATACTCTGCCGGACATTCGAGCCATTTGCATGGCAGAGATTGGCATTTGGATGGAGAACTATCCACAGAATTTCCTTGATGATTCCTACCTAAAGTACATTGGTTGGACGTTGCACGATAAAATTGGTGAAGTTCGTCTCCGATGTTTGCAATCGCTGCTGCCGTTATACGACAAGGAAGAGCTCAAAGGCAAACTTGAGCTCTTTACTTCAAAGTTTAAAGATAGAATTGTAGCCATGACTCTCGACAAGGAGTTCGAGGTCTCTGTACACGCTGTCAAGCTGGTTATAAGTATATTAAAGTAAGTCAAAGTGTAACTAACTATTTACCATGATAACTTATGCTATGATTATTTCTCTTCAGAATTCATCCTGAAATATTGGCAGACAAGGATTGTGAAATTGTATATGAGCTGGTCTACTCCTCTCATAGAGGTGTTGCTCAAGCAGCTGCAGAGTTTCTTAATGTGCGATTATTTCATTTAACTGCTGACATGGAGGAAACTAAGACCAAACGTGGAAAGCTGCGTTTACCGAACACGCCACTGATACGGGATCTGGTGCAATTCTTTATTGAATCGGAGCTACACGAACATGGCGCCTATTTAGTAGATTCTTTCATAGATAGCAACGAAATGGTGCGCGACTGGGAATGTATGACAGATCTACTACTGGAGGAACCAGGTCCGAATGAGGAGGTTCTTGATAACAAGCAAGAGTCTACACTCATCGAGATCATGGTAAGCAGTGTCAAGCAATCGGCTTCGGGTGAGGTGCCGGTGGGACGTGCTAGCAATCGTAAATTCACGCTTAGCTCAAAGGAATTGAAAGCTATACAAGATGAAAAGGTCAAGCTGACGGAACACTTTATCGTTACCCTCCCTGCGCTACTTGAAAAATATCAAGCCGACAGCGAGAAGCTCGCAAATTTGCTTGCAGTGCCGCAATACTTTGATCTCAATCTGTATACAACTAACCGACAGGAAGGAAATCTACAAGCTCTGCTTGATAGAATTAGCCAGGTAATGTGTATGCATACAGGTCGTGACGTACTGGAGACCTGTGCCAAGACGTTGGAATGTCTCTGTGCCGAAGGCAGCGCGACCTACACCCGCTGCAACATCGCACGCTCCAACATTATAGAGAGTGCAGTTAACAAGTACAAGGATGCCATTGTCGAGTGGCGCAATCTAATTTTGGGTAAGAAATCCTAAAAAATACTTATGTTAAAATCACTAAATATTATTACCATGACAGGAGAGGAAACACCCAATGAGGATGATATCTACAACATAACCATAACACTGAAAGTGTTGTCTATTTTGTATTCTTCCCACAATCTCAATCCTTGGGATCTATTCAAGTCTCTGTTTCGAGATGTGGAGGAAGCCCAGTGCAAAGACAATGTTGAACGTTGTTTGCCTAACGAGGCGCTGGCCTATTGCATTGAGGCATGTTACTTCTCGATAAGCTGGGGACTATATTACGTGGAGAACGATTGTGAGGCACTGAATGTGACTGCAACTGTTTCCGAGCTACGCAGCAATTTGGACAGCTTTATGTCAGCCTGCTTTGAACTGACCCGCGACGGACCCACAGTGCAAATTCAGGAGGCGGTAATATTTTACTTATATAGTTTATACATGTTTCGAATTGATCCGTGATTTTTCCTTGGCAGGCATATCAATCGATTTGTGACTTGCTTATAATCTACTCGGATCAATTGGCACGTAGCGAGAGCGAACCCATCCGGAGCTTGGAGTACAAGTCGCGCATGGATGAGCATTTGATCCTGGACAACTTTGTACAGCATTATGTATTCTCATTGAAACAGGTTGTTGCTCAAGACGAAACCCGTATCGAGGAGCTGCACAAGAAGCGAAACTTCTTAGCCTGCTACTGCAAACTTGTTGTCTACAACATAATTCCAACAATGCGAGCGGCGAGCATATTCAAATATTATGTCAAAGTATGATATCTTACTTCTTATGTATGACGTATCTATAACTGATTTAATTCAATAATTTTATTCTTTTTAGTGTTATAACGAATATGGCGATATAATTAAGGCCACTTTAGGCAAAGCTCGTGAAATCAATAAGGTCAACTTTGCCATGACGCTGCTTTTGAGTCTGATTACCGTTTTCAAGAGTTTGCAGGAGCAGTGCGATGATGGAGTCGTATCGAAGAGTTCGCAAGAGTTTATCGATCTTAAAGAGTTGGCCAAACGGTTTGCGCTTACTTTTGGCTTTGATGCGCTCAAGAATCGCGACTCAGTTGCAGCTATTCATCGTGGTGGCATTTACTTTGCTGCTAATAAGCAGCCCGACGACCCAGTACGAGCACCGACACGCCTGCTGTTTCTGGAGGTGCTCAACGAGTTCAATTACAAGCTGTTGAAGCAGGATAAAAAGGTAATCATGGCATTTTTGGATAAGGTCATACCGCCTGGCATGCCATCAAGTCGTGCTGAGGAGTGGCAACCCTTAATTCTCTATCGCAACTCTTTGCTGCACGGCGAGACCGATCAGGCACCAGTGGCCACTCGTCGGGCATACACACGCAAACGCAGGGATCATGGTAAGCCTTTTTGAAAATGCATCTCCCTTAAGCAGCTTCCTAAATGCTCTTCTGATTCCTTTTACAGATGAAGATGATGAAGAAGAGGATGACGACGAGGAGCACAATGATCCTGACTATAGAGGCTAAGTTTCTCCAAGTCAATTAGCTAAGTAAATAAGTCATATACCATTCAACCATTACATAATGTAAAATAAAGTTAAAAACCTAGTTTTGTACATGATAAAAATAACACAGAAACAAATTTTGTTATACCGCAATTAGTTTTGTCAAATGGAATTTGTTAATCGATGTTCAAGCACGACAATGTATAATGTAATACACCTGTGCATCGCGACTATAACCCGACTAGTCATCACACTTTGCATTTGAAAGAAAAGCCGGATGGTAATAGAAAGTGCTTAAAGATAAGGGTTATTTCTTTTTATTGTACTGAATGGAATGGTACAAGAGCGACAAAATTTCAATTTGTCCCTAAGTAAAAATATCGTGTCAAAGTACAAGTTATAATTTTGTTTATGCGAGAGCTAATTGAATTTATATTCAAACATCAGGGGATAATTAATATACTCTATGTAAGGGTATAATAATTAAATTGTATAATATTGATATCTAACTCTTTTAATTATTAAATTACGGACGTGAAACATTGTGAAAAGTTATTAATATAGCTTGTGTCATGTCATTTTCATAGCGTGTATATCATATCGTTTCATATTCATAGTTGCCCGGAAAAGTACATATATGCAAAGAATGTGGCAAGCAGAGAAGTTCATTGTTCTGGGGATAGTCCTGCTTATTGTCATTCCTGGTCTCACTAATGCACGCAAATATAGTTTCCATACAGAAAACGAAGAGGTATTTACAGAATGCACTGAGAAAATGGAAGGAAATGCGGATGTGGTGGATGTTCTCGGCATGTGCGATCGCTCTGAGCTAAAGAACAACATAACTGAATCGTTTATAGTAATGGTATGGGGAAATTTTACTCTTACCTGGGATATTCAGCAATCGGATCGAGTGGAGGTAAGTCAAAAAGTAAAATATGGCAGAGAATATGAGTGTTAAGATCCCTATTTTATCCTAGGCATATTTCGGCCTTTATCGTTTCGAACGTTCGGAGTGGAAGAAAACTATGTTTTCTATTGAAATAAATGACTTCTGCAAAGTGTTATATGATAAAAACCAATTGTGGTATAAGTATTGGACCCAATACATAACCAATGCAGACGATGTCAAGGACAAATGCTTAAATGTACCAGGAGTAGGTTTTGCCAAGCTTTTCTTCCTTATAAGAATAAAACTAAGTGTTTTCGGTTTTTCACAGACTAAAGTTATGCATCGACCATTCGAAACGGAGTTGATTATTGACTTTCCTGGATTCTCAATGGAAGGACTTCACAAAGTAGTCATAATATTCAAAGCTTTTGATGAACACAGAGTACAGCGAGGACCTACAGTTTGTACGGAAATATTAGGAATGATAGAACCGCTGTAACCCGGTATTTGCTATGGTACATCACATAAAAAAGTAAATAGATACGTTTTTAGGATCATTATGAAAATATAATAAGTCGGCTTATGGCCTTATGCCAAAACAAAATCTAAATCTAAACCATTTTAGTTCATTACGAATTATTGCAACTTTTGATAAGTTTATTGGCAATTGATATTATGTTGATTATTTTTAACATTTGTTTACAACACCTGATCTAAAGCTTCAAAATTGGCTTTAACAAATAAAATTTTAGATACGTTCTCGGGACTCAGACCCGATTTCATATCTCTGTAAAGATTTGACGATTTACTAAACAATCGTTCACTTGCAATGCTTGCAGCCGGTGTGGATAGATACTGCCTAGCAATGGGAAATAGCATACTATATTTGGGATTAGAATGCCACCAAGCTATCGGATTGTTTTGACGCTCGATTCGTGGTTCAGAATTGTACAAATATAAAAGATTTTTGACTTGAGATTGTGACTGATGCAGCGTAGTTGACGTTTCTGGATTGCTGCTCGATATTGTGAGCATATTGTCAAGAAAAGAATCAATCTTTGATTCGTTCTTAATATTGAGGCCGTTTTTTACAACCTTCATCGGCGGTTGCCACTCTTGGAGCTGGGTTCGACATAGCTGCGATAAGACTTTGTCTGTTACTAGCTGTGCCTCTTGTTGGCTGAAAAATGCCTGCTTATACCGCGGATCCAAATACGTTGCCATTAAATATTTTATATCTATAATCAGCGGAGAGCACCTCGATTCCAATTCTTCCAGTAGTTTGCGGGCAAACGAGCAAATAGTCTACAAATGAAATAATTTATAAGAAATACCTTGCTAGTTGTATACAAATCTCACCACAGAGGAAACAAAGTTGTGGATATCCGTCCGAAGGGAATCACGTAAGGCTGCTATCAATGGAATTACAGAGGATGCTGTGGAGTCACTCCAAATGTTGATGATCTCTTCGATTGGCTGAATAACGCGACCACACAGATCAATATCTACCCATTCATCAGGATAAACTTTAACCATATTATATTCCTCGGAGTACACGGAGAGAGCATCTTTTAGTTGGAGTAAAAATGCTTTAAGGCGAAACACTGCATTCCAGCATTTTGAGTGTTCTTCAGTGTTCCACAATGGCAACGGTCCTCGATTTAGTCGCTTCTCATGAATATATTTCAAATGATTATACGCAACTTGTGATTGTTCAAAATGTTTGGCAATTTGCAAGCATTTGTTATCTAATTGTTTGAGGTGTTCATTAGAATCAAGGGCGTATTTAACGCAGAGCTTCAACAGGTGTACACTGCAGGCACCATCGTCTCTGATGATGCAATTAATCTTCTCCTTTGGCAAATGCAATTCCTGAGTGGAACTGGAAATAATATGACGAACATCAGTTATATGTCTCTGGTCCAACGGCTCGCATTTTAGATAAAACTGTTTAGTCTGGAAGTCACTGGAAATACCATGACAGCTTAGGCAGAACAATCCTGGGCCACCTGCTTCCCACCAAATGCTTGTGGCCAGTGAGACTGAATCTAACATGGACAATTCCTGTTTGAGATCCGTCTGCATGCGCAGATATACCTCCTGACAGATGATATTCTCATAGCAGCTTATTGAATTAATCGTATAACGTGGCTGCAACGCTTTGATGAAATTAATAAAGCCACTATCTTTAATTATGGTAAAGGAATGATCATTCTGTGCTATCATGAGAGCCAATTTCTCATCGCAGGCATATATTTCATTCTTTTGGACCTCCAATGGATCTGCATTCTGCTGGAAAATACATATTCAATTAAATTAAGTGTATCGTTTTAAAAGTTAATTGTTTCTCTACTTGTAGCTGAAAGTGCGAGTGAGAGGAAGCACTATCGTTTATTTCCGCTTTCACCATGTACTTGATGTCGTTTTCGGACAAAGTTTGAAATTCGCCAGGATGTTTACTCTTCAGATGATTTCGGAGACATGTTGTACCACGTCCTTTCCGGGAATAGTTTTTGTGGCACAAACAACATGTAGCGACAGTATCGCTTTCCTTATAGAAAAAATTCCAAACTCGACTCTTTTTGCTCATTATTTCTTTTTGCGGATACATCCGCTTTACATCCGTTTCTTCGCAGCCCTACTAACCATACTTACGATAAACACACCGATAGGCGATGTCAGCACGATTGTTATTACCTAGAGTTGCCGCTCTTCTATATAATATATGTGTATCGAAATTCTCCCATCAATGTTATTGCAGTTTTGGCGGGCACGCTACTCTGGCAAAAAAACGAAAGTTTGTTTATGTGCACTCTGTCGTGTAATATGGAATTCCCAGCGACGCCCGAAGAACTAATTGCACGAGATTGTGCTAGTTGGAAAGAGTTACTAAAGGATAACACAAAATGGCACTCTATACCGCTGCTAAATCACACACCTTTGCACAAACTAAAAGATCAAGGATTGGTTCGATTCCGAGGCATGGTACAAGATATGATGGGTCCAGAAATATATTTGGAACGCTATGAATTAAAGTCAACTGATGGTCGCACACGTATACAGCATGGCAAGTACAGGGATTGTCTGCGCGTGGATAAGGATGAGAAAGTTGACTACAATTCCGCCAGCAATGTGCATGGAGAGCGGCAAACACTATTTGTCGTCTCTTTGCCAGGTCAAAACGATTGGGCCAAGGAATATGAAAAGCAATGCAATCCGCAAACCATAAACCAAAGCATTGAAGTCGGTAGTGGAGTAAAACGTGCATTTCACGAGCAAGAAGACATGGATGTTGACAAAAATGAGAACCCCAACAGCAGTAGTTCCCTTAAAAGGCATTGCGTAAAAGCACCCAGCGAGAGTCCAAACGAATCAAGTTCCAAAACATCCGCTGCGCTGGGATCCGAATATCTTCTTAACTCCCCGCTACCGGATCGCCCGAGCATGGCATGCATGGTCAAGGTCTACGAAGATTTCGACAAGTTCGCTCTTAATTCGTTAATGGACTTTGTTGGTTTTCTGTCAGTGGATCCATCGCTAGATGTTTCAGCATTAGATATGGAGTCCATCAAGGACGTTGAAAGTTTAAGCGAACTTCAGGCGCAGAATCCATCTCCTTTTCTTATACCACGTTTGCATGCATTCGGCATAAGGCCCTTGTCGCATGCCAATCCTCTGTTGGATCGTAGCTTACAACAGCAAGAGGTACACGAGATTCCATCACCAGAAACATTGCAAAAGGATTTGCGAATGTTGCTCAAACTTTGCTTGTTTGATGACGAGCTTGCTTCCGAATATCTTCTCTCGCATCTGATCTCTACAGTTTACCATCGTTCTGATATGCAGAGCATCGGCAAATTCGCACTTAACATCTGCAATCTACCCAAGGATTGCCTGCAACAGTACACACAAAAGCTGTATGAGGTACTGCAGTTGCTTCTGCCCGCCAGTCATTATCTGCCCATGACGTTGGACACAATGAACACCGCCGCATTTGCCCCAAAGTAAGCCTTTCTTTGGCAAAACTCTTGTACATTCATTAATACTTCTCTTTCTGCTTTTTAGGAAGGATTATGAGACAAATAAATTAGTCTCCGGATTGCTGCAGCTTGCACCGCATACACACCTCATGTTGGACGAGACACGCATGCAGCAGGGCAAACTGGAGGCCAACGGTGTACATGCCATCCAGCACCTAGCCAACCTGATTAACAATCAGCAGTTAAAGTGTGACTTTCAGTATTATCACATTGACTATAATGTTGATATTCCCGTGCTTATATTCAGTGAGGGCAGGAGCATGCTACCGGTAGGTATTTTGTTGAATTTTTAAGATGTCCAACTAAAACCGCTCATTAAAATTATACAGAGTGATTTTGTGCTGCCCATCAATGCCGACGTAAAAGCCATTGAAATCTATGAGGAATCTCTAAAAGCAGCGCTGCACTATTTGCAGCCAGCGCGATTGCAACAGTTTCGCAGCTACCTGACCATGGCAAGAACAGCACAGTTCAAGGTTAGCGAGGATCTTACCGAAATGATTCAGCAAGACTTTGTGGACATGCGTCGAGCTAATGTGAAAAGCAATGCGGACGATCTGCATGGTCTACTAGTGCTATCGCGTCTATTGGGAATTTCGCGCGGCAAGGAGTCGCTGGATAAGGAAACGTGGCATTTGGCCACAGAATACGAGTCGAAGCGTCGTCAGCGCCTGCAGGCATTACCCAAGTCAAGTACTCAATTAAGAAATTAATTATTCTAATTAATGATTATATCAGAAAACATATAAATATTTCTGGTTTGTTACGATTACTATTTTTATAAATTTTGCATTACATTTTTTCATGTTGGTTTCCAGAAATTCTTAAGATTACAAGGTTCTGAACTCTTTAGTGGATGGTCTGGCTGTTCTCTCATACTCTTGAATTTAAGAAACTTTTTGCGACCTCCTATGTACCACAAAGTCTCCTGATATGTAGACGGTAGGACTTCTTTCACATCACTTTTGGCCTTGACAGTTATATGGAAAGCGCTCGTGGTACTCTGCTCATAGTTGCTGGCATTTATTGCATTGACAGTGCACATGATTTGCATATACTTCTTATATGTGTACACCACGTATGCTGTGAACTTAATAAAGCTGTCTACACCGATTGTACTGAAGAAACCAACATCCATAATGCATTCGATTTGCGGTGATCCTCCGGAGTAGATGCATGCCGTAACATAGCTTAACTCCGTCGCTTTACGCATTACAAATCCGCCGAATATGGTGTTATAAATATTACGATGGTCGGGGAAGGCATGCAACATTGTTGTCTGATAGGACTGAGACATCCAACATGAATTTGGCGGCTTGGGTTGATCTACTTCATTGAAGTTTTTGCCTTTCGTGCGTGCAAACAATTCGTACATAAGAACCTCCTCCTCTTCAGTTGGTCGAATATTAAATCCGGACTTGATTTTTGTGGCCTTGCGCGCTTGATGCCGCTTGATCGCCCTCCTATGGCACCGCTGCTCTTCCTCACAAGCTGGTTTCAACGGATTCACTGCAGCCGGACCCGTATTAGTTGCATTGCGAGCAACCATTATTATAACGGCTTTGGCAACGGTGCAAAAATTCTGCGATACATATAAGGTAATCTCCATTGCACTATTGCCAGTCCTGGAAACAAATCCGCAAATATCAATATCCTCGTTCGTGTTTATCAAGTTCATACGGTAAAAGTCAACATAATCAAGCAGCAGTGTCACGATGACATGAGGCATTGGTACTCCCTTTGGCAAATTCGGTATTTTGAGGTGTCGATAACAGATCCAAACTGCGATGAACCGGACACGTATAACTAGGACTAGTCGACAACAGTCGCTTACCAGCAAACATATCCAGTTCCTCCGTAATGCGTCCAACTCGCAGTCGCCCTAAGTGATTGATGTAATGCTCTTGGGTTGAAGCGGAACTCAATGGTATTACGGCCGTTGTGAAGGAATCCTTCATGCATCGACTTGGCAAATCTTTTGCCTTAGGTTGAAATTTTAGTAGATTCGCTCGGCATTTAGGGATAGTGTTAAAACCTATCTCCAAGCCAATTAAATCATTGATTTTTTTTGATACTATTAAATGGATATTTCAAAAAAAGGAATACAAGGCAATGTCAGCAGGGGAATATATATTTACTATCTTCTATGGTACCCGAACAGTGATCCGACTGAAATTTATTGAATCTGCATTTTGTATCTAGATGTTCCACTTTAGCGGAATTGTGTAAATTTCGGACAATAAGTTTATAATTTTGACAAAATGAATTTAGGAAGGGGGAAGCCGATCGTCCTGCTCTTGTCGCGCGGAGCAGGACCATCTTAAATAAAAATTTAAGTTAAGTCGATTTCCTTTTGAAAATTTAGAATTTTGTTATTGTCATTATGAGTTGTATGGCGCAGAATGCTAAAGAGCGGGAAAGCACTCGAAGCCAACGTAATAGGCAGCCCGTCCGATTACGTTGATTGAGGGGCCTAGTTTCATCATGAACGAAGAAGACCTACCTCATCATTTGGAGCTAAATCCGTGCTAGAAAGCTTTCGTAAGTAAGCAAACATGTATTCATTACAAATATGCATTATCATCGTTAAACGGTTTTTTTTTCGCAAAAGCTCATCATCAATTGATGTGTAGGTCAAGCTTTCGCTGTGCTTAGTTTTACACAACCCACATACGGTATATAAGCACTTTAATTGTTTTAGGAATCAGTCAATCTTTTTTTTTCCCTCTAAGCATTAACAACTATTACAAAATGTCGAAAATTGTTCTTTACGGAGTGGATCTGAGTCCACCGGTTCGGGCTTGTTTGCTTACATTAAAGGCACTCGAGGTGCCGTTCGAATATAAGGAAGTTGCGCTTGGAACTGAGACACAGACCCCGGAATATCTGAAGAAAAATCCACAAGGCACTGTGCCGTTGCTCGATGACAACGGAACATACATTTGGGATTCGCATGCAATATGCAGTTACCTGTCCGACAAATATGGCAAAACCGATTCCCTATACCCCAAAGACTTAGCCAAACGTGCCGCGGTCAATCAGCGTTTGTTTTTCGATGCCAGTGTCATTTATATGTCTTTGTGGAACGTTAGTGTTCAATTCTGGCGCAAAGGGATCACGGAGGTGCCGAAGGAGAAGGTCGACAACATACATGATGCACTTCGTCTCACTGAGCTTTTCCTTGACGGGAAGACATACATTACTGGAGATACGCTGACCATTGCTGATTTCTGCTGTGCCGCCACTGTTTCATCGTTACCGGCAGTTTTCGACATTGATCCAAAGGTTTATCCCAAAGTTACCGCTTGGCTAGCCCGCCTTAACCAGTTGCCATACTTTGCGGAGGCCAACAATGTTGGCGCAACGAAGTACACCGGTTTTATGCGAAGCAAATGGACCAAAGTAGAGATTTAACGTTAATGTAAAGGCATCTTGTGTGCAGAGAAGACATATCATGAAACCAAACACATATTAAATATAATTTCATATGTATTTATTTAAATAAAATATATATTTCGAATTGAATTAACTTTGTCTAACTCGTCTTTTGATAGAACAACGTATTGATTTAAGATATTTATATCGATGGGCGTCATTTGATATCGATAAGTCAGAATAATCGATGTGTGTATAGAATATTCTAACGAAGAGCAAAATGAGCAAAAGTAACAAAATTGTTTGGACAGACGAGATTTTATACTTTGTAATTAAACATGTAAAGAATGCGCCATTTGTGTGGGATCATGGCCATCCACAGTTTGCATTTAAATCGAGGAAGGCTAAGTTTTGGTCACTGCTAGCAGCAAAAGTCAATTCTTATGGTAAATTCAATTTGCCTACTCCAGTTACAAAAGGTAAAATCCCAACAATTAACAAGTACTATTTCTTTTATTAAACGAATCTCATTGTATCCTCAGAGGCGTTACAAAAAAAATGGACAAATATGAAAACTTATTATTTGTTTGAAGAAAGTAAATCGAGACGTATTGGCTTTGATAAAGATAACTTTGGTACCACCTGGAAATTCAGATCAACCTTGGCTTTCTTGGGTTCTTCAATTGAACCGAATTCAACGGGAGTAGCTGAAAACAGTACAGAACCAGTGGCTAATGTAAGCGAAAGCAGCTTTGACCTATCTGAAGACGATCCCCTGGCAACGCAAGACGGTCATCTCGCAAACATAACAATTAAAACAGAACCAGGAACAGAAGATCCATGTACATTAAACGATAACGATAATGTAGAATTAGAAGAAGCGGAAGAAGACACACCATTGTCATCTATTAGAAAAAGACCTAGGGAGAGCATAATAGTGAAAGCGCGAGCTATCCGAGACGTTCACAGATCAAGATTCTATCATTATGGTATGACAGTTGCTCAAGACTTAGACCAACTCGATGAGTATTATAAAATAGATGCTAAACTTGAGATAATGCAAATTATAGCTAAATACAAGAGGGAACAGTATTTAAACCAAACTGAAAGTTGAAAATAAAGTCATAATAAGCTTATAATATTTTTGTTATTTAATTCTTTTGTGCCAAGCGTGCAATCATCCCTTTTGTTGAGAATGACAGTCCAAAAAGGAAAGCATAAATTTGCCAATCAAAACAGAAAACAAAATCCAACGTTTAGCAACATTGACAGCATTTGTGTGTATCATCATTTATTGTTATCGATAAGTATAGCAAACAGCTGAGCGGCCTTCATCAAGGAAACTACTGTCTATCTTCTCTGCGCTGTGTGTAGTCCGTAGTATTAATGCATAGGTGCAAATACAAGAATCGAGCATAAATTTCAAATTTACACATAATACACATAAATTATTTGTGACATTCGCACGCGCAATTTCGTAGAATTGTGATTTGTATGTAACAAAAAGTTCAGCAAACTTATAAAAAGTGCGCAGCGTAGCCGCTGCCAAACGGCATCAAACAGTCGGAAAAAAGTTGTGCGCCAAATCAATTGACAGTGCCCCAACGTAACGTGAAAATCGATTTCATTTCTAAGTGCTGCAAGCTGTGCCCGTTAACAGCTGCTTGTGCCACAACCAATTGATGTAATCGTACTAATTGTACAATTTAATTCCATATTGTGCGTCACAGAGGCAGTCTGCACCACCCACTAGAAAAATGCACACAAAGACTGTCTCGGTGCGGACATTTGATCGTTGGAAAATCATTGTTGGGCTTCTAACGCTTTGTGCATTCATCACAGGATGCAGTGCGGCAGACACAGACATAACGCTGGATGCCAAAGCAACACTGAATCATCGTATACAAAGTCTCGATCTGCTTGTATTCGTATTCCTGCTGGCTCTAACGGTCCTCACAATTTGGCTATTTAAACATCATCGGGTCTCGTGGCTCCATGAGACCGGATTGGCTGTCATTTATGGTGAGTGTGGAGTAAGAGGTGTGAAACCTAAATTTACCGTTTACTGGTATTATTGACTTGGGACATTAGTTTATTCACATCTCTCTATTTTTACGAACTTTTACACTTTCATTGCCACCTGAAGCTTTCATTGTCGTCTTTTACTATCACATGTTCATATTAATGCACTAATTTACATATACATATGTATGTACATAGGCTACAATAATGTATTTGTGCAGTTTGTGCCTGCTCTGAACCCTCACAAAAATAAATAAAACGAAAAAAGTACAACTACATCCACAATGTAATTGGAAAAAAGTGTACGAAAGCTTTAAAGCCCGCATATTGTACAAATAAAATGAGAACTGACGAAATACGAACCTGTATTTAAGACCCTATATGCATACTGTACCACGCTGTTCATCCTATTCTAAATGCAATTCAGCAAATTCAAATATAAGCGTGGATATAAGAATATTTTTCTAGTAATTTTACAAAAAATATTATGAAAATCAGGAAAACTTCTAGGAAATTTCATGTTATGCATATCTTACTTGTTTTAGAAATTTAAATTACACTCAATTAAATCCAATAAATTACCCAGTGCAAAATTCTACTACACGTGTTGGGTATTTCCTCGAATATTTTTACTGCGTTTTTTCTAATTTTTTCAAAAAGCTCTCTCGCCTTTATCGTCAGAACTTGTTGATATCAATAATATGAGAAATTCCACGTTCAAACAACAGCCCATTTAATTGAAAATATAAATAAAATATTTAAGCTAATTAGAAAATTAAATACACTCCATTATATGTATATTACCTGTAAAAAAATGTTCTTATTAGATGAAAATGTCAACTAGAAAACAAAATTGTAGTTAGATAAGATAGAAAAAAAGTAAAAATATGCTAATTAGACGCACTATCTAAATTGGCTTAGTGCATTGTAAAAAAAATGAGTACTAAAGTTTTACGACATATAAATAATGCAAACAACTGCTGATAGATAAGTTTTGGCAAAGCGCAAAGCCAACTGTAGGACTGAACTGCTTTGAGTCAGCACAAGTCAAGTGCTTGCTTGAGTCTGTATATGTACACATTGTACAAATGTTCAACATATGCTTCTTACTTATCAGTAGACAGGCAGCCAAGCAGTGTCATTCATTAGTCACATTGGAGCTTTGTGATAGGTCAGGCAATAATAAAAGAAGCTCATGGCGAAAGCTAAAAACCTTTTCGAACCGATGCCGTTTGGCTTTAACAAGTAATAGGCACTTGAATTAAAAAGAATATTTTTTAATTTCACTTTGGTTACCCAATGAAGTCAATTCGGTAAAAAAAAAACCCAAAAAAAGCTTGGTATACATACAGTTCGCTTCGCTTCACGCGAAGTAAATAATCCAAGCCTACAAATTTTAGGCTTTATCAGGAACTCGCCTGCAGTTATAGGACTTTGGCTTTGTCAGTTTATAGTGAAGACGGTATTTAAACAAGTGTCACAGCATTTGCAGAAAGTTCATTAATATACTTTGACTTTCCTTAATTTCTTGTAATTTAATGTTTAATCTACAACTGTTTTCCATTTTAGGTTTAATTGTTGGTGCCATCATTCGATATGCCGGCACGAATACCACCTTGGTTCACATGCAGGTGGAGTCGCAGGGGGAGCCAACATACAATGACAAATTGCCACCGGACACGCTGTGGTTTAAGGTATGAATTGACGTAATGACAGCAACAATAAACAATAATTAATACCTTCATATTTTATTCAGTATCCTGTTAATCAGACTAACTCAACAAAGTTGCCCGAAGACGTCAAGACATATGCCTATGTATTTCGTGGACAGGTCTACGATATCGAGGAGAACGAAATCGATCTGAAGGCCACATTCGATCCGGAGGTCTTTTTTAACATTATATTGCCGCCAATAATCTTCTATGCGGGGTATAGTCTCAAAAAGGTATTAAACTGTTGAAAGGAAATACATGATCCGATACTTATTCTCTTTTTTTTATACACTTTCAGAAATACTTTTTTCGTAATTTGGGCGCCATTCTGACGTTTGCCATCGTTGGTACCACATTATCAGCGTTCCTAATCGGTGGATTGATGTACGGATGTGTGAAACTGATGCCAGAATACTTGAGCAGCAGCTATACATTTCTGGACACGCTGTATTTTGGTGCGCTGATATCGCCCACAGATCCGCTCACTATACTGGCCATATTCAACGATCTGCACGTCGATGTTAATCTATATGCGCTTGTATTGGGTGAATCTGTGTTGAATGATGCCGTTGCTATTGTATTAAGCGGGTAAGCAGAGTGCTAAGAAAGACAATCAGAAACCATTTTTAATCGATTTACATTTATCCTGCAGTGCCATACAGAACTACGGTGAACATTATTCTAATTCGGGCGAATTTGAGAGCACAGCGTTTCTTCGCTCGCTGAGCGACTTCTTCTCCATCTTCTTTTTGTCGCTAATGATCGGTGCAGTCATGGGATGCTTTACAGCATTAATATCCTTTTTAAAACAGCATATGACTTTCTTTTCCTTAGCTAGATTTAATATTGTTTTGTTGTAATTCCTTAACTTCTGCAACACTTGACCAAGTTTACGCGCGTTCGTGACTTTCCGCTGCTGGAGTCCGCGCTGTTTGTGCTGATGAGCTATAGCACTTTTTTGCTGGCCGAAGCGACGGAACTAACCGGAGTAGTGGCTGTGCTATTTTGTGGTATTTGTCAGGCGCATTACACGTACAACAACCTGTCGGAGGACTCGCGACAGCGTACCAAGCAGATTTTTGAACTACTCAATTTTCTGGCTGAGAATTTTATATTCTCCTACATTGGCGTCTCAATGTTTACGTTTCCCAAACATCATTTCGATGCCGGATTTATCATAACCGCATTCGTAAGTGGTCTAACGAGTTCTTAGTGTTAAAAGATATATGAATATATTATTATGTCTTTTCAGATTTGCGCTGCACTCGGACGAGCTGTCAATGTTTATCCTTTGTCCTGGTTGCTGAACATAAAACGTAAACCGAAAATATCCACAAATTTCCAGCACATGCTCTTCTTTGCTGGTAAGTCATTACAGCTAGGATTGTATTTAGTTATTTACGATATCTTTTTCTTTTATAGGACTACGTGGCGCCATGTCATTTGCGTTGGCCATAAGGAATACTGTGTCGGACGCACGTCAGACAATGCTGACAGCAACCTCGTTGATTGTAATCTTTACGGTCATTATACAGGGCGGCGCAGCGAACTTTCTACTCAACTGGTTGAAAATACCGTGAGTCAACCTTCATATTATCTAAAGTAAACATTACCTGATTGCATACTTTCCCTTTTCAGCGTTGGCGTCGACGATGAGACTGAGCAGCTAAATAACTATCAGGTTCATAGTGTGAGTATAACAATTAAATTTCTTTTATTACATTCAGTTACAGCAATAAATAACATTGCACAAGCTTTTGTGAACATATTAAAAACTAATATATTGTAGTTTAGTATTTTTTTCCTTATCGATGCTTTTGAAAAATATATATTATTCAATAAGAATAATATAATATACCTAGCAAATATATAAATCGCAGCTACAATTAAGTTCTAGTATGATTTTTACGAACTAAAATGTATATCAGTTATATATTTAAATATTACAAACGAATTACTTCCAACATGGGGCATATACGATATGTTGTTGTTTTATAAAACTATTAGGGAGTTTCTAACTGCTGCTTCGATTGATAATAAATTTTCATCATGTTGTTTATCATAATTCTAACTTATTTATTTTGTAATATTCACAAACATATTTTTGCATCAATCAAAAGGTTTACAATTCCATGGACAATTCACATTCGGCGCCGGTACGTTAACAATCTATCAATCAGTCAAGTAAACCCATCAATGAATTTTCTGTGTGCCTATGTTCTGTTCGAGCCATTACACATATATTTCCACATACACATTCAAGCAGTTTTTAGTTGCAGTATTTATTTAGTCTTTAGTTTCCTCTTGTTCTGTAGGCTCGTAATCTTTTACTAAACTTATTTTTTTATTTTTGTGCTGGTGCATACATGTGTTCCATGAAAAGTAGTGCTAATATTTTCCTGTTGAAATTTGTTTAGTCTGATGGCTATTTACAGGACGTGGAGGGTGGCACTGGAGGCGGTGCAGGCGGGCGTGGCAAGACACGCCTTGCTAGTGGAGCCGACTCAAATCTAGATACACCGTTGGATGGCAATGCGGCGACTGCGATCAATGCAGCTGGCGGTCGGAGACGCAATAGCCACGAAAAGGCTATTTTGGCCCGTATTTGGGGCAACTTTGATACCAAGTAAGGAAATCGAAGAGATGTGTACAGAAAGCATTTACGTTTAATAAAATAAATTTATTTTAGATACATGAAACCATTACTGACGCACTCGAGGCCTACACTGCTGGAAACTCTTCCGGTTTGTTGCAATCCCATTGCACGTCTACTAACCACTACACAACAATTGACCCAGGTGAGTCTTCAACTAACCTGTAATGCTAACAAAGCAAATAACCTATTTCTTTGCTCTAACAGGATGGCAGCGAGTTCCGAAGAGTAGATTCGGACTCGGATATTTGTATTGACAACGATACTGGCAACGGCCTGAGCCAGGATAGCCTGAACGGAGGGCGACGCAACTCCATAAATCGCGTAAGTATTCGTTACATGGGCGATACTCAAAACCTACTCGCTAGCTACAGAAATCTTGAATGAAGCACCAAAGACTAATAAAATGTAGAAAGAGCAACTAACAAACCAAAACTGAAAAGCAAAAAACCAAAAATTCAAAAATCAGCAACAATAATCAATATCTAACAGATACTTTTGGCCATGTAGAAGCATTGTTATAAGCGAGATTTATGTGAAACTAAAAAATATATAAATTATATATGTATATATTGTATATGTTTATCGAAATTGTGATTTGAGTTTAGTTATGTTGTATATCGTTAACTATTTTTATAATGATTTCACACTGTTAATTTTATAAAATTAAAATTATATATAACAAAAGGACGAGAAATATGAAATGAAGGGAATTAGATAACAGTATCTTTTATTTTGTATAAAAGCTTAACATTTTATTATTGTGTTGTTAATTAATTACGTATATCATTTAAATTCGCCAAGCGATTTACCTAGTCTTAAACCATATTTATTGTATATTTGTTTAATCTATAACATTAATACTATTAAACTGCATGGCTAACCAAATATATACAAAAAATACAAACAATTGCAATTTCTAACTTTCTCAGCGATAAATATTAATTTAATTATTTGCTGTGGCATCTTTCTTTCTGTCTTTCCTCAACCAACCTCGATCATCTTACAAATAACAAAAACAAAAAAACCAAAAAAAAAAAACAACTTATGCGGTCGAACTTACGAACATACCACCTGCTCCTACAACTATCCAACGCATACTACATACCAACTTAACAAACAAATAACACAATGAAACCAAACAAAAAGTCAAATATTTTAAATGAAACTAATCACGTTGCTAACGAACTCAGCCTGGTTACTAATAATTTCATGTAATCTTTTGGAATCGAAACGAATCAAGTCAAAACTTACACCAAAAAATTAAACAATCCTTTTAATTTGTTAATTAATATTCAGTTATATTTTTCATTTATATCACCTTTTTATATAAAGACTTGGCAAATGTACAACAGTGATAAACTAGTATTATCCTGTTTTATCGGTTTGTCCGATTGAACATTATATATATATCATAACTGGTGAAAGGTGTGAGCTTATTATCTTCGGTCCCTAGGGTATGCTTGGGAAACTTTTTAGAAGTAGCTTTAGTAGCTTTTTTACTACAGCACAAACACAATATGAGTATCGATTTAAGAGCCTCTTTGTATTTTGTAAATATTTTGATTTGTTTTTACGTATCTCACAATCTAATTTCTTAGAGTCTAACATGCGACTAACCATGTAAGTATACGATTTTCTGTTCATTGGGTTCACCTGTTTTTACTTAATCTTTTAATACATACAAATATATTTTATTTTTTATTGAGTGACTGATGATTTTACTTTTTTTATAGGTTGCAAACGAACTTGGGATTGTTTATATCTGATTTAATTTGTTACATTTTTATTGTTTTTGTTATCTGCGATTGGTCTCATTTAAAGTGAATACTTTTTTGCGTAAAAATTAGACTTATTTTTAAACTTGTTTAGTTCTTAAGAAATTGTGATTTGAAATCTAGTGAACATAGAAAATAGTTAAACGAAATCTTTTTTATATTGATTTTTAAAATCTTTATCTGATAAATATCGACTCAAGCAAGAAATGTCAAATTGAACACATACGGTTTTCTAGTTTTCCTATAATTTTTTTAATACTAAATTTTTCATTTACTTTTTATTTTCAACTATCGAAAATGATATATACATAATTTTAACAGTAATAAACCGCCTTGGATACCGAACTTTAATTAAAACATTTTAAAATGTTTATAAAAAAAATACTCATAGCTATTTTATAATTATATTCCCTCTCTTTTTTATTTATAACCGCTGCAACATTTTATTGAAACTAAAAATGAAATATGTTCACATTTTAAAATATTAACAAATATTCTTCAAAATCATACCAAATCAAACCACTCAAATGTTTAGATGGAGATCCTGGAGCATGTTCAGAGTCCGGTATCAACGAGAATCAGGCTTTTAGGATTTTATGGCAAGAAGTTATAAAAACAATAGAAACAACTTTAATTTTTTATACTATATGTGTATTCCCATAAACATAAACAACTATATAAAACATAGAGTGAATGCTTTCAACAATTGCAGAACAATAATTAGTGTAAATAAATATATTTATTTTTAACTGAGTTAGAAGTATACTTTCACTTTGAAACTATACAATCTGGTAATCAATTTTTGTCTGTAACGTTTAAAGCAAGCTTTAACAATGATTTGCACGGTAACGAACACACACAATACAAAATATTGTTTAGTGTATTGTCTAATATTCAATTTAAAAAACATTATCATATATATAAATTTTATTTTGTTTAAAGCAATAATACAAAATATTGTTTAGTGTATTGTCTAATATTCAATTTAAAAAACATTATCATATATATAAATTTTATTTTGTTTAAAGCAAATCTCTGAAAGACAGCTATTAAAGATATTAATTGTTGTGCTAGTAATTTGTAAGTTTGAAATAAATAAAGAAGTAATCGTCTCGAAACTGAATTTTAAAATTATTTAATATTTAAAGCTAAGATATTTGCGGCTCTGCCTATTAGTAGTTTTAAAACAGGCGGGTTATATAGCGGCTGAGAAAATATCGATAACTCAGTAAATCGCATTTTGTGCATTCGTGCTGATGATGAGCTGCGTACTAGGCAAGAAATGCAGCCCTCGCAAGGCGCGGTGCAAATGGCTTGCTTGATAAATCTTAAATATAATATATTGCTTAAATAAATATACATCATGGATATGGTTAAGCGGGCATTTTTACGGGCCTGCATCAACCACAGCTGCCTCAATGAAGAACTAATGGGCCAAGTATTATCACCTCTCTGCGAGCAGTACCAGGTAACAAAGCCAGCAAAAAGGGAGGATCTTCACGAATTCGTTGCCTCCATTGAGTCAACTATTAAGGAACTTGGCCAATCCCTGAGCTTTATGAAGCATCCGATAACAGGAAAAGAGTATTTGGTGTTTACTTTAACTGATTCGACCCCAGATAAACAAAATCATCCTGGACTAACAGCAGAGGAATGTCAATATTTTTCCATTGTGCTGGACAAAGTGGCCCAAAAGGAAGATTGTCACATTGCATGGAACGAGGCATATTTCGATGTTAGTTTCAAGGGATCAGCGAAGCCACCGAAGAAAGTTCGCATGCAAACGCTAGTTCAACTCTGGACGGATATGGGTTACTTTTTGGAGGTGGACGACAATCTATATTTAGGACCACGCAGCATCATCGAATTCGAGTTCTATTTGCGCACAAATTTTGCAGACACAATCAAAGAGTGTGCCCTATGTAAACAGTTGGTTTTGTGGGACATCAAGTGCTCCGATTGCAACAGGAAAATCCATCGTGAATGCATACGAAAATATTTAAGAACGCGATCCAATTGCCCAACATGTGGTCACAAGTGGAAAACACGACTCAGTATATAGGGCATAATATCAACAATTACATTGATTTGTTTTTAATTCATAATAAAGTCGTAAATTTGTAAAACATGGCATTTATTGTAAATTGCAACTGTCACATCTACTGCCAAATCGTACCTCGACCCACGGCAACTCTGTCTACGTGAGAGAGAGTACAGTTAATTGTGTCTATTATGCGAAGAATAGTAACAAAACGAATTAGTCGAACTTAGTCAAGTTTCTGCCTTCGTTATGAATCTATGCGCAAGTCCTACGAAAAAGGTTTACACTGACAAAAAGCGTGTGCCGTCCTTTATAAAAGCACGTCGCAACGATTGGAGTCATGAAGTTCGCAAGGTGCTCCAATATACCGGCAAATGGCATATTTAATTTGTATTAACCATAGTCTTAAATCCAATTAGAATCAAATAAACACAACAAAACAATTTACAAATGGCGATCGCTTTATACCGATGCGTTTCAAGTCCGAGAACATTGAGCTGAATGTCAAGTATGTTAACAAAAACGAAGAAAAGGACATACTGAAGACGGTAATGGATATATGACCATAATTATGGGACTTATATATTCTACTTTTCCATACTTAGGACTTAACACAAGAATCGAGTTACTGGCGCCAGAACAGTTTCGTCACAGAGATAAACAACGCCTTTGGCATACGTAATGCTCGCCTGCTCCAGTTCAATCAAATGCAACCTCATCTGGCCAATCTGTCCAGGCATATCAATCTAAATGGAGATTGGCCCTGTATGCCACGGTCTCGGCCGATGGCATTTCCCAATGCCACTCACGATATGCCCGAATTGTGTAGCTCCTTTGGTAAGTATATATATTTGGTTTTTTATATGCTTCTTTCTTAGCTCCGATCATATCTTAGATCTCAATCTTATGGATTGGTCTATTACGGATCAAATGGCAGTTTCATTTGGGCAGGACGTTATTGTCTGGCACAATAGGGACGAAACTACTATGGTATTCAGTGTCAAAAATCCCCGTGCACTTAGATATTCGAAAAATGGAAAATATCTTGCTATCGGATGTACGGATCATGGGTTTCCCGGTATGTATCTTACAAGTAATGCAATTCGATAAGCCTTTTTATGGCTCATGTTATAATTTGCCATATACCCCACAAGAGAATTATGAAATTATTATTCAACATTTCAGTTCTGGAACTTTGGAAACTACAACATGCAAAAGAGTTTCTAGTTTCGGATGGCAAATATTTTCAAAAAAGTGTGGAATCTGTGTGCTGCATCGAGTGGAGCAACAATAGCGATGATATCGTCTGTGGCATGGGAAATGGAATCTTGATGGTTCTCGGAATGCCTACAGTGTGTCGATTGCGTAAGATTCAGAAACACAGCCATAAAATCTCATGCATACGGTTTTCGCCCAATGGTCTCTATATGGCATCGGGAGATGTGAAAGGAAATATATTCATATTTAATATTATGCAATATAATGTAATGTTTCGTTTATTCGCCAAGGCTGGTGGCATAACCCTCGACTGGCATCCATGGACGGGCGTTGATCTGGCAATTTGTAAGAGCGAGTCGATTATTTTATAAATCAGTTTTTACGTAATAATGTTTTTGAAAATCCCTTAATTTCAGCTGAGAAATGCCCGCCCTCTATAACCATATTTAGCATGCCGCGACAGGAAATTGTTGCTTTCTATCAAAGATTCGATACTAAGATCGTTATTAATTCGATAACTTTTAATAAAATTACCGGGGAACTTTTGGTCAATATTTACAAAAGGGGTAAGGATCAGTACACTATATGTATTACCCTTATTTCACGTTAATTTTTGTTTTTCTTGCTAGATGACGAGGATTATTCGTGCTGCGAGATTTTGGTGCTTTCCTCGTTAAATCAAGTTGTTGATATTTTGGGTCACCATGAGAGAGGTTCGATCTTCATGATGTGGAGCCCAGATGGTACCAAACTCGCTACAGCTGGACTAGATGAGTCTTTTTCGGTGTGGGAATTTTGTTCCAAGGATAGATTAGAAAACAGGCTCAAAAAACTCAAATCCAAGTCCAAGGAAGAACGCAGTCGTCTTGATCTTTACAGACTTTTCAAGTGATATTTGTGTAAAATATGTTTTACTCTTTGTATGCAATTGTTTCTATATGTATTTAATATAAGGAATTACTATTTATTTGTTTTTATTTCAAAATTGTAAACATACGTATATTGGCTAATCTTTCATTTTCTATTTCAATTCATTTTTCGATAAATCTTCAATTAAAAATCCATGTTTTTGCTTAACTTAAAGCTTAATCCTTTGCATGAAATACATTTTTCAAAAATATTACGTTCTAGGAAAATTATAAAATAATTATCGATTGATCTGTACTTTTCTCTATTTTAAATCAATTATTATATAAATGAACATAATCGAATTGGGTGAAAGTTTTTCAGTTGCCAAATTATTATAATTTTTTCTTTTTGTGACTGATATCTATATAGAGTCTAAATAAGTATTTTTAAATGTGAGTGTATGAAACATCATTTCTTTCTTCTTTAATTCTCTCTGTATTGGTGTATCTTCTATATCTGATTCTCTCTGTGCGTTTTCGTTAACGTCGTTGCTGGGACTCTTGCTGGAATATATACTCCGCACAGGCTTCGGCTTCGAGTCGTCGCTTCTTTTCCAAGTGCGGTCTTATTAAAAAACGATGCGTACTATATATTATCATCGTCGAACCGATGCCTATGACCATCATGCCGACAGTCGTTGTTGCAAAATTTCTAAGGAAGGTCATCTGAAAAAGAATTTGAAGAGAAATAACAAATTAATTGGGTAAAGAAATTATGTGTTATTCAAAAAATGTTCGCACTTTGTGCTTGCTGTTGTTGCAGGTGTTGTTGTTTCCGATGTTTCGTTACTGTTGTTTCCAGATTTGGATTCGTTTTTGTATTTAAGTATGAGTGGCTGCCAAATATAAACACCGCCCAGAAAACCAATTGCAGTTACTATCATTAACTGTGGCACTGTTATACCGCGCGGTCGACGTATTTGCATTGCTCAGTGATAAAAATTAAATTAAATAAAATATTCTACCGGTGCCTGTTACATCAACGTGAATGTGGAAAATCAGCTGATAGAATGTCGACTTTACCAACACTTAGATTTGGCGTTGCCATATATCAGTGTTGCACACTGCGTGCGCATTTGAAATTCGTATTTAAATTTGATGGATGAATTTAAAATACACAAAATGGAAATAAAATAGTTTCATTGGCTATTTTCCTCAACTTTTGTACTATTGACGTAATAGATATTATTGCGAATCTCCTGCTGACCATTTAATCTAAATCAATTGGGTATTCACCTAAAAGTGCATGTAAACAACAGTTATCATATTGGAAACAGCAGCAACATAATTGAGTGAACAGACAAGTAAGCAAAACGAAAAGAATAAAGAGCGGTTGGAAAACAAGAGAGAAACCGAGAGAGAGAGAGTGGCTCAACAGAGCGCAGCAGCACACACACACAACGCAAGCCGGGTGTGAGTAAGAGAGAGCAAGATTGTGACGTACGGTGCGCGGTGCGCCTGTGACTTCTTAAACCAACAGAAACAACAAAAACTAAAGCTGGTTTTAAAATGGCCTGCTCATAGGGAGCTTTGAATCACTCTCAGTTGGATCCGCGAGTCAAACGGTTCTCTACTCGTTTACCGAGCGCATAACGCAACTATCAAGTTGCGCTTTAAGCTCTTCTCCTACTGCTGCTGCTGCGGATGCTGCCAATATTTTAGCAATCGAAAAGTAGTGCAAAAGGTACAATAAAACAAACGTAGTATATACACACACTAAAAACCTAAGAAGAGAATCTGTGCGGTTTGGGATAAGTGACGCGAAAGAAATGTATAGACAAAACAAAATGAACATTATATTGTTGCCATTGTTGTCGTTTTTGGCAAATGCAAATGGCAACTCCATACCCACCACACCCACGACCCTAACAACACCAACTGGAATATTTGAGACGCGCACAGATAAAGTTCCCACGGGAGCGGGAATCGCAGCGGGTGCGGCAACTGGAACCGGTGTTGGTGAAAATGGTGTCACATCTTTGCCAGCGATATCCTACGATAATTTGGATACATTTATACCATTTCGAAGCGACTTTCACGACAATTTCTCGTGGCAACTGCTAAAGTCGGTGCTGCAGAGCGAGACGGCAACAGAGAATAATGTCATCATATCACCATTCTCCATTAAACTGGTGCTGGCACTGCTGTCAGAGGCAGCCGGAGTGGGTACAAAGACCCAAACGGAGCTGATAAATACACAGACAGACATAAGATCGGCGAATAATGTTCGGGAATTCTATTACAAGACCCTCATGTCGTTCAAAAAGGAGAATCAACTGTACAATACCCTCAATGTTCGCACCAAGCTCTTCACCGATAATTTCATCGAGACGCAGCAGAAGTTCGCTGCAACGCTAAGTCATTACTATGACAGTGAGATCGAAGCTCTGGAATTTGCCAATGGACCAGCAGCAGCCGATGCTATCAACAATTGGGCAACAAATGTCACCGAAGGACGTCTTCGGAATCTGGTCACACCGGAGGTGGTACAGCACAGCGTCATGTTGCTGACGAACGTCATCTATTTCAAGGGCGTGTGGCGACGACCATTCTTTAAGACATTCGAAGGCGTCTTCTTCCGCTCCAAAGATGCACAGACACGCGCCCAGTATATGGAACAATCTGATTACTTTTACTATTATAACTCGGACAAATTGAAGGCCCAAATATTGCGTCTACCATACCGGGGTAAAAACTCTTTGTTTGTTATTTTGCCGCACGCCATAGACGGGGTCAATGAACTGGTTCATGCACTGGAGAACGATGAGGTCAAGAGTGCCCAATGGGCAACGCAGGAGGTTAAAGTCAAGGTGACACTGCCCAAATTCAATTTCGATTACCAGCGCAGCTTCGTCGAAACTCTTAAGGAGTTGGGTGTACATGAAATATTTGAAAATACCGCATCGTTGCCAGGATTATCACGCGGTGCCGATGTGGCAGGCAAAGTGAAGGTATCGAATATATTGCAAAAGGCTGGCATCGATGTCAACGAAAAGGGTACTGAGGCTTACGCTGCCAGTGTTGTGGAGATTGAGAATAAGTTTGGTGGTGCCCAGACAGTCGAGGAGTTCAATGTGAATCGTCCGTTTGTCTTCTTTATCGAAGAGGAGGCCACCGGTAATATTCTTTTTGCCGGCAAAGTGCATCACCCTTTTTAAAAAATGAGATGACGCATAGACTCCATGATAAGATTACTTGAACTATGGTTCTATCTATATATAGACTTACGTTACAATCGAATAACAAATAAAAACATAAAATTTACAGTAATAAAACATTTCGTATAATTCCCTATGGAGTAGAAGAATTTATATTGCCTTGTCTCACTTAGGCACGCCTCACAGTAATAGATTGCAATCGTTCAGATTTATGTACATATATATATGTACGTTTGTATATTTATGTGCTATATACAGAGAAGTATGCATATTTTAGGGCATGGGAATTCCACACCCAACTACCGAGCGCACACGATCTTCAAGTGCGCGTCAATCTTAATGAGCAAATAATGTACTAGTATTTAAGCACACAAAAACACAAAAACCCACACATGATTCACGAATGGGATCTAATTAACACCGTACAACGAATAGCCGCAAGTCACTGCACGATCCCTAAGCTAATGCCTCAAAATAATCTGTAATCAATAGACCTTACAACGATTGGGTTTTCAATACAGTTAGTCCGGCATTCTTTGAGATATTTAAGTACGATGTTGACGAAGTCTGACCTTTGTCCCAATTGCCTTATCTAACATAATGCATACATTTTTAACAATCATAATCATATATGGGTGTTTTCCTAAAAAATTACCGTACCAGGGTTTTTCTAATCTTATGTCATCTTACTTATACGACTTTAACTTATGATCAAAGATAAAAGCGTAAGTTCTAAAACAAGTTACTGTTTAACACAAGCTTACTTATACATACGTACAACACAAACTTGTATTTATATTTTCTATATTTGTTGTGTGTAGTCTCTTGTTATCAAGTCGTTCCATTTTGATGAACTGGAACCTACACACACATATATTGTTAAAATCTGCTACTGTAGTAGTAATTAAATTTCGAGATTAGCATGAGTTGCATACTAAAGCAGGTTTCGCGCATAACAAATATATACCAAAACATTTTTATAGATTATGTTCAGTTCAGTGATCTATACTTTTAATTTACGACATACCATACTCTACAATATTTTGAAGAATCTAGAGATAAATAAAAAGATTAAACAAAACATCGTTTGCTCTTGATTCTTTAAGAACAGATTAATATTTGAAAAAAAAAGAATCTTTAAAACGAGTTTACAGTGATAAACAAGAGTCGAAATTAGCAGAAAGTCGAAGATTGATAAGCTGACATAATTCTCTCATGTTTACCCAAGTACTTTTCTTCATGTCTGATCTTTTGATGTCAAGGCAATCTCCTTTACCAATATGTGATTTTCATTTATTAAAAAGAAATGGCAATTTTAAAGTCAACAATAATGAGAAATATTATCAGTTCCCTTTGTCTGCTTATTTACTTGAGCCACATCCAGCACATCAAGTCAAATAATATTTGTGTATTGCATCTGAAGTGAATCACATGCACATACATGATTACATACATATATTATATATATGTATATACATATGTGCATACATTTTTAAAGTCGAAATTATTGACTTGTTGCTTTATTGCTTCTGCTGTTTTTTTTTTTTTTTTTTTTTTTTTTTTTGTAGGCTGAACGTGCTCAAATAAGGTCTACAGATATTTTAAGCTCTACCTAAACTTTGGCGAGTCACACAAATTTTGGATTCCTGGAAAGTGTTATTTTGATTTGAAAAAATTACCATAAAAATATTTTTTACAGCGAAAAGTAATTTGCTACAGTAATTGCATCGTCAATAAGTTGAAATCGATCAACTGATTTATCATCTCACATATTTCCAGTTTCAAAAGTTTCAAATTTGAGAATGCAAACTAATACCGCATGTTGTACACTTGTGATAAAGTGTATCTGATATAATAATCTGAAGTATAAATATATTTTAACACTTACCTCCACCGCTTCCGCTTGATAGCATTGCCATGGGCTTTTGAGATTGTAAGTGTGTTTTGTTAAAATTGTTATTGTTATTGTTGTTGATGCTGTTGTTGCTGAGTTGACGATTGAGTTGATGCTGTTGTTGCTGCTGCTGCTGCTGCTGTGAGTATACATGATACGGTGCTGTCGGTTGGGATATTTCGGGCATTTGGAAATTCCCATTCTCAGAGAACCTCGGCAAATTGGAGTCAGATCGTCTTGCTTGCGACGTTGCTTGCTGATAGGTTTTCCCAGACATAAGTACATTCAACAAAGCATTCGACGCCTGCTCCTGTCGACATGTATTGGTTCGTGTTCCAAGCATTTGCGGTAACTGATTGCGTGCCTGTTGCCCTTGTTGCTGTTGCATCGTTTGCTGTTGCTTGCCTGTTGCCACGCCCATGTTGAGCAATTTTGATGTTTGCTCTTCCATTTTTCGTTTGATCACCGCATTGCGCATAATATTGTTTGCATGTGCTCGCAAATCCTCCTGCGTCAACTGTGTAGGTTGCGATTGTTGCTGCTGCTGCTGATTCTGCTGCTGTTGTTGCTGGCGTGCAGCAAATGTTTGCTGCACAATGGCCAAATTGTGTAAGTTCTGCAATTGGCTGGCAATCACTGTACTAGATAGCATCTCCAGCTGCTGCTGATGCTGCTGTTGTTGCTGCTGCGTATTGGTGAACTGCAGCACAGCGGTTATGGCCTCGCGATCCATATTGGTTAGACGTGGATTGGCCAGCTGCACAAGAAGTCCATGCTTTGAGATTTCACCTAAAGAGACATTGAAAAAAATATTTCATTAGATTTCAGAATAGCACAATGAGCCCTTGCAGCACTTACCCTTGGTCAGGCGAACAAGCAACAGTTGCGTATCGGCGCGTCCAAGTATGGCCTTAAGCTGCAGGCTGGCCAGGAAAGCAGTCTGCTGTTGCTGTTGCTGTATGAGCATATGTTGCTTCTGTTGCTGCTGCTGATATTGTTGCTGTTGCATGATAAAATTCGAGATGGCATCGTTGCCAACTTGCGGTGGCGTTGGTAACGGTGTCTGCAGACCTTGTTGTTGTTGTTGTTGCACCTTGGCTCCGTTCAATGCGCCAATCAACTTTTGGAAATTGTCAGTTTGTTTGTTGGTATTCATATTGTTGTTCGTGTTGTTTGGAACCGGGCTTAAAGCTTCATTGGCAACATTACCTAGCGAGTTACGTCGCCATTTGGCTTCCAATTGATCCACTGATGGCATCTGATTGACGTAATTGAGGCTCTTAGGCTGCTCCAGGTTCTGATTGTTGTTGTTGTTGTTGTTGTTACTGTTGGAGCTTGCCTGTTTAAAGAATTCATTGAGAGAAGAAGATGAGTTGTTCTTCTCAATACCCTCGCGAGCGAAGAAGGACATGAATTTTGAGTTATTCTTATTAGGTAAATTATGGTGTTGCTGTTGTTGTTGCTGCTGCTGATGAGGCCCCTCAAAGCGTCCATAATGATTATTATCATGGTTCTTTGAATTGTGTATGAATCTATCAAACGGTAGAGCATAACTTCGTTTCTCATCCATCGATTGATGGATATTTTGCTGTTGTTGCTGATGCTTCTGGTGTTCATTATAATGCATCTTGTTCATATTCTCCGTTATGCTGTTGTTGTTGTTGCTGTCGTTCTTTGAAATAAACTTGCTAGTGTTGTTGCTACTGGTATTGCGTGACATCGCATCAGGATGTTGCCATTTATATTTGTTCTTTTCAATCTATAATAAGTTTTGGAATCTATATAAATTGCTGATTTGGATTTACAAGTTGTCTCACTCACCTTATGTTTCGGCACAGTGGGCTCCTTGTCTAAGGGATTCGGGCTGTATTTTCCCTCTTTCAACATCTTTTCCTCCTCCTCATCAAAACCACACAGTTCAATGGTGTCAAGTCTCGAGGTCGGACCACAACTAAACCACTCTGGTTCTTCGTTTTGATTACGATAACGACGATAGTGTCGTTCCTCCGATTCACGAGATTTGGGTTTGGATACCACCAGAAAACCGGACATAACACGTTTCACATAATTCTCATTAGCTCTATTTAGATCGTCGACAGATTCATTGGACTTCAAACTATCGTTTTCGGAACGAGTACTATTATTAGACAATCCAATTACAGGAGTATTTGGACGACCATTCCCATTTAAATGAGTAGTACTTATCTCGCCGTTATCGAAGAACTTAAGCACAGTCATATTGCTGTTATTGTTATTTTGGCCGTTTTGATGATGCTTCATTTCATCCAGGTGAGATTTTGACATAGGTCCATTGCTGTACGACTGAACGGGTTTATAATCATTGTTGAACGACCATTTCGATTGCGATAATCGGCCGCTGCCAATGCGTCGTTGATTAACAATGGCAGGATCCTGTGGGAATTTAAAATTAAATGAAATTTATCAAAAAGTAATTAAATTAAAGTACACAAAGAAAACAAAACATGAACGAAGTACATAGATCGAATAAATTAAATTTATCAGATCATAGAATAAATATTTAGTTTTCTAAATGTATGCGAACATATAAGGAAAAGATTCAAACCGATAATTTCAGTTACACACTTTGAGTAACGGTTATGCGGCTTTCACCGTTAATCGAACCGTTTGCCCATCGCTAGCAGCAGGCGACAATATAAAACTCACGCACACAAAACTCACGAAAAAACACACAAACACAATCAAACATGTTTACAGCAACAGCTGCGAGAGAGCGCAAATATAATAAGCTGATAAACCATCGCCAAGTACAATTGCGAATATGCGAGCCAAAGCGAATGAGGGCAAAAACAGAAGGGAGAGTGAGTAAATTGAAAATTAGTCAAAAAGAAGCAATCAACAACTAAAACCGCAGGAGAGCAGCAACAGTTGCCGCGAGGAGCCGAGCAAATCGCGGAACAACTAAGCAAGCTAAACATCACTTGACATTGTGCTGTCCCAGCGACTTCGTGAGCTGAGCGGGGTGGGGGAAATCTAACTGTAAACAGCAGCCATCATTAAACGCGTGTAAGCGACGTACATACATACATACATGTAGAGAAAGAGAGAACGCGAATACAGGGTAAATGCACTGATAGCAGCAGTTTGAGCTCAGTGACAAGATGCAGTTTGTGGCCACAGGTAAGAACAGCGCAACACCGCCGCAAGGTTATAATCTGCTCTATTAATCGATCTAATCTCATATTTTATATTACTTGTGCTAGAACACCAACATCGCCGGCTGAATCCATTAACTGGACAGTGGGTACTCGTCAGTCCGCATCGCATGCAACGTCCCTGGTCAGGACAACAGGAGAAGCCGCAACTTAATGAACAGCCTGAGTTCGACCCGAGTAATCCTTTGTGTCCAGGTGTCAAGCGACCCAATGGCCTTGTAACCGAGCGCTACGAAAGTACCTATGTCTTTGATAACGATTTTCCTGCACTGCTTGAGCAGGTACCATCACCACCTGCCAGTGATGATCCACTTTTCCAGGCCGCAGCCGCACGTGGCAATTGTCGCGTTATGTGTTTTCATCCCAAATCCAATTTGACCTTGCCAACGATGAGCCCAAAGGAAATCGGAGCTGTTATCAATGAGTAAGTTCGCAGTCTGTTATCATCGATTACATTGCGTGATTGCAACTGAGTAGTTTCCCCTCTCAACTATTCGCTTTTTAGGTGGATCAAACAATTTAATGAGCTAAGCACAAAGTACGCCTGGGTACAGATCTTTGAGAACAAAGGCGCCAGCATGGGTTGCTCGAATCCGCATCCACATTGCCAAATCTGGTCGTGTTCTTTTCTGCCCACCGAACCGCAGCTAAAACAGGAACGTCTACGTGCCTACTATGCGACACACGAGCGACCGCTGCTCAGTGATTATGTGGAGCGGGAGCTGCAACGCAGGGAGCGTATTGTTATCGAGAATCCCGACTGGTTAGTTGTGGTGCCCTACTGGGCTATATGGCCCTTCGAGACGATGCTTATATCACGCAACAACAACAAACGCATTAACGACATGACCGAGGGACAGCGTCACAATCTTGCGTTGACCATAAAAGAACTAACCATCAAATATGATAATCTCTTCCAATGTTCGTGTCCTTATTCGATGGGCTGGCACGGTGCACCCACGGGGCCAGAGCATGCACATGCCTCCATCGCCCATTGGACCCTGCACGCTCTTTACTATCCCCCCTTGCTGCGCTCCGCTACGGTGCGCAAGTTTATGGTCGGATTCGAGCTGCTCGCGATGGCGCAACGTGATTTGACACCGGAACAGGCGGCGCAAAGACTGCGGGATGTTAGCGGAAGGCGACACTATCTTGATAAGTAACAAGTGGATCCTGTGACATCATGAATCATGAATTTAAAAAAAAAAACCTATAACTTGTAGCCAAAATCCCATATAACAATCTAAAAGAGTTTATCGGTTCAGTCAGGAATAGACAATATGATCAGCCTACAACGCATAATGCTTATCAACAGGTAACAAGATTAGTGCATAAGATTAGCTTATCAACATCAATATGATATGTACGACAATATATATATATATTATATATGAATGTTTAGTGAGCGTGAATATTACATACCTGGAATTCCTGTTGTGGTTGTGGGGGTTGGCTTTGTATAATGGATTCATCGGTAATCTGCTGTAACTGTTGCTTCGATTTATTCTTATTGTAGAACGCAGGCATGCACTCGTTTCCACTACTGCTATTGCTGGAGATGTGCATATTGGAGCGCTGTTTAAAGCTGTTGTGCACGGAGGAACGAGCAGATGCATCTGCCGAACGCCAGAGATTCATGCGACGCAGTCGTGCCTCCAGCTCGATGTCATCGCATGTGGCTATGCGGGGCATGCTAAAGCTTAGCGATTCCTTTGACCGGTGCAGCATCGATTGTATCATGCCGTTACGTATATCCAACAGATGCTGACGCGTATAACATTGTAAGGGCGTGGCTATCTTTGAGCTAGATACGAGTAGAGGCATCGCTGATTGCGTGTTACGTAACTTGGGAAGACGTAAGCCTCCCGTTGTAGTTGTTGACGAAATACTGCGCTTTGGCATCTGTTGTCCACTTGCCGGTAGTGTGGGCTTCTTGATGACTGGCGGTGGACTCAGGTGTAGCAGATCACAGCTGCCTGCGGTACAGGATAATAAACTACTCGGCTGAGTGTAGGGTGTGGAGGCACGTGCAGACAGCACTTGCAACGTCATCAAACTCTGAGCGTCGAGATCTTCATGAGCTGTTGCTGGCAAGGGTATGGCTTCCCTGGAGATTATCATATTCGCCGTTTGGCTCTGTTTCGCGAGAAGATTTCCCACCTTAATATTTCTTTCTAATTTCCTTATAACGGCGGGCTTATTGCATATCGGATGCAGGACCAATGCCTGGCAATTGGTGTCGCTGGTAGTCATAATTGATGTGGATGTGATGGACTTTTCTGTACGCTGTTGATTGATTTTAGAACATTCGATAGGGGGTGACATCCGGATAGCATCGGCATTCAGTTCATCCAAAACAAATACGGAATGCTTATCAATATTTGAAATAAATGTAATTAAAATACGAAAAACGAATATAATTATGACGAAAATGCAATAATTTATAATACAATTACTATGTTGTTAGCCAAAGGTCCAACACAAGAATTTCAATGTCATAGCCAAAACAAAATTTGTTATATCAAAACAAATTGTACTGTTTTCGTCCGATACATGTGTATGCATGCGCTGCTGCTCTCCTAGCACTCCCTAATTTCTATGTGAGATAAAATCAACTGAATAATATAACTCATATGTATAAAAAAAATATAAGAAATTGAAAATTTTGAAAACTTTTGCAAAAGCATAAAATCTATGTTGTTGTTGTAGGTAATATAGTAGGAATAATATTAGCATTTAATAATGTGAAAGTAACAACACAACGAAAAACTATTTTCAGAGTGAACTAAGTAAACTTTTCAGTTCTCACTTCGGTATTGCAAGTACAAGCTCCATATACTTTTTGACTTGTGGATAAATCAAAATTAAATTAGGAAGACATTTTGCGCAATTAAAGTTCCGCGAAAATTTTAATTTTTCCACAATTCAATATGGTTATACCTCTATTATATATATTTGCCGTAGAATTTGTTTAATGGCGGCTATTGTACGAATAACTGTTAATTGCTGGAGCTGCTTCTTTTCGCTCTTTCGACTTACATCAACTTTCGATCGCTGTTGTTGTTGTTCCTGCTGCTGCCCCCGTTTGTTGGTCTCCATTTTCGTAATGGCCTCCTCCAGTGCGTCTTTGAGTTTAATTGCGGTCATATTGACATAACGAGGACTAAATTTATTCCCTGCTGGCGTTGGTAATGGTGGAGGAGGCGGCGGTGCACATGGATCTTCCCATTTTTCTGAATTTGCTTCGTCATCCGTTTCGGATGGTGTTGCCGCTGCCGATGTCGCCGCTGACATCGTCGTCGGAACCACTGGAGCTTGAACAGGTGTCGGGGGTGGCGGTGGTGGTGGCATTGCGAACTTTGACTTTTCAACAGGTGTTCGAACTTCCTGAATATCGGGCCCATCTCCATGGCTAAATGCTTCATCATCGTCCATTCCAAGAGAATGTTTTCGCTTGTTTTTTCGTTGTTCCATTGGTTCTAAGGCGCCAGCGCCATTTTCTTCTTTGATCACTTGAGCTTCTTCAACAACTTGCTTTGAGCTAGTCGACATTTTCTGTGTATTTGTAAATTAACATACATAGTTATATAGTTTTTTCTTCACTTATTCCTATACTTACAATAATATTAATAATATTGTGTAATAGTTTAAATAATAAAACACCTAAAAAAAATATATGGATTCAATGCGAAGATTGTCTCTATGAATTGCAAAATGAAATCACGTTTATGGCGAGCTCGTAAATGCCGTTATTTAGACTTTTCAATCGTGCGCCAGCCAATTGTATGCAGACATACATTAGGTCTGTGTGTGTTAAGTACTTATCGAAATATCGATAACCTTGAAATCGTGAGTAAAAATTGGTGTGCATCTCCAAGTAAAGGTACAATAAAGCAATACAAGTTATACATTTTAACAAACTTTTTTGGGAGATACTGCGGTTAATGTGGCCCTAAAATATGACGACTGCTCCTTTAAGAACTCGACGAAAAAGAACGAAAATAAGATTACAAATTTTTGATTTATTTACATGTCCATACATTTTGCAGTCCGAATTGACCAGTGTGACCAGATAACTCATATTTTGACCCTGCATAGTTGCATGACTATGGGATCTCTGTTAATCAGCTGTGTTTGTTGGCAGTTATCGTTTAAAAAATATGATAAAGATTGTTTTGGCTGAATTATTTTTTAAAAACCGAACATCATTTTGTTTGCGTTTGTCATGAATTTTAATATACTGCATAACCTAAGTAAACAATTGCATGAATTTCAAAAGAGTGCGAGGGAAGGAGAGAAGTTGTTATTGCAATAATTCAATATCTAGCACATTATATCTATTTGTATCACCTAAAGTGTCGTGCTATCGTACATTGGTTTCATCTCTTGTGCAAATTATACACACCTGCGTCATTGCTCTATTTCAAAAACAGTCTAATTGAGTCATGGACTGCGTTTTACTTTGGGTACGGTGCAATCCCTTTACAGTTATCTTTATAATTACTTACAAGAATTTTTGGTTGTAATTTTTAATGAAAAATTCAATAAAATGTATATTACTTGATTGCCGCCAATTAGCGTTGTCATTGCATATCCTTATTAACATTATTTGGGAAATACGTGTTTGAAAGGGTAATGAAGTGTTCAATAGGTGGTAATAAGTGTTCATCAATTTTATCGCCTATAGGTGATTGCTACTGTAGATACCCAAAGCTGTTGAAGGGATATATTCAAAAACATCGATAGTTGTGAAATATCGATAGGCGTTGAGCAATATGTAAACAAAACTTCAACTGTGTTTGTGTGTATGAGATTTTCCGACGTTATCAGCACTTTTATCACTAAACTTGGAAAATTTGTGGGTTAGCAGCATTTTGTTAAAAAAGTACGGCCATTTAGTGAGTCGTGCTATTCGTGTTTAGTCATAACATACAATTATTATGTCGCAGCAGCAGCAACAGCAGGAACAGCCGGTGGACGATATCGAACGCGATATGGGTGGAGAATGTGTACACGAGCGGTTGCCACCCATTGATTATGAACTGGATAGGTTTCCCTATTGCATTGTCTGGACTCCGATACCTGTGCTCACTTGGTTATTTCCATTTATCGGTCACATGGGCATCTGTATGAGCAATGGAGTCATCAGAGACTTTGCTGGACCATATTTGGTAACCGAAGATAAAATGGCATTCGGTCGTCCAACACGATACTTGCGACTCCATCCGAAATATGTCGAAGGCGGTCCATATGCCTGGGACGAGGGGGTGACAAAAGCATCCGTTCTTTATGGCACACGAATGCATAATTTATTTTGCGACAATTGTCACTCGCATGTGGCAACGGCTCTGTGCAATATGCACTACAAAGACAGCAGTAACTGGAACATGATCATCCTTTGCTTTTGGGTGTTCGTCTGTGGACGATATGTGGGAATTTGCGGTTTCATCAAGACATGGCTGCCATTCCTTTTACTAGTCACGATCGTTACCCTACTTGCGGTCTACTTCTAATGCTCTTTATTAATTCCGATTATCAAAAACAAAAATGTATGCATGATCAATGATTGTATTTGTATGTAGAGATAAGTGTGTGTAGTTTGTTTAATAGTAAAAAGCTAAGTACTATGACTCATTTTATTATTATTGTTTGGCGTCAGTCGTTGAGTGCTTGAGTAACCTCTTCGGCTACCTCGAGCAGTTTGCGCCATTGTTTACCATTAAGCGAGATTCCCTTTTTACCCGGCAAGACTTTGCCATCTTTCTCGTAGAATTCACGTATGTCAACCGATCTCTTGCCGCGAAATTCGTTTATGCGCACCTGGCGCATACCCTCTAGCGTCCATGTTGTGGCGCCATCACCATTTCCACCGGCAGCATTATTATCTTGATTTGATTTGCCGGCCTCTTTCGCTTTTTTGCTTGGCGGCGGCTGATTGCGCTGAAAATGTTTTATTTTATTTTTACGCACATGTTAATGTCAATGTTATTGATTTAGATTTTGGTGTAACCTACATCATCAGGTCCGCTATCGCTGTCTGAGGAGCTTTGCTTTTTCTTACTTATTTTCGGCATTTTAACTCGCAAATGAACCTTATTGCAAAAATATTTGGCGCAAATAAAATACTTATTTTTGACATTCAGAATGGACACTTGCATTGCCATTCACATGTTAACGTTACAAGAATTGGATGCCGATACATACTGCCATTCCACTTAGAGCTGGAAAAACATCGATGTTTACCTACATCGATGTATCGATACATCGCCGATGTTTCTTCCAGCTCTACATTCCACATACCATCATCGCTATCTGTCGGCGGCGTCGGTTTGGAATCGCGCACTTTTTTTTCATCTCGAGCATAAGCATAAATGCTAAATGCAGTTCGAATAATTTAAGTGAACAGGATATATGAAATTGTGTTTTTAAGTAAGTGTTTGTTATCGTTGTCCCAACACAATACACTTGGCAAAGTAATTCGTTTAAACACACATTTGCACATACGAACATGCATACATACAAAAAAAAAGGTACAACCATGCGCGAATAATTTGTTCGATTTTTTTTTGAATTGCTACAGTAACTTATTAATAAAATGGGCAAAAAAACCGATCACGAGAGCAACAATGCATCCTCTGATGCTGAGGAAGAGGAGGAGTATGCAGTTGAGAAAATTTTGGATAGACGTGTACGAAAGGGCAAGGTTTGTATTGTTCAATATGTGGTTGGGGCAGGAAAAACCGGTGATGCTATGTTAAATTCAACAATATTATTTTCGTTTAGGTTGAATACTATCTAAAGTGGAAAGGCTATGCCGAGACAGAAAATACTTGGGAGCCGGAGAGTAATCTCGATTGTCAGGATCTTATTCAACAATATGAACAGGCACGCAAGGATGAGGTAGCTTAATATGTTTTGAACAAAGGGTTTTATAAATATATCGATGATATTTTTTCTTTTCTTAAAATAGGCTAATGCTGCAGCATCGCCCTCAACATCGACAACATCGAAGAAAGATCGTCCCGCCAGCAGTGCCAAACCCAAGGAGTCGGGTCGCACAAGCACCACAGTCAGCAACAGTAGCAACAAGCGAAAATCCGAGGAACCAACTGCTCCAACTAACAATAAATCAAAGCGTACAGATACAGAAGATAGTAACAGCGATTTAGTACCCGCTGGTGGAACTGGTTTCGACCGTGGTCTAGAAGCCGAGAAGATACTGGGCGCATCCGATAACAACGGTCGCCTAACATTCCTCATTCAGTTCAAAGGCGTAGATCAGGCCGAAATGGTCCCATCGACAGTGGCTAATGTGAAAATTCCTCAAATGGTAATCCGATTCTATGAGGAACGACTATCCTGGTACTCGGACAACGAAGATTAAATTATGATACAAATTTATCTCTTTTTTTGTGAGCATATAACATCTTCTCATATATTTAATCATTCGATTCCAATAAATAATAAATGTCTAAACTTATAACGAGAAATCTGAGTGCACTTAGTTATTTAGCAGCTTATTTGCCACACTGCACTCGGAGTTCTCTAGCACATTGCCACAGCAGGACCAATGCCTACGACCGGGATGACCGGCATGTCCATGGCCACAGCCATTGTACCCGGGCATGCGTCCATCACAGAAGCACTTGACCGTCTTGTTGCCCTTGCTGGAGCAAAAGGCACAACAGTGATAGATGCCGCTATGTGGACGCACTTGACGGGAATGGAACGTATATGGGCTGCCCTTGATTTGCTTCTCATTAATGCTGATCGTCAATATCAGTGTACCCTGCGTGTCGGGTGTGAAAGAGATGCTGTAAGTGCCATCGCGATGATCGGACACATCAATGGGCAGAAACTTGGCACTCGCATCTTTGTACTTGATCATACAGTTGATCTCCAGACCTCCATGGCACAGCGCAACACCATCTTTATCTCGTGAGTACAACATGAGATCAACCTTACGATGCAGACGTAGCTGCGAAAAGCCGTCCCATTGCAGCGTGCACAGTGAAGGTTCCACCGTTTGCATGGTAATAATACCATACAAGGGTATATCGTGTTGGTCCTTCGTACTGGGAGCACGGATTTTCGACAGAAAGTGCAGCGATTCCGAAATCTATAAAACAAAATAAAAGATTAAATTGATTGGAAGGAAAGTACTCCGAAATCTGTTATGGGTAGCTCACCTTAGGATCAACCGGGGCCTTAAATTGTTGACAATACTCGAAGCGCTTGAGGAGAATACGTGCAAAACTTAATATCTCCACATCGGCACCGATATCGCAGAGCTCCTGGCTGAAACGTATGGTATCCACGGCCTGTTGCGTGCGTTTTTCTAGGGTATAATGGCGTTAATCCCTTCGTGAATTTAAGTTAACTCTTGTTTCGCCTACCTAGTTCCAGCTGCTGCTTAATAATCAGTTCCACTTTGGACTCCCGTGCGCGACTGATCTGCTGCAGTAGCGTATTGCGATGTGCCTGCAGTGCCTCAAAGTAACGATTCATGTAGCTCTCCACCTGGGCCTGTATATCATCGCACCTGGCATTGATGCCGCGTGCAATCTCGTGGAGACGCTCGATCGAGTGCTCTGCATATTGACAAAGTGGACGCGTGTGATCTGTTGCCTCACGAAGCTGCTTGGCCACTTGTAGTTGGACAATGGCTTTGGCTATGGTCTCATGGCGATGATTGCGATGCTGCAGCACCAGGCAATCCGGACATGCGAGCTGCAAGTGCAAACTGGGATAAAAAACAAACAAAACTGGAGTAGGATGAGTGAAATCAAAAGATCACCTGCTGGCAGGGAACACAAAACGCCTTCAGCTCGAAGCCATGCAGGCTACACTTGAGTAGCAACTGGCGACTGTCGCCCAATCCCAGCTGCTGTTGTTGCTTCTGCTTGCGGGCACGTCTCAGCTCCAAAATATTACGCATACGATGGTTACTCGTGCTGCGTTGTCGCTCGTGCGCCTCCTTGCACAGCGTGCAGAGATTCAGTGTACAGGTGATGCAGTGGTACGTAGCCTACATGATAAGAGGAAACAGGATTCAGTCCAGAAACACATTCTATCAGCAGACCTACGCTTATCTCATCGCTGCAGAGCGAACACCAGACGCGTGAGATGACATCGTCGCCGGCTTGCAGACGCAGTGCCTCAATGCGTCGCACCAGCATATAGTTCTGTGGCAACTGTCGCACGCCGCCCAGTGCCGGCAGCTCTGTGATGAACTGACAGATGTGACAGCGCAAACAGCGCATGGCCTCCGGATCACTGCTGCGGCTAGAGGAGCACGCTGATGTTGAGCGCTTGCCATCAATTTTGCTCTACACATGGAAAGGCAAAGAAATCATTAGTGTGGCAATTGAAGAGCTCGCCCTGAACTTACACGCAGCACCATGCGATCTAAGGACTTCTTGCTGCGAAGACTGAAGCTGGCGCCACGTTGCCGTGCAGGAGCTACCGTAGCCAGCTCTGCAGTGCCGGCGATGTCCGGTGTGGAGGAGCGTAGACTGTAGTTGGAACGATCCTCCCACATGACCTCATCACGTGTATTCTCATTGACCAGACACTGCAGACAGAACGAGTGCAGGCAGTGCAGCGTGCGTGGATCTGTGTAGACATCCATACAGATGGAGCACTTGAGATCCTCCGGGAAGGTGATGCTTACAAAACTCGATGCGGGACGCAGCGAGAAACTATTCGATGGCGAGACCATGGGTGTGCCCACGGGCGAAGGCGTGCAACTCCTTGAGACCTGGTATGACGTATCGTAGATGTCTACATTTGCTCCTGGCCCAGTAGGCAAGAGCAGCGAACTAACCTCCAGCTGGATGCCACTATCTGGCGTTGGCGGTGAGATGCGCAGCTCAGGCGACGCCTTCAAATCGAGCACCCGCTTAGGCTTAGGCGGAACAGCGGAACGCGCAGCACCCAGTGGGGCATCTAGGGACGGACCAGGCGGAGGTGGTGGTGGTGGTGGTGCTACCGTAATGTCACTGGCACTGCTGCTGCTCTGCACAGAGACCGATGAGGCACCACTTAGTATGTTATCTAGCAGGGATTCCGGCGAGGTAGAGCTGCCTCCGGTGATGCTGCTGCTGCTCGGATCACTATTGCTGTCTGTGGAGCTGGTAAAAATGATTCCCGACTGCTGCTGCTGCTGCTGTCTCTGCTGTTGCTGCTGATCTGTACCCAGACCAAGCGTGCGTGATCTTCTGATCGCCGAAGGCTCGTAGGCTGGCAGACGTGGTACGGTTTGATGGCCCGATGACATTTCTCGCTGTGGCGCAATGCTGAAGCTGATCAACTGTGGTGCCGACTTGCGACGCAGTGCATCCGCATTGGACAACTCCATCTGTGCCGGCTGCAATCGAATTTTACTTGTGCTCAGTTTTAGCTGCATTTTACCCGCAACCGGAGTAGCAGCTGTAGCTGGAATGGGAGCTGGCGCTGGTGGCATCCAGTTGCGTTCGCTTTGCAGGAGCTGCAGTTGCTCATAGTCGATTTCGTTGCCTTTCGAGCTTCGCCTGAACGTCAGTTTCGTTTGTCGCGTAGGAGATTTGCTATCGTTTCTGTTGTTGTTGATGTTGCTTTTCCTACTCATTATGCAATCTAATTGATTCTGTTTTGACTTCACTGCATGCGTTGCAGCAGTGCATTCCACACTTGACAGCTGCGCGTTCTGTTTCCAACTGCTGGGCAAAGCTGGACCGGCAAGGCGTCGTATGCTTAATCCAATTACGCGAAATACGAAATAGGAATGGAAATGAAAAAGTGCTACAACTGTCGGCAGTTGGTGACATTGGTGCACAACGCGTACTGTAAACCGATGGCCATTTAGTTTTCCATATGGCTAATATTCATCAGGAATCTGACAGGTATTTACAATTTGATGGACTTGCAGGTGGTTTCTCGGCAAAATCAGGCGCCATTTTGCATTTTCATTCTTACTCGCCTTCATTTACACTTAGTCCTCGTCACTTCTCTCCACGGCGATGCGAAAAAAAGACGCCACGTTTTGCATGCTCTCTCATTCACAATAACTACGCATATTCACCTTCATTTACACTTAGTCCTCGCAACTTTACGTTCTCTCTTCATGCAGTCGATCAATTCACAAGGCGAAGCGAAAACAAAAGACGCCATGTTTTGCATGCACTCTCATTCACAGTAACTACGCATATTCAGTTGAGTAAAATTCTCTCTTCATTTCATACGCAATTTCACACACACACACTCTCTCTCTCTCTCTCTGTAACTGAACGTCAATATTTCCTTGCTGTCGATCAACATGTTGAACAATTGTCAAAGCTCTTATGCAAATTTCAACTTCCTCGCGCTTTCGTGTATTTACATGTATTTATATGTATGTGTCTCTCACGTGTGCGCTCTCCCGCTCGGTCGTACGTTGAGCGAATGAGCTTTTTACTTGGTGGCTGGGCCGGCCCCCTCAAACCCAACGCACGCGCTCAGCGCTCGCCTCAGTACGATTTTGTGTTGGGTGGCGTGCGTACACGTTCGGTTGTTCCGTTGTTTGTCTCACACACTATCAATACGGACTCAAACTCAACGTGAATCGACTTGTCGGCTGTGTGGGTGATGCGTCTCGTGTCTTGCGACTTGTGACGTTTTCAGCGTATTCGAGAATCGGCGCAGCCAGCGGCAAAATACAGAACGTACCGAAGTAGCAGGGCCAAAAACAATGTGAACGACTTTCTATTTTCTTATTGTTGTTGTTGCTCGGTTCTTTATTCGAATTTGTTTTTGTTTTTATTTTCGCTTTCGATTCAGTAGTGTTCGCTGCTTTCGAGTTTGTGTTTTTGGCTGCAGTTTTGAATGCGGTAACAGTTTGTTCTGTTTGAATTGTGCCAGAGATTACACACAGACATACAATTACAGTTAGAAAGCAGCAAAAATTATACCGAAAACATTCCACTGCACTTCGTGTTGAACTTTTGTGATTTTGCTTTGTGTTGTATTTTCGTAATTTGCGCGAAGTTTTGTGTTGTTGCTCGTGACGGTGCGTGTGAATTTTCGTCGTCTTTTTGTTGTGACTCGCTTTCGTTTACCGGTTGTGAAGAAAAGAACAACATCAACATGGAATCGGTAAGCATGACTAATTAGCCGGTATAAATTTACATACATACGTGTATGTATGTATGTGTGTGTGTGTGTTTGTGTAGTGCAGGCAGACCTGTCTCCCGAAAATTATGCAAAATATTCGAACTTACGTATCATCAGTCTCAAAGTTCAGTCGTGATAATCATTGCGCAAAAGGTTAAAGTCCTCGCTTGACGGGCCGCAACCAAATGTAGGCCTGGGGGTAGAAATGTGGCTCATTGGGCTTTATCAAGAATTTCGGTGTGCACGATAAGTAGTACTTAAAATAATCATTGCATCGGATTAGTGGAGTTCTCTGACACTTTGTTACACTTGAGACTTGTTTACCCTGTAGGCGAGTAAAAGGGGTATACGCATGCACTAATGGTACATATCTGAATCAATATATATATACATAAATGTATTTTCTTTATATATACATATATATATCCTAATCAGCATTATGTGTGCATCTGCTTGTAAAAAGATAAAGAAGCACATGGGAACTCCGCAAATATACGACCTAGAGACACGAGATTTGACCTTTAAGTTTTTTTATAGCCAAGCAAATCAAGTTTGTTTTAAATATCGCAGATCATGCGTATATATTTACATATATAAATGCAATATCTGCATTAGTATGTATATTTGTGAGCTTTTTGTAGGGTATCTTGCGGCCGCTTGAGCTCAATGCAGACGTTTACTTTGTATTTATTTATAGACTAAACAACATTGATTTTAAATACTTTGCTATTGAATCAGAGCTTGCAAATTGCTGCAAATATATTTCTAAAGTAAATGACTTATATTGTATGTAACTGTGATATCAAAGTCCACAGCCAAATGGTTTTCAAGACTGTCAGTGGTCTGGAATTTGATTTATGCCAGTCTGCAAGATAAACGAGTGTTATCTCATCCTCTTTCACGCAGCGACAAAATAAACTTAGGCTAATTATAATGGCACATGATATTTAATAAATGCTTTATTACAGGAGGAGAGCTACAGATTCGGCAAGACTGACTATATTGTCTTTTTGTGCATGATCGTGCTATCTACCGGAACAGGCATTTATTTCGGTTGTCTCAAGTGAGTATTACTTACTTTAAATACATTCAAATACTTAAGAACTTTTCACAGAAAGACTAAAAAATCGATCGAGGAAGTGGAACCCACCCTGCCGATAAGCAACAGCAGCAGCAGTACAGCAACTCGAAAACATGATTTCGGTTCGGAAAAGATGAGCGAATATCTGTTGGGATCACGGCAACTGAAAGTATTTCCAGTTGCCATGAGTCTGATAGCCAGGTGATAATACAAATATGAATACAAATGCAAATCCTAGAGACATGTGTAACGCCCACACAATCTGAAACTTATCTCATTGCGTTTATCTACAGTTATGTATCTGGTGTTACAATACTGGGTACCACATCCGAGATATATAATTATGGCACACAATACTGGTTTATTGCCATTGCGATTCTATTGCAGGGTATCGCCGTCTCGTACATATATATACCAGTGTTTGCGACACTCCAAGTTGGTTCTTCGTACGAGGTAAGCCAAGAATATAAAGATTATGACCCCCCTCAACAAATATTATAGGGTATGTGCTTATTAACATACATTTAAGCACATGTACTTACATATACTAGTACATTAATGTGTTCTTTAAAGGAATCACAATACAATAGTGATAAGAAGTAACCCGACTCGACTCTTGTATGCTTTGCAATTAACTATACTATGCACTTGATTTAGATGAATGGGGTATATAAGCCGGGAGCTATAAACAATTTATTGATTCGTCTTTTACAATCGCCTGTCAATTATTGGCTATAGAAGTAATTACTTATGATTAAGAAAGTAAACTTATTTGGGTATTTTTCAAGTGCTATTTTTTATTGAGCTCAATACACGGTATTTCATCTTTTATCAATTAAATTGAATTCATCTTGGGTTCGTCATCATCGATGGAAACGTTTCTTGGCGAATTTGAAACCCAAGTGCAAATAATAGCAAACATTTTAATTAAGCAAAGACTTCGCAGCAAGACTCATACCAATGTTGGACTTTGCTCGACTACGAGTACACCCAATGATTAATGATTGCAAACTACACTGGGAAACGGTATCGTGCTCCCAGAATACCACTTGACAGTTGTGTTGCCTCCAATTATTGCTTGAATATGATAAAAACAAAAATGTATGGGATCAAGTTTGCGTGATATACACGATTCAATTGTATACTCAATGGAATAGACACTTCATTAAAAAAAAGGGATGTTATTAGGTCTGAATGGGTTGTCAAGCATAGAATCACAGATTATAAGTTTTGTTTTTCTTAATATCTAATATCTCTCTTTTATTGTAGTATCTGGAAATGCGATTTCATTCCGCTATTCGGAGCATAGCATCGTTTATGTTTATCTTGGATGAGGTGAGTGCGGTTATGTTACTCTGTTGCTTTATATAATATGACAACTCTATTTTGTAGATACTTTTCCTGCCTTTTGTGGTCTACGTGCCAGCCATAGCTCTGAATCAAGGTAATAACCTTCAAGATCTATCAAATCTATTTTTGATTTTTCACAAAACTTTCTTTATTTTCTTCAGTTTCTGGCATCAATCTACACGTGATTTCATCGGTTATTGTCATCGTTTGCGTATTCTACACATTTTTTGGAGGAATCAAGGCTGTGGTGCATACAGATGCCTGGCAGACGCTGGTTATGTTCCTCTCGGTGCTTGCAGTGGCCGCATTAGGAACTTACTATGCCAATGGATTCAATAAAATCTTTGATGATGCCTCCAAGGGAGGTCGCCTGATCTTTACGAATACGAATCCCTCGCCCTATGTACGTCACACAGTGTGGAGTGTACTCATTGGGGGCTTCTCGTACTGGACTTCGTTTAATGCCGTCAATCAGACCATGGTGCAGCGTTACATGTCGCTACCCTCGTTGAAGCAGGCACGAGCCTCCATGGCCATTTTCACAATTGGAACTGCAGCCTTTGTTTCGGTCTGCTGTTATGTGGGATTGCTAATCTATGAGATGTTCCAGGACTGTGATCCGTTATCGGCGGGCTTCATCAATCACGATGATCAACTGCTGCCACTGTATGTGGTCCAGAGTGTAGGGCATATACCCGGCATGGCTGGACTCTTCATTGCGGGAATCTTTGGTGCTGCGCTGAGTTCCCTCTCCGTGGTGCTCAACTCGACATCTTTGGTCATATTGGAGGACATTGTGCGTGGCTGTTTCAGGATGCAGCCAAGTGAACGTGCCTCTACTGTGCTGGTCAAGTCAAGCATCATTATATTGGGATTGGTGGCGCTATCTCTGGTGTTGGTTTTGGAAAAACTTAGCGGTATTTTGAGTATCTGCACTTCGATGACAGCGATTGCAGCGGGTACGACATTTGGTCTGTTTACTCTGGGCATGCTGGTGCCGTGGGCCAATAATATTGGCACAGCAGTTGGAGGAATTGCTGGCGCTATGCTGGCCGGTTGGATATCTTTTGGTACGCAAATTACCATTGCGGCTGGTGGACTTAATTCTCAGAAACTCAACGTTTCGGTGGAGAACTGTCCTGGGAATATTACGTACAATAATGTTTGGGTCGATGAGGAGCAGGTCTTCCCGTTGTATCGTCTCTCTTACCATTGGATCAATCCCATTGGTGTTGCCACAGTTATTGTGGTAGGTGCCATCGTGTCGCTGTTGACCAAACCGACAGACACTAAGACATTAGATCCCGATTTGATATCGCCGGTGATACATCGATTTTTGCCAAAGGAATGCTTTGCCGGACGCAGTTCAGCGGAAACGCATAGAGACTCCTGAGATCGATGATGCAACAGCTATAGCTAAAATTGTAAATAGATAACGCAAAAGTTCTGAAAACGAAACACTGTCGAGTTTCCTCATAGCAAACTCACTATTGTACAGTGTACATTTCGTTCTTAGAAAGCTACAACTGTAGGAAATTCCTAATCGGGCAGTCTATGTATATAAGGAGTAGTTTTAGCATAATTTATCAATAGTCTAGTCTAGTACAAATTGTAGTTTGATTTTGTAAGAGCGCACACACAAGGTACAGGAACTTATGAATCTTTGTTTTCCACTTGTTTATAAATACAACATAAACGAATATAACAAATGCCTATAATATCTACTTATGTAGCTTTATTTTTTCATATGTTTATTTTTCTTTTGTTGCTTTCATGTTTCAATGTATTTTCTTTGGCTTTTTTTTTAAGTCTGCAGACTGTGTCTCATATAGAATGTGTGTATTCCATGTGACTTAGCAAGCATTATGTCTGTGATACAAATTTAATAAATATACATACGTTTGTATGATAATATATACTAAGCTAGTTTTGTAGGACAATAGTTTCTTTGAATGAGTGAGATCTAAAGAGTTGTTGATCACAAAATTGGAATCAAATTTTTAGAACATTTTAAGCTTATAATTTATTTTTCATTTTGTATATAAAATTGAAAATGGAATAGATAAATAGTCTATCCAATGCTAGATTGCCTAGAACGACAGTCCATAATTGTTTACTCTCCACAGATTGAAAACTCTTTTTCAGAAGAATGCTAATTTAGGCATTTGATATGAACATTTGTTAAATGTCTAAATCATTTGTGAGCAAGTGCAGACCTAGCTTATTATTGCTATCTAATGATAAGCCCCTAGTTTGGACATGAATCACAAAAAGAGAAAACTCCGAACCTGTATGCAGCTGTGCTGCTTTGCAATATTTGCTGTTCACAGTTTAGGTATGCTTCTGATGCAACACCTTCGCCTCCCCCGTCGTCTTGGGGCTGCAGCATCTTTTAACTAAAAGTATGCGGAGCTGGAAGGCAATTAACACAATGCAGGCAATTGCAGCACTTATATAACTATTGTAAACGAACTGTTCTGGCAACATTTTGCACTTGAATACTGCATAGTCATCCGGCGTGATTGTAGCCTAGAAACAAATGAAAATGTGAGAAGGACACACTTAATAGTTTCTTTCTTTCTTCACTTACCAGCATAAAGCTAGGATTAACATTATTGCGCCAGCTAAAGGATGCCACTGTGTATTCATCAATGCCCAATTGATTAATGTTGTGACAATAAAAGTGCGAGTGCCCGGCAAAGGCCAGACGGGGCTTTATCAACTCGCCCAGCATTTCGGTGGCATCTTTAGAGAGCACATGAAAGCGTTCTCTAAATGCCTCAATATCTTGGGCTTCATGTTCGCGACATACTGTATCCGATATGCGATATGTGGGGAAATGCTGCATTATTATTGGTTGGCTATACGGATGACGACGTGTTCTTGCACATTCTGCCTCTTGTGGATTCTGCATACAATGAAGAGTTCTTGATATATTCTTTAGAGCCGATTCAGCTTCGCTACAGAACATGCAAGTATCTCCCTCCATGGCCATAGAATTGATCATAACAAAATGTATTTGCTTTATCGTATACAAATGCACATTCGAGAAATTCAGATAGTTCTCGAAGCGGGTCATGAAGAACGGATGCATTCTAGAAAATGTGTAGAACTTTAGCATGACAGATACATTTTCCAACTAGATTCATGAGATACTCACTTGTAATGGAAGCCAACATCATGATTGCCAACAACACTGATGAGTGGTATTCCTGCTGGAAGATTAAACATTTGAAGATAGCGCCAGACATATTCCTTAAATTGTTTATCGCTGACCATGTCGCCCTCATCAAATAAATCACCGAGCACAAAGACAATGTCGGGCTGGAAGAGCCTTGAGGCTGCTTGAAAGGAACGTGTCATGTGCCACTCGCGATATAATTTGTCCAGCCAGTGACCCCGATGTGGACCCAGCAAATGGGGATCGGCTATAATCATGGCTCTTAACGGATCATCCACATATTTCTTGCGGCGAATTTCTGGCCACTTGCACTTCTGTAGAACCACAAAATCGGCCACATATTCACAAAAGATCAGGGCACATAGTAAAATAACAAAGCATGCGTAGATCCAACGCATTTTTCAATAATAGCAGTAAAATCACCTGTCGGCGAATTCGGCGAATGCAGCTGTGCAAATCAAAACTTCAGGGCTGACGATCATTGCTAACCAGTTAACCAGGGCCTTAGCTCACATACGGTGACTATGCCGCAACAGCTGATAAATAAACATCGTTTGATAATTTTCATACCATGAAGATATAATGTAATTTCAGTTATTTCTCTATAAATTTATAAGACATGGCAATTTATTTTAATTTCTATTTTTTTTTAACAATAATAAAAACTCTGCAATGCCGGCGAATTCGCAAAGCAACAAATCGAATAAGAATCGCAGGGTTGGCGATTGGTTGCTAGGCAGATAACCAGGGTTGGACGCTCTCTTTCGTTTTTCACGCCGCATGCCTCGTTGCGTCAGCTGTTGGCTCTCTGCATTATTGTAAATACTACATAATCATTTTTCTACAATTCGTTTGGTTCACGAAAAGTTAATTTAATTTGTGTGATTTCACACAGATTTTAAGTGTTCAACAACAGGTGTGCTCTTAGATGAAATTTACTTTTTCATTTAGCTAATTAGTGTTTTGTATATGCAGATAAAAAAAATCACACAAATATGGAGGAATACGCACGTGAACCATGCCCCTACCGAATTGTCGATGATTGTGGAGGCGCCTTTGCCATGGGCTGCATTGGTGGCGGCGTTTTCCAGGCAATCAAAGGTTTTCGCAATGCTCCAACGGGAATAAGCAGACGATTGATTGGAAGTATGACAGCTATTAAAACCCGCTCACCCGTTATCGCTGGAAATTTCGCAGTGTGGGGAGGAATGTTCAGTACAATCGATTGCACCCTGGTACATTTTCGCAAAAAGGAAGATCCATGGAATTCGATTATAAGCGGTGCTGCCACTGGTGGCATCTTGGCTGCTAGGAACGGTGTTCCCGCAATGGCAGGCAGCGCAATTATTGGAGGAGTTTTGTTGGCGCTCATTGAAGGCGTTGGTATCTTATTCACCAGAATATCTGCGGAACAGTTCAAAAATCCCTCACCACCCAATGAGGATCCAGCTGCCCTGGGGGATCCAGCATACAATTTTGGCTTGGGGAATCCATCGAACAATAAACAATACCAATGAAAATGTTCTTTAATTTTAATTAATTTGTATGCAAAATAAAATTTAAACTAACCATAGACCGCAAAAAAATAAAATTAGGGCTAATGAAAATATTAATAAGCATTGGCAGGGATATACTAAAACAAAAGTCGTAAGAATAATATTGTATTGCGAAATAAGTAAACTATGCCGGATTTGTTAGCAACATTTTTAAAGATATTCATTTTTTTTTTTGGTATGTTTTCCGTGTGAGGTGGCAACGCCATTTTTAGTATTTTATACCCTTTTACCATTGAAACTGGTCGAAAATGGTATATTTATCTGGTGCAAAAGCAAATGCAGAACAAAAAGGTATAAAATAACATCTCTTTGTTATTGGGAATTGTAATTCGTTTTTAACGGTTTTTCAAAAATCGGAAAAGTGATGAAAATAGTTTTGCCACTATGTGCTTCTTGTTCTAACTCAAAGCTGACAAACAATCAATCTTTATTTTACCCCAGATAGTTTAAAAATAATCAACTAACTTAGAAACATGAAACGATGCATATAATAGGTAATCAAAGTTAAAAAACAAAAGTCAATTAAAAATTTTCAGTTTAAAATTTAAATTAAAACCAAAACTGTTGATGTGGGATTTTGACACATCCCACACTTCGAGTTCTGGGTAAATTTAAATTGGTTTTTCGAATGAAGAAAATTATCGCACGCACGATCATGAGTTTTTTTTTTTTGGGTGGAATCGTTATGTAAAGTCTTTGAGCAAGTATGCACTTATTTCGCACTTAGCCACACAGTTCAGTATATTTAGCCCAGTTTCGAGCAAGTTACGCCTTGTCCGCGAAACCAGAACAACAAAATCTATGGAAAAAGACACTCCGAAGTATTCGAAAACGTGATAGCGCAACCTGGTTTTCTTTTTTTTTTTATTTTTTTCAAAAAACCAAAACCAAAGCATCCAATAAGCTATGCAGCGTCTAATGGCGATTAATTAAAATATTTGTTAATGACATCAAACAAGTTATGGCCAAGCCACATCAATTAGCCATAGCGCACTGCACTCACTCCCCCCTATATTTTGGAGGATCTAACCGTGCCGACATGACGGCACACGACAATAATGAATGTGTTCGCCTCAAATCATTCGTAAATTCATTTGAGTAAGAAATATGTTTGCCAATTGGTAAATATTTCCAGATCACACGCAATAATTTACAGATATTGCATAATGGGCATAATTTTTTTTTTTTTTTTTTTTTTTTTAGCAAATAAGTGAAACACTTTGACAAGTTTTCAAGAATCTTAATGGAACTGATCGATCAAGTACCTATGTTTATGGTTATTTTGTATTTACTTTGGATCTAATTGAATGCATTAATTTAAGTCGAAATAAAAGACAGATATCAATGGAATGATAGGACCCTTAGGCCTGTTATTTTTTTTAATCTGTCAATACTCTATTGTACTTTGGAGAGAAATTGAAGAAGCAAAGCAGGTTTTTTAAACTGAACTTACAGTATTTTTTTATTACAGTTTTCTTCATAGAGGTGTAAAAAACTGCAACTGATTTTATTTTATTAAATTGCAAAATATGTACACTTAAAATTTTTTTTGTATTAAATATAAAAGGTGAGTAATTGTGAAATTAAAAAAATTGTAATAAAATGAAAATTAAGACAAATTAGACAAAGGTAGTTGGAATAATATTATAGTTATTTTTTCATGGATATGAAAATAATGATATGGAATAATGAAGAACTTGCGACTACTCTATAAGTAAGAACTCTAAGATTAAAGGTATGAGGAGCATGCATCCAACCTTGACTTTTCTTGAAGATATTTTCTCAGCTCTCTCAGTTCGCTAATGTAATATGAGGTATGTATATGCACCCTTCGATTACGCCAGATCAGCTGGGCCAGATCAGTTGCAAATTTCTTCGTTGCAATCAGAGCTTGTAGGGGGGCTTTAATGACGGGGCCATTGGCTTTTTGCTTTTGGCCAATTCAGCACTTTGCATATTTCATGTTTGATTCGTTTTTCTTCGTTTCGCGGCTGCGACTAATGAGTGCGCTCCAGATTTCTGGTCTGGCCAAAGAGTCTGTCATGTTGCCACATGTCGTCTGAGGTGCAGATTGAGAGGCAAATGTGGTATAAAAACAGCGAGGACTACACAGATTAATTATAACGCATTTGATCAGCTTCGTGTTCGGTTCAGTTTGCAAAAATCTTACGCATACCCAAAGAAAAGGAGCACAGTATGGGAAAAGTAAGTGCAATCTCCCTCTCTCTCTCTCCGCCTCTCTCTGATCACCTCCTTCCTGCTTTAGATGAGTTATCTATTCTGTCTTGGTCTGATGCTTTGCTCCATCGTGGTGCAAGCCATCGAACTGCAACCGGAGCCGGATTACGGCCCGGTGGCGTACGAGTTCCATTGGTCTGTCAATGATCCACACACGGGAGACATTAAGAGCCAGAAGGAGACGCGCAAGGATGATCAGGTGCAGGGACAGTATTCGCTTGTCGATTCCGATGGTTATCTACGCATCGTGGAATATACTTCGGATGCCCATAATGGTTTCAATGCCATTGTGCGGCGTGAACCCACAGATATCAAGATACCACAACCTATAGCGGAACCCAAAAAACTAATTGCCACCAAAATTCTGGCTGCACCCGTAGCCCCATTGGTGCACTACGCCGCCGCACCCAGAGCTGCCATACTGAAGGCTGAGGCACCGTCGGAGGGTAACTATGTCTCGGTATCGGGACCCACAGCTCAGTACAAGTACTAGACCGAACCAACTCTCGACTAAATTCATACAGCACACATCGTGAACTCTCGACATATCTCAAACGTGCCAACTGGCCACTTGCATGCTTCATAATTAAGTTATATATTTACCATATCATCTTTGCCATACTTCAAATCGATCATAGCAATCCCCCTTAAGATGCATCAAACACATACATACATACATACTGCATATTCGTAATAAATCTACATGTATAATATATCTTTAATAAATATTGAATCTGTTCTTCAGTAGAACACAAAATGATGCGAGTTTTCAATGGGTTGGTATTTAAGACTATGTTTGGATTTGTTCTCTTAATTTTCAATGGGGTTTGATATGATATCTTTTCAGGATTCTGTTTGAATTTTATTTGATTTTTTTTTTATTTTATTTATTATTTTTTTTTATTTATTATTTTTTTTTCATATCTAATACTTCTTTCGTAATTTATTGTTCTTAATTTTCAACGGTGTTTGATATGATATCTTTTCAGGATTCTATCTGAATTTTATTTGAATGAAATTTTATTATTATTTATTATTGTTTTCTATATATTAACTTCTTTCTTAATTTATTCTTCTCAATTTTCAATTTTCTTTTCAGGATTCTGCTTGAATTTTATTTGAATTACATTTTACTAAAGATCTTATGTTTATATATCTTTTTTCTACTATAATATTATTTATATTATTTTATTCTTATATTATATAATACTATAATATATATTTAACTCAATTTTATTTTATTTTTTTCTTATATAATGTTATTTATATTATTTTTTGCTTATATAATACTATATATTTAACTCACTTTCGCAAAATTACAATTTCAAGAGCAGCTCAGTGAGAGACCCGATCGTAAATAATACATACAAGATAAGTAACCCAATGTAGTCATAACACTTCATTCAGTTGGCCATAAAAAACGTGGATATAGTAGTATATATAGTACATATACAGTCTGTGGGCAGCGTCATATCAGTTGCAGCAGAGATGTGTCATCGTGTGTTAGATAAGGCGTTGGTTGGTTCCATGGCTTCGACCAGAATCCAGAGATAAACTAACTCTAGTTATCTGCGAGACGAGACTTGCCGCATGGAGAAGTCACGAAACTCACGTACCGTGCGCAGCTTCATCTATACTTTCCCTCTCTCTCTCGCTCTCTCTTGGTCGGTGTGGCCTCCTCTATCGATGGTGCAAACATTTTTCTGGTTGCAAAAATTTAACCATTGATGGCGTCGAGTGTTACTTGGTCAGTTTCAAAATGACAACCCGACTAGCTGTAACGATAATCGTAATGCTCAGATCTATGGCTCTAGCAGCACATGCTGCAGCCGGAGCCGGAGAGACCGATTGGATGGCACCGTACAAGCAAGATGGTTGGGAGACCAAGGAGCTGAAGAATCAGGCACAGAATGGCGAAGTAACCACCTACGAATTGGGCACACCGAATTATCAAATACTCAATCCCGAGGATCAGCCCGAATTCATAACAGAGGATCAACCACATTATCAGGAATGGTTGCGTCGTCTCACGGGCAATGCAAATGCATCGGAAACCATTGATTTAAGTGTGCCCAGAGCAAGTTCAGATCATGTCACAGCCAGCGCTAAGGACTTTGAGGAGCCCGCACGTGGGAAAAGACCAAAGTGGGAGAAATTAAGAAAACGTAGCTACGCAGAGGAAACCGAGAACGACAAAAAGCCAGAGGAGGAGCGCGATGAAGGCGTAGAAGCCACGCCCATCGACAAGAAGAGTCTGCATCCCAAGGTGCAGATTTATGCCGGTGCCAAACCTTTTCAAAAACTTATCGCAAACTTGAGTTAGATTCTTGAAGCGTTTCGATATATCTCATCTTTTATTTATTGTTCATGAAATTATAGTATTTATTTATCTGATCGAAAAAATAAAATATATAAAAATAAAACTATTAATTTGCATATAAGTGTAAATTTTTATTCATTATTCATTCAGAATACATTCGAATGGTAATTATTAGTATATATTGATTGGATTTGGATAAGCATATATTGATTGGATATATTGATTGGATTTGGAAAACCTTAAAGAATATATAACTCATTCTGAGTTTAATTTTGGTCTTTAGGCTTCTATATTTTCCATTAACTAAGAGCTTCAGATAAAGATCAATCACAAGGATCTCAAGAGAAATAGTAGACCTTAAATAAGGATATATTTTATATGTTATGTTATGGATATGAGGAAGATCTTCTATCAGATTATACCGTATGTTATATTTATTATATTATAATTATATTTATATCCCCCAAATCTTCTGCTGAGGTAATCTTCTCGATGAAAAGTTGCCGAGACAGACGCCAGACATTGGATATGATACCTAAAGCTATCAACTCCTGATAGCATACTATATGTATGGCGCATGGCATATCTCCAGACTTGAGTCTAGACTCTTGATCTGCACCTTAGAGAAACAATCTTGTAACTGCATCTGCCAGCTACGTGTGCAGACCCACGAAAATGTTTCCCAATTGATAATGATAATCGAGTGTGAAAGAGAGAGAGAGAAAAATTGATAAGAAAATTGTACTTGAAATTCAAGAAGATCTCTGAAGTATATAATATTTATAAGTAGCCCACGCTATGGCCCAGACCCAAGACAGAAATTATAAATCCGTCGAGCAGACAAGTCTGAAGCAGAGACAAAAAAATGTTCGTTGAGTGCAGAACTAGAAATGGAAACAGTTCAAAATTGAGAACTAGTGCGGGAACTGAAAATGGAACTGGAACTGGAGCGGGAACGGGAGCGTGGGCGTTCATCTGCATCTGCATCTGCTTTGGCATCTGCAACTGCATCGGAAAAATGTCAGTTTGTTAATCAGTTGGCAGAAATGCAGAAAATTTCTTTTACGGAAGCGCAGCAACAGCGGCAGCAACTGTTGCGATTGTCTGCTTGAGGTATTGCAACAAATGCAACAGCAACAACAACAACAACATGAGCAACAACAACATGAACTGCTCAGCTGAGAGCGTTGGCGTCGATCACTACTAAGCTGGCGCACACACCTACCCCCCGTCAGCACCTCAGCACCCTCCACTTCTAGCCTAGTATTTGGAACGTGCCGGGGGCAACGCTTCCGCGACCCATTTGTAATGCCCGCAAATAGCTTGGGGTCTGCAAAACGTATTTAAGAGCTATTCAGCAAATTGAGGCAAAGAAGTTGCACGCGACCAGCCAGCCCATCCAATACCCGAACTGAACGTAACCAAGTCTACAATAATTTCTGCTAAAAAGGTAAGACCAACTATATCAAAATTTAAACTCTCGAATACCCTTTGATGAAGTTAGTGTAAATATTGTGTTGTGAAATATATGTTGAGGAACTTGAAAACAAACCAATAAGATCAGTCTCACGATCGAAATTCATTATGCAATACAAGGAAAGCTGCGTTCCTTACATGAAATACTACGAGTGCAGATATTAAGGCAGAAAGAATAAAATAATTTTTTTATTGCTTCGGAGGTATATTTATAAAAAAACTAAAAATAAAAATCTGCAAGAAAAATACTTTAAAAATTGTATAACATATAATATAACATAATATTCGCTACTTAAAAATATCAATCAAAATACCTCCAGAATATTTTTTATTATATCTAAAAAATGTTCATAAAATTTGCAAATAGTTGTAGATGAGTCGAAAAGCTGCAAGAATACTTCAAATATTTTAAAATATATAATATAATATAATATAATAATATAACATTATATTCGCTACTTCAAAATATTTAATGAAATTTAAAACAATATAATAATCTACTCAATAAAAATACCCGCAGCAAGGGTATGCTAAAGAAAAAAAAGAAAAAAAATAATAAGAATCAACAATAATCGATCGCGATTTTAGGAAAAAAAAAACTAGGAAAGGGGGAACTGCAATATCGTATCGGACAACTGGGAATCGGGCACATTGACCCGCAATTTTGAACTGACCCGTTTCTGATATTTTTTTATTTCTGTTTTCAGATGATTGTGCGACACAATATGATCTTCGCTGTGCTGCTGGCGCTGGGTGCACTACAACTGGCCAGCGGACACTTTCCACAGTATTGTGCCGAATGTGAGCAGGAGATTTGGGAGCAGGTGCCATGCAGTGATATAAGCACAACGACGCCGCCAACGCCTTTGCCCACGACCAGTTATGCGCCCCCACCGCCGCCGCCGCCGCCAACGGCGAGACCAACCACAGAGCAACCCAGCACATTGGCGCCCACAACAAGTGCTCCGACCACAGCCCAGCCGCCTCTAACAAGCACACCCTACTACAGCACCTCCACCCCATTGCCATATGTGCCCACAACGTATCCCACACAACCGTCGGATTACAAGAAATGCTATTGTGACTGCAAACTGGGTTGCAAGGAGTTCTGTCGCAAGGTATCGGTGGCCAATCCTCGCCAGCAAATCACACAGATTACGTCAACGGGTGACTATGCGCCAGGCGGTCAAATCGAGTATACGCATTCGCATCAAAAGAAATATTATCCCAAATATGCCACGCCCACAAGGAATGGGCCATACAAGCCGTATCCCTTAGTCTATGGCGAAACAGCGGTAGCTGCATCCTCACCAGCGGCTAATAATATTAATGCACCCAATTATACGCTGGAGGAACTGGCGCATCTGCTGAGCTCAGCCTATGGCAGCAAGAAGGGTTATCCCGCCAGTGCTGGACCAGCAGCTCCGCCATCTGTCTACTACTCACCGCAGCCGGAATACAAGCCGGAGTACAAGCCGGAGTACAAGCCGGAGTATAAGCCGGAATACAAGCCGGAGTACAAGCCGGAGTATAAGCCGGAGTACAAGCCGGAGTACAAGCCGGAGTACAAGGTACCCGAGTACAAGCCGGACTATAAGGAACCTGTCTACAAGCCGGAGTACAAGGTGCCGGAATACAAGCCCGTGTACAAGGAGCCGGAGTACAAGCCGGAATACAAGCAGGTGGATGCTCCAGCTTCAGCTGCTGCAGCGGCAGTCGCTGGCTCTGGACATGCCATAGCCAGTGCAAAGACACCATACGATCAGGTTGTAGTCACCTCGGCACCAATCTATGAGAGTACCACCTCATCATATCCAGCACCAGCGGAGCCAGAGCAAGAGCCAGAACCTTTGCCCGTGCCAGTTGCGGAACCTGTTAATATACCCGAATCTGTGCCCCAAACTGAATCGTATCCCACACAGACCGAAGCATATCCCAGCAAATCATATGAGAATCCTGCTTCGAATGCCATCAAACCCGATGGTTCTTCATCATCATCCTCCTCCTTTGATCTGGCCATCGATAACTATCTGAAGGACTTTGGCTATGGCAATCAGATCCGAGATGTGGACTACTGATGATGGGACTGATGATGGCACTCAGTTATTTGTTACTACATTCGTAGTTGTTAATAGGTTAATAGGAACTAACTGGCTAAGAATATATATGTTCATGTATTTATTTATTTGTTGATCCTGAATACAAGTGTGTCTTTTCTATATACATAATCGTTAAGCGAGTGAATTTCTGAAAGATCTGGGGGGTTTTCCTTGAGAGGCAGCAGGTGCAGTTTGGATCCCTGAGGTAGGTATAGTATACTATCTATCTATCGATCGATCTACATGTGTGTACATGTCGCTAAGTAGACACAACTTATTATTTATGAAGTCTACTTAGGTTTATGTCTTGCGAGTTGCGAATGTGAATGCAACCGCGAATAACGTTTCGAATATATGTGAATATATATGTGGCACTTGATTGGGTTGGGCGACAAGCAACGACAGCGGGCGTGCCGCATGCCGCGTGCTGCGTGTGGCAACCTGGCAAGTGCAACAAAGTGTGTGCGTAGAGTGTGTAGAGCTCTCTGGATGGCCAAGGAGCAGGGTAATGGGGTATGGCCACAGACACCCAACTCGACCATTCGACCACTCGCCACACTCGCAATCGTTATCGTGTTCTAAATGAATGTGGCGCAAGATACGCGCTGGGGACCCGCTTATTACTTCATATCGTTGTTACCTACGTATCGCATGCGAGTGGGGCATACCCTGCAGAGTAGGTGGTAGGGTATACTGTATGCAATATAATATTATATTCTAACAATTTGTGTGAGCTTGCTTTCATTCCATCTATCGCACTGCGAGTTGTGGGAAAGACCAGTTTTTTGTACCTCATGCCTTGGCTATGTTTACAGGGTATCTAGCAAGTCTAGCTCAGTTGACTTGTTGCTGCCTTTTTACTTTAATACACTTCATAGTGTCGCATTGCATTTGCATGTGGGCTGCACGCACACAGACGCTACTCCTCCTCCCCTTCTCACCACCTTCTTCTTCTCCTCCTTCTTCTCCTTCTCCTCCTCCTCCTCCTTCTTTCCTCTCTGCCTCTCACACCTGCTGGCGTCGCAAACGGATGTCGCAATCTGCCTAATTAATTAAGTGGAAAAACTGCAAGCTCGTCGCAAGGCTGTCTGAATGTCAATGTGCAATTTGTTGCGCCTGATGGGAGTTACCCAAAATATAGACCCCACATTCCCCTATAGTGAACCCCCCACTACCCATAGAAACTTAACTTGCCGATAGATTGTTGACAGATTTGTGCAGCTCAATTAGATAGTTTTCTTAGGTTTATTTTGATGCATAGTAGGTAGATTATATAGACTCAAGTTTGGAAGAAACTCAGTATAACCCAATCAGATCAAAAGAAATAAATGTGTATAGTTAATACTCTCTTTCTTCTTCTTTCTTATAGAATAATTTAATCAGCATAGTATAGATCAACTTAATAAATTATATCTAGCATTTCTGGCATTACCTTCTCACTTAAGTAATTAATCCAATATAATTTAATTAATATTTATTATCTACATTTAATTATAAAAATTTCAATACAATATGACATCATTTTTAAAAATCATGTCATATGCAGTGAACCCTTAGCTGACTTTCACCTGACTTTGAAACTTGTCTCAGTGCACGAATGGAATGTCGCATTCATTGAGTGCGTCTTAGATACTTGATTGATACATGTGTAACATAATCCGAAAGATATATGTATAATTATTATTATATAGATAAGTAGCCGAAAAACTGAAGCAAAACAGAGCGACAACTTGATTTGTTTATGATTAAGTTTTTTATTGATTTGCATTTTGGTTTTTATTTTTTTTTTTTTTTTTTCTTTGGGTGGTAATAATTTTATTGGCAATCAAAAAGTTGGCCGACAAAAAAAAATAAAGTAACTGTTTCTGCATTAGCCACATTCCGGTTACGTTGGACGGGGACTAATCCACGCACACACACGCACACACGCACACGCACGCACACACACACGCACACACGCACATTCTGCGTGGAGGTGTGCAGCGTGTTACAATTTTTCGGCTATAAAAGTTGCGTGCGCCGCATTTGGCGACATAGTTCAACGCAGCAGCCTCAAGCCTAAAGATCAATAGATCCATAGATCCAAAAAGATCCAAAAAATCCGAAAAACTCAAAATGTTCTCAGTAAGTATAGTCGCAATATATAATATATAATTATTCTTCAACCTTCTGCCTGCAGCTCATGTCTTTCCTGGTGCTGGGCGTGGCTGCTGCCGCTGCCATTGAGCTGCCACTGGGCTCCATTTATCATTCACCCGCCGCGGCCATTGTGAAGCCATTGCTGAAGACGGTCGAGGTGGAGGCGCCGGCCCACTATGACTTCAGCTACTCGGTGCGGGATGATCACACTGGCGACATCAAGAGCCAAACAGAATCCCGCAAGGGCGATCAGGTGCAGGGTCAGTACACGCTGGTCGATGCCGATGGTTATCTGCGCACGGTGGACTACACCTCGGATGCCCACAATGGTTTCAATGCCGTCGTACGACGTGATCCGCTGGGACAGAAGATTGTGAAGGCTGCACCAATTGCCAAGATCATCTCGCCCCTGCCCTTGGCCTATGCGCAACCCAAGTTGTTGGCACCCGCCGTCAAGCTGCCTCTGGGTCTCTATCACTAGAGATGTTTATGGAGATATATAGAGAGAGAATACTTCAGACATCCATATCATCGCATCGCATCACACGACGACCCATCTCAACTCAACTCAACTCAACTCGACTCAACTAAGCTCGATTTAACTGTAACTGTAACATAATTTTCAATTCTTGCTTTTCTGTACTCATTTCTTAGTTTTCATCTTTAATCTTTACTCTCCACTCGCCACAATCCCTCTATCAAGACTCTTGCACACACGATTTGCATAGGTCTGTGCTTCCTATGTACTACATATGTGCTATATTACGATAATGTGTAACACGAAAGCAATAAATGCATTTTAAGAAAACAAAAAAGTGAAGAAATTTTGATTTTTAAGTTTAAAATCCAACTGTTCTCAAACTGCAATAAAAATTATATTGCATACTTTTGTGTGAATTTTTTAATTGCACTCAAACTGCCATAGTAAAACTACTAAAATTTCCATTGCCTACTTTTGTGAGTTATGAAAAAAAAGCCCCCTAGCGGTCTGATTGCGAAACTAGCTAAACGTTGCTTAGCAAGTTTTCAAACCAAAATCACCATAACCGATTGGCAAGCAGTATTTTGGCGCGCTAACAACGATGTCTCCGCTAATTCAAATAAATTTAGAACTTCAGCAAAAAAATTAATATATTTGTATTTCTAGAATATCTTATATAAAATTAAATTTTGTTTATGGTAATTACCACTGGGCTCACATCTAAATTCGAGTTAATCCAACAAGTATGAACATGTTTTAAGAGAACAAGTTTCAGCTGCCCCTCGTTTCGTTTGTTTACCGAAAACTTTCTCAATTACGCCCAAAACTCGCGAATCCACCGTGCAAGTGGCGTCTAATCAATTTTTAATGCGAGTTGCATGAGCTGCTGCACGGCACAGCCAGGATTACAATCAAAACATCCTTGCCTAAGAGATGCCAATTATCAGAGAGAGAGACCAAGACGAGGAGATGGAGACGATGGCAGGCAGGTGAAAGCGAAAGTTGCCGGTGCAGAAGGACGTGGTGTGGTCTAACGTGGTCTAACCCCAGCGTGCTCGCACGGTGGAAGGAAAATAACAAAAGTGCGACGCCTTCATTTATCTTTTGCTCTCTCTCTCTCTTTCTCTGTTGCAACAATTCGCGACATGCGAAGCTCGACTCGCGGGACACGGCGTGGCATGCTGTGCGTTCCGAGCTGCGAACTGCGCCCTGTCAAGGTCTGTGGCGGCGCCTCCATGCCAAAAGCACAGCGGCAGCTTTGGCTTCGCACTGCAGCAGGCGATGCTTTGCAGCAACAACAACAATGACAGGAAGATGCATGGGATGCGAGTTGCGGGAACAGTGTGAAAGAGTGAGAGAGAGAGAGAGAGAGAGGAGTGTGGGAACTACAACTAACCTTTCCTAATAGAAAATTATTAGAACGGCCTTCAGCCCAAGCGGGTCGCGTGGGGGCAGGGTGCTGCACAGTTTCATACTCTTTGGCAACGCCTGCATGTTGCTTAGCCAACTTTCAGGCGCCGCACAGTGGATGTGAAATGTGAATAACAGTAGAAAATAAAAGCTAATTTCAATATTTTTGTATAAAATGTATAAAGTTTAAACTTTTATTGTTTATTTTTATTTTATTAATTTTTATTTATATTTTGCTAATAATACCTTATCAATTTTTATTTTTAATTTTGATCTCTAGTTATATTCTGAATTTAAATATTATTAATATATATATTTGCACTGCAAAAATGACACTCTTTTGCAACTGTACGCCGTCATGCCAAAGCTTTTTGAGAAAGTGTTACATGAGCTTTAGCAGAAAAGCTGCGAGCGGCAATTCCTGTGAAGCTTTTCATTGAGCACGAACATTGGGGCAGGTAGCGTCGGCTGAGCTGCGTGTGTGTAAGGACAGCGACGGCGTCCTCTCGGCTAGCGTATTTCCTTTTTATGCGTGCGAGAAAGAGAGAGAGAGAGAGAGAGAGAGAGAGAGAGAGAGAGAAGAGGAGCTCTGCTGCTTGTGCAGAGAACCAGAGACGCCGCGGTGTCTGTTGGCTTAAGATTTCATGGGATGTTTTCTTAAGACCATCGCGTTGATGACAAACTTTTTCGCCCACAGCTAGGATCACCTCGACAATGGTAGGCGGGATGTCATTGTCTCAGAATTTTCCTAAGAAGCCTGAAAAGATTTTATCAGGAAATTTAATACAGGAATTATAAATAATAAACTCAAATAGAAACGAATGAATTGAATTACTTAATAGATCTTAGATAGTTTGGGAAAGAATTTTAAATTTACAGTTCTTTGTTGTTCATCATAATTTATATAAATCTTTTTTATACATTCCGCTTGCATGATTTATAAGATCATGGTACAATTTATCATATTCTGCAAGTGGGAAATGAAATTTGTTCCACTTATCTGTAAATGAATATATCAATCTATTGTGTTGGCCTCTTTTTTTTTGTACAAACTGTTCGGCTATCCATTAACCCTTCTATCGCATAGGAGCCTTGCCTCGTGCAAACACACTTATGTAGATATATGTATGGTTATATGTATGTTCATATGCATGTGCATATATTAGGCCATCATCTGTCTATCCGAGCATCTATCATTTATAAGCCCACCTGCCTAAGCGTCAATATTCCTTCGATTAGAGAACCCTTCAGGAAACCAATCGCTGCTACCTTTTGTATGGCAACGGCTTAGGCAACGTTTTTGCTCGCTCTCTCTCTCTCTCTCTCTCTCTCTCTTATTCCTTTGGGAGCTGCTTCCACTACAAATGTAACAACTTCAAACCGGCTTTTTGCAAAACAACAACAACAACAACAACTACAAATGCACAACAAATACAAGCCTGACGCCTAACACAAGCACAAACGCGTTCGCACATCAGGTGACGGTGACTCAGACAGACGCAGACAAATGCCGAGAGAGTGAAAAGAGAGTGAGAGAGCGCAAGAAAGAAAGCTTTGAGAGCGAGCTCATCATGCTCACGGTCGCCATTGCGCTCGCTCTCTCTGTCTGGCTCAGCTGTTGTGTAGTTGTTGTCTTCGTTTGTTGTTCACGTGGTTGCCACTCGGTTTTTGCCGCTGCCGCTGCTGCTGCTGCTGCTGCTGCTGCGTTGGGCCATGTGCAGTCCTGGCAGCACGCACACACACACACACCTTAACGCACGCACAGGCAGCAACGAACGAGCGAGCGAGAGAGAGAGAGAGAGGCTTTGGCTATTTAGGCTTTGAGCGCTTGACAGCGTCAGCGTCAGCTCAGTTGGGCGACAGACTTTGCAAGCGCTAGACACACGACGACGAGTGGCAACGCAGGCAACGAATAACTGTAAATTGTGGAACTGTGAACTGTGAACTGTCAACTGTGTGTAAATTTTTGCATAGAATGAATCTGTGTGTAAACTGTAAATGAGAAAGAAGCGTGCACACATCACAAAAAAAAAAACAAGGATTAATTTCCCATACAACAAACAGAGTTGTGTAAAAAAAAAACGTGCAAGCGAAAGCAAAACATAATGCTTTATTAATTTAAACAAAAAAAACTATGTGCAATTTCAAGGGCAGCAACAACAACAATTGCAACAATAGCGACATCACAAAAAACAACAACAACAAATACCAGCGCAGCAATAACAAATGCAAAGAAAAGTGTTTTTGTTGTTTATGTGCGGTTTGAGTTGAGGCGAAAAAACAAAACAAACAGTAAATGTAGTAGCTAACAAGGTGAGTGAATTAGATACCATAAATATATAAAAATATACAATATGCATATGACTCTTTTATCTTCGACTATACAAAAATTCCTCTAAGGCTGCAGCAGCCAATCAGCAGAAGGCGCTGCCGCAGCTATGACATTGGCTCGTCTCGCTGTTGTTGTTGTTGCTGTTGTTGTTGCAGCTATTGTCGTTAAATGTCAGGGGCATGTGCACCCAAACGGCAGGCACAGCAGCATGTGCACATTCCACACATCCTCCACACTTGCTGCGCTCCAACATATCCTTACATATCCTTCAAGCTCTCAACTTTCATTCATTCATTCATATATGTTCTTCAGGCTCATGTGATAAATGGAGTTGGCCTGGCGACTTTCAATTTCAGTTCTTGCCACACGCTTTATTGGCGGCAGCAGACGACGTGGCAGGAATACGAGTGTAGCTCAAGAATATTCCAATATTGCATCTTAACCCAAAATGCTACACTTTCGAATTCAAATTTGAAATTCTCAATAATCGGTTTCATTTTTGCATAATACTGGATATTTACATGGCTTGTGTTACGTGTCTTATGAGTTCTTGAGTAACCGAAACAAAAGAGAACTCTGTTTATGCGAAAACTAATTCATAATATTAGTAAATCCCACATTATACCGAGCTACATGAGTTATATTACGCATAAACGTCTTATACTTATAAAGACTTTGTTTATTCAGCACATGTATAATAAGCATAATAGGAAATTCTGTGATGATTCACTTTCTCATCCTCCTCATGTTGCAATTGGAGTATTCACAGCTATTCGAGACTTATTCCCAGTTGTTCCCGGCACTTCTTGGCACTGACGTGTGCGTGTCGCACGAGATCGTGTGCCGCGTGCCGTCTGGCCAAAGGGAACGATAATGAAAACCCATAAAATGCAATTATGCTACAATATATAGCACGATCCGATGCACGCATGAATGGAGAGAGCAACCCCGCAGGATAAACAGGCCTTGGCTACCTGCAAGGCACCACAGCAGTTTCTACTACCACAACTCCTCCAATTCCATCGTCAACCCCAAATTAAAGTGCCGCTTCTCGTCTACGCCTCAGTGGATAAGCCTGATTGTGGCCAATAATTGTGCCAAGACGGAGACACAGACGCAATTCTGGCCAAGAAATTCCAAGCGGCAAAAAACTTTTAATGAGATTTTTGCACAAAGTTTCACATTCGTTTTCATTTTGGTATTTTTGTTATTTTTGTTGTTGTTGTTGTTGTTGTTTCGGGTAAAACAATCGAACGGTTTTTCTGCTTTTAAAACACGAGAGCAAATCGGCAGCTGGCGAAAACGGCGCGATTTGCATGCAAAATGAAATTAGCCTGGCTAAAAAGGACTCCGGCCGGCGGCACGTACAACTGCAAGGGTGTAAGTCAGAGAGAGAAAGAGAGAGCTCATACGAAGCAAAGAGAGAGAGAGAGAGAGAGAGAGTGGATGAGAGAGTGAGAGGGTTGGTAATGGGGCAACAAAGATAAGCGCATAATTACCAAGTGCGAGTTTTACGAGTTTCTCAGCCTTATTTCGCTTTTATTTTTTGTTGTGTTTTATTTCATTTCGTGTTTTCCTGTTTTCCATTTCATTCGTGGACGTTCCCTTTTTTTTTGTTATCCTTCTTTTTGCGCGCATTTCGCGACGAAAGTTTGTGCAAGTTGCCTGCGGGCAAAGCACCTGAACAGATGCCAAGCATCAGGAAATCGTTCTGTTCCTCATCCTCCTCCTGTTCCTCCTCCTCCTCCTCCTCCTCCGATTGACCCCTCCCAGCACGTCGCTTGCATTAAAATTAAAAATTAATCCCAACTAATAGAGAGAAGTTCCGGATGGGGCCCTGAGCTGCGCGATAGTTAAATTAAATTTGTACGCTCGTTTTGAGCTTGGTGCGAGGGGAGTTACGTAGAGTTTGGTAGATCATTTCGCCATTGGCATGTCGGGAATTCAATGGACGATATATTACGCTTTTATGGCCCTAAAGGGACGGACAAAGCAAATCTGCAATTTCAAAGCAAAAGATGTAATAAAATATTACGGTTACGAGATGTTTTAAATAGTTTCGAGTTATAATAGTATCTAGATTTTTTATATTACTTAATTGTACCTTTTATGGTCTCTGAGATCTAGTTGTTCATGCAGACAGACTGAAATGATTGTATATGTAGATCCTTTTCCTGTCTGTTTTACACATGTTTTCAATTACAAAAATACTATGAAACCATTTAATTTGGTTTTTTCTACCTTACCACAAAAATAAATGACTAAGCTACAATAATACCGTATGTCTAGTTCTTGAGAAAAACAAAACCTGCAAGGGAAAGCAAACTAATCAATTCTGAGGAAATATAGATATGCAGAGAAAAAGCGTGTAATTAAAATGAACTCTTTCCATTGAAAATAGCTGCAAATCTTTTAAATAAATTCCCTTGTGAAAAAGGAAGTACAAAAAGGATGCTTTAAAGCCAGCCACGTTTTCAATTTAGGTTCTCTTTCCCTCTCTCTCTCTCTCTATCTATCTCTCTTTCTCTCTCTCTGCCTGTCTCACGTCTGACAGTTTGCTGCAAGTGCAACTGCTGTTGCAATTCATGCCACACAGCACTTGCCACGCCTAATGCATTTTAATGGCTCACAGATGTCGACAGACCGAAAAACTAAAACCAAAACTAAAACTAAAATAACTTTTCATTCTGTGAGTGCTAAAAATCTCAACAACAACAACAGCAACAACAACACAACACACACGTTTCAAAAGCAAAACAAAATGAGAGGAATGTGCGAATTGCAGAGCGTAATGAAATTAAAATTGCATTTCATTCACGTCGAGCGTGCAGCTCGGAGCTCGAAAGCGATGGCGGCCGAAACAATTTTCTATTGCATACTTTGCAGCGCTTCGCTATTTTTGGACTTGCAGCTGCAGTCGCTTTGTCCTTCATAGCGTTGCCACGCCCCTGCACAACCCCTGCCCGCCCTCTGTGCGTGGGTGCGCAACGAATTCTGCAATGACAAACAGAAAAAAATAGAAGAAATTAAACATTTGCCGCAGCGTCAATATTAATTTAAGCATCGGCAATGCGACGATGCGCTGCAGCACGTGTCGTTTTATCGGGCACAAAATGATGCGGTTTTACCTAGGCCTAGAGCCGTGTAACAGATGGGCCACTCAATTGACATCGCACTGACCTTCGCTTGCGCCGACACACACGACACACACGACACATGCGGCACATGCGACACACGCATCAATTACGCGGCACTTTCTTTGGGAGCTCCCACGCCAGCGACAGCGACAACGTGCGGGGCGGGGGGTTAGGGCATCAAGGGGTGTAGTCGCATATTCTCGTGTGCGGTGGCTGGCGAGACGTCAGCACGGTCAATTAAATTGATCCAGCGGCACCAGAGATAGCAAAACTATAGGTTGCTATATATATAGTATATATATCGTATATAAGTAAACTAAATATATATATTGTAGTTGCCATAAGCTGTGCATGCGTGGCGATCGATCAGCGGCTCAGTGGGATCGCATGTGGCATGTGAAGCACCTTTTGCTGCGGATCAATCATTCTTGCAATGTCAACGTCAGTGTCTCCCTCTCCTTCTCTCTCTCTCTCTCTCTCTCTCTCTTTTAGATAGCTCTCTTCTCGCTGCCCTTCGAGCATAATTGGCCCGATTTGAATTTATGACTGCTCGATCACTGATTCAATTGATTCAATTGAATTAAATCTGCCCTCAAGTGTGTAAATTGAATTATGTCGCTCTGTTGATATTGATAAATTGCAAATTCCCAATCAAATGATGGGAAAATTGGGTTTTTTTTTGTATTTTTGGGAATGCATAGCTGCCCTTTCCTGCTGCCTTTTAGCAGGTTCAAATATGTGCGTGAGAGACGTGCAACATCGTGTGGTTGCTTTAATTGACATCAATAAATGTCCATTAAGTGTCAATTCTGTGCTAAGGGGGGGAAAACCAAAAGAAATGAGTGAGCACATAATAATATGAGTTATGTGTTATTTATGGATAGGTATTTCTGGTATCACTTGAAGGGCATTTGATGTGTATTAATTGTATTTAGGGGTTATTGAAAACGATCGTTTATGTTTATGGAATAAAAAAGATTTTCTTATAGTTAATTTCAACATTTAATTATCACTCTGCATAGTTTTGAAATTATTTTGAGAAATTTGAAGACTTAAAAATAAAGAAAGCAATAAATGACGTTTGAAATTTGTTAAAGAAGTTTGTAGCTATATATTCTAGTTTATTGGCAAGTTTCTACCTAACATTAAAGGCAAGTTTCCAGTTTTTTTTTTTTTCAAAAATTCAAAGGATTTATTATAGTATTTTATTTCAATTTATTGGAATTTATTGAATTTATTGCATCACTTCTTTCAGAAATTTACAAACTTAAAAACTTGACGAAATTTGAAATGTATATCTTTTCCAAATATCGAATTCCTGTATACATTACCAAAATTGTTTTCAGTATTTAATTGCACACTCTCAGCGATATCGCAATTATTGAAAATTTGCAAAGAGCCAATATTTTCAAACTAATTACACGGCTCGATGGCTGATGACGACCTCCTCTATCTGTTTACTGTCAGAGGGCGTTATGAAAACAGACGTGTTGTTGTTTGTTTACCACGTAGTTCCTATTAATGAACTTGAACCGCATAGTGAAACGATGGGAAAAGGCAACGCAGAATCATTCACCTGTGAGACTGGACAATTAACAACAACAACAATAACAACAACACCAGCAAGAACAATATTATTATTATCAAGCATGATAATAATAATAATAATAACAACGTGTCTGCAACGATTATGGGTTAAATTATAAAATATTTACCAAAAAGCGTTGAAATAATTGCCATAATTATAGTATAAATATAAAGATGCTGCTGTTGCCTGCCATTAATATAAATAATTACGATAAATATTAAACTGGAATTTCACGCGTGGGCAGGGCGAATGTTGTGGGTTGTCACAGTTAATTAGCATTAAAATTGCTGGCACAACTCTATGAAAATGCCATTAGCAAATGGGGCGTGGCATTTCTTGTACATAGGTCAATGCGATGTGCCTGAAAGTGGAAATCTGATATGATTTTGACATAAGTTTATTCTCTAAAAACCTTTCGAAACTGTCTCAAGTTGTTGAAGCTCTTTATGTCTGTTTATGCCTGCTGTGTGTGTGTGTGTGTTGGTATGCGAGTGAGTGGCATAAATAATTCAATTAATGTTGCAGGAAAGTCACACAGAGCTCTACCCAAAACTGCAAATAAGTACGAGCTCGAGTTTAGGCTGGAAAAACCCCTGGCAAATTGTTGTATTTATGTGTGCACTTATCCTTCAGGCACAGTCTTTTCGCCGTTCATTTGCTTTTCCGCTTTTAATGGCTGCCCCTTTTTGATGTCGTTCGCGCGTTGAGCATTGTCGTTGTTGTTATACCTTGTGCAGCTGCGATTGGACAGCAGGGTATATGAAAAGAAAATGGGAAAATTTAATACAGTTAGCCCACAAAAAAAAAGAAATGCTAATATATCTTAAAAAATAGAGAAATTGTACAGATTCTTTAGTTAATAAATATAATATGTGATAAACATATCTGCAAATTATTATAAAATAATTAATATTTTTATTTGTTTAATGAAAAATGTGCTTAAAAACTGAAACGTTTGATTTTTCAGTATTTTCCATATAGGGAAATAAATAAATATATGCATATCTCTAGTCTCAGATCTACACATCATCAACTACAGAGTATCTCTTAGTCCAATCTGTGTTTCGAGCGCATTACTGTTGTTGTTGTTGTTGTTATGCTTTGCACGCGCTTTATACAAAATAAATATTGCATACTTTATGGCACCGGCGACAGCAACAACAGCCATAACAACAACAACAACAGCAGCAAAAACAATAACAACAGAGTTGACTTTTCGTCATAGCCGTTGGCTTTGTGTGTGCCTCAAGTATTTTCGCCTTTTTATGACCCAACAACAACAACAACAATAAAACGAGAGCAGCAGCAGCAGCAACAACAACGTTGTTCATTATGTATCGCACTGTGTAAATTTGCCAGCCTCCCAGTGTGTGTGTGTGTGTGCGTTCGTGTGAGCTGCTGTGGTATACTATATGTTCTAGTGTGTGTGTGTGTGTGTGCTCGTTTGTTTGTATTTTCCCACGATATTTAACGTGTGGCATTGATTTTATGGCCTCTCGCTGGGCCAGCTGCCATTTTGGCTGCCGGAGGTGCTCCTTTACCCACTTAGACCGCGCTCAAAACTAGCTACCAATTAATTGCCGAATAGGTGCGAAAAAGGCTGCAGCGATGCCGCGAACTAGGCCAAAACAGAGTGAGTAGAGTGGCAAACTGGTAGCCAGAAAGAGGAAGGGCGAGTGTGAGAGCGAGAGGTAGCACTTAAATGTTAAACAAATAAGAACACATGAAGGGTTCTTCGTTAAATTTAATATTCTTAAAAATGATAACAAAATTGATAAGGGTGGACCCTTACAAAAATTGCAAAAAATTAGAAAATTTACGAACAGTCAATATTGCAATTATTTAAATATAGAATCACTAAAATGCTCAAGACCTAAACAAAATGCCATAATAATCGAAAATCGCATGATTATTACCAAAGATATGATGATCGGAACGTGAGGTTAGAGGACCTGTCGAGGGTGTTGCATGTCTAATTTTTGGTCGACTTTGAGATGATTTTTGGTCAAAAATTAAGTATCGCTTAAATCACTTTTAAACACTTGATAAGTGCTAATTTTAACCTCCGCAATCGATTAAAAGTGAAAGCAGGAGTTTTAAAATTTTGAAAAAAAATTTTTTCTCAAAATTGATAAGGTAGGACCCTTACAAAAATATCCAAAAAATTCGAAAATATGCAATCAGTCTATATTGCAATTATTTAAATATAGAATCACTAAAATGCTCAAGACCTAAACAAAATGCCATAATAATCGAAAATCGCATGATTATTACCAAAGATGTGATGATCGGAACGTGAGGTTAGAGGACCTGTCGAGGGTGTTGCATGTCTAATTTTTGGTCGACTTTGAGATGATTTTTTGTCAAAAATTAAGTATCGTTTAAATCGCTTTTAAAGACTTGTTTAGTACCTATTTTGACCTCCGCAATCGATTAAAAGTGAAAGCAGGAGTTTTAAAATTTTGAAAAAAAAAATTTTTCTCAAAATTGATAAGGTAGGACCCTTACAAAAATTGCCAAAAAATTCGAAAATTTGCGAACAGTCTATATTGCAATAATTTAAATATAGAATCACTAAAAATGTCAAGACATAAACAAAATGCCATTCCGATCGAAAACCGCTTGATTTTTACCCAAGTTATGATGGCTGGAACGTGAGGTTAGAAGACCTGTCGAGGGTGTTACATGTCAAATTTTTGGTCGACTTTGACATGATTTTTTGTCAAAAATTAAGTATCGTTTAAATCACTTTTAAAGACTTGTTTAGTACCTATTTTGACCTCCGCAATCGATTAAAAGTGAAAGCAGGAGTTTTAAAATTTTGAAAAAAAATTTTTTCTCAAAGTTAATAAGGTAGGACCCTTACAAAAATTGCAAAAATTTCGAAAATTTGCGAACAGTCAATATTGCAATTATTTAAATATAGAATCACTAAAAAGCTCAAGACCTAAACAAAATGCCATAATAATCGAAAATCGCTTGATTTTTACCCAAGTTATGATGGTTGGAACGTGAGGTTAGAAGACCTGTCGAGGGTGTTACATGTCAAATTTTTGGTCGACTTTGAGATGATTTTTGGTCAAAAATTAAGTATCGTTTAAATCACTTTTAAACACTTGTTTAGTACTAATTTTGACCTCCGCAATCGATTAAAAGTGAAAGCAGGAGTTTTAAAATTTTGAAAAAAAAATTTTTCTCAAAATTGATAAGGTAGGACCCTTACAAAAATTGCAAAAATTTCGAAAATTTGCGAACAGTCAATATTGCAATTATTTAAATATAGAATCACTAAAAAGCTCAAGACCTAAACAAAATGTCATAATAATCGAAAATCGCTTGATTTTTACCCAAGTTATGATGGTGGGAACGTGAGGTTAGAAGACCTGTCGAGGGTTTTACATGTCTAATTTTTGGTCAACTTTGAGATGATATTTGGTCAAAAATTAAGTATATAGTTTAAATCACTTTTAAACACTTGTTTAGTACTAATTTTGTCCTCCGCAATCGATTAAAAGTGAAAGCAGGAGTTTTAAAATTTTGAAAAAAAAATTTTTCTCAAAATTGATAAGGTAGGACCCTTACAAAAATTGTAAAAATTTCGAAAATTTGCAAACAGTCTACAGTGGAATTTTTTAATTGTATAATCACCAAAAATGTCAAGACATAAACAAAATGTCATTCCAAACAAAAATTGCTTGATTTTTACCCAAGTTATGATGGTTGGAAAGTGAGATCTAATCTACATATAAGTATCGGTATCAGCACGCAAATACAGGGTGTTTTCCACGCTCAAATTGCTCATACAACCTATAACGAATTTCCATCAAATTTCAGCCTCGGTCATTCAACTCTAATAACATTTTGCTAATCATTTTCGGAAAATTTGCTAGACATAAAGTTATTAAGACTTCGGAGCAAGACTGACAAGTTAATCACTTCTTGGGTTGAGACATGCAAAAAGAATAAACATTCACATTTAATCGATATTCTAATCAATCTAAAATAAAGTGATAAGTATAATATGTGTGTTACTTAAGACTTCAACAAGGTGAATAATAAATAAAATTATTCCACTTATTCCATTGCCATTTGCGATCCCTCCCTTAGCGGGAAGGAAAACACCTTAAGCCATTAGGAAAACAAAAAAATGCTTTTATATAAGAGCATAATATGAAAGCATCCCTACACTTTCTCTGCCGCGGGCCATCATGCCACACCGTTCTTCATTTTCAACATTTTCAAATGCGACGCAATAAAGTATAATTTAACGAATAATTTTAATTATGCCGGCGAACTGGAAATGCGTAGCGGTTTCATTCGCCCCATTAGGCCTTTCAGTCAGGCGTTTAAATAGCTCGACGCTCGTTTGTTTTAGAGTAAATGTGCCGTTATATAATTGACTATAATTTCAAGCTTTTTTCGCCCACAGACCGCATAATATATGCATGTGTGTGTGTGTTAGGGAGGTTGTATGTGGGCGTGTGCGTATGGAGGCAATCAATCATGAAGCTGCGTTTTATTTTATTCAAAATACAAAATAATTAAAAACCCAAATTTGCATCAAGTCAACCATATAGGGGCAATTTAAGCTCTCGAAAGTGAACCTTCAAAAGGTACTTAGCAAAAAGTCTTTGGCCAAATCGGACAAAGTAGAGAATTTTAAATCATTATTGGGGAAATGCGTTGGGAAAACCAAGCTGAAAAGCAGCAGAAGCAGCAGCAGCAGAGGTAGCCGAAAACGAAATACAATGAAAAGCTATTAGGTTAAATGGGCAGCATGAAGTCGATGAAGATAAAAAGCAAAAAAAAAGAAATGGACGATGCAGAAGAGGAAGTAAAAGAGCAAGATGGAGAGGAAACGAACGAACGAACGAAAAGCTCGTTTTGGGCCAAGCAAATGAGGGCCAATAATTTTTGCAGCTATCTATGAGGCAAATTGAGGCAAACTTTGTGGAGCCTACCTCAAACACTCAGATCAACAGAGAAAGAGAGAGAAAGAGGGAGAGCAAAAGAGACAGAGAGATAGAAGTTAAGAGGAAGGTAAAGAAAGCAAAATGAATATTTACCAACATAAGCACAAGATAAATGACCAGCGAATACCCTAGTACAGAAGCAGCAAGTGCTCAAGTATCCCCGAGTACCGGAGTACCGAAGTACTTAACGATTTGCATTATGGTCTGGCTTTTATTTTATGCCCCACCAAGTAATCTCTTCTTTGAAATAAATTTTACTTGATTCTGCGGGCAAATGTGTAAGTGAAATTCATAAATATTAAATTCAATTTGAGACGAATGTAGAGAGCGATTTATAATGTCCTAATGCCTGCCTGCATCATGTAGAATTTATAATCGAGACTCGAGTTGAGTTGAAAGCGAGCGAACTAACCCAACTATCTACTACTTTACTGGGATGTTAGCCTGGCTAATTGCAACCAGTTTTAGATAGATATACAAACAGTTGGTAGACATGTGTGTGGGGCAGGGGACGGGATGGTGGTGTGTTTGTTTGGGCATGCGGTGTGCTTATAATTGCTATTTACAAATTTTTCGCATGATTTGTCAATTTTAATGAGCGTTATTTTTGCGCAGCAGATGCCAAATAGACAAGAAGCCGTTGCCAGGGGAAAGCCAGAAAATGCCCGAAGACTTGTCAGACGGTTCAGGCCGGTTCAGATGGTCCAAAAGCGAAGGACGAACTACGCAATAGCTACTGTGTTGAGCAAGTCCTTGCCTCGCTCTGCCATGGTTCACAGCCCCAACCAAGCCGCACATAAACACAACACCCACACACACACACAGCCGCACGCACACAGTCTCCCACACAGACAGAGACACACCGATATTGACTCAACTATGCAGGGGAGACTTTACGTTTTGTCGAAATTGAATTCGTTCATGATTGATTGCGTATACGCCACGTCCGCCGCATTGACTGTGCGCCGCAATGTAGGCAACACTTTTTTTATTTTCGCCGTCGACTTCTGCTACCCGCATTCAATTCAACGCACACACACACACACAGTCACACACATTCATACTTCGTTTACATTTTGTTTCAATTTCAATTTATCTGCGTTTTCTCACCGTTTCGAATGTGTACACAACATTTTTCAGCATTCAGAGCGAGAGAGAGAGAGAGGGAGGGAGAGTGTGGGAGAGAGAGAGGGAGCAGCATGACGAAGGTATATTGAACTTTCATTGAATTATGCCGCTGTGTAAAGTTATGGCTTGAGTTTTTCTTCTCTTCTTTTTTTTTTGGTTTAATTCTGTTTGCTTTGTGTGCGTGTTGAAGCGCAGCGCGGAGATATCGAAGTTCAGCCAAAAACGAACGACTGATTGACAGACTGACAGACTGAGAGACTGAGGGAGACTTACTAACTGATGCCTGACTGAAGCCATTGAATTTGTGATGAGATTTCCAGCAAGTTGTTTACACTTCCGCCTTCTGTCTGCTGCCTGCTCTGCCTGTTGCTTTTGTTAATTTCATTAACTTATTCACGGTGCCAGCAAGAGGTGAAACAATGCGGCTTAGAGTCGTCTTGAGTTGGAGAGAGTAAAAAACAAATAAATTCAAGAATTTTAATCAGTTTCTTAGAATTGAAAATATTAGAAATTCCTGCAAATTATTTGCTTCAATGACTTCTGAACAAGAATTCTAAGTTATCGACTTGTTTTGTCGCCCTCTGAAGAAGTTGCTGTGAAATTCAAGAACAAAATCATCAAACTCAACTGAACAATATTTAATAATCTTCCTATCTATCCATACATAATGGCTCAAAACTTTTTCCTCTATTTCTCATTTTATGATCGTATTTTTTCCTGTTTACTTAGTTGGCAATAAAATTTACATTTTTTTTCAGTCCAGACCATAGCAATATTTGCCATGGGCTGGCGCTCTGTTCTGTAAATAAATTCTTACGCACAATTGTTTTTAAGCATTTAATTTAATAGTTTGTGATGGTGAAGGATTTTTCTGTGCATTTTATTTATTTTTTTGTATGGCTACAAATCTTTTTAAGTGTGGAAATTCGTTCAGCATTTTATCATGTGTTTTGTTTTTCTTTTTTTTTCTGGTGCCATTTGTCGTTACGAGTTGTACGGAAATTGGTAGGCAAATGCAATTTGCCTGCGTGACAGTGTGATTGTGGGCGTGGCTGGGCGGAACACTCTCACTGGGAAAGTCAAATGTGAAGACGATTTGTCTCAATTTTTTTGTTAAATTGTTTCGCAAACAAGCGACAAAGTTTAGTAATTGCAGTCAGCAAAGACTGTAGACTTTATTCAGATACCATATAGTATATTTTCTAGTACTATATATATTAAGTTCCATTTAAAGCAACCTTCAGACTGTCATCTACAATTGCGCTGGCGTAGTTAAATTGCATTTTAAATTGACATTGGCAAAACGAAACTTTTTAGCCAACCCCAGAGTCAGATACAAACTGCCAGCTGCTGTCTGTTCCTGTCTGTGTAGATGACTACTGCGAATGTGTGTGTGTGTGTGTGTGTGTGAGTGTGATGGGTGTATATCCCTGAGGTATGCAACGTCTGCCAAAAATAGCCACAGAAATCCATTTGGCAAATTTGTTGTCAGCGTTTCCCGGCGGACAACACAAAAAGGCAGAAACCGTATTATTTGTATGGGGCCATTGCGAGAACAGTATCTAAAAAGAGGGAAAAGATTTCCAAAATAATTGCGCAATAAAAGGAAAAGTAGTGTAATTAAATATTGACATTAGCTAACGGTAGTTTTTATGTAGTTTTCTCTGATTGATTGGCAAATGAAGCAGAAATACAGACAGAGAGAGAGTGAGATGAGATTAAATACAGATCTGGCAGCAGATCTCCCCAGATTGTCATCATTTTATATGTATATGGCCAACACAAATATACACACAGATGCAAGAACTCACACACACATATAGAGAGAGAGAGACAGGTAAACACACATTCTCATTGTTATTGCTGTGGGAGGATGCCGCTTTTGGCACTGCAAATAATTGCCCAAAAAATAATCAATTGTCAGCTTATAAATATGAGATGAAATGCCCAAAGCAGGTGCAAGCGAAAGCGACAGATGGACAGAGAGAGAAAGATACATATATACCGAAGAGAGAGAGAGAGAGAGAGAGAGAGCGACTTTGTTGATGTTGATTTTGTTGTTTGAGTTGCTCGCACTGCTTTGGCACACTCTCTCTTTGTTGTGGCTGGCTTTGTTTTTGGGTCAGTTAAATAAAGAAAATTTTGTGTACATTTTCATGCTCTGCAGAAAAGATTAGATAGGGTATATGAAGCTTAGGCAATAGTATTCTATATCATGGATAAAGTCGAAAGGGCAAAAAGCATAAATCCAATTTTAATAAAATTAACTGCGAGTTTATCTTAATTCTTACTCTATAAAATTGATAGACTCAGACATAAATAGGAGATAATTAACAAAAATTAAATTCTGTCGAATTTAGAATTTTCTAAAGTGCAAACGACCCAAAACAGTTCTGTGTGCTACAGGGTATTCCCCCTTATTTTAATATTATTATTGTTAATATTGTTTAATATTGTTACTGCGCCTCATGTTTATGTTGCACATATTTAGAGGCAAGGGCAGGTGGCAGGTGGGTGGTGGCGAGGCAGAGGGGTTTCCCGAGAGGCGGGAGGCGGGTAAACTGTCGCGCCCCTTGCACTTGTCTGTTTATCATAAGTGCCTCTTTTGGTTCTTTCTGGGTCTGAGAGTGCCGCCACTTGAGCAGTCCGAGCCTGAGCCGCACTTCAGAGGCTGCCAAGAGTAGGCTGCCATCTCGTGCAGCCCTCCTCCTCCCACCTGGCTGCTCCTGCTTCTGCTCCTGCTACTCCTCCTCCTTCGTTTCGTCTTTGACTTTGGTTTCGGTTTTGGTTTTTGGTTTTGCCTTCGCATTTGACGTGCTCCGCTGGTTTGAATTTAATTTATTGTTTTGCCTGAACAACTGTTTGCTTTTTGTGCTCTCTCTCTCCCTTACTCTCTTTCTCTCCCTCTCTCTCTCTCTGGCTATTTCTTGGCTCGGCTGCTGTTTGTCCGCTTAAGTGTCACAACAATGTCGCCGTCGCCAGTTTTTATTGCCAAATTTTTTGCACTTATTTGCGCTAATTTAATTTCTTGTGTAATTTCATTTTTATGTAGTCAACTTACGGCGTCTCTCGCTGCTGCTGCCTTGAAACTGAAACCCCTCACACCAACCCCCCTGTATGGCCTCACTCCCTCCCCGCTGCCCAGTTGCTTTCACTGCCCACTTCTGGCATTCGGCTGTTGTTTGCCTTGAGGCGAACTTTGTCAACAATTCCGCGCACAACATTGAAAATTGCTGCTGTTGCGAAAAAAGGACACCGAGTGGAGGGAGAAGAAGACATAGAGAGAGAGAGAGAGGGAGGAAGACGGTAGGTGAGGCGCCACTGGCTGACACAAACAGCGCATCATTATGAACACGAGCAGTTGGAACTGCAGAGAGCCTGCAGAGGCTGGCTGGCTGCCTGGCTGCCTGGCTGGGTAGCTGCCTGGCTGGGGGGCGTGTCGGCATTTCAGTGTGTCACTTTAACGAAATTCTTTTTTCCGCTTTCACCTACGCTCTTCCACTTCCCTCTCAAGTGTCTCTCAGCCTCACAGTGGGCTGCGCTTGTGCCTAAGGTCAAGCGTCTTTGTCATCTGCCATTGCCTACTTTCAGGCGCATTTCAAGCAAATAAATAAATTTCAAACACGCACACACACACACTCACACACACACGCACACAGTGCCGCCTGCAGGCGTCGGCCCAGCCACTTAACATAATTCAAATGGCTGTCGTTAGATGGCGCCACTGCAAAAAAATGCAACCGTTCCTTCCGTTTCCTTTCGTTTGTCGCAGCAAACTGTCAACGTCTTCTCATCTCTACTTGCCCCCCAAAAATGTGGCACAAGTGGGTGGGTGTGGGTGAGTTTGGGGGGCATTATGATAATGGTTATGGTTATAGCTCTAGCAGTTAGTACTAAAATTTTCTTGCCATTTTGGCCAATTTCAGTCGATTTGATTGGCTGCACTTGTGCATATGCTGGCACCTACCAAGCCGGAGGAAGCCGGAGAACGTGTTTACAGCTTTGCACCTGCATCGCAATCGCAATCGCATTCGAAGCCAATTGCACTTTTTATGCCAATCCCCCATCCTCTAGAGAGTGCCACATGAATAGTAAATTACTTTAATATATGATGAAATTACTTTAAACGACTTTTTAACAGGGATGTACTACAAATTTGTGTGTTTTGTTGAGTAGTTTAAAAATGTATATAAGAGTTATTTATTTAAATATCTATTATTTTAAAATTTTACTATAGGTATAACTTTCTCTCTGAATACCTTCAGCTTAAAAGACATTTCATTATACCCTTCGACCATTGAAAATGGTCAAAAAAGGGTATACTAACTTTGTGCAAAATGTATGTAACAGGCATAAGGAGGCGTGGCAGACCCCATAAAGTATATATATTCTTGCTCAGGATCACTAGCCGAGTCGATTGAGACATGTCCGTCTGTCTGTCCGTCTGTCCGTCTGTCCGTCTGTCCGTCTGTCCGTCTGTATGAGACAACAGATCTCAGCTATTAAAAAAGCTAGAGATACCAAATTTGGCATGAAGGTTCCTGTAAATCATAGGCAGATAAAGTTTATCTCAAATTTTTGATGCCACGCCCACCGCCCCCGCAAATCGGTAATTTACAATTATTAAGCAAAGTATTAAACTTACAAAGTTCTGCTTTGGTATGCATAAAGCTGAATATGAACATATCCTCCAAATTACAATCCGATCGGACTAATAACACAGAAGTTATTCAAGTCAACGTTTTCAGTACAAATGTTCGGTACGGGCAGCAGCCGACGCGCTGCTTTGAGCAGTTGACGCCGACGTCGACGTTGCGTCGTGTCGCTTTACTCTTTACGCGCGTCGCTGTGTGAGTGCGAGCGAGTAAGCTATATGTAGTAGAAGTATTTGTGCAGAATTCTCTGTTTGAAATTATGAGTGTGGTTACACGTTTGTAACGGATTTGGAAAATTGGGAGAAGGGTATCTTACTGTCGGGCGCCCGACTGTAGCCTTACCCACTTGTTTTCACTATTCTTTACGAGCCCATATTGCATTGTTGGTTTAATCAACCGCAAGTGCAGTGCACACTAGGCCAACTAAATATGGCTTTAAATGGGCTCAAGCGCATCCATATCTCATCTCTCTTTCTCTCTCGCTTTCTCTCTCTCTCTCTTTTTCTCTTTCTCTAGCTACGAGTGAGCTTGGCAATTCTAAGCAGGTATCTGCTGAGAACGCAACGTATGCTTAAATCATTAACTATGCCCGGCATTATTCCAAGTATATTATACTATAGGTATATATAATATATACGTATGGTATAGCTAGCAGTATTTCTGGGCTCGTTGTTGGCCATTTGAGAGCAGCAGCAGCAGCTCGAACAGTTTTCGGTGTTCATATTCTCGACTCGCTTACGAGGCAAAAGTTTAAGCACAGTTCAAATGATTGCCCCAACGCTGCCGTTGCCGTTGCCTTTGCTGGGGCCAACATGAAAGGCGAACTTGTGCACAGCTGCAGGGGAAGGCAGAGAAAGAGAGAAAGAGAGAAAGAGAGAGAGAGAGAGAGACAGAGAGGGAGCTAAAATAAAAAGCCATAGTGGGGGAAAGGAAAGGAAAGGGAACCGTAACATAGATAGAACACCTACACGATGCGCGCTTGCAGCATTCAGAAATGTTTACATTAACAGGCAAAAGCGCAGCAACCCACACGAAATGCACACACACACACACACACACACCCACATGCACACGACAAACACACACATACTAAACACAGTGTCACACATGCGATAAAAGTTTCGCCCGTGCATATTATTTTTGCATTGCATTTTGGCAAGCGCACAAAAGTATGCTACAGCTAGCACGCTGCAGGCGTGTGTGTGTCTGCGTGTGTGTGTGAGTGTGCTTGTGTGTGTGTGTGCGTTTGCTGCGCTTGTGCGTGTGCGTGCCAAGTTTTGCGTCAGATTTTGGCTACGCCGCTTAAATAGAAAACTTGCAACTTTATCTTGGCTGCCAACTCGTCGCCCAAGCAAAGCCGCATTGCAGCAACTTAATTAAAAGGTCCCCCTCCCCTCCCTCACCCCCTGCACCCACTAAAAAGGAAGAAGAAGAAGGAGGGAAAACACTTTCGCTCTCTTTCGCACTGCGTCAAATTCTAAGTGAAAATTCGACACGCATAAAAATCGCACGACACGCGCTCGTCCCTCACACACACACACACACAGTCACAGAGCACAGCCCAAGCATTTAATTTGAGTAGGAGCGGAGGGGGCGTGGCAGTATAAATTGTTACGACTTGAAGACTTCTCTACTGACACAAACAGGCTGGCAAACAGACTGTCACTAATACTGACACAGACACACAGAGAGACACACACACACGCGCGCGCACTGCGCTGAGCAGACACAAAAGTGTAGCATACATTTCAGCGCCGAAAACGGAAATGCTTGACGCAAAAAGGCAACTAACAACATGGCGACCGACAGCTACAACAACACGAAAGCCACACTTAAGCTACAGCTATCTGTGCGCGTGTGTGTGTGTGTGTGAGTTGCTGAGTTTTTGATTTTTGCCAGAGTTTGCTTTATTCTCGTTTCACTTTTATACCCTTACGAATAGTTTTTGCTCGTTGAATGAATCAGCGAGTTATTCAATCGTTAAATTGCCATATACGCGCTGCATTCAATTGGCCAATGAAAAATCAAGAAATAAAAGTGTTTATGAATTTAAAATGAATGCAATGAATACATCATAATATTTGATTGAGACAAAGAGATGAGTTTTAGTTGGGATGAGAATAAATAAAGCAGCATTTTCTTATATTATAAACCTTTAAAAATATTATTTTTATGTGCAACTAACAGCAAATTGCCTTGGCTTAAAGGTTTTTTAAAGCGATTTATTGCCAACAGAAGAGTATTTTTCTTTTCTGCCAGCTTTTCTTTTGCTTTTCTTTTCATGCTGCTGTCCTTTTTTTTTTTTTGGTTCACAATTTCGCTTTTTATCGCCATGTTTGGGGCAGTTGCTATGTGTGTGTGTGTGTGTGTGTGTGTGGTTGCGGCTTTGGTGCAAATATTCCTTTTATTTTGCAAATTATGGCCAAAAACAACAGCGAAGAAAAAGCAACGAAAGCAAAAGCAAAACCAAAAAAAAAGAAAAACAACAAAAATAAAGGAACAAGGCAAACGACAAGAACGAGCAATGATGTTTATGGCCCGCCATTTTGGCCACTAGCCGCCATTTTATGCAATTTCTTTTGTGCCGCATCGCATCCCTCCCTATCACAGCTGCTGCTGGGAGCGGGAGCGAGCTACTTGCAAGTACCACCCCGGGTGATTTAGTGCTTATGGCAAGTTTATAAATTAAATTTAATGAAGCAGCAAGTCAAACTATTACCGACTGCTCTCGACTTTCCCTCTCGTCGTCGTCTTCCTCTTCTTTCTCTCCTTCATCATCTTGGCCATTGTGTGCTCCGTGCATTGATTATGCGCCTCTCGTTTCCGTTAGACGCCCACACATGAGTGTGTTGTCTGTGTCCCTGTCCCTTTCCCTGTGTGTGAGTGTGAGTGTGTGTGAAATTTGATTTACTTTGCAAAGTGAAAGTTCTGCAGCTACTTTCAGTTTTGCAGCTTTAAAATGCATGGAAAACTTCTGCTGCCCTTGGTCATTTCTTATGGCTCTGTCAGCCTATTATGGCCAGAGCAAGCATAAATGATAAATAAATATTTATAAAAGCAGCTGCAGACTGTGAATTGAATTAGAAATTGAAGTTCATTATTTTATGGAAATATCAGCTAAACAGGGCAGGATGGAAACTGGTCGACTTTGTTGACCTTTGCAATGCTTCTGCCAACAGGTCACAGGTCAGCTGCAGCATTTTGTTTAAAGTTCTTTAAATCTCTTTTATTATCTAAATTTTCTTTTTGTTTTTCATGCTTCATACTTTCTACCAGTTGTTACAATCTTAAGAAATTAAATAATAACTAAACAAATACAGTTAAATCTCTTGAGAGTACCCTAAAACAAGCAGAACTTGATCGCATAGTTAGATATGTAGCTATGCCTGACCTTGCAATACAGCCAGCATAAATGTGTACGATTTTAATTGGCTTCCAAATTGTCTACCTTCACCTCCCCCTTCCCCTTCCCCTCCCTGCCCAGGTCGTCTTTATGAGCAGTCAGATACGGTGTGGATAAAGTCATTCGAAAACATATGACTGGCAATATGCAATAACAATAACAGGATATATCTGCATTAACAACAACATCCCCCCCCCTCCCCTACACACCCCGAAAAACAAATGTCGCACACGCATCAATTACGACTACAAAAGCCCCTACACTCCCCCCTCCAACCCCCCCGGCACAGCTGCCTACTCCTCTGCCTATATAGACCCTTACAAAGGGCGGCTAAAAAGTAATTATCGACAAGTTGTGCCGAGAAGGACTCAAACAATACAGGAACAACAAAATGTTTAAAATTCAATAGACATACACACACACACACACAGACACACACACACACCGAGTGAGTAGCAACAACAATGAGATGCCTAAGCTTATGCAACACAATCCTAGTTTATGACAGTTAGGGGTTCTCTCTTTGTACTTACGTGCGGTTCTGCTTGACTCGCTCACCCACTCTCTCTCTCTCTGTCTCCCTCGCTCTCTCTCTCCCTCGCTCTCTCTCTCTCTCTCTCTGTGTGTGAGTGTGCGAATTTCTTGTGCCCTTTTGAAACCAGCAGCTGCTCAACCAACTGTACAAACACAGCAACACCAACACCCACACACACACATTCACACACACACATGCACACACACACACACACACCTAGTCGCAATTCATGGCAGATGCCTAGCTAGCGGGACAGTGGGCCATAGAGTACATAGTGACCGAAGCGAGGACTCTACTGATTTCCCTTGGGCTTAATTAAGTAAAGCTTTTAATCTCTTAAATCAGATCAGACGTGCTCTTAAGTGCTCTGACTGTTATTTAACAGTGTTGGCTTATGTTAAGCGTGTTTAACAGCTGTTAGTGCGCTGCAATCTAAATAAGTGTTGCAAAACAGCTTATAATGTCACTGTTGCATGTTTAAATTAAATTAATAAATATGCAATTAAATTTAATAAACATGAATACATATATGCAATTTTTTCCCTTAATAAAATTTAGATTGCATATCATATCTTTTGCCCCACTGTGCGGCCGATGCTGCTCATAGTTTATTTGTGAATTCCGATAGCTTTGACAAGTGTCATCAGCACAAAAGACGTGTCTTGATGAGAGACCCCACTTCACAGCAACCAAAGACAATCACACTGTCTCTCCCTCCCTCTCCTGCGCCTGCCCTCCTCCCCGTGTCGGCCATAATTGAAGGTTCGTTCGCTTTGTGTGTGTGTTGGAAAACGACATTGGAAACTCACTTGTGATGCGATCTAAATCACATTCACAATTAGAGTATAAATATTTGCCAATTGTGACTGACACAAGCAGGAGGAGGAGGAGCGGGAGAGCGGGAACCCTTTTCCAGCAGAATCTCTTGCCGAGCACAAGGTCAGGCCGAGTAACGAGTGTTTTTTCAGGCCTAAATTTACTGGGCCAACATGCAAATATGCGGGCTCAACGCACATACTATTATACAACATGCATGAAGAGGGCGAGGGCCGGGACGGGGGCGAGGGCGAGGGCGTGGCTGGAGACAAGCTGTTGACAGTTGTCGTAGAACTCGACGCTGGCATTTGACATGACAAGGCGTAGGAAAAAGAATTCCTAGCCTGAGTACGGGTGCGAGTTCTGGCTGGGAATCGGGCTCAGACACTGGCTTGGGGCTCATTTGCATGCTTTTAGGCGCCTCTTCAATTTGAAACGTATTTGAGCTTCTCTTCCGTCTCTACCCGCTGCTTCCTTTTGGAATGCATGAAACCCAAAGTGCTACATATGTTTCCCCATCTCTCTCTCTCGCTCTCTCTTTCTCTCAGCCAGGCAGGAAGTTGGCTGCCGGAAGTCGGGGTCGACGGGGTATGCCAGTTTTATGGCATGTGCTATAAACAGTTAGTGGAAGTGTTGCTGACTGCTTCTGCTGCTGCTGCTGCTGTTGCTGTGGTTGTGCGCTGCAGTTCCACAACAATTTGCAGCGAAAACTTAAATTGACACAGAGACAAGCGACAGAGTGATGGAAAGAGAGGCAGACAGAGAGAGAAAGAGAGAGAGAATGCTGGAAGTGTGTGAAAAAAATCGCTCAACGCTTCACTTGGGTCACTTGTGTGTCTGCTGCTTGTCAGCTTGTCCTCTGTCTGCTCCGCTCTCCTCTCCCTTTCTCTGTCCATTCTTTTAGTTTTTCGTTTTTCGCATCCATGATTTTCATTCATCCATGATTCTCAGCTTCCGCTCATTGGATGCAAGGACGAGCAATGCCGGGACAAGCTGCCTGGGATACGGATATGTTTGAAGCGAAAGCTTTAATGGCCACAACAAAATTGATGCTTGGCCATTAAATGCAGCAGCTTGCGGCATCGCCCTTGGCCGGCAGCAGCAGCATCTGCTTTAAGTCTCCGCTCTGCGATAACTTCATGTGCCATCAAAATATCAAGAGTAACTGTTAACAGTAACAGTTACTCGTAGGAGCAGTCACAGTGACAATTCACAGCTGGAGCAGCATGTCAATAACCCCACAGTGCGATAGCCTCGTTTGACAGCTTGAATTATTGATGGACAACCTGAAAGACCAATGTGATTTTCTGCGGCACAGTTAGCAATTTTAATTGCACCACAATTATAGTATAGCATAGTATAGCATAGTATAGTATAGTATACTATATAGAAGAACGGAAACAATAACTAGAGAATGCAAATGCCGCGGCAGCTGACTCCGCTCACACGCTACACATCTATGTAGAACTTTGTTTGGCCCCAAAAAAAAAACGAACTGCAGCACGCTTTTAATTCTAGCATTCATTAAGGGATAATAAAGATTATGAAAAGTACTTTAGTTAAGTTGAAAATATGCGAATTACTTTTTATTAGAGTTATTTTAATTTCATTTTCCTTTTTGCTGCTTAAATTTCATACGGATTTCGAATTTAATTTTTCTATTCTGCGGAATTTTAGGTGCATTAGTAACGCTTTAGTTGAGCTAAATTTACTTTTTTAAAAATATAGATGCATTTTCTATTTTCATTTTGGAATGAAACACAATTTGTTCTTGTCAAATTGTTTTTAAGCGCGTATGAAATCTTTGCCACATAGATGGTAATCTTTGTTTTTCATTTTTTTTATCTGTATCTTTATTTTTGCTTATATTTTTTTTTTTTTTGTGTTCTTTGGTTTAAGCTTTTCCAGGCGAGTTTGGCATATGTCAAACTGACAAAACACACAAAGTTTCCTCGCGGGCAATCACAATAGTAGCACTAGTAGCACATTCTATTTTCCACCTTCCCTCTCTCTATCTCTATCTCTATCTCTATCTGTATGTTTCTCTCTCCCTCTTTTTCCCTAAGGCAGCTGACAGGCTGGAAAAAATGTTGCCATGTTTTTTGTTGACAGCAAATTTCTTGTGCTAAATTTTCGCTGAACTGTCAGTGAGCAGCCAGAAGGAGCGTGGAGTGTGTAGAGGGACGAGGAAGGTGTAGAACAACGCAGAGGGAGGAAGAGGGAGAGTGAGAGAGATAGAGCGAGAGAGAGAAGCTGTGCGGCAGGAGTGTTGCCTTTGTGGCTGCTCACCAAGGCAGCAAAAACCATTCTTATGCTCATACCAATTATTTCCATCTCTCTCCCTCTCTCTCACCCTCTCTCTCCCTCTCTCTCTCTTTCTCCTGCTTCATGCTCACCTGCATATTTCGCTTTAATTGCGGTCAGCGTGGTTATGTCTTTGTCTTCGTCTAAACGGCTAAAAAAAAAAAATGAAAAAATAGGAAAAATCTAAAAACTCGACAAACAAATTTCGTTGCATAGTTTTAGGCGCTTGCCACGCGCACATTGCAAATATTTTCCCCATGAATTTCTATGCAGGCAGCTCAGGTAGTGCGTCTGAGAGAGAGAGCGGAAGAGCGGGAAAGAGACAGACTTCGTTCGTTCGGGTATGTTTCATTTATTTGGATTTTTTTTTCAGTCTTTCTTTTTCGTGGTTTTTGCTGTGGTCTCGTTTGCCGTTGTTATTCAGCATGTTTTGCAGTGTGTTGTTTTAATGCCCTGCATGCAGAAATGCTAGGGTATTTGAGTTCTTTATTAATTATTTGCCTTTACTTCAGGCATAGCTACAGGCTTAGTCAACGATTTAGGTGAGTGTATATAATTCTTTTTTCTGCACATTCCAGATCAATTTAGAGAGTATCTATATAGTCGTGCACTCCGCTGCCTCTCATTTTTTTCTGTTATTCACATACCACTGGCTGCGTATTGATTCGCTGTCGCTGCGATGTTGACGCTGACGCTGACGTCGACAGCGCAACATGAACGCATTTTATGCATTTGTCGGCCTCAGTTCATCTGCGCGTCCGTTGTCCTTTATGTGTTTTGCCTATGTTTTTCTTCTCCCTCCCTCCTTCTTCCCCCTACCACCATGCTGCTTTCTCTCGTTTGCAACATTGATCCGCACAGTGGAGACAACATTGATAAAAATAACAACAACAACAAAGCTGCAGCTGCATATTTACAGATTAAATATGGAAACAAAAACCGTATTTACTTTTTAATGTTTTGCCAACAAAAATGCCCGCTATATAGAGACGCGAGTGCAGAATATATATATGATATTTTATTTTTGTTGAGGTTGATAATAATCCTTTCCACTGTGTTCCCACAGTGCCACATGCCGCTCTGGCTGTGACTTTCAATTAAAACCGATTTTAATATGCATTGATGATTTTTACTTTTATATTTTTTCTTGTATAACTACAAACTACAAGCACGGACATGCAAGTGCTTGTTACACACGCTGTCTCTTTTCTTTTGCTCTTGAATTTTCAACAAGTTTGGCATGTGTTTATACTAAGTACAGAATCTCTATTGAAATTGGATAATATTCTTGCAATTACGATTTGCAGTTGCAATTTCAGACGACACACGTGGCGTATGCGTAATATGTTGCATTTGCAGCTCATTAGACAGCGATGGTCTTGTCTATGGGAGGCCGCAATTAAGTATAAAATTTCAGAGCAGAATGCGCATAAATCATAGGCACACACGCACACACACACAGACAGAGAGAGAGTTTCCAGTTACCTATAAATTAGCATACGCTCAGTCAGTTCTGCCTGACTAATTGAACCAAAAGCAAATGCAGTTATTGTTAATGAAGCTGCTGCTAATGTTGATAATGATGTTGCTGATGATGATGATGATGATGATGATGATGGCGAACAAGTTGATAATGATGAAGCTGCTGGGGATGCAGCAGAAACTGACGCAACATTTAAGTGATTTATGGGGGTCAAACGGACACACAGCGAAAAATCGCGTATACGTTTCTTTTTTCTGTTTTTCGCCCCACGCTGTTTGCGCATATATCAGTTACGCGCGTGTTCGCTTCCCTCTCTCTCTCTCTCTCTCTCTCCCTCTCCCTCTCTCACTCTATGTGAGTGTGTGTGTGTGTTGGTATGATTTTTCAAGAATGTCAACAACTGACAACTAACTTACGATACACTCATAAATATAAGCGAGTAAACACACAGAGGAAAAAGGGAGAGAGAGGGAGAGGGAGATGGAGAGAGAGAGACAGAGTAAGGGAAAGAGATGGATTTACATATTTGTACGGGAATGTGCGTCACATGCAGTGCGAATATGAATGAATTGAATGAGTTTGCGGCATGGTGAATGAGTCTATTCGTTTGCCTAAAAAATGAAGAGGTAACTTTTGGGGTGAGTCGCCTTTGAATAAGGGGAAGTAATACGGAATTGGGCAAGTTATTTGATATGTAAATAGGGCAGAACAAAGATGAGGATTACATATGATATGCTTATGATATATGAGCTGCCTAAGCTATACGATATAGATAACTTAAATATAAATTATAAAACAAATAGATAAGTAATGTAAGATTATTCTATGCACAAGAGATCGCTGAATAAAAACAAGTTTGCAATTTCAATTAAGCGCACACACACACACCGCACACACACCCGCACAGTGTGTAATTAAACCACAATCTGCGCTCTGCACAGTTGGAGATATAGACACATCTGTCGTCGTCGATGCGAGCTTCTGATTAGCCCAGCCACATGACATGTCAAGTAGGGCAAAGAGTTTTTGCACTCATTGCGATTGTCGGGCGGCAAATGAAAGGCCATACCCGGTACGAATATGCAGTGAGTGCGTAAAATGAATGGAAAATGGAAAATGTATGGGGTAGGGGAAAGTGGGAAAAAAAGCTACACATTTAATTAAGCCAACTCACACGACAAAAGACACTGACAGAAAGCGGCGAAAGCCTCTCAGTGCCTCATACATAGACCTTGCCGTCCTGCCCTGCAGACAATGTGATGTTGTACGCAATCAACGTCGATAGAGCGCTCTCCCTCTCTCCCTGTCTCTCTCTCCCTCTCTCTCACTCTTCCCACTGGAACCGCTAGCGGCATTGGCGTTTCTTCTTCTCTACTTGGCTGCGCTCGCTCATGCAGTCATCAGAACAAGGCATATACATGCATATATACCTTATATGGTTTCACGATGAACGAACGCTTATTGTATGCCATCTCCCTCTCTCTCTCTCTGTCTCTCTCACTCTCTAGCTGCCTCTCTTTTGTTGTGCTTTCTATGAGTATTTATACCCGTGCCAATGGATGCCGGCAGAGAGCTTATTAGGTCAAAGTATATGTAGAGAAAATCGCTTAGAATTGTGTAAGGGTTCAAGTTGACTGTGCTCGCTAGAAGGAGGATGGCCTTTGTCTATACCCTGCACTTATTCAATGCAGTGTCAAAGGGGCTTAGGTTGAAGTGGTTGAAGTGCAAGAAAGAAAATGGCAAAGTACATTTTGTTAGCTAAGAACAATGTGAACTATCGATCAATTGTTTTCCATTTCAGTGTACTATCGATAGTTTTTATTTTCTACACATATATTTTAAATGACAAAGGGTATTGCTATTGTCCAACTATCGATTACAATACTATCGATACATACTCTGTTATAAATTGTTTTCTTTACGATTATGCTATCGATTCTATCGATAGTTTGCAGAGCTTTGAAGTGACTGCTCTATCGATATTTATTTCAGAGAGAGAAAGAACCTTGAATTGTCACTTCTAATCTTCTATGGGGTATCTTCTAGTCGTGCATTACCTACTAGCTAGCAACCTGCTGCTGCTTCTGCTGTTTGTAATTTATTTTCTCTTGCATTCTTACACGTCATGTGATCACTTAATTCCCCCTCGTTGGGTCTAGTCCCAGAGACGTACACGTATAGTAGGTGTACTATGTGAGGCATATTTGAATTGACTTCTGTGTTGATGGATTGTGTCGTCTGCATGTTGCGAATGAATTGATAATGGCAAATGGAATTGTGTCACTGTGCGCTCTTCTTGCATTTATTTCTATATAAATTAAACCTGACAAAGCTGTGAATCGAAATCGATTTGATTTGTGTATTTTTCATTTTCATTTCCATTCTCCATTTTCGGTTGGTCCCGCTGATTGATGGCCTTAGAGATGAAAGTTTAATTCTCGACATAAAAGAGTTTCATGCTGCCAATTTAATTGCTGGCTCGCGTTATCGAAGAAACTTGGCCAAGATTTACGGGCTGAGCTGAGCTGAGTTAAATCATCGCATAGCACACTCGGTTCGCATTTGGTGTAGTGTTCATGTATATTGTGGCATCAGCTTCGTTATAACTTTTCACACACACACACAGATACACACACACACACACACACAGTCCCACAAGTTATGAGCGGGCAAATAGTTTGCCAAATGCGATTCGAGATGGAGGCGAACGTAAATCAAAATGTGCACACGAAACGAGGCAAAATATTGCCGCAGCAGCATAAAGAAAAACTTGATAAACTGGCAAAGGGGGCAAAGATTGGGGTTGGGTGTCCTCAAGATGTGCCATGTGGCAGAGAGGGAATTGAATATAACAAGCAGCAGAAGCAGGGTATATATATTTCCGCAAACGACGACGACGACGACGACAATCAGGCAAAATGCAAAAAGTGTCGCGGAAGTTGTCAAAACATTCGAAACGAAGCGAAATGTCAGATAGCAGCAGCAGCAGCAGCAGCAGCAGACCAGGCTCCTAACTACTTGACAGACAGACGGGCAAAAGGAAGCCAGACTGCAGGAAAGAGACAGAGAGAGAGACGGAGAGTGAGAGAGACAGCGAGCAACTGACCTTAAATGAAGGCCAAGCTTCAGGCTCACCTTGGCTGGCCTTATCCTTTTCCCTGCCAAGTTGCTGCTGCTCTTAAATTAATTTTTATATCCTTAAATCGCTTCGACTGTGAATCCATAATCTTAGGCTCTCGCCTCTGATGCTGCTGCTGCTGCTGCGGGCTGGGATTATTTATTGTTTAACTGCGCAAACACTGATAATAAATTTCGCCTTCATTCGCGCGGTTATCATTGTTGTTGCTGCTGTTGTTGTTGTTGTTGCTGTTGGTGTTGCTGCTGTGCGCTTCATGTTGCAGGCGTGAAAAATTGTTGGCGTGCATTTTACATTCATTTTGTAAGGTTTTTCACGCTCTTATACCCAGCAGTTAAAGCGAAAAATGAGGTGGAACAGACCTGGCAACATTGATGGAATTTTATAATATATTTTCCCTATATAACCATCTAGATCTCAAGCAGTATGCTAGCTAGAGTTATGAAACTTGGTAGTAGCACTCGAAAAAGGACAACACTGAGGAAGATTATTAAATGAAAATATTTAAATTTAAATTCACTGCAATAATGAGTATATCCCAGCTATTCTTTAAGCAAGATGTTAATGATTTTCCTTACGATTGGCAGATCAAAATCGAAACATAATAGTCTTAATTAACCATAAAATTGGTGTACAAAAAAACAGGATATTTTCAAGAAGCGGCAAGCTCTGTTCTAGCTTTCTTAGCTTGGCATTTTTCCGGCCATTAAATATGCAGCACGAAAATTTTTGCGCACTCATCTCGCTCGCCTGGGGGGAGTTTTTTTTTTCCACCACCCTTATCGGTTTTTTTTTTCAAGGATTTTGTGACAACCTTTTAATGAAATTAATCTGGCCAAGGCATGCGACGAGCCAGCAGACCCTGGCAACTGCCTGCAGCCTGGCAGCCAACAATTTTGCATATAAATTGCAATTTAAGATGACCATTTATCAATGCTCATAACTTTCGATGAGCCCCCTCCCCCCTGCGAGGCCCCTCTCTCTCTCTCTCTCTCTCTCTCGGGCCCAGGCAACCGCAAGCCAGGGCTCAATTCATTAAGCATCCGGCAAAATGGCCTCAGGCTGCATCATTACATACACCACATATCTCTATATATTATATATATATATATATAGTGTGTGTGGTATATGCACACTAATGGAGATCTTAAGGCCTTCTGCGTTAATTGACAATTGAGTGCAGCAATAATCTGGCATTAAATCAACAATATAATACATTTTTGCCTGAGCGCAGCTTGGCAAAGGTTCAATTAAATTTGTTTGTTTTGCCTTTTATATATTGCAATATTATTTGCATGATATAACATTGTATATACTGTTCAATAGTCTGTTTATTTATCTATGTGGATTATCCAAGAATTAGCAGGACTTGTGCAAAAGCAAACGTTAAATTCTAATCAACGCGAGGCGACAATAAGCTGTCTGTTCTCTATAATATATATTACCATGATATATTAAGCAATATTATGAAATATATATATTTATTTTTTTATTTATTTATTTATTTATTTAACGTCAACTAAGAGCAGTCGACTCAAAGATTAAAATAAAATAAAATTACAAATATAAATTTAAATTAAAAATTTAAGTAAAATTGAAGTTGGAAGTAAACATTTTGTAATTAAATTTTTAACTTTATATGGTATATGGTATGGTATGGTATGGTATATGGTATATAATTTATATAACTGTAGCTGAGTTTTGAGCGTGTGAAAGCTGATACTCAGAAGAGAAGGATATAGCACACTCAGTCCGATTGCCAGTGAACACATAGGGATTATAACACCATATATCGTACATACATATGGTAGAATGCAAGCATAATGAAAGGATATGTAAATGTATTGTGCTACGATATGAATAATATTAAATACGAGTCAATTAAACAGACTTTGTTAGCCCTGGCCAAGTGGGTGGTCAAATGACGAGCGAATATGAGAGACGACCTCGCATTGAGAGACAGAAAGACAGACAGAGCGACAGATCGACAGACATGCAGATGGACAGTCGGATGAACTGACAAACTGACGAACTGACTTGCCATATGCAACTGACAATGCGGGAATTTGCATAACGCAATGGCAATCGCTGGCAGACAAAGGAGGCCAAACAGCATGTGAGATTCATTGAATCGGTTTGTGATGCTTCCACACGAATTGCACGACTGCACAACCGACAGGATATATGTATATATATTCCATATGTATTATGCATATGTGCTTTAAATTGCCGTTGGTTATGCTTTTGCCTTTAAGCTGCTCAAGCTGCATTCCAGCCGAGTCATCAATTTGCTGACGCGCATCACTCATACGCCGCGTATGCAGCACTCGCCTAGCTGACTTGCAAATAGCTCATTAAAAGTTTTACACACACACACACACATGGACATTTATTAAATGTTAGCTCTGCTCTATAATTTCATGTGGGCAAACATTTTGCCATAAAACAAACGCACAGAAAAAAAAATAAAAAAAAATGTCACCAGGCAAGAGTAAAGCGAACGCGGCGTATACGCTATGTACAACCCTCTGCTTCCGCCTGTCACACACTGTCTATCTCTCTTACACACACACACACATACACATACACTAGCTGTGTGTGTGTGTTGGTTTTTTGCACTATGCCTGCAGCGCAACACTTCCTGTTTACATAAACAAACACATCAATGTGTCTGACGTGCAGCTTAGGCGCGCCTCCGCCTTCGCCTCCCCGCCCACCATGCTGTCACGTGTCCTCCCCTCTTTCTCTCCCTTCCTCTCCCTCTCTGCCCATCATATGCATAAAAATTGCACATTAGCTCAACAAGGATTTTGTTTTCAATATTTTCAAAGAGCGCGCAACGTGCAGGAATTTGCCTGTTGTTGCATGTTGCAGCATGCAGTGCAGGGAAAAGTTAATTTTATCCTCCTCCCCCTCCTCCTCCTCCTTCTGCTCCTCCTTCTCCTCCTTCGGCATCTAAATATGTTTTTCACATTATTTGCATAGCGATCATTTCTCTGCCTGCCCTCCTGGGGCAGTTTTAGTTTTCGATAGCGCATTTATTAGATAGTTTTATGCCATAATTTATACAACACTTTTGGCAGTGTTGGGAATTGATTGGAAAAACTATTGAAGGCAAAACTTTGGGCTGCATTAGGGAATTTACGCTAGAGTATGCACAAATCGATAGTTTCGATAATTGAATAATATTTTCGATACTTTGTTTTCAATTTGTTATAGATTGTTTTTATTTTTTGAAAATTGTTGCTGTAATGATTTAACTTCTAAATGCCTTAAAGGCAGTGACAGAGAGAGAGAGAGAGAGAAAGAGAGAGAGAGAGAGAGATGGACTTAAGGAGGATTTGGTTGGATTCTTTCTGTCTATGAACTGAAGTTAAGGACTTAATACGAGGGTCGTTTGATAAGTCCGTGACTTTTTGTATTTGCCGCGCACCTGCTCTAAATACAACACTGCTCCTGTCAGCAGTTATCGATTAACAGCTGACTGTAAAATTTTGAGAAAGCTGCGTTTTTTGGTTTGCGTTTTATAGGCATTGAAAGCAGACGATCTCGTGAATTTTAACGAAAATGGAAAAAAGTGAATTTCGTGTGCTAATTAAGCATTATTTTTTGCGTAAAAAATCCATCACCGAAACCAAGGAAAGACTTGATAAATATTATGGGGACTCTGCACCATCAATTTCAATGGTTAAGAAATGGTTTACTGAGTTCCGTTGTGGTCGTACCAGTACAAGTGATGCCGAACTTTCAGGTCGCCCAAAAGAGGTCGTCATGCCAGAAATCGTCGACAAAAACGAAATTTTTGCGCCGTTTCGTTACCGTAGACGAAACATGGATCCACCACACCACACCAGAGACCAAAGAACAATCAAGACAGTGGGTTTCTCCGGGTGAACGTGCACCAAAGAAGGCCAAGGTGGGTCTGTCGGCCAACAAGGTCATGGCCACAGTTTTTTGGGATGCACAAGGTATCATTCACATCGATTACCTTGAAAAGGGTAAAACGATCACCGGCGAATATTATTCAGAGCTTTTGGACAGATTCGATATTGATTTGAAGCAGAAACGACCGCATTTGGCGAAAAAAAGTGCTGTTCCATCAGGACAATGCACGGGTGCACACGTGTGTAGTCAGCATGGCAAAATTTCATAAATTGGGCTACGAACTGCTACCCCATCCAGCATATTCTCCAGATTTAGCCCCCTGTGACTATTTTTTGTTTCCAAACATGAAGAAATGGCTCGGCGGTAAGAGATTCGGGTCAAATGAAGAGGTCATCACAGAAACAAACGACTATTTTGAGGGCCTTGAGAAAACCTATTATTTGGAAGGAATAAAAAAATTGGAAAAACGCTGGACTAAATGTATAGAGCTAAAAGGAGATTATGTTGAGAAATAAAACGCTTCTTTGACGAAAAAAATATATTTTATTCAAAAAGTCACGGACTTATCAAACGACAATAGAATGCAGCTGGCAGCTTCAGAGAGCATTAAACAAGTGAAATTTTCATAGAAATTTGCAGCGTTTCTTTCTCTCTCTCTCTCTCTCTCTCTCTCTCTCTCTCTCTCTCTCTCTCTCTCTTTCTGTTTTACTCTCTTAACTGTTTCCAGCATTATTGGTAGAAAAATATTTTTCGTTTTAATTAAATTGCAGTGTCATATATTGGCAGTGTCAGTCTTAACCGAGCTAAGCTCGACTACGGCCTTCCCTTATCTCCCTCTCCCTCTCTCTCTTTCTCCCTCTCTCTCTCTCTCTCTCTCTGTCCGCAACCCCGACTGACTTGGCAATCTGGTAACTTCTGTTTTCTGTGCCGCTTCTGAAGAGTTAATCAAACACAGCGAACTCTGTATGAAAATGCTTAATTGTATTATTACATAACTTTGCCTTGCAAATGTGTGTGTGAGTGTGTGTGTGTGTGTACTCTTGGGCTTCATTTGTGCCATAATTCATCGGGACACTCGATACAAAAGTCGCTGGCAATTAATTCGCGAGCCTGTTATGGATAAATCAATGCGGAATTCGGTTTCAAAGGATAATTAATGCGTCGCCAGGCAACGCGGCCTGCATGTGACAGCAGCTGGCGCAGGATGTGTGTGTGTGTGTGTGTGTGTGTATGTGTGTGTGTGTTAAGCTGCCAGACACGCGTACGCACAGCTGACTTTGCTGCTTGAGACGACTTCATACACTCAGCGTAACTGGGAGTGAATTGAAGTGATATGCAAGCAGGGCAGAAGTAGTGCAGAGTTTGAGCTCAAAGTTTCCAGTGTATAACATGCAAATACACAGTAAAATATTTCGAATTTATTAATCATGTATTTTCAAAGAATCCCAGCATTCGCTTTGCCGGAACAGAGCCTTGAAAAATCTCAGTTGATTCCAATATGGCGGCCAAGTACAGTTGCGCAGCGCGAGCCAAAGACAAGGGCGGACATGGCTGAGACATGGTTCTGTAATTAAATTAGCATTAATGTTGTCGTTGGGATTATGGACTGCGTCTGTCGCATTCACATTCTGGTATTCTTACTCTCTCTCTCTCCCTGTCTCTCATTGCCATTGTCGTCATAGGCGACGTCGTCGTCGTTCGCATTTGCCTTGTGCGACTTCATTAAATATCGCTCATACGCCACGTCTGGCTGTGCGTGCGGCCACTTGAGTGAATTTATGACGCATTTTATGTCTGCCAATTTCCTGGCAAGTCTCCACACAGATTTGCTTTGTTGCTTGTGCATGTGTGTGTGTGCGTGTGTGTGTCCATCAAATATGTTCCCATTGCAAATCAATTGCAGCAAGAAGGCCACCGTTATGCCATTTATGTTAGCCCTAATTGACATTGCACAAAACAATTATCAGAGATTGGCGCAGAGATTTTGAACAGCCTGCCAAGTGGCCATAAATAAACAGCAAAAGGGCCAGCCAGCAGCAACTTTTGGCTAAAATACGCTGCTAACTCGCATTTATATGAGATTTACTTCTACTTTTCCATCTTTTTTGTTGTATTTCCCAAGAGTAAAAATGATTGAAGCAAAAAAAAGTTGAGCCTGAAAGTTAAACGAAGTTTTTCCTCATTGCAAAAGGCAGGCAAAATATAAAAAAAAAAAAAACATTTCACAATGCACAAGAAATGAAAAAAAAGTTGGCTCAACTATGGGAGAAACTTTTTTTTTTGTATTTCAAAAAAAGTTTACAAAATTTCCTGAACGAGCCGCAAATACCCTTTTTATCAGGGATGGAATTTCAAATCGAGTTTTGTTTCAAACCTTTTTGAAAAATTAAAAAAAGCTAATGTATTCCTTAAGTAAAATAAAATTAAATTACAGATAATAATTAAGAATTTTTACTAATAAACACATAAGTCTTGACATCTGCAAAAACCACAAAAAGAGAAAAACAGCCCAGTCAATATCTTAATTTTCTACAAAACCGAACAGATCCGACAGTTGGGACATGGTTGGAGTAGACGTGAATGACAGGCAAAAGGAAAGGAAAGTGTTGGGTTTGGGCCAAGCCCAGACTTTGCGGCCGGAAGTGTTCATGTAAGCGCCAAGCCAGCGCAACTGTATTGGTGTGAGTAATGGTATGCCTATGTGTGTGAGTGAGTGTGTGTGCGTGTGTGTGTGAGTGTGCTGGTATTCGTGTGCGTGTGCGAGGCTGTTAGAATGGGCTTTACAGTCTTTAGGTTGTTTGGAATATCTGTGTGTGTGCGCGTATTTGCTGGTGTGAGTATTATTCAAGCAAATTGCCAATGTAAATGTTGCAACAACCAGCAGCAACAGCAGCGGCAACAGCAACACGCCAGCAATAACAACAAATGCGACCCTCGTCGCAGCTGTGTAAACAGCGGCCATAACAACAACAGAAAAGACTTGCTGCTGACGTCAAAAGACAGGGACACACACACACACACACACATACACACACACATACAAACTGCATGCAGCTCACGTCCCTCTGGCGATGGCGTCCCTGGCATCTCTACGCCGACTCTTGCGCAGTGCTTCGTCTCTTTTATGCAGTCAACTCAACCAACTCGACTCAACTGAACCGAACTCAATTCAGGCAACCGAACAAACGAGAGACAGGCAGACAGGACAGACAGACAGACAGACAAACAGACAGACAGACAGACGGACAGACAGACAGACGGCACAAGCAATGCGAGCGCACGACCAACCAAAATGGCCGCACCGGAAGTTGCTAGCCGCCATTTATGTTGCTGCGTTGCGCGTTTCAATTTGATCTGATTTTATTGCTGTTGTTGCTCCCAGTTGTTGTTGCTGTTGTTGTGGCTGGTGTCCTCCTCCACCGCCTCCCCCTCCTCCTCCTCCTCATTGTTGTTGTTGTTGTTGCTGCTTGTCGTCTACATATATTTGCTAAGCCATTTGTTGTTGTTGTTGTTGTTGCTGTTGTTGCCAGCATTTAGTTTAGCATTTCAGTTGGTCGCTGAGCTTGTTTGTTTATTTGTTTGCTGCTGCTGTTGCTGCTGCTGTTGTTGTTGTTGTTGTTGTGTTTGCCGTTGGTAAATGAAGCACACAAATCATTAGCTGCTCCATTGGAGAAGCCATTGCGGAAAGTGGGCCAAAAGGATTTGCATTAACCACTTGCAGTTTATTTGCCCAGAGCTTCCGTTCAATTTAATTGTTGATTCTCTTCAGACCTCATCCTGGCCAACCGGTTATAATGTTTATTATTATTTTAATCGCACAATTTCCTAATTTGTTGGCTAAATGCAAACTTATTTATTTGTGTGTAAATAAATTAAATAGACTGTGTCTTTTGCAGGGTTAATTTATGGTATAATAATAAAAAAGTGTAAATATTTCTACTATATATAATTTAAGTACTGGTAAATAGGAGTTGATTAACTAGTAATTTTGCAATATGGCTTAAATCTTACAGAACTTCTTTAATTAGTTAATAACACAATTGCAAGCAATCTGCTACAGTATTAAATTGTGTACACTCTTAATTAAACTTTCCTAGGAAGAGAGCACGTATGTTGCTTTTCCTGTTTAAGAAATGTTCGTTAATTAACTTCGGTAAAAAAACATCATAATTTCAAATGAAAAGTCGTGCAAATATTCTTGGAAAATACTCCATTAAAATGATGATATATAGGGTAAGGTAGGTAGACTGCAAGGTTGAAAAGTCTATTGATGCAGCTGCTGCAACAGTTGACGGAGAAGAAGGATAAGCAGAGAATACAAGTAGTTGCGGGGAGGGAAGATTCTCTTGAGTCTTTTAACTGCTTAATTGGAAGGTTTCGCAGTGCGAAAGTGCTCGAGTTTCTTGGAATGAGGTTGTTTTCCTGCTGCGATTGCATTGAAAGGCAACAAGGCATTAATTTAATTTGTTGCGCAGGCGGAAAGGAAGAATATATATATAATATATAGTGTATCTTAACTTTTGTAACCGCCAGACACGCCTCTGGAAGTGGCCACAGGGCGTATGCGTAATACCCGTCTAATTAGTATACTTAAACTAGTGGCAGCATGTGTAAAACACTCGACTCAAAGCGCATTTTCACTTGTTCCCATTTGCAGTGCGAGCAACAACAATTGCGGGTGCCACAGCAACAGCAGCAGCAACTCTGACAGCAGCAACTGTAACCGCAGCAACACTTGTTAAGTGGCAGACGAGCACGAGGACGGCGAGGAGCAGGGGAAGGAGCAGGAGTAGGACGCGCGGCAGTAAGTCAAGAGCAACGCCTTCACATTGGATTACGCGCAGTTTTACTTTAGACCGGAGCCAATTAGTGGCCAACAGCAACAACGACAGCAACAGCTAGAGCAACAGCAACAGCTACAGCTACAACAACAGCAACAACAACAGCAGCTGCAGTTAGCGCAACAGCAGCAGACGCAGCTGACGCAACAACAGCTGCAGCAGCTGCAGCGACAGCAACAGCAGCAAGTGCAGCAGCAATTGTTGGCACAACAGCAGCAGCAATTGCAGATACAACAACTGCAGCAACAACTGCTGCTGCAACGGCTCGAGCGTGAGTTGCAGCAGCAACAGCAACAGCAGCAGCTACAACAACAACAGCAACTCCAGCAGCAGCAGCAACAACAGCAGCAGCAACAACAGCAGCAGCAGCAACTGCAGCAGCAACAATTTCTCTACCATCAGCGGCAATATTACGAACGTCTAAGTACAACAACATCCGGCAGACATCGCTGGCTACAGCAACATCAGCAACAGCAGCAGCAGCAACAGCAACAGCAACTGCAGCAGCTGCAACAGTTGCAGCAGCAGCAACAACAGTACAGTTATTACTTCAGTCGCGGCAGCAGCAGCAGCAGCGGGCTGGGTCTCGGCTTGGGATTGGGCCTGGGTTTCGGACTGGGCGGCAGCAATCTTAGCAGCTGGTACCATCTGCCCTCGACCTCGGCGCACATTTACATCGGCAGCAGCAGCAGCAGCACTGGCGGCGGCGCAGGCATCGGTGCAGGTGCATCGTATCCGTATCGTCTGGGCAGCAGCACCTACAGCGGTGGCGGTTATCCGGCAGCGGCTTTGATCAATTTCGACACGTCGCCAACACCTTTGCTCGCCTCGACCGGAAGCTCGCCGGGCTATCTGCCCGCTCCGCCACCACCACCGGCGCCCAGCGTAGCAACCGATTATTATTTTGCCACAACAACCGCGAGCGGTGGCATCGGCAGCGGCAACAATCGATTACCAGCTGCGATATCGGCATCGGCATCGGCTTCCGTGAAGGCAACAGCATCGGCCAGTGCAGCGGCAGCAACAGCAGTAGCAGCAGCAGCAGCAGCGGCAGCAGCAGCGGTAGCTGAGGAGGAGCTACAAACTGGCGGCTATCGTTTCAAGGCAACGCCAGGCCGGCGATACCACCAGGACGCCTACGACAACTACGGCTACTTGCCGGGCTTTGCCAGCACCACAGAGGACGACGAGGACGATCTGCTCGAGGAGCGTTTGCCCGCGGCGCTATTGTCAACCACAGACTGCGAGAGTCTTGAGGACGTGCGCTTCCTGCACTACGGGAATAGCAATCATCATCGGGCAGCGGCATACGACGTCGAGGACGTTGACTGCGACGTTGACGTTGACATTGATATCGACGACGACGACGAGGAGGCGCAACTGGCGCGTATACTTGATATTGATTTGCCAGACTTTCTACGCCCTTACAGCAGCAGCAGCGGCGGCGGCGGCAGCGGCAGCAGACACAGCCACAAAACGCCGCCGCAACACGAATATCAAACGGAGCACGGCGCAGCAGCCGGCGCAGCGACAACTGCTGGCAGCGGAGCAGGCGCAGTCGTTGGTGCAACTGGGGCAGCAGGCGTGGGAGCCACCGGCAGTGAAACGGAACATCAACGCTATCATAGCTATCAGCAGCAGCAGCAGCAGCATCAGCAACAGCAGCAGCAGCAGCAGCAACATCAACAACATCAGTATCAACCGCAATACCAACACCAGCAGCAGCTACACCAGCAACACCAGCAACAGCAGCAACACCACCAGCAGCAGCAACATCACCTGCAATCGCAACAGCAACACTCGTATCAGTCCTATCAATACCCTTCCCACGACAGTTGCGAGGGCTTCAATCAGTTCGCCAACGACGCCAGCAGCTGCCTGGGCAATCAGAGAATGATGGTTAGCAAATTGTGGAACAGCTGCTTCCCGGAGTTCACGCCGGACCACGTGCACCGACACAACTTTTATCTGTGTCAGGTAAGCGAAAAGCTTTAGATAAACTTTTTTTTTAATATATACGAATTCTCCACTACTCTACAGTGGCAGCGCAATACGCAGGTGCGCATTGTTTACCTATTCTATCGCTGGATAACGGCCATAACCTGCCTGGCGGCATTGGTCTGTTCGCTGCTGGACATCGGTCGCACGGAGGAGCATTTCGAGCATCACTATGCCAAGTGGTGGATCTATCTGACCCATTGGGGTCTGCTCTTCTGCACGGTGCAGGCCTGGCTGGCCGCTTGGATTGTCACGCAGGGCATGATGGTGGAGCGTGAGGACTTTGAGATAGTGCGGCAGGCGAAGAAGAGTCGTTTGCATCATCTCTATTGGGTACTCTATACGTGTGCAACAGTCTATGCCTTTATTGTCACCATGTGCTACTGGCTGCTCGTGCATAATCCGGGTGAGTTTAATAGAAACTACGTAGGATCATCATGCTTTTTTCAGTTTATGCTTTCGTTCAAGTTTCGTTCAAATCTCGTTTAATTTCGTTATTCTATCAAGTCATGTTCTTTCGTTCAAGTCTCGTTTCAAAGTTTGCGTCTGGTTCCTTCGTTTAAATCTCGTTCGTTCAATTGAACTAGTGCACGCAAAAACAATTAAAAATTTAATTTTGCCGCAATTTAATTTTGCCGCAAACCATGATAAGTCTCCAGGTTTCGATAACACAGTTATAGGTTTTGTATAATGTCGCCTCTTTAATTGTTTTTGTGAATGAACGATTCACTTTGCGAATTAGTTCAAATAAAATGAATTTATCGATAAAAGCGCTAACGCATAACTCGAATTTCGTTTTTACTTATTTACCGACAAACAACATGTATGTAAAAATATATATATACATGAATTTAAAGCAATAAAGTATATACATACATATGAGTATGTGTGCTCTCGTTCAACCGTATTGAGTGATGCTTATGGACGCTCGCGGGCAGAACACAGAGTGCTTGCAATCCTCGGACTCAAGGTAGTTGGCCAAGCGAGTGGCCACTATCAGGCCGGCCACACTGCAGCCATAGGTGATGTGCATTTTGACAGCGAACTCAAGGTATTTGAAACGCGAGAACTCGTCCATCGAGACCAGATGAAGACATTGCACATTGTATATGGTCCATGCGCCGAACATGAGGATAACGGTCAGGGGGATGTAGATGTGCAGGGCCAGGTCGGTGGCCAGTGCGACAAAGGCGCTGATCACAATGCTTATGCTCATCAATATCAATATCCAAACATTCTCCGGCAACTGTTCGGGTACCCAGAGACCCAATGGCACATAGATCAGCTGCATAATAATTACCACGGCTAAGATTAGCCAGGTGAGATCCTTTTCCAGCAAATTCAGAAATATCACAAACATCGTAAGACATTCGAATATGCAACCAAACATGATCCAATTATAGGGAAAACACAACTGCAGTCGACGGAATCCAAAGAAGCATATCGTCAGATTTAGCCAGGTCAACAGCAGCAGCAGCATGTAGAAGCCACGTTCGAACGAGCTCATGTTGGGATGCCAGCTATATGTGGCATAGAACCATTGCATCGATGAGAACAGTACCTGTAAGCCATACATTACATAGACATAGCCCAGGAAGGCTCGACGACATGGCTTGTATATAGCTATAGGCGTTCGACCCTTAATCCTTCGCTTATTCCAGTGACCTCTGCTCAATTCGACAACCGAAAAGTAGGACTCTTGCGTGATATCATCATTGTCCGAGTGCATGGTCACATTTGTTGAAGTGTTTTCCAAGTGCGAGTACAGTTCTGGAGCTGAAAATGATATCGCCTTATTGTACATTTTCGTTGCTGCTTGAAAACACAAAAACATCACATTTTTTTATTTCCTTTTTTTTCCCCTCTCCCCCCACATGAGAGACTTAGGGAGGCTTAGTAGTTTTGTTCTTTCAAAATTCGATTGTATTCGACTTGTATGGCGCTAACCCAGAAATGGATATTTTATTTAAAATTGATCGGAAGCAGCGTCGCCTATATATTGATGGCACTCCTGATGATTTGCATCATTAAAACCTATCGCATGGTGAACGAGAAAATCCAATGTTTCCTAACTGTAATGCTCATCATCCTTGGTCTGGTCTTGTACAATTTATATATAAATTTGAGACGATTGTGTCAAAAGTATCAGCTCAACTGGATAATCTGCAGCTTGATTGCCATATTTCTGAGCCTGGGATTGGCATGCTCACGGGATCCGAAGTTTTCAAGTATCAGAGATGATTTGTTCGTTTCCCTCGAGGTGTTAACTATTATGATCTTTTGTCTGCTTCTCGGCCTGTGGGTTCCCCAAATCGTTGGCGCTATACTCTACTTAATACTCTGCACGCTGATAACGCTGATCATCATCTATGCGTCTCTCCTCATCGTGTATCTTGCGTGCGAAGATTGTGATCTTCCCATCTTAGTGAGCCATTGTTTCGCAGTGTTGGTCATGGTGCCCATCATGTTGTCCCAGGCACAGGTGTTGCACGCAGTTCTGCCGGACTCCCACATACCCATTAACGATATACCGCTCTGTGCGCTATGCCTGCTGATCGACTTTCTCATCTTCTTTGCCTTTGTCGACAGTGTGGAGGACATTCTTTCAATCGATGATTTGATGACACAGTCTAACATGCTAGTCTATTCCAATCTACTTAACCGGATTTCCAGTTAGCCGGGTGTCTTAACCCAACTAATCGGATAACGTTTATTGAAAGAAATCTCAATGTAATCTCAATCTCACGAGCAAAGTCTACTTTGGATATGTATCATGTTTTTTTGGGCTTTACTTGGTTCAAGCTGAAGATTTGTATTTATTGTAAATATTATTATTATTGTAAATATTATTATTATTATCAGTAAAAAATTTCAGTATAATTTTGCGATACTTTTAAAATCCTTTCTTCGCCCATTTCCCATTTTCCGTTTCTAATTTCTCATCCTGTCTGCTTGCCCTTTTCGCAGAGCATCACAAGATCGATGCCCTGAACATTATGGTGCATGTGCTCAATTCGATTATAATGCTCATCGATCTGGCAATTGTGGGGCATCCGATTAAAATGAGCCACGCCTACTTTACCACTGGCATTGGACTGGCCTATGCGATCTTTACGGGCATTTATTTCTTGGCCGGCGGCACAGACAGGTAAGTTTGGATGCTCCACATGATCCTGATTGAATAATAACTTGAATTGCTTTAGGAAAAATCAAACTGCCATCTACCCCATGATGGACTGGACCAAGCCGGGCAAAGCCATCATTGTGACGGCATGCGCGATCATATTTACCTTCTTCGTGCACTTCTGCTGTTATCTGCTCTATCGCGGACGTGTCTGGCTCTTCACCAAGCTCTGTATACGCGGACGACACAATCGGGATGGCGAGATGGGCGAGGGACTCAATGATGATTCCGGTTCGCGCATGGGCGGCGGCAATGCCGGTGGTGGTGGCGGTGGTGGTGGAAGTGGAGGTGCAGGTGGCGCCGGTGGCGGCGGCATTGGTGCTGGCGGTGCAGCTGCTATGGTTGGCGGTGGCGGCAGTAGCCAGGATTATGCGCATCAGCAGCAATATCCCATTGCCCATACAGAGCAGCCGCGGGTCATTTCACAGCAGCCGCCGGCTAGTTACCAGCTTCCGCCTCAGTATTCCGGATATCTGCAGCAGCCGGTGGTGGCGGGTGTTAATGTGGGCGTGGTCAGTGCTGATGGTGTCTATCAACCGATTGGCACTGAATCGGGACGCACAAGTGGAGGAGGTGGAGGTGGAGGTGGCGGAACTGGAGGAGGAGCTGCTGGCGATGCTGGAACCGGGGGTAAACATAAGAGCCCTGGTTCCGGTTCCGGATCGGCACTGACACGCACTGTCGCCCATTTGGATGCCGCACAGCGGGAGCAGTTCCTCAATCCCAACAAGATCGTCGAGTATAAGATGTAAAGGCGTTGCACCCGGCACCGGTATACGTTCCACTTGTCCATGAAGTTTCTGGAGAAGCACTGTGCGCAGTGCGAGGCGGCCCGCCAGGCAGACAGCGAAGAGCAGCGCCATCTGGCGGCGGCCGAGTCGCATGCGCACAGTGGTTAGTTTAAGATCAAATTTGTTTTCCGAAACCATCTGCCAGTTCCGTGTGTGGATAGTACAATATTTTCGCCTGGCATTTGGTATTGTCGCCTGTAATCGATGATCGATAAGTGATCTCGGTTATCGATTGATACATAATCGATTATCGCCTATCGATTGTTCAGCATTCAGTATTCAGTATTTGTAACTGTAAAGTAGTTTCGTAATTTTGTAAAAGCTTTGCCAGTTTTTTTTGTAAGTGTAGCCAGCTTTGCCAGCTACAGTAGTAATTCGTTTGTGCATCAGATCGCCCCCAATGGGGCCAAATAATGCAGTCGAACTTCACTATGGTGAACATGAAGAAATTAATTTGTGAGAAATACTTATTTGTTGAATTAAATTGGGTTGGCTTTAGCGAGGTTCGACTGTATGCAATATCTTTTAAATATTTATACATACTATATACGTAGTTGCCGTATCCTGTGTAGACTTTTAGGCAGGCTCGTCGATTTTAAGCAGTTTCAAATGTTTTCAATGGACTAAGTTGAACATTTCTATGTTACAACTATACACAAAGAAACACACACACAGCCACACACACACACACACACACCCACACCGGTACACCCTCTATCATTTAATTAACAACAATTGTGTTCAGAAATATGTAAAGAATTCGATCGACTCGCAGCGTCCATTAATTGATTGATTGATTAATTGTTTATGATGCCAAGAAAGAAAACACACACTGCCTGAAGGTGTGGCATTCACTCACACACATCTCCAAACACACACACACACACACAGACACGCACACACAACAAACTCTACTATTATTTAAATAAGTTTTACTTTTCGTTAATTATTGCCTATTTTATACATTAAATTTTATATATCGGTGCAGGTGTAAACGAGCAAAAAGCGCGTGCAAATCGAGCTAAAAGCAGACACATAAAATGCATAAACATTTTCGTTGCATTTTGCCTGCACTCAGCACACTGTGCGCACGCTGAAGCGAAACCTAATCGGGCAGGATTTTTGCAAGCAAAATAAATGAATTATATTATTAGCATACAATAAATAAATGAAATAAATGTTAATTTTAAGTCATGCATGGCATTGCTTAGAGAAAAACAAGATTACTAAGAGAATAATAAGTAAAACCTATTTTGAAAACAAAAAAAAAAACACAAAATAAACGCACGACTTTAAAAACAAAAGGAAAATTATAAACAAATACCTAAAGCAAATATTTAAACACTAAAACAGTATTAAACAATGTTATGAACGAAACTTTTTGCTCAGTAAAAATAATGGAAATTATATTTATAATAATAATAACAATAATCAATAGTTGTACGGTAAGGTTAATGTTTAATTGAGGGCTCTTAAGATTTGTTAATCGCATACCTTATACCACAATTCAATGACCTGGACACCATCTGAACAACATCAATATACACATATACACAATATACTATACTGTACAACATATACACCCATATAAATATATACTCTATCTACCAATTTATGAACACGTAGCGACTTGTATGTATTTTAAATACTTATGTGTATGTAAATAGAGAGTTTGGTTTTCACATATACGTTATATACAATGTATACCTATTTACTATATATACTTACATATATATACAGAAATATATAGTCAAACAGTGTTGAACAATGAAATCAAAGAACAAACAAAATCTAACTGAAAAATATATGAATTGTTGTAATAGCAAATAACTTGAACAAAAAATCAAATGCAAAATGAATAAAACTCGTCAAGAGGAATGTGTTAACAAACCATATATAAATATGAAATGATATTTAACTACACACACACACACACACTCATACACATACATATACAGTAAATAAAATGGAAAACGCAAATACCGAACAAATAAAATGAAAATATGATAATATTACAGAAATAGTGTGCTCTATCTACACATGCAAGTAATATAAACTACAATTAATTTTCGATAGATTTACATAATGAAAAATACAGATAAACAGGCACACAGAACACACAACAAGAAATAGTACATATAGTTGTATGTATGTTAAGAGTTTTAAAAAGTATTCTCCTCTATCTTTTCATACACTTGAAGAAATAACAGATGACTGGAAACAATTTTAATATCTGTTTGAAGGTAAAAAACGGACAAACTTGTTGTTTCAAAGTAAGAAACTTTTATTTAAGCTACAGTTCCAAATTTCTGCAAGTGTATCGGATCTTCGGCAAGCCGCAGATACTTTTCTTTTGGTATTTTATTTGTAATCATGTTTCTAATATAATATACATAGTATGTGTGTATGTTTTTGGCATTTTTGAATTTATTTTAATTTTCTGGCAATTTTTTAACCATTTTTGGTTAGGGGTTTAGCAGAACTGAAAATGTGCTTCATTGTATTTGCTTTTTGTTCGAGCCTTTAGCATAAATGTATAAATGTATGTTTATATAGACTGAATATTATTAAATAAATATTGAAGAAAAACCAATATTAAAAAATATAATAACAAAAAAATTATTGAAACCGTTTTGGATTGTGTAATATAAAAAAAGAAAATTTAACGAGAAAGATAAAAACTTCGTATTAACCACAAAATAAAATAGTAAGCACATATCAAAAAGAACAGTTAAGAAAACAATTGAAAATTAGAAATCCAAAAAAAAAACCAACAGAATATTCTTCAAAGGAAAAACTCAAAATTGCATATTCTAAAACCAAATCAAAGTTTACCTCATCGAACAAAACCCAATGAAAGAAACATCATTACATAATTATACATGCATACAGATTAAACAATCATTTAAAATATATATATAGTATGTATGTATATGCAGAAATATACAGTATTTAAGGTAAAAAGAAAAGAGAATAATATTAAATATTATATTTTGTAGATTTTTAGTAAATTAGCAAGATACATATATCTACTGTAAACATACACACACACATACGTATGTATGTGTTCATTCATAGAAACATTCATAACAAACATGAATGGTCAGTTATGTATATCCAAAGTTATACAATGTACCCGAGTTGACATATAGTATTGTATGGAGAAATGTTCAAGCATAAACAAAACGAGAAATGGCAAAGCTTTAAGATACTAGAACTGTTGGACGGACAATTTTTACTTCAGCATACATATAGCATGGTACACTATGGTACTAAATATTCAGTTATCGGCAAGGAGTTGGCTCACAAACAACACACACCCTCAGACCCCTCCCTACTGGCATATATGATACGTAAGTATTACGTATGCAATTTAGTGACATAACTATAGTGAAATGAAATCAAAAATATAATAAAGGAAAAAGCATTGCACACTAAAGAAAATAAAACAAAGCAAAACAACAATTTTAAATCCCCCAACTAAAATGCATGTGTTGACGATGACATAAATTTCAATAAATTTACATACTTAATTGTGTAAATCAAAAGTAAAACAAAAAAAAAAGCAAAGAAAAATGAAATGAATTCAAATTAAAGAGAAATTGTTTACTTTTAAAATATTTCTGCGCATTTAAGCAAATTGAAAAACAAACAAAACAAAAGCAAATAAACGATACCATACTGAATGCAAAGATCTAAAATTGTGTTTATTACCGGGAATGCATTAGCTGCAACAGTAACCAAAAAAAAAATATTATACTAAACAGCAATCTGAAACAAAGGTTTTTATTTTGAAAACAGCAACAACTACAACTACTTTACAAGCGAGCATGTAGAAAGAGCAAAAAAAAAAACTTTTAAGTGACAAAGATGAAAGAGAAGAAGCACCCTAAGATAAGCTTTCCAAGTGAAGAACTACATGTTTTACCAAAAAAAAAATTAAAAAGAAAAACCCATAAATAAGCATATATACTTTCATAATATGAAGTATAATTACCTATTATTATGTATTTGAAAGCAAAGCATTGTGAATTAGTATTAAAGCAACAAAAACAACAAACAACTGGTGGTAAATAATGATTGTAAACGAAATCAATAAAAATATAATACAAATGTTTAAATATTGTATGTAGTTTGGTGAGGGTATCCGGCTGTCGGTTGGGCTTAACGGAAAAATGCATTTAGTTAGTCATAAATTTATTTATTATTTATATGTTTGTGATCTCTAATACTTAATACAAAATCTATTTGTCGGTTTCGGTTTACTTTCAGTTTCATACATTTATAATTGATTTCGGTTTTAGTCATAGATACATTTAGTGATTTACTTTTACTTATTATCATCATATTAAATAATTAGTAACATAATTTGGTTTACTGCGACTTAAACATAATTCATCATCATCGTTTAAATGTGTAAGCATAATCACTTTGAATTTCATTTATTTCATTTGCTTTTTTTGCATTATTAACAAAATTATACAATTCTAAATAAAAACGCATGAATGCAGACTGCGAGAGGGATAAGTAATTACACTTTATATCACGTATGGGGTTTGTGTGGCTTGTTGGCAGAACTTGGACAAAAACAACAAAAGCTTAAATAATTCATACAAAAGATGTGCAGAATAATTTAGGATAAAATAAGGAGATATTCAATTATTTTCGTTTCATTAATGGAAAACTTGTGCTCAGCCTGATCCACGTTGCATCTTAAGAGAGCTTCAGGTAGGATGGCGGAGAGCATTTCTTGCGCAAGAACTTGATTATGTACAGGGGCAAGCAGGAGACGACCGTGATGAGTAATACCTTCCAGAGGAAGTCGTACGACCAAATGAACTCCCAGTCTGAAATGATAATTGAATTAGCTTTGATGATATTATATGACTTGAAGTTCATCCTTACCGAAATACTCGTGTAGCACAGCCAGCGAGATGAGATAAAGGGCCAAACTGAATAGCTCAGCCAAGACCATTAGCCTGTTGAATGGTCAGAATAATTAGTACCACCTTAAGTTAAAAATTACAGTTTGGGATTTCTTACCTATGCCAGGTGCGCACCGTTAGCGCCACCATAATAAGCTCTGTCATTATCAAAGCGGAAAAGCTAATGGCCACAATGTGTATGAACTCATCGACGAAGAGAATCAGTGCGCCGTACATGATGACGCCTCCTTGGTAAATGCTGATCAGCACCCATATAAAGAAGGTCTTGTAACTGAGACTACGTCCTTTGGACAAGTCTTTATACAACTCCGGATACGTGACAGCTGTCTCTGAGGTAATATCCTGATCCAACACCAATGAGAATACTGGAAACATTGTATATAGTGTGGAATAGCCAACCATCAAGAAGCCTTGATATAATGCCACCGAGCTCAGATAGAAGACTGCAGAAAATACAGCCTGCAGAGTGGTTATAATCAGACCACGATGAATGACGAACTGGGAGAGAGCCGCCGAGCGTTTGTAGCTGCGTCGACCATGAATGAGCAGCAGTTTGGCAATGTGCGAGAATTGCGGAATGCTAAAGTCTCCTGCCAGCGATGCCTGTCGGCCCTCGCGTCCCTCGATGCCAACGCCAGCATCGGCCTGCTGAATCATGCTGACATCATTGCCACCATCACCGACGGCGCAAGTGCGTTTCTTCGTATGTTTCTGAATGAGAGCTACCACTTGAGCCTTCTGTGTGGGCGAGCAACGGCAACAGACTACTGCCGGCGAAGCGGTTGCAAGTTCCAGAAACTCCAATCGATAGAACTGCAGACATACTTCCAGCGACTCGCCGGATATGACCAGAGCATGACCCTGTTTACGTCTAAAATTATTAAGCTCTTGATGCGCATCTGTGCGCGTTTTAACCGAACGCAGGACGTAAAGTCCCTGATTGCGTCCAATCAATTGCGAGGATTTGGCAATGCAACACGCCGTCTCCAACTTGTCGCCCGTTAACATCCAGACGCGCACACCAGCATTGCGCAGCAGCTCAAGTGTGGGGCGCACATTCTCCTGCAAACGATCCTCGACACCGGTCAGACACAACAGCTCCATTTCACGCTCCAGTGACTCTGTCACAGCGGCAACCTTAGCCACGCGATCTGTGATGCTTAGCCTTGCCGCATTGTAACGCGTCTCAAAGTCGCTGTACTGCTCCTCGGTGAGCACCTTCTTGGCGACGACTAGAGTACGCAGGCCCTCACGTGCCATGTTTCCTGACTCTTCACTAAGCCAGTCGTTATACTGCACAATGGTGGACATAACCACATCGGCACCCTTTAGATAAAACGTAATCTGACCTGTTTTGTTTTCACGGACAATTATGCCCATGCGCTTGGTCTCGCTAGTGAAGGGGAATAGCTGCAGGATCTGGTAGTGCATCAGTATATCATCTGTAAGGAATTCGATAAAGTTTTATTTCAGACATCGATTCAGTATTCAAAAGTCTACTCACTTTCATCGCTGGCAGTCTTCACCTGCAGTGTCATGGTGTTCAGATCTCGGGCTATCAATGTCAAGCCAACCTGTTCGGTCCACTTAACTAGAGCGATCTCATCGGGCGATGCCGCTTGATACTGATGCTCTGTGTCAGTGCTGCCAGGAGCCTCAATGTTTATCACAGATTTTGTGGGTGAATTGTTGCCACCAGTCACCGTCGAAGCGGTCGATACTGAACGATTGTCCTCATCATCGCTAACCGGTGTCACATTGTGACACAAGGCGAGCGCCCGAACTGCCTCCCATTCGCGCCAACCTTCGGGACGACGCATTCGATTACCAGCGAACATAATCGGTTTGGTATTCGATTCGCCCGCACTGCTTGAGCTGGAGAGGCTGCCCTGTTGCTGCTGTTGTTGTAGAATACTTCCCGATAGCTTCTGTATCATTTGTCCTATATGATGAAAAGTGTCCGCATCGTGCGACACAATGCCCAGATGAATTTTCTTAAAGACCATCTCATTCTGGGTCAGCGTGCCCGTCTTGTCGGTCAGCACATACGAAATGCGTCCCAGTTCTTCTGGAATTGTAGTAGATCGCACCACTGTGCCCTTAATATTATCGTCGTTCTGCATTTGCCACGAGTAGAAGGCTTTGCCCATATCGAGATTCACGCGCAAACTGATCGGGATAATGTACGAGAAGAGCAGCACAAAGCGGAACATATAACGATACCAGGGACCACCGAAACCCTTTAGCATCATCATGACCAGCGAGAGACCAAGCACCGCACAGAAAAGAACCTGTTGGGTAAAAGGTTTGATAAACATAAACCAGTTTCAATAGGGGATCTCCTCGTACATACCTTGGTCAGTCCGTTGATCTCCGAATCCAGCAAACCCACCTTGGAACGTGGCTGTGAATTATTCATCACGCTGCGCGTCTCGCAGCCCGTGTAGATGACAATTCCTGTCGCAGTGCCGGCCGCAACTACCGTATTGGCCCAGAGAGTGTTCTCCACACTGAGTCCAGTGTCCTCGCTGCCGTCTGTCATGCAGAAGGTAGCAATGAAGCTGTGTATGTCATTTTGCGGCTTCTCCACATAGAAGCTAGCATCGATATTGTACAGATCGGAGTCCCGACTGAGTTTCTGTGTATACGGCACTGCCAGACGTGGCTTCCAATCTGTCTCGCCGTCCAGTTGATCGGTTCGTACAAACACTGAGCCACTGCGATCGCTGGTACGCAACAGTATGAGATCCGCTGGAACTCTTTCGTTTTTCTCCACAATAATAACATCTCCCACCTTGAGCTTAGAGCTGGGCACCATCTCATAGCCATTGCTATGGGTACCCGATAGACGTTTATACTTCTGCGAATTAACCTCATGATCTCGCTGATGCCTACGCAGATCGTCCACAGCCTCACGACAAATGGTCACCATCAACACAAAGCCCAGCGGACCCCAATAGGTGTACGGATAACCAATGCGTATATCTGGTATAAACTGCGACAAGGCCATCAGCAGAAAGTACAGATTAAGAAAGAATCGAAACTGCTCGAATAGCACCAGCGGCAGGAACGTGATGATATTGTACTTCTGATTCCGAATCTCGTTCGGCGGGAACTTCTCCGTGTTGGCGCGGCCCAGGTTGACTGTGCGAGCACGCAGCTCGCGTGGCCTGAACCATTTCTTCCAGCAGCTGTAAGATTAAAAGAAAAAGATAAATACAAAATTGCTGATAAAGGAATTGAAAGATATTTCAAGGCCCAGGCTGGACTTTTAACTTTTATAATTATAGAAAACGAGAATTTATTTTAGAATGATGGGCTATTTTGTTTCTGGAATTGTCTTCATTTTCGCATTATATTTGATAAGAATATTAACCACCAAGAGGGCTATACCGACACACGCATGACTCAAATTTATGCATACACATATATGGGTTACGTATACCATAAATGGCACTCAAAACAATAAATATAGAAAAAAAAGGGAAGTGACCTTGGCAGAAATCGATAATTGAATTTGAAATAAACTCGAGTAAAAAATGATGCAGGCAACCTGCCGTTATTATTGTTGTGAATAGGATATAAAGCGTATGAATGGGATTTAAAAGCAATATATCCAGAGAGCAAAAGAGAACGAGAGAACGGAAGAGAACGCGAGCGCAAGAGAGCGCATTGCGAAACACTGCAACTACAACTATTCTCAGGGAAACTGTGCGGGTGGGTGTTCCATATAAAAAAAAATGCTGATAAACCAGCTTGCCCGTCGTTACACAGAATGAAGGGGGGTGAAGTAGAAGGGGGTGGAGTAGATTTACTGTTTATTGTTGTTGTTGTTGTTGTACTGATGATGATGATGATTCACCTGAATGAATACCAGCGACTTCGCTGGCGATTTAATAACGGAATGTTCTCCCGGGTCATCGGTGCAGCTGAATTTTGCGAAGTAGCGTCATCCATTTTGTCAGCACCCCGAAAATTGCAAATTAAAACTTTAATTTTGCTGCCTTATCGTTTTTTTTTTTTTTGTTGTTAATTTTGCTGCTTGTTCGTGGCTTTGTTCTGCTTCGGGCAGTAATGCAGCTGCGAAGTTGTTTGTTTTCGTTTCTGTACCCGCTTATCTTTATTCACAGAGTGCATGGCACAAACTTCACTTGCATCTACATGCCATAAACATTTGCATCAACTTTCGATAGTAATTAAATTATAAACAGAATTGAGGCACAAAAATTCTTATGCACACATAAATTGAACTTTAATGAAAATTCTGTGTCAACTACGCTGTCTGGCATTTGTATAACAACCCTGACTAAATGCAAAAAGAGAAATCAATAACAAATGACAATGCGTGAAAGCGAGAGCGTATGTGCAGCTCCTACCTAGGCTCGTGATGAGCAGTTAGTAGAGTGCAGCTAGCTATACCTATATTTTGTATACAACAGTCTGGCAACACCGCAGCTGGCGATATTTGCGCGCGCTGTCAACGGCATTTGAAAATCAATAACAAAAAAAAGAGAAATAATTAAACAAGCATTATTAACTGCATATATATTAATAATAATATTGTATAATTGTTATGCAATTGATTTATGTTGGAGTTGATAGCTTATACAGTAATTCTTGAAACAGATTTTTCTCGGGCTCAATCTGGCAACACCATGCAGGTATTTACGCGCGCTCTCAGCCGCATTTGAAATTGCTAAATGAATGAAGAGACTTGTGAAATACCACATTGCTTCTGACTGCGCAGTTGACTGCTCTCGCACATCGGTGTTAATTAAATAAGCTCTGCCAGACGTTCGTTTGCCGCTGTTGTCAGTCATCAGCCTGCTTAGATCAGCAATATCATCGGGGCACCGAAGCTTTAGCTTTGGGCAACACCAGCGCGGCGCTGCTGCTGGCATAATTTCATAGCTTGTTTGTTTTGCCTCTCTGGGTAAACTTGTTTTCATTTTTTTTTCTTTCTTCTTACTTTGCCTTTATGGGCATTCCGCTGTTGCTGTTGCTGTTGCCATTGTTGTTATTGCGGGCGTTGGGCGTGTTAAGGTGTCTGTGTTCCCGTCTATGTTATTCATTCGAATTTCGAATAGAGTGAGTGAGTGCCTTCAAACAGTATTTGTATGTAAGTTTTGTCAATAATGTCTTCGCAACATTCTCGCTGCGTTTTCGTGCTATGATCTCATAAGAAAAAGTTGCCAGCCCATAAACAAAGCCAACAACAACTCGTAGAATGGGCAAAACACACAAAAAGAAAAAGGTTCAATGACATTAGCGTGCTTAATTTTCGTTAAAATGCTCGAAAATTGAGAAATGGCCAAAGACAAAGATCTCTCAGACGCATAAAGGGTCAGTTGTTTGTTGCCGGTTGTCAGTTGCGAAAGACAACAACAACAACAAGTTGGAATCTGAATCTCAGTTGGCTCTGACTCACGGACAATTTTGCACTTGAAAAGGTGCCGCCAGTGTTGTCATCGTTCCATTTTCATAGCTCGTGCCCGATACTATTTTTATTTTTTTTTTTATTTTTTGCAATTCCTCATAATTGCTTAGCCAAGTCAGTCAGAGAGTAAACAACGTTTTATTTACTGTTTCCTTTGCACTGCGATTAATGCATTCGATGCACTTGTAGAATTCGCAGTAATTTATTACATCACGTCTCGGAAAATGTAGAAACGTTTTCAGAACCTTTTAGAGCGTATAGAGCGATATCAAAATTGTTGTCGCATGACAAATACCCTCTCTCTCTCTTACATGTAGAACACCTTTATTTGCTCTCTCACTCATTGAAAGATGAGTTCAGCTACGGTTCATTTGACCTCAAAAATCATTGTTGTTTTCACTCAACTTAAATCAGATCACACATTGAATTACATTTTGTTTAAACTGGATTGGCTGGGCTGTTTGGGGATCGACAAGGGGCATAAACATTGGCAATCTCTTTTTTTTTATAAATCTTTATAGAAAGCCAAGAAGAGCCGACTAACGTTAACGTTTTATTTTAAACCGGATTCTGCTAACGCTTTTTTTTTTTGTGCGTAGAACAAGTTAAGGAAATTTATTGGCATTGTTAATGTGTTTTGGAAATTGGAATTTTAAAAAGGGAGTATTGTATAGCTTTGGCTGGCAAAAAGTTTTCTATGTAAGATTGCTAAATTGACTTCCAATATTCTCCTGTCTGTCAAGCTCTTAACACTTATATTTATTGAAAACGTTAGTAAAAAACTAGTTTATCTTTTCGCCCTCACACGGAAAACTCATTGAAATGCAAGAAACGTTTATGTATATTCCACGCACACCCACACACATTGTTATATTTTAAACATTTGTGTGTGCGTTGTATGTTTTATTTATGTTGCATATTAAACGCACCTAAGCAAACAAATGCCATTCAATATGGCAATTACACTGGCAACTGGCAACGGGGGCAACGGGGAGAGACAGAAAATTTTCCCAAGCTTTTCACTCGCCTGCCTTTTAATGCTTCTTTCTTTCACGACTTTGTGGTGTTTTGTGTCGCATGCAAAACAGTCCCCCATGTACCCTCACTTTCCTCATAGGCAACCCCATGATCCATTTCCAACCATTTCCATGTCTGCCTTCCGTCAATGGCAACGCCTTGTGCCAAGTATTATTATTTGTTCCCCACGTTTCTACAAAGCGTTGTCACAGTTGTCTCCCCCAACTGGGCTGGGCAAAGGCAAAGTGGGTTAATAAGCTCAGCTGTCCCTGTGCACAGTTAGTGCAGTTTACCAGCACTTCGCCAGCTCTTGCCCACTTCAGAGCGATCTGGCATAGGTTCGGATGGAGTCCAGCTACAGAGTTGCCCGCCTGCCTGCCTGTCTGCCTGCTCGGCTTGTTGACACACAAATTGAAAATTAGTTGCCATGATGCGACCCCTTGCCCACTCTTGGCTCATGTGGCCCCCTTTTTGCGCTTGCGGTTGCCGACAGGTGGCAATAAGTGGCGCATAAATTATGTGTCTTCTCTCTCTCTCTCTTTCTCTCTCTCTAGAGCCAGACAGTTCATCTGCCCGTCAGTTAGTCCATCAGTCCGTCAGTCAGTCAATGTGGCTCATTGTCTGCTCTGAAATTAATTCCTTTGACGCATTTCGCTTCGTTTAAAAACTTTGAGAGAAAATTCTGCTCGTGTCTCGACACTTTTCTGCTATTTATGCTGGGTGTGCGTGTCTCTCTCTCTTTCCCTCTCTCCCTTTCTCTCTCTAACTGTGCGTGCAATTCGCAGTTAACAATTCTTACTTTCCATTCACCCATTGTCTATGGGCATTACACGGCTTAAGCTGTAGAAATTCTCTGGCATAGAAAATCTACTTAAGAATCGAAAAATCAGGTGGAGACACCTGAGGAATTTATTAAAACCAACAGAGAAACACAGCAGGAAAACTATGAAAACTATAAGAAAACTGAGAAAACTGTTTTCAAAACAATATTTCAAAGAAATAATTGAAAAAGTTGAGAGTAAAGTTTAGCAAAACAAAGAGAACTCATGCCCTTATACTCTGAAATTATGCTCTCTAACCGTATATGGCACAAGGCGTCATCCAATTCCTATTATAATGATATTTCCTATGAAGCCCGAAAGTCATACGATTCTTAGGAAATTATAAAAATAAAAAATTTATACCTTAAACATTCACTCAGTGATGACAGTTTATACAATATATCGAATATATTTGAACAAACCCCATATACCCTTTCTATGCATAGTTATAAAATGCGTCAAGGTCATTCAAAATATTGTGAACGTTATCGCCAAACATTGTTTCGCTTGTTTTTCAAGCTAATGGAAAACATTTTTCGACTAATGCCATAGCAATTAGGCCGGTAAATGAGTACACGGTGTTGGCACTCATTGGGGAAGAGTAGTTTGGGGGGTAACAGCTTAACGACACGTCTCGTTGGTATCCATGACGTTGGCTATAGGCTTTTTGCTGTGTTGGCGCCGTGCTGCAATTCTAATCGCCCGACGAGATCTTTGAGCCTCAAATAACACACAGAGAGTCAGGGTGGCGGCAACATGGACGCAAATTGTAGGTGAGCATGGAAAACAGAGGCCTCTATTGCAAAATTATAAGTAAAACGCGAACCCACACACACACACCTACACATAGGCACACACACAGACACACTCACTTCAACGCGCAACAAGACCTTCAAAGCAACACCCAAGCCCAAACACAAACTCAAAGTGCGAAGCAAAGGCAAAACTCAAAAAAAAAAAAAAAAAAAAAAAAATATATTACTCTATGGTAAAAAACATAAAGATGATTAAGCTCAGGGACGCCAAAGACTCTCGTAACATCTTTTTGGATCACAGTGAAAAAATTTTCAAAAAAAATGAATCTATTTCAGTAATTTCACAACATAATCACAAAATGCAACTAAATATTTCATAAGCTTCCACATAATTGAATTGATAACCCCAATAGGCGATAAGAATTCAATTACCTTAATGGTAGAGCAGTAGCCCCCGTTTCCAAGTTAACTATATAAGTGATAAGAATGCAATTATACTAATGGAAAAGCTTGTTTCACAAATCCATGGACTAGAAATAGAGACTATTTGTTTTTTTTTTATTATTATTATTAATTATTATTTTTGTTATTTTATTATTATTATTTTATAAGCCCACAGGTTGAGAGATCTAAATAGATTCTAAGTAAACATATATATTCTTGAACAACAGTTGACTCGTGTGTTATAATTTGTTTTGTAATTTTGCCACGCCCCCAGCCTTGTATTTTATTATTATTAGACGAGCATTAGTCCTATACTCTTTTGTATATTATTCACAGAGATACGATTGTTTTATAAACTAACAATGCCTACGTATTCTCAGGCATTACAGTTTGGGATTGTAACCAATTTTTTTTTAGCTATTATCCAACTTAAAATCCCTCAAGAGTCGCGTTGCGGCTTTTTGCAGTCATTTATTTACCCCCCCCCCCCACCCAAAATGCATAGAGTGACCGCCGAGAGGGCCAGACTGACCTCTTTTTGATAAGCCACGAGGGCACATAACTTTCAATTTTCGACACAGAAAGAATGAAACATGAAAAATGCAAAAGCGCACAAAAAAATGAAAAAAAGGCGCACAAAAAAGTAAAACGAACGAAAACTGGATGCGACTTTTGCTGCGGAACTCGTTTGTTGTATTTTAGAAACCTTGAATTGAAGTATCTAAGCGCAAACTGGTTTCGATAGTTCACTTTGAAGTTGCGGCGATGTTGCCTATTTGCAGTGACGTGACACGAGGCAGGAGGCACGAGGCACGAGTTGTGCTGGGTCCGAAAAATTTCAGCTTATTTAAGATAAATGTTAATCAGCTTAGCTTTAATTTAATTTCACTGATAGGTTTTATATGCGATATATTTTTATGTCGTGCACTCTCACGCTCCCATCTCTAAGATTTCTTCTAATACGCAGAAGATGCGACAACGAAAACGAGTCGAGTTTGTTATGTTTTTGCTGCAATGTTGATGGAGTTACATGCCGAAAATCGATTACATATGCAAATTCATAGAGTATACACTACCCGCTCCCGCTCCCTCCCGACTCTATACATTCATAGGTTTCCGCATGGGAAACCACAACAACAACAACAATTATGGATGGAGCAGAGCAGAGTCTTACGAAAATGCCTTATAGCGTGAGAAATGTGACGCTCGCCGGCAGTGACAAAGCTCGTTCGGGTATATTGCACTATTTTTAGGCGGTTTCGTTTTAGTTTTGCTACAAAATTTCCATTTTCCTTCTTGGCTGGAATCGTTGTACCCCCCCCCCCACCCTCGCCCAGACATGGCGTGTCCATTGGGTGAGTTGGTTTCGCGTACTTGTGGATCACGTTTATCGATTTCGATTTCGTCGCAAATGACGCCGCTTTTCGCTTTTCGTTTTTATTTTCATTTTGTATTTCCTTTTTTCTTTTTATTTTTCTTTCATTTTTTTTTTTTTGTGGTTCTTTATTTATTTTCGCTGCTGGCATTCCTTGTGTGCGCTTCTTTTTTCCATTTTGTTGAGTTTTTTTTGTTTTCTTGTCTCTCCTCTAATTAAGCAAATTAAAAATATATCTCTATATATATACAATCTGAAACAATATGTGCCACATCTTCAGTCTGCGAACAACTTTACTCACATTTCAAAATACGAAAACACACAATTTTCCTAGAAACGTTTTCTGTCTGCCTTTGCAATTTTCTTTTGCTCTTCATTTTCTTTTTTTTCATGTGTGTTGTTTTCTGTTTATTATTTATTCCGTACTCTCGAGCATTGCGAAATGTGCTTTTTTTCGTATAGCTGAATCTGAACGTCATAAAATAACAAGATACAAAAGAGATACAACTAACAAGCGGTACGATGAAGGTGGAAGGTGGCAGGGGATGGGGGATCGGGGAACTGGCAACACGTTGATAATAAACAAAGTCGCTGGAGCAGAACTTGCTACCAAGAAAGGTAGAGGTACCCAGAAAGAGACAGAGAGAGAGGGAGATAGATAGATAGACCATATTCGCTCGGCTTGAGGTAATAACTAACGTGTGCCTAGTTTCTAGAAAACGGTAAACCGTATCTCAATATGAACATGATGCAAGAAGCATGAAGTCTAATCAAAAGAGAGGAAGTTCTATTTTTCTTCTTTTTTTTAACATGGCTTCTTCTTGAGTCGAGTTTAAGAAGAAGCCAAGAAAATACAAATAAAGATAGTTTTTTGTTGAATTAAGATAAGCTAGAACGACGTGACACACTAAACGCAGAGTTTCGAAACTATTGTTGGAGTTTTTTTTGAAGATTATTTATACTTGAATAGATTTTTATACTGTTTTCATGTTATAATCCGATTTCATTTTGATCTTGGATTTCAAAGATATTTAAAGCTTTGTTGATTATATAAATCAGGATGTAGCCAATTATGATTATGTTATGTGCACACTGTAATAATTAATTGTAAGCATAAATATGCTTATTATTTCGAATCGATCGTATTAGTTTCATTTGCAGCTTTTATTTGCTCACTCTCTCTCTCTCTCTCTCCTGCTATCTCTCTTGTGTTTGAAGTAATTGCATATGGCGCGTACTTAAAGTGATTTAAATGTATGTATATGCATTTGTGTAGGTATTTATTTATGTATATATGTATGTATGTACATATATATATAGTAGGCATATATTGACGTATTGAAGCTCGCCCATATCGATCACTGAACCAGAGGCAGCGCCAGTAAATGCAATTAAATACAATTACGCAGAAACAGCTGTTTTCAGAAAAACACACAAGGCACTAACACACACACAAGCACACACACTTGTACTCACACTCACACACACACACGTGCACTTGCACTTGCACAATCCTCGTGTTGATTACGAAAAAGTATTGTACGCACCTGCAGAAGCACATTCTACACACATTGCTGAGGCTGCGACTTTTACTGCGCCTTCTGTTATTCTGATAGAAGACAGTCGAGGCGCCGTTCTCCTGTTCGATCACCGTGTGCGCACCGATAGTACCGTTAGCTGTGCCACCTACTATGTCCACCGCATGCGATGGATGATGCGACGCGTTGCCGCCGCTGCTGCTGCTGCTGCTATCGACGCCGCCGGCGCCCGTTTGTGTTAGTTGCGCCAGTTTCGTTTGGTCCGACGTAATGTCTCGCGATGCACTACCGATGCCGCTGCCGATGCCGCTGCCGCTGCCACTGTTATTGCTATTTGAGTATTTGGCGCGCTCGCGGCTCCGCTCATTTCTATAACGTATCTGGCCGGCGGCTGAGCCAAGACTGAATAAATTGCCCAGAAAGCTGCCGCTGCCGCTGCCACTGCCGACGCTAACGCCAACGCCGCCGCCGCCACCGCCGACGACGACGCCAATCGTAGCGGGGCCACCAATTCCACTATAACCAGTTGAGCTTTTACGTAGTCTTTGGCCATTATTGTTGTTTTTGTTTTTGTTGTTGGCAGCGTGGCTGTTGCTGCTTTTGCTGCCAGTGTGGCGTATGAGCAATTCCGTTTCTGAATCAGTCTCTTCGCTCTCTTCGTCAAAGTCACGTAGCGCCAGCTCGTTATCAGTCATGGCGTAAGAGAGCGTTTCTATAGGTAAGTATTTCTTAAGGTAAGAGAGTGAGCAGCAGTAAAAAGAGAATAAGAGAGTGTGGAGCGGCCTCGCGTGCGTCCTCTGCTTTCTTGCACTGTTGTTGTTGTTGTTGACTCAGCTTTAATTAAACCTTCTTTCTCTTGTTTCTGCCCACAATTATCCTTGTTCTGCTTTGCTCTCTCTCTCTCTCTCTTTCTCGTAAATGCTGCAAATATTTGCATTCGACTTGGTGGCAGCTCTCAGCGTGAGCTTGCCACGTTTTCAGTTAACTTTTTGCTTGCATTGACTAATGCGAATGCATGCCTCCTTCCACTTCCCCTGTCTCAGTCAGCTGCTCCTAATCACGTTGTGGGCAAACACAAAACGTGCAACTGTCTGGCGTTGCCTTATCAAATGTGTCTTTTATTGTGGCGCGTAAACATTTATAATATGTACAAATCGGCTTAACAAACAGATCTCTCTCTTTTTATCGCACACACACACACTCACGGGCGTTCCCCGACGACGTCATCTACTACAATTTCAATTCAATTCATTCCACTGTCTCATATTCTGTCAAATTGAAGACCGATTGATAACTATTGTAAACCAATTGGACTTATCGCCGGTTGCTTCTCAATTTACTCACTGTTTACGACCCCAATAATAACAATACGATACAAATACTAACAACAACGCGCCGATTATTTTTTATTAGCAGAAGGCCTGGGCCTAGGCCACACGCACATACTAAGCACATAAACACACGGGCACACGCACGAGAGCGATAGAAAAGTCGAACTATTCACGTCCACATTAACATTTCGCATTAAATTCTATTTAAAATGTTATAGTAATGCAATATAAATAATTATAAATAGTTGAGCACATGTGATTGCACGTTTTGGTTTTATTTTTATTAACTTTGCCACCGACGGCCACTGGCCAATTTGTATAAAGTTGGCTAAACTGCAAAACAGCTGAGCGAGCAGTGTTGGTAAACGAAGGCAGTGCGCTGGCGTGGAGACAGGTTTGTGCGTCCAATTTGAATGTGTCGAGAGGAAATACGATATTGGTAAAAGAATGGAAATACTAACAAGAAATTGAAGAAATAAACAGAAAGATATAAGCAACAAACAAATTACCACCTGTATCTTATAAAATTGTATATATATTTATTTATCATTTTATCGTATCCTAATTAATTAGCATTTAAACAAAGAATGGGAATTCACAACGAGATCTTAATCAAAGAAACAAGAAATATGCACACATTGAACCAGCTTGATGTAAATTTTGCCTTTGATAAAAGCAGTCTATAATTTAAAATACATAAACAAGTGTTCCGAGCACACAATACGTTCTAAAGAAAATTAATTTTTTTACTAAAAACGCAGCAGCAGCCTACGAACCGGCTTTGTTCGTTTCCTGGGGAGGATTGGGATAAGCATGTGTTTATGGGTATAGTTTATATAAATAAAGATACTCGTATTATTCATAGTTAATAAGATGTTTATATTGCCATGCAGCTTATCCTATCTGCGCTCTGTTTGTAGTGTTATATTTGAGTCCGAATTGGAATAACTCTGCTCCAATCGGGGGCGATATTCTTCTTCGCCATCGGAATAGGAACCCACAGAGCGACAAATGCTGTAATTAAATTTAAATGAAATTCCTGTAATTGATGATTGTAACCGCAACCGGAACCACTGGTGACCAATATCATACCGTTGCGTTGACGCATAACCCTCGATGGCCAGCGCCTGTGTCACGCCCGGGGGTAGCAGATGTTGTAGAAACGCTTCTTTGGCCGCATTTGCTGTCGTAGGCAAGGGCACATGATTCATGTCCACGGATGAATGCGATTCCGACAGTTTCGGATTGACGGACGCCACGGAGAGACCATTCGCGGGTCTTCCTGTTGCCGCCAAGGTAGGACTTTTGCTATCCGCCTCATCACGCTGTATGCGCTCGGTGTAGCGAAACGTTTCGAATAGCTCGAGCAGGTTGCCAAAGGTGTTGCGTATATTACAGTCCCCATTTAAATCATAGCAGAGCTGGGAGATATTCTGTCGCAGCAAATAGATGGCATACTTGGTTTGTGGCGATGGCAGAATCGAGCGCGTATACAAAGGGAATCTGCAAAGGATATTATATTTTAGCAGATGCTTGTGTAACTCCACAAACTCCTCCGACTGCTTACTCTCTCGTGGAATAGGTCAACTCCTTGATTACGTCCGTGATGCGCGCACGTGAGGGTTCATAGTGAATGGGATTGCGCAGTGGGCGATCTACTATGTAGGCCAGCATCTGCACCAGATGCGCCACATAGCTTAGCGCTGCACTCACCGCCAGCGGGGAGACATTCTCTAGCAATGGGCCATGGCTCGTTTGTCGCGTTTCGTTGATGTATTGCTCCATTTCGGGGAATGCAATGCCACAGATGCTAAACTTTTGCGAGTCCAGTGCGGTGATATTGTAAATCTCTTGCAACTCCAGCACCAGCGTTCCCATGCGACGGTCCACCTATACATAAACATGTTTATAAACTGACCCATTTATGGCATAGAGTTATTACCTGCGAACTGATTTGGCATTTTTCTTTGCGATCCAATTGCTGCTGCGGCAGCTGCTGGCGAAACTCGAGACGTTCCTGCTCCAGTTGCAGTAACTGATGGTGCAACTTGACTTGCAATTCCTCGCGCCGTTCCCGCAGCGATTGTAGTCGTTGCTGATGTCGCACGTTGCGCTCCTTGAAAGTTTCCCGTTCCGTTTGCAGTAATCGTTGCTTGCAACGCAATGCCTCAATCTGCTGCATAAGCTGCTGGGCAGTATACAGCGTGAGTGGGGCAATCTCTTGCTGCTCGGCGAGAAGCACGCTTAGCGCGCGTCCCATGGAATGCTGTTGATAGTTTTGCGAACTCGGATTACCATACGATGAGCCGCTGGACAGTGAGGTGGTTCGTGGCTTTAGCCTCAGCTCGTTTCGTGTTATGCAACTCACGCTGAGACGTGCAATTTCACGACTCACTTCCGCCACATCTGTTAGTTTCTTGCGCTGATCACGCTGTCGCCGCTGCAACAGCAGCAGATTATCCAAATTGTAACTGTGACGCAACTCGGACAGCTTACATTCAAGCTGACCATAGCGCATGGTGCTCATGCGGAGCACAGGACTGCTACTGCGACTCACTGGCGGCGAATTGATGCCACCAGCACCGCTGTCCTCGGCGGCAACAGGTTTAGCATCGACCTGCTGCTCGCCCACATAGCGTTGATAGTGCAGCCGCAGCTGGGCGTGCAGACCTTGCTCACTGATCAGGGCTGGAGAGGTAAATTGTTCGCCGTTTAGCTGGAATACCAAACAGTTGGCACGACATTTGGGCAAGACTGGGGGTGCCACTGGTATCAGGCCAGAAAAGTAGACGCCCCACGTGAATAGCAGCTCGGGAGGGCGTATCAGCTTGTGGGGCGTCAAGTGTCGGTTCGATACGTTCCGCAGCTCCACACTGTAATTCATAGAATTGAGCACAATTTACAGGTGACAATTAATTTAAATGCTTCCTTACTTTGACTCAGTCTCGTTTGGTTGAAGAACACGACACAGCGGTGCGGCTGTTGGTTGATATTGAGCCCAGACTTTGACGCACACACATTGCGCATTTGATTTACGCCAGACCGCGTCACCCGCACAAATCTCCGCCCACTTTTGCTGCTGGTGACGCTGCGGCAGCGCTTCGCTGGTGTAGAACGCTTCACTAGCCTTATCTGAATGCAATGTATAGTATAGCAACAGCTCTTGTTCTTGCTCATCCGATCGGCAACCCTCGACCGAGTTGCATTCAATGTTGAATCCTTGAATGCGCGCTAGGTTCCGGAGTCGCAACTGCTGCGTCGCGAGCGGCAACCATTCGCGACAACGCGGTCGCAAATGCATTCCGGCCTTTTGTTGAACGTTACGCTGCTCTAAGCGAGGTACACATGATAAAGTGGAATAGTTAATTGTTTAGATTTTCGCAAATAATTAACATTAAACAACACTTTAGTCTAAACAGCTGTTTTATGCTGAACAACGGTGACGCAGTGTGGCCGTAGCTACATGAAATGTCTTATTGTTTTTTTAGCAGGCTGGCAACGCCGTGATGAGTATATGCAATAAAACTAGTAAAACACATTGAATGTGCATTAATTAAGCGGCAAGAAGTTGTTTAATTTCTTTACGACGTTAAAAAATATTAGATTTCCGAAAAAGTGCTTAATTAATAACACAATTTCAATTGTTAATCATTTAGCCATTTCTCGCTACGATGAGCAGCACTGCTTTCAATGCTACTGAAATCTTATTGGCAACGCTGACAAAGCAGTTTATATTGGTGCGCGAACAAAAGGCAGCTTGTTGCAAGGTTTTCCAAACAAATAAAGATTTTATTACTATTTAACGCTTAATCTAACATACTATTTGCTTATAGATGCTCAATTACATTAAGGAAGCGATAATGGCACCATCCACACGCAGCAGCAGTAGTAACAACAAACAAAACTCGCTTGCCAATGGATTGGACAAGGACAAGGACAGAGATAAGGATAAGGACCATGACTTGGAGGCGACAGCAAAAATGCAAGGATATAAGATAAGTGACAACGATAGGACTCGAAAATATGGGATTGGAGCAAACTCACTGAAAATGCTTGTGCAGAAAGCAAAACTAAAATTCCCGGTAAGTTTCAGTTGAAAATTTGCTCATATTTTCAAATTGCGTTTCAACGCAAAAAGTTGTGACCGTCTCCCACGCACACCCACAATTTGGCCCTGTCCCTGTCCCTGTCCGTGAAGATTCAAGGCCAATGTTTTCTGGCTGGCTTCCGCTTATTTTGCCTAAGCAGAAAGGCTGTCACAGAGCATGCGCGGAAAAGCAAACAAATCGGAGCCAGGACACCTGTTGATACCCAGAAAGAAACATATACATATATATGTTTGTACACGTCTTCCTAGGTCAGGGCCCAGTCGGATGCAAGTCAAGGGCAACTGTTTGTCATTCCATTTCTCATATGTCACCCTTGATCTTCTTTACAGCTGCAGGAGTTGCACATATATTTGGCCACCGACGGCTTCGAGGTCTCCGATGAGGAATATTTTCAGAGTTTACCTGCACAGACCTTATTCGTTGTGGCTGGACCCGATGCCGTTATTACGACAGGCAAGTGTGATTTATAAACATTATCTTTGTGTAGCTTTAAAATATCCTCTATCCTCTTTAGATGCCGACTTTGAATTCGAGAAAATGCGACAACAATCTCCGCTGCTTAAGGTCGCCGACATTTTTTATGACTTTATCGAACAGCATCCGGATAAATTTCGACGCATGATTACGGAATACGAGCATCAGAAGCAGCGACGCGCCTTGGATAATACCAAAGCACACCTAAGCCTAAAGGCCGAGCACACGGAATGGTTTGAGGGAAGCGAGGAGCGATTTCAGTCCAAAGAGGAGGCCATGGCCATGCGGGCACAGACACGCGTGCGTGGATATTACTATAAGACCAAGGAGGAGCTGACACGTAATCCACTTTACAGGCAGAACGCAAAAGCACGTCAAGTCATCAACTCGGTGCTGGAGCAGTTTCGATATCTACTCATTGGCTGCGATTACTTTTCCATGATGTTCAATCGCAAGTGTCAGCAGAAGCATGAGATAATTCTGCAGCAGCTGGGCGAGGAGGAAATCGATGCAACTGGTGTGCCCAATAAGCGACTGCGACAACTTATCAAAGACTACACGGCACGACATGCCATACTGGACGAATGGTCTGTCTCCTTGTGCACTGATCTGGGAGATTTCTATTGCCAGGGCGCCTACTCAGACAATGGCAATTGCTGTAGCCTTCAGCACACTATAAATCCCTACGCCTCGCGGGAGAACCTAATATTGTTTCAAGTCTGGAATCTCGATCACCAAATCGAACTGTGTCGCTCCATACTACCCGCTTTGGTAGCCAGTGTGGAGGAATTGGTTACACAGCCGCAACGCAAGTGCAAGCTGCATAACAAGCGCGTTGTAGATATCTCTGTGCTGGAATACTTTCTCGAGATATTCTCGCTAAAGAATCTCAAGCTTGTGCACATTGTGTGCCACGATAAGGTGCAACGTTCGAATCGTTCCAATGGTCGCCTTCTGTGCGCCGAATGCCACGAATATCGCATTGTGCAGGAGCTTATGGATTTGCAACGGACAGATGAAACCTCCTAAATACTAAGCAGACGCCAAGCAAACTATTAAAGCAATATACATATATACAATATGATGATAATTTATAATAATCTTTATCCTGCATATAGACAACATATGCCAGCTGCTTTAACAAGGAATAGACCATAAACTATGTGCCAAGTTAAGTTCTCTGTATAATAAGTAACTCACAAACTGGTCTCAAGCGCATGTTAACTCAAAGTTAAATTGTACAAATCTCAAGTATCTCAAGTTAACTATCAAAGTTTATTGTTGAAAAGAATTTGACATACATTTTTACGCATTTACTGTGTATGTTTAAAGTTGATCTGCATACCATCTAAACTAATATATATGTACATATTAAATATAAATATATCAAATATGTATACATACTATATATACAACATAACTAGCTTTAAATGTTGTTAACTGTAGAGCGCGTAGTTGAGTTTTGAACAGGTATTTAAGGCGTTGCTTTGTTCAACATGTCCATTTTAAGATATACTCTATACATATATACTCGATGTTTACGATACATGTAGATCATGTGTATAAAAGCAAAACTAACCAAGTTTCGAATTTAGATCAAACTATATCTGGCTTTATTTAAGTGCAATAAAACAAGAAAAATCGACTTATAACAATATAATAACTATTGCAAGGGCCGTCATTGTTTAAGCTATTGATATCTTGTGATAGTCTTGCAGCTCTTACATATATAAAAAAGTTCCAGTTTTTGCTACTCTCGGCTTCTCTGTACCTCCAAATAAACGAATAACATGAAATCTTTAAACTGTGAATTTTACACAATATTTCTTTCAGTCAAAAAATATCTGTAAAATTATTTCATTGATTAAATCATTAGTTTATTTGTTTTGAATATTTCTTTATTGGCTAAAAAGTCACTGAATAAAAAATTATACAACACAAAATATATTTGAGTATAAAATAATAATAGTAGTCAAATAATAATTTGATAACACATTCGTATGCATACGAATACCATAAGTAAGTATGTATATGTTTTTGTTTCTGTTTCTGTTTTTTTTTATAAATAACGATGTATATGACATAAAACAAAAATAATGAAAGAATAGTCCTCGAGGAGACAACACATAAAAGATTGCTTAAACAAAAAATTATTTATTCATATTTATTATGATCGTTGTAATATGCGCTTTCGTATTATCCGGATACATTTTATAGAACGATTGGTTCGATTTGTTTTGTTGTTCTAGTTTTTTTCTTATTTTCGTTTCGTTGTTATCTCATAATGCCTTCAATATCATATCATATCTGTCGTATAACATTTTCACAGCTTAAGAGTTAGGATTAGTAATGATTCGCTTTCGTAAATATGTTTGTTAGTTATTTTTAGTGCTGCTATCAAATCGCGTTTAACAATTGAGGAAAATACAAGTAGATGTAATATTCCGTTAATCTTCCATATATCAGCTACAATGCTAATGTTAGTTTCAAGAAATTTTTACTAAAATCTTGTTATTGCAGGGTTCCCGTTCCCGAGCTACTTGATGATGGTGATCCTAAGTCGTTCTGGTACTTAATCTAAAGACATTTGCTGTAGTAGTCTGTCTGTGCTATAATTGATTTCTATGGCTTTGAGAAATAATTATAGATCCGATTGTCCAGGTCCTGTAAAATAAACCAAAATAGAAGGAAATTAGAGGGTAATAGGTAATAGGTAAAAAAATACACAGATAAAGCTAACAATAAATTGTGGAAAGTTTGTTTGTCTTCGCTTTGTTCGTTGTCTCAAGATATTCAAATCCGAAGACTACACACGGATAGGTACATACATATAATATATACAAAAAATAAAAGAAAATAAAACATAACAAAACAAATAATACAAATGAAGCGGCAAATAAAAAATTATGCGAGAGGCAGCCAATAGAAATTCGAGAGAAAACTTCACCTTTATTGTTTAGATTTAAATTGAAATAATGATATTTTGTTTTTTTTTTTTTTTTTTTTGTATGTTTTGCAAATTTTGTCAAAAATGTATTCAATTCGATGGGGATAAAGCCATTCAGTTCATTATCATTATCATAAGAAATTAACGATTAATTTTTGTTAAGAATATATATTTTAAGTGTGTGCGAAAGAAAATAAGTTAATCAAAGTATAAGAAAAGAAGAACATTCAATTATGGATAATATATTGTTGAACTCATGTGAATGGTTAATGTTACGAACGACTTTTCTTTCATCGATTTTCGTTTTTCTTTATAATCTGTACAATTATTTTCTTTTAGATTGTTGTGGTTTTATTATTCTCGTAGAAAAAATTCTTCATTCGTTGTTCAGCATTCTGTTTCAAGGTGGAGTTTACTCTCCAGAATTATTCCAAAGCATTTTGTAGGGAAGGGTATAATATAATACTAGGGGCTGTGTTAAATATTTGCGATACACGACATATTCTTACAACATTTTTTGATTAATTTTAATTTTTTTTTTTTTATTCAAATTTATTTCAAGCCAAGTTTGAACTGTTCTACGGGAAGGTGATTAAAAGAGATCTATTAATGTTTCTATGGGCAACTACGGAAAATTAATTTAGTTATGATTGTGTAACAATATTTCGATACAAACCTGGTTAACTGGATTGATTCTGGATTTATTTCATACTTTAAGATTATTTTTGAAAAAAAATGTAACTATCGCAAATATTTGACGCAGTGTATATAATATAATTAGGGTAAAGTATACGGCACACATAGTTAAAAAGAAATCAAATAGCGGCAAAAATAAAAGTAATACATAGAGAATAGAAAAGAGGACAATTTTAGGGTTTTCGAAAATAGAACATTAAAGAAAAATTAGTTCAAATTGGGTTTTGGGTTTCATATAAATTTTAATTTATAAATTTAGGTACCTTAGGATTTTGAACGAGTTTTACAAAATCATTGAGTTGATGGAATTGTTTGTTTTTTTATTGTGGCGATTTGATAGAGATTCTTCAGTTCTTTTTGTGTGTGTGGTTTGGTTTTTTTTTGGTTTTGGTTTTGGTTTTGATTTTGGTTTTTAGGTATTATTTTATTTTGTTTTATTTCGATTTTTGAGAATGTAGTTGAATTTTGAAATGTGACTGGCGCATTTTCGACTGAGATAACAAACGGAACGAGCGAACGAACGAATGAACGATTCTTTCTCTTTGGTTTTCAGTTATTGTTTTTATATACATTATATATTTTAATTAGGTAAAAGATATATACTTTTAGTTAATTAATGGTTTTGCGTGTCGTCATATATATTTTGTACAATGTGATGAGTGTGTGTGTGAGTGTGAGTGTGTGTGTGCGTGCGGATGAAGAAAAAGAAATGCAATAACTGGCCCCCACTTATCCCACATTGATTCCCCCAATTCCCGAGCAAGGGCAGTGACTGTGTGACTAAGACTAAACTCGATGGATCGATCGATCGATCGATCCCCGATGATACCCGCCCCCAAATGTAGAAGCTATTCCTATGTGAGTCTGCACTCTCCACTCTAGATCCTACACCTTGCGCCAGCTGCTAACCGAGCGCTCCCTCGATTGTTGCCGAAAGCATTCGGGACTTTTGCTACCCCGACTGCTGAGGATCTCGGGAGACTCTGTTACGCGCGCCAGATCGCGATTGATGGTCTTGGAACTGAGTACACGTGGACAGCGCACGGTCCAGGGGCTGCGACGTGCATCCTGTAGGGCACGAAACGCCTTAGATGGTACGATCTCCTCACCGCTGCCGCTAGCCTCGGTCCAGCTGCTGTAATAGTCGGCGTACTCCTTGTCCTGCTTCGGTGTTATGGCCGGCGTGCTGTCCAGCGAGCTGTTCTCCAGGGAATCCATTTCCTCGACCAGTGCACGCTTGGCTGCCGCCTGTAGTTTCTCCATGGGCAGCTTACGCAGATGCGTACTGTCGCTCTTGAGCAGCAGACTCTGCACCAGCTCATTGACCAGCTTGTCGCTGACCACACGCTGCCTGCTTGCCGAGGGACCCACTATGGGCGAGGCGGGACTGTTGGGCGTCGATGGATTGTCCGCATCGATGCTTGTGTTCTTGCGCAGCGGCAACGAGAGACGCTCCCGGCGTGCGGTCATTGTCTCTGCCTCGGCCACTGCATTGGGATTCTGGCGACGTGTGATCGAAACATTGTGCACAATCTTGCGGCGACTTGGCTTGAGTTGGAACTCATCGACAGCCTGATCATTCTGGCCACCCTCGGGCAAATCGTTCTCGTCTTGCAGCAGCTTAAAGAGTCTGGAATGTGTGGCGGCACGTTGATAGCTTGTCATCTTGCGCAGCTCCGGGAAGCTCTCGGACTCTGTGTCTGTCTCCGATAGCTGGCGATTCATGTCCGTCACGCCGGAATCATCCTCCTCGATCTCCGACTCCGAGCGCTGTGTGCTGCTGTTGCGCGACAATTGTCCTTTACCACGTCCGCTGTCCACGGACAAGGAGTGCAATGTCAGGGCCTTGGTGGGCGTGGTTGTGCCTGTGGTGGGTGGACTCGTCTCGAAGCCCATGATACGATCGCGCACTGAAATCTTGGGCTTATCATCAAACTTCTCCACACCCAAATCGGGTAGGCCGCTGGCAAGCAGTTTCTTGGGCTGCGGCTTGGGTTCGGGCTCGGGCTCGGGCTCGGGCTCCACATAAACCTCGGGCAGAGCTGGCTGCACGTCTGTCACTTGGTTCGTTGGTGTTGGGGTTTCAGCACCTCGTTCCTCATCCTCTGACTCGATAGTTTGTGGCTTATGCTGCTCCACAATGACACCATCTTCACCGACAATTTCATACTCTCCCGGCGGTCCCAGATCGAACGATCCTACGGTAGGCTCCTCTGCCTCCAGGATTACACTGTGACGATTCGTTTCCTTCTTCTGCTGCACCTTCTGCTCATCGATGGAGGTGTTAAAGAAGGCCATGGCTTGGCGATAGTTTTGTCGCTTCTGCTCCGCCTCCTCGATCTGCTCGTTCTTGGCACGCTCCTGCTCAATATCTGCCCAAAAGTCAGGTTCGTCATCCTGCTCCGCCTCCGGCTGCGGTTCCGGTTCAGGCTGAGTATACGGAGCCCATGTGTGCACTGTGGCTGGCTCGTGCATCGAGGCCAACGACATGGTATCCACAAGATGCAGATTTGTCTCGGGCGTTTCTTGCTCTGCCTCAACTGCCTGCTCCTGCTCTTGTTCCTGCTCATGTTCCTGCTCTAGCTCCTCGCCTTCGCTCTCGTCGCTGTCCTCGCTCTCGTGCTCCATTTCATCATATTGTGTGGCCAGCTTGTGCTCTTCCTCGACAACAGGATCTACAATCTCGGGCTCAGCGCCACGAGCTGCTTCGAGAGTGGCCCAAACATCAATGGCCACCGCCGGTTCGTCGGGTAATCTAGCCCGGAATGCCTTCGTTTCCACGGGCTTATAGGGGGTTTCCTCTACTGAATTCTGTCGCTCTTTGCGTGCCCAGAACGTGGCTGATTTGTGGAAGGTGACATCATCGTCATCTGACTTGCGATTAGCCTCGATTTCAGCCCAGAAATCGATTTCCTCATCGGTGTCAACCTCGCGTGGTTCCTCGGGATATTTGGTGGGATCGTATTGGAAGTGGTTTTCCTTCTCCTCCTCGGGTTGTATGTCAGCCCAAAAATCAACATCCTCTTCTGCCTCATTCTCTTTCGTATGCTGCTCCTCGATGATTGCTGCCTCTGGCTGGGATTCCCAAATTTCCTGCTCTTCATCAGCATCTTCCACCTGCTCAGCTTCATTTGGCTGAGCTTCTTCCCAAAAAACCTGCTTCTCCTCTGGTTTTTGTTCTATATTTTTCCTTGTTTTAGCCTCTTCTATCGATGCCCAAAAGTCATCCTCGACTTCGGTTACTTCTACAGCCTCGGGTTTCTCCTCTACCACAAAGTGAACCTCAGCACTTTGGGCTCTGGGCAAGAATTCCAATTTGGCTTTCAGGGTTGTTGTCCAGTGCTCCACTTTGGTAATGGTTTCTCTCTGCAGTGGAGTATAGGTGACAGTCTTCTTCTTCTTTGTCCACTGACCCTCATCCTTGCTTTTCTCAATGCTCGACCAGAAGTCAACTTCTTGTTGTTTCTCGGGTTCTTGGGGTTGCTCCTCTGCTTCAAGGATCGGTTCAGGTTCCTTGGCAGCCGTTGCAAAGGTGGACCAGAAACTATTCTTGGCCGCTTCCAGGGATGCTTGTGTCTTGGTCAGATCACCAGATTTAGGTCTAGGCTTAGCCTCTACCTCAGGCTCCTTTACTCTCAGCTTGGCTGCTTCCACTTCCGGCTGCTTGGACTGTGAGCCGGACACGGGTGTCTTCCAGAAGTTCTTGGACTGCTCCATCATTTTTTGTGCCTGCATTTTGGTGGCCAGCAGGGTAGCAAAGAAGTCGAACTCCTCTTTGGGCGCTTCCGCCTCTGCTGACACTTCCGGCTTGGCCAACTGCATCTCCGTTGAGAATTTGTTGCGCATGCCCAGCGAAAAGGCTGTGGAAGCTGGAGGAGTTGTCTTCTCAATCGAAGCGGAGCGTGAAGGCGAATTGGATAAGCTGATGGTAACGCTAACCTCGCAATCATTATCATCCTCCTCCTCCTGCTCATCCTCGCTTTGAACCTTGGCTACGCTGAAGGAGTTTCGCTTGCTTTCGCTGCTCAGACTTGGACGATGCTCCTGGACTGGCTGACTGGAAGTGCTTCCCACCTCGACGGTGGCGACTTTTTCATCATTGGAGCTGCGACTGAAGGAGAAGCGCAATGGCAAACGCACTGTAACCGAGTTGTCGTCTTTATCATCATCCTGATCATTCTCCTCGATTTGGCGTTCCAAGTCGGCGTCTTCATCGTCTTCATCGACAACCTCCTCGATTTGGGTAGCATCGCTAATGCTTGATCCATTGCGTCGACTGACTGTCTTCAAGTAATCGCTGCTGCGTTCCAGATCGCTTTCCTCCTCGTAGATGGTGCTAAGATCCTCTTCGACCAGATACTCCGGTTCCTCCACCTCCTCCTCTACTTGCTCCTCTTCGTCGTACATTTCATCTGCTGTCGTCACATCATCATCGCTCTCTGAGTTCAGCTGTTCATCGGGCTCATTACCCAATCCCTTGTAGACCTGCACATTGGTCACAGATTTAATTGCCTGCAACGGTGCTCCATATTTCGGTGTATCCTCCTCCTCCTCCTCATCATCATCATCATCGTCGCTGCCGCTGCTGCTGCTGCTATCATCGCTATCGTTGTCAAAGGTTACAGCGCCTATCTGCACCGGAGATGCATTCTCACTGGGTGAACGTGCTCCCAATTCCTTGGACTGTTCGCCAGCGTAGTTCTTCTGTAGTTGCTTGGAGAGATTGGCCTGTGTATTGCCACCGGCGATCTTATTGATATTGGCCAAACGCTGACTGAGCATATCGATGACCTGTTCCTTGTTTTTGCAGATGTTGCGAGATGCCTTCGTCCGGCTGCCTCGCAGCTCCTCAATCTCCACCGAGTGCGCACGCTTGGGCGGATCACGTGGCTCCACCTTGATGTGATGCTGCATGATCACCTGCGAGGGCATATCATCTGTACTGGGTGTTATGATGATGTCCGGCAGCACACTGCTAGCGCGACTCTCTGTGGAACTCTGACTAAAGCTTGGAGCAACTGGATAAGCATAGGCAGCGTAGGGTGGCATAAATTGTGGATAGTTGTCGCCGGGCATGGGCGACTGTGGCCCGGACTGTGCGTAAGCCGGAGGTGGTGGCAAATAGTAGGGATAATAGTAGGGATAAGGAGCAGCATATTGTACATCTGCTGCGGGCTTGCCATCCTCTCTGGGAGGCATTGGCGGCGGATAGGGATAGGGATAGGGCCAGTTTATTAGCTGAGGGTGTTCACCACTCGCCTGAGCATGGCCTGGGTGAGGGGGTGGGTGTGGATGGGGGTGTGGCATATACCAAGGATACGTATAGCCATAGGCATAGGGATAGTGCGGGGGCACCGACTGTGAACGTTCTGGTTGTGCTGGCACAGCTGGACAAGAACTATCGGAACTAAGCGATGAATTGGATGAGTACGGGTTTGTGTTTGTGGATGTGTTTGTGGGTGTGTGTGAGGTGGGTGGTGGTGTGGGCGTGGCAGTGGATGTATAACTATGACGTTTATTGAGTTTACTGTTAATATCTCGGTTATGGTTATTCTCAAGATTATTCTGATTATTGTGATTACTTTGATTATTATATTGATTATTATTATTATTCTGATTATTATTGTGATTATTGTTTTCGTTCAATTCAATATTTTCCAAATCCGAGTCCAGCTCGGTGTGAATTTTATGTTCTGAGGTTCGGTTTTTTTTTGGTGCACGGTTATCAAAAAAGTAAATAAAAAGAAAGAAGAAAAGAAATAGACACGGTGAGAGTGCATATTATGTTCATAATACCAACAATTTTGACTGTGAATCGTGTGTGTGGTTTTTATATAGAGAGATTAACGATCAGGCAAAGCTATATACAGGGTGCTGAGTGCGATGGGGCTGCAGGCCAATCGATGCGCTTGCATTCATTCAAAATTAAGTATCGATTAAAAGAATAACTGCGATATATCGCATTTACTATTTATCGCCTATCGATTAGCTTGCAACCCTGGAATGATAGTGATGACAATGAGAACTGCATACAGGAACTACATGATAGATGTGTGCTATAATACCATGATGTAAATGTACAATAACTTTCACCCAATCCATGCAGATGGAAGAACTTTCATAACTCTGAAAGATGCATTTCGTTGGGATGCAAAGAAATCATAAATATTAAGTTTCATTTATTGAATTAATCTCAAGAAAGGTGATCTCTCTCTCTCGCTCTCTCTAACGGTAACATAATACAATTAGAAACACTGTGAAAATAACATGATGCACTATATATATGTATATATATAGAAATGTGAGTATTTCCTGTCTGTGTGTGTGGGCGTGTGAGTGTTAGTGATGTGGTCAATGGAATATTTACAAGATATTGCATAATATATACGAATATAATCTCTTAAATTTAGTCAATCGTTTTATCGTTTATCGATTAATTTTGCACTTACCGGCATTTTCTGGTGTTGTCATTGCCTGTAGAATTTTAAATGATCGACTTGGTATGGCGCTACCGGTGTATTTCTTCGGTTCCGGTGCCTGTTGCTCACTAGCTGGTACATATTGTTGTTGGGGTGTATCTGTGAGGAAATTAATATAAATTAAGATTTCTTTTTTATATTCAAGAATTTTCCAACTTACCGTACACAGAACGCTGTGGTGTAAAGCGATTCTGAGAGGATACGCCGTTACCTGCAAGAATAATCGATTTTGGGGGCGATTTATTAGCGATTTCTTTGGCATTCCGAGAAGCATATTTTCTGCTTAGTAGAGCTGCTTGGCAAATTTTGATGGAAATACTGCGATACCGTTTTAAGTTTGGACATATACAATAAGCGTACTTGTTAGTTTTCTAAAATTCCAAATAATTCTGTGGTAGCTCAAAGCGTTGATTGATTAGATTAGTAAAAGAGATTGAAGAGGGTAGAGGGTAACCGGGTTTAAACTAGACTAGAGAGATGAAAACCACAACGATCAGGGGAGGGAAAGAGGGTGTAGGGGGACCGAATCGAAACCTTTAGACACTCTCCGGACATCTTACCAATCCTGTAGAGCAATAGTGTAGGGGGGGAAGAAGATAGTTGCGTGCTGGGAACCTCACCTTGCGGAGACCAAGCCGTACCCGGCGTACTCGACTGCTGATCCTGAGCGATCTGTAGTCGCCTCATCTGTTCGATTGTCGGACTATTACGCGCCTGCTGTGCGCTCATCTGACGTGCAAACTGCGGACGCTGCAATTGCGGCGTCTCCACGTCCCTGGCCACTGTCTGCGCCGGCTGCACCAGCTGCGGTTCATCCGTGCCATCGTCCACGGTGTCGGTGATCTTTTGTAATATTCTAAACGATTTCGATTGGATGGGCGGCGAGCGTGGATCGCTGCAAGTAGATATAGTACATGGCGTATGTTAGGTTAGGTTTGGTGGTTAGCATGCAATCGAAAAGTGTCTGAAAAAACCAAATTACAATTCTTTTTTTTTTGTTTATTTTTCTGTGAGTCGAGTGTGGGGTTAACTATAGTATTTATGAGTTTGTTTTTTGGGGACAGCGTAAATAATATACGAGAATTTTTCATGTTTAAAATGAGTAGAAGATTTTTATCTGCGCCCATGTGCGGAATGTTGATGAGCTGGTGACAAGGGATTGCCTTGTGAAGAGTATACGCAAATTAATCTTATGCTAATTGATTACACACACACACGCACACACACACAACGATAAAAAAAAACAGTTTGAGAGGCACTTAGAGAGGGGTAGGGCAGTGCATAGGGCAAGTATAAATTAAAATTAAAAGCAGAGTTGCCAGGTAAACAAAACTTCTTCTGCTCTAAGTGCCTCCTTTTACAACACTGAAAAGTACAGTCATTACATATGATCAAGCTATTCTTTCCACGAGTACTACGAGTACCTGAGTCGATGCTTTCTGTAGCGTATCTCCGCCTCGAGCGGACACTGATGCACGAACAATGTGTAATTGCCGCTAAAAGTTGGATAAGTTGTTAGAGAGAAGCTCAAGATTAATACGCAATTAGTGCTGGCTAGTGGTTGGTTCAAGTTAGTTCTTAGTGTTGGTAAAGCACAAAAAGTATTGTAATCTTTGATATCTCTGACAGAAGCGAGCAAAAACAATTAAAGAGAGAACACGAGGCAACACGACACAATCCGTCGCAATCCATGATAAATCTCCAAATTTCGATAACACAGTTATCGGTTTTGTGTAATGTCTACTCTTTAATTGTTTTTGGATGATGCGAGAGACTGTACTTACTTTTGCAGCACGACTGGTGACTGCGAGACGGGACCGCCTCGTCCTGCTCCCTCGATCGCAATGGGAATAATTCGTGTTGAGTTGTTGTTGCTGCTGCTGCTGTTGCTGTTGTTGCTGTTGTTGTAGACGAGTTGCTGCTGCTGCTGGGCTGGATAATTGTTGTAACCTTGATCGACAAATTGATTAGCTGAGCGTATTATGTGGCCAGCAGGCGCTTTCGTAGGAAAGAGAGAGTATACATAGACACATATTGATATCGAGAGATGGAAAAGTTACACAGTGGAACATTCGGGATAGATGCAGATTGGAGAGTGCATTGGGTTCACATTCGGGCGGGCATAGAAATGGGATACTACAGGAGGAGTGAATTGGGTTCGGATTTTATATTTCGGGTTGGTTGGTTTAGTGACAAACATTGAGAGTTTAGGGTTGGGTTGATTATACATATGAAAGCGCCAGATACAAAACTACAAAACATAGAGCATTAAAGCCAAGACGACAGCCAGGCGAACTTACCACCAAAGTTGGGCTGTGCCGCGGCATAGGTCGGCGTCTGTTCCAATGTAATAGGTATGATGCGTTCCTGTGGAGAAGAGGCGTGAATTATGGAATATTTGGATATAAATCTTGATATATATATGAAATATACATAAGTATCTTCGTTGATGAGCTTACCCTTGGTCCGGTTTGATTAGCGTTGTTGTTGCTGTTGTTGTTGGTATTCAGATTTATCTGCAGGCGCAGACCGCCCTGCTGGGTGTTTGCGCCAAAGTTCTGCTGGGATGCAGCTGGAGAAGCAACTGGAGTGTAGCCATTGCCCTGTGCCAGCTGCTGCTGCTGCTGCGGCTGCTGCTGATAAAAGCTCATTGTGGGCTGTGCCTGTTGTGCTGGTGCTGGTGCTGCAGCTGCAGCAGGCGATGCACCTTGACGCAAACTGGAGGGCACAACGTTGCCGTTCTCTTCGGGACGTGCCCAGGGCGCCTGCTCCTTGGCAGCGGGCTGTGAGCTGAGCCAACGCAATGGCTGGCCGCCAGCCTGTTGTTGCTGCTGCTGCTGTGGCAATTGCCGTACGGGTGAATCACGTGCCTGCTGCTGCTGCTGTTGCTGGAGCAGCAGACGTTGAGCCTGCGGTTCAGTTGGCTGCGCCAGTGGAGCAATGTAGAGTGAGCCGACGTTGGTCTGTGTGGGGCGAATAAAGAAGAAGGGAAGAGAAATTAAAAACAAGTCGGTAAGGCTTGCGATTTAAAATTAAAAAAAAAAAAAATTTTTTTTTTTGAAAAATCATAGGGTACCCTTATCTAAATTGCGAAAATATCGAAAAATTTCAAAAAGTCTTTTATGCTATTTTTTGAATATAGAATCACTCAGGTTATTAAAACATAAACAAAATGTCATTCCGCGTGAAAATCGCTTCATTTTTAAGAAAATTACGATCGGTGTAAAATGAGGGTACCAGGCCTGTTGAGGGTGACACATGTCTAATTTTTTGCCCATTTTGACATGATTTTTTGACCAAAATTAAGTATCGTTTAAAATGGATTTAAATAATTGTTTATTACTAATTTTGACCACCGCAATCGATTAAAACTAAAACCTCGCGATTTTAAATTTAACAAAAAAATATTTTTTTGAAAAATCATAGGGGGGACTCTTACCTAAGTTTCCAAAATATCGAAAAATTTCAAAAAAAAATATTTTACTTTTTTTAAATGCAGAATCACTCGGGTTGTTAAAACATGAACAAAATGCCATTCCGCATGAAAATTGTTTGATTTTTAGGGAAGTTACGATCGGTGTAAAATGAGGGTACCAGGCCTGTTGAGGGTGACACATGTCTAATTTGTTGACCATTTCGACATGATTTTTGGGCCAAAATTAAGTATCGTTAAAAATCGATTTAAACAATTGTTTAGTACTAATTTTAACCTCCGCAATCGATTAAAATTAAAAACTCGCGATTTAAAATTTTGAAAAAAAAATTATGATGAAAAATCATAGGGGGGACCCTTACCTAAATTTCCAAAATATCGAAAAATTTCATAAAGTCTCTTTTGCTAATTTTAAAATGTAGATTCACTCAGGTTGTTAAAACATAAACAAAATGTCATTCCACGTAAAAATCGTTTGATTTTTAAGAAAGTTACGATCGGTGTAAAATGAGGGTACCAGGCCTGTTGAGGGTGACACATGTCTAATTTTTTGCCCATTTTGACATGATTTTTTGACCAAAATTAAGTATTGTTTAAAATCGACTTAAATAATTGTTTATTACTAATTTTGACCTCCGCAATCAATTAAAATTATAAGCTCGCAATTTAAAATTTTGAAAAAAAAAATGATTGTTGAAAAATCATAGGGGGGACCCTTATCTAAATTTCCAAAATATCGAAAAATTTCGAACAAAATTATTTAACTATTTTTTAAATGCAGAATCACTCGCGTTGTTAAAACAGAAACAAAATGTCATTGCACGTCAAAATCGTTTGATTTTTAAGAAAGTTACGATTGGTGTAAAATGAGGGTACCAGGCCTGTTGAGGGTGACACATGTCTAATTTTTTGACGATTTCGACATGATTTTTGGGCCAAAATTAAGTATCGTTAAAAATCGATTTAAACAATTGTTTAATACTAATTTTAACCTCCGCAATCGATTAAAATTATAAACTCGCGATCTAAAATTTTGAAAAAAAAAATGTTGTTGAAAAATCATAGGGGGGACCCTTATCTAAATTTTCAAAATACCGAAAAATTTCGAACAAAATTATTTAACTATTTTTTAAATGCAGAATCACTCGCGTTGTTAAAACAGAAACAAAATGTCATTCCACGTCAAAATCGTTTGATTTTTAAGAAAGTTACGATTGGTGTAAAATGAGGGTACCAGGCCTGTTGAGGGTGACTCATGTCTAATTTTTTGACCATTTCGACATGATTTTTTGACCAAAATTAAGTATCGCTTAAAATCAATTTAAATAATTGTTTAGTACTTATTTTGACCTCCGCAATCGATTAAAATTAAAAACTTGCGATTTTAAATTTAACAAAAAAATAATTTGTTGAAAAATCATAGGGGGGACCTACCCACGCCTCCTTATGCCTGTTACATACATTTGCACAAAGTTAGTATACCCTTTTTTGACCATTTTTATTGGTCGAAGGGTATTCAAATGTGTAAAAGGCGAGGCAAACTTTAGTTTCTTGTTGCGAATTGTTATTATCATAAAATGTTATACAATCCAAAACAAATTCTGCTTAGAACTCATGAGCAGCCTCAAGTTCAAAATTCGTGTTTGGCCTTTAGGCAGATCTCTAAATTTAGTTCAGCTGCACATGGGGAATGCGTTCAATGTTCAGTTTCGGATGTGCGAGGTGAATCTCTAGCACCAGACAGATAGAGCTCTCCGAAATGTTTAAAAATAGATCGTAATGCTTCCGTGATTTGCAGATTTGAGTTGTGGCAAAAATGTGTTATTCTTGGCGCGAAATAGATTGCATTGTTTATTGTTCTCTTTGTGTGAATTCAGATGATTTTTCTTCTCTTTTAATATTACGCATACGCCTTGAAGTTGTCACGAAATTTTGACAATGGAATTGAGTATTACGCGTATTGCTCGATAAGTTTTATATCTTTCTAGGTATAGATTGCTGATATTACTTACCGGCTTAGCTCCCTGATAGGGCGTCTGCTGCTGTTGCTGCTCGGTTCTGGCCGGGCTAAAGACATCGCGAGATCGTTGCTGTTGCTGCTGCTGTAGTTGTTGTTGCTGCTGTAGCTGCTGTTGCTGTTGCACATTGTTGTAGATGGGCTGTGGATGCGTTGGCTGCTGCTGCTGCTGTTGCGGTGCAGCGGAAGGAGCGCGTTGCGTGCGCCAGGGCACAGTCTGTGCTGCCTGTTGCTGGGCCAGGGGAGAAACAGCCGAGGGTGGGCGGGGCTGCTGCTGCTGTGTCTGAGCCAAGGGAGAAATAGCCGTGGGTGGGCGTGGCTGCTGCTGTTGCTGTGCAAAGCGGAAAGGACTTTCAGTTGCACGTTGCTGCTGCGGCGACTGCTGCAACTGTTGCTGCTGCTGCTGCTCGAAGGGCGAGCGGGGACTGTCCGCTTGACGCGTGTAGACATTGACAGCCGGTGACTGCGGCATGGGAACGCTGCGGAACTCCTGACGCTGCTGTTGTGGCGGTGTTGCTGGCGGCGTTGGCTGCAACTGTTGCTGCAGTGGCGGTGAGGGCAACTGCTGCTGCTGCTGTGGTTGCTGCAGCTGCTGTGTTGTTGGTGTGTATGGGCTGTAGCTGATGTTGTTGTTGTTGTTGTTGCTGCCGTTGCTGTAGCTGCTGTTGTTGTTGTTGTAGCCGCCATTGTTGTAGCTACTGGCGTTGCCAGATGGCTTGAAGGCTGCCAAAATGAAACGAAACAGAGATTAGCAAAGTCTACAAAATAAATCCATGTATTTGGAGAATAAACTTGAGTTAGTTGCCGTTAGTTGGAGAGTGGAGAATCAGATGCCAATGGAGATAATAATGTGTGAACATATGTTTGAGGATTAGGGGGCGTTATTAGTCGAATGTTGTTGTTGTTGGTTTAGAAAGCACCCGGAGAACCGCTTAGTAATTTGCCGGCGATCTGAATGAGGCGAGGAGTGAACCGAACGAAGCCCAGGCACCAGTCTACCAGGTGAGCCCCGAGCCCCGAAGTGTTTAGAGCGACCCAAAACCAAAGCCAGCGAGTGAGGATGTGATGCGAGTTCCCAAGGAGAGTACGCTCTCCCATCTCTCTCTCTCTCTCTCTCTCTCACCATCAACGGCATCTTGACTGCTGCTGCTGTTGTAGTTTCCATTGCCGTTCTGAGCTGGGGCTGAAGCCGGAGCCGGAGCTGGAGCTGCCGCCGTCTCTGGCAGCGGACTCTTCGAGCGCTCCTTGCAGTACTCATCCTTCCAGAAATGATTCTTCTCCACTGGTGGCGGCACCTTGCGCAGTGCTGCCATCGGATTGGCCGGTATTTTGATTTCCGGCCTGAAGCCAAGCGGCGGTGGCTCAAAACGTTGCGGTGTCGGTGATTTGCGTGCCGTTGCTGGGGAACCGGGTGCACTGCCTCGACCAGCTGCTGCAGGTGGTGCTAGTGTGCTTTGTGGGGGTGGCGGTGGGGGTGCTGCAACATGCTGACCATTCTTACCCTGTCCCTGCTGCGGCTGTGGCGGCGGTGGCGGTGGCAGCACCTGGAAGGGCATACCCATGGCCGCCGCACCCATTGAGCTGGCCACGGAGCCAGCAGGTGAGCCAGCAGTGTTGCCCGATGTTGCACCACCCGGCGACTGCGGTGATGGTCTGTTCTGTTGGGCAGCGCCAGTGGCGGCGCCCTCAGCTTGCGCATTCCGTGCCAGACGCTTGGCCATGCGCTCCGAGCGGATTTGGGAGAGATCAATGCCGCCGGGTGTGTACGTGAAGGGTTTCTTGTCTTTTGTCATCATCGCGTTCTGCACGCAGGCGGGCGCCTCATAGCCTCCGCCTCCGCCAGCGTTGCCTCCGCCGCGCTGTCCATACCTGAGGAAGAGGGGAGAGAGAGAGAGAGAGAGAGAGTGGGTTAGCTTTGTTTTTTCTTTTCTTTGTCATTAGCATCAAAATTTGTTTTCGGTTTCGTTTACGTTTTTTTTATGCAAATTTCTAGTGGCTTTTCGCCTCGTCGTTTTCTGCCGCGATTTATCATAATTTTGGCCAAATCTTTTGTTATTAACTGTTTCAATTTGACGCTCCTCCATGTGGAGAGCCCTCATCTATAGATGATATACCTACAATACATATACACACACACACATCTCTCGCTTGACTAATGACTCGCACATCGACAGTTCAATGAGCCAATTTTTTATGCGCTTTATTTATTTTGTTCACCTCTTGAATGGGGGAAAGTGAACTGAAGAAGACGCTGGCTGCGATTGGCATTCATGTCCGAAAGTGAGAGGTCTACCCATCGAACTCAATGGGTACTCGAAATGTGTTCGTAAAGTAAATAGACAAAGATAGAAAAGGGAATTATGGAAAGAGAGGACTGTCAGAGCAGCTGTCAAAATATTCATACAGTGGGTGTATTATTCAAAATGGGTTACTCCCCTAATTCGATACACGATTTTATGACACTATTTTATTATTCTCAAATAGTTTTAGAATTTTTCGCATTACTTAACTGGCAAATCTTGGCAAATCTTAATCAAATATATTTATATATGTATATAGATTATTGCCTCGTTTGAATTCCATTTGTGGGTAATCCAAAAATATATACAGTTAGATAATTTGCAAGAAATTAAGTCAGCTTCTAGTTAATATATTCCTTTTTGAATTTTAAACGGGTTCCTCAGTTTCATTAGATATCTTAAAATAGTTTGTTTTGTTTCTGATAAACTATAGAATTTTTATAGTTATGTTTATAGCACATACAAATAGTTCAAAATAATACTCAAAGTTCCATTTAAGCTTTATTATAATAAAGTTATATACATTGGCTCAAAAGTGATGCAATAACTATAATAATAAAAATAATATAATATAAATATATAATATAAATTTTATACAGCTTTAATTTCTAACGTACTATATAAGTATTTGAAATGAATCGACAATATCTATATTATAGTTAAATAGGAAATGCAAGTTGCACATTTCTCAACCATTGGGGATCTGTCAGCTTTCTAGGCTTGTCGTGAATTTAATAATTCTCATAACTGCACCCCCTTAAATGGTCGTTGGCAACGATTAACAAACAGATGGAAAAAAACAGTTAAGTCAAACAAAATTTCCTCACTTGCCATAAACGAAAGGTGCAACTTGCAGGCGCCATAAAATTGAAAAACCTGCCCAATGTCAATGTACGTCAGGCACAATGGAAACAATAGAGAGAGAGAGGGGGCAAAAGATAAAGAAAAAACAATCCGAAAAGTGAAAAAAACTTACTCAACGACCTTACGAATTTAGATATACTATAAGTCTGGATAAAAACCGAACAAGTTCATGTTGTGGAGATAGTTTAACCATATTTCGTTTGATTTTTTTTTGCTTATATATGGTTAGGTGGCATATCAGCGATGACAGCCAATGGAACTAGTATGGGTGCAGTTCGATAAATTCGTTCGATTGTTGTCATCGACCGCAGCCGGTTGCGTCACTTTGCGATATCGCGACTTTGGATGCGAATTTGCATTTGACATTGATGCACTCGCTCCAGTTTGCATCGAAAGCGGATCGTTTGACTGTGGGAGTGCCCCACTGTGCAAGCGGTGTGTGTGGTTTGTTGTGGGTGCAATTTAGCAATAAATGCCGCCACCTCGCACCTGTGGTTTGCCTTCGCATTTGCGGTTTTGCGCCGCTCGAGCGACACTTGCGCAGCACCTGTTCCTGTTCGCCTGACCCACTTGCCGTGGTTGTTAAAACCGAATCATACGCGCAGCATATACCACTGTGCGTGTGCGAGTGTGTGTGTGCGTGCACATAAAAACTAATGAAGCTGGCCAGGCGACAGTCGAGAGTCGAGACCAAGTGGCCAACAGGCCCGACAACTTTTCAGAACTCCAGAGAAACACAGCCAGACAGAGAGTGTAGAAAGAGAGAAAGAGAGAGAGAGGGAGAGAGGAAGAGATACATCTGTAGAGCCTTGCCCATCACTTTCTTTTAGCATAACGGTCTCCATCACATACTCTATGGTATACACAGTCGACTGTCTGATGCCCGCTCTGGGCCTATGTTAACAGATCTTTCGCACTCGACTTTAATTACGAAAATGTCAACGTGAAAAGCGAGTAAATTAAGCAAATTATGCGGAGAAAAGACGGAGAAGATGATCTTGCATGACTGTGCAGAAATTGTAGAAAAAGTAGTAGCAGGCAAGTAGATGCAGTCGTCGAGATGGAAAAAAGAAAAGTTCTTCAGCATAAACGGGGTCAATCGAACTAAAGAAATAGCAAATAGAAAGACAACTAAATAATCTCAAATAAAACGATTAAATTCCATTTTAAATCGTAGTAAGTATCGATTATATTACGCATTCAATGGAGAGTACTTGTGATTAAAGATATACTGCATAAAAGAATTTATAAATTTAAAAAAAAAGGGAAATAAAATCTAAATTAATATAATTAATTCAAGTTTTTTACCCGTCGTCAGCAAACGATTTTATTATTCTCCTTTTTTATTGTTTCCGCAAAAAAAAAAAAAAAACAAAAAACCATTAACAAACTGTAATATTACAGTATAATAAAAATATTTTTCTATTTTTCCAAATTAACAAGCTAATAAAATTTGTAAATTTAACGATCGCATAATTATGCGAAAAATATTTAAAAATGAAAACAAATTTTGTAGTAAATAAAACGCAATAAATTATTATTAATCAGCTACAAATATATACACAGTATATATATTTCTGAATAATTAACTATGACAACATAAACAAACCATAAAGATGCGTAAGATCTTTGGGTAAAAAGCACTTTCGGCATTTTAAATTGTTTTATAGTTCGCTCGTCCTTCGATGGCAACGATGAACTGTCGTCATAGGTTTTTTTCATTTTATTTTATTTTTTTTTTGTTTTGACTCACACGTGTCGACAAAGATGAAACAAGGAAAAAGTTTAGTGTAAAAGAAAAAAATCAAAAATTGAGAATGAAAGATTGTGGTGCGTGGAAACGGGGAAAGATGTCTAATGACGTCAATCAGGGCGAGGGGAGATGCGAGGGGTGTGAAAAGAACTAACTACACCGAGCGTCAGCTGATCTTGACAGCGTCGGCAATTAAAGTGTCAATTGCGTGGGGAGGAAAGGGTAAGGGGAGAGAGAGCGAGTGCACAGTGGGGCTAAACTAATTACGCCGGAACCGTTGACATAATTTACTCTAGCCACATGAATCACATTTGCAATTTGCAATTTCAGTTTGCATGTGGAACTAAAAATAGTCCACATAAAGATGAGAAAAAATGCCACAAATAGGACAGCAGAAGCAGCAGCGGCAGCAACGATGTTGCAGCTGCATGAGGTGAAAACAGGCTGGTGTGGGATGCGGGGGAGGAGGCAGCAAAAACATTTGTACAATTTACATTTTCACTTTTCTGCCTCTGCTTCTGTCTCACTGTCTCACATGCAAATGAGCGTGCAATTCGTGCTGCAATTCGCTCCATTCGTATCCACAAGATACTTTTGGATACTTCGCGCATATTTCAAGATCAAGGGCAGCCAGCAGGCAGCAGACACGAGACTCGTTAGCTGCCACATGCAACATGACATAATGATAGTCATTGTTCGCCCCCTCTCTCTCTCTCTCTCTCTCTCTGCCTGTGTCTATAAATAGCAATAGAGAGTTACAGGGTGCCCCGTTGCGTGGCGCGTTAATCTCACGTCAGCAATTAAATATTTACATAGAAATTGTTTTGTCTCTTTTTTTTTTGTATTTTCTGCGCACTGAATTCCTTATCGCGCATTTCTGTCATAAATTCTTGATGCTTAGAGAGAGAGAGAGAGAGATGTATAGAGAAGTCATCCCCTACACTTACGTATCCACACAGCTCGACTCGTTGGCCAGCGGCAATGCCAATGGCAACGGCAACTGCTGCAGCTGAAATCCGCGATCCTCTCGCACCATATACTCTGGCAGCGACTCAATGATGGCGTTCGCCTTATCGTTGTACGATCCGAGCAGTTCCCGATACTTGGAGTACACGACACGCTTCAGCTGCGGATTCTTTGTCTGCGCTGGCGCAGGCGATGGCGACTGCGCTGCAGCAGCGCCAGCAGCTCTCAACGTGGAGGTGGCCATTGTCTCGTTTTCTTCTCTATCACTCACTCGGTTCGGCTCGGCTTCTTGTTTCTTTATTAATGTTATTATTATTATTATTATTTTTACACACGCCTGCAATGGATTTCTGTTTACTTAGTCAGGCACTTTGCATAGCACGCTGCGATGCGAATGAATCACAGTGCGAGTGTCAATCAATGCTCAAGCTTCCTCTTTGGGGTAGTTGATGGAGGGAGGGGGGGTGGCAGTTGGGCAGACTGATAAGCAGCTGTCGATAGCAAAAGTGGGTGGCGCAATCGAATTCGACTTCCTCACGTCAACTCATTGAGTAGTTTATAGAGAAAACTATTTGTGAATCATATACAAATATTTGCAAAAAAAATATGGAAGGTATTTCTGAGCTCTATTCTGTATCTAATATGATATGATTTTATTATTCGTATTTAAATTTTACAAATTAATTGAATTTATAGAGAAATGTATAACTTATCCTGCCTCAAGTTTGACAGGATTAATCCAATAAAAAATATAGTAAATAATTCTTCTAGGCTTTTAATATTATCTTAGCCAGCAAAGGGCATACAACTATATTGAAATAGCTGCGCTATGACTCTATATATCTGCCATTAATTGATTTAATTCGACTTCTTTCCAGTGAAAAACAATTAGAAAGAAAAACTGCCTCTATTTATTCAACAATAATTGATCGGGTATAATCGATACAAGTCATTGAGCAGCCACAACAATGATATTATATTAGATAACGTACGAGTTGTCAGTTCATTTGCCTAAAGATAACACGCTGAGGTATGTGCCAGATAAAAGAGATATGCGGACAAAGGAGAATTCCCATTTCGGATTGTGCAAGCGAACAAATAAATAGATGGGAATGAAAATGAAAAACAAAATAACAAGGTGATGGAAAACATTGTTGAGAGACCTAAACAGACACTGAGTCAGTGCGATTGACCGTTTGGCTGCTCGGGCGATCTCTAATCGGATCCCAAGACCTTTGCTGGCCGCCAGAACGATGAGTCACAGCGACAGCATCATCTTTATAACACTGAAAAATGCCGGGCAGCTGTTTTGTATCCAAAAGATACGACTACGCATGCTACATATTTTTAGGCATGAGCTAAAGATCTTCGTTGGAAATTAGCGAGAGTCACTTGAGCCTTGATTGAGCCTGCAATAGACTCTACTATTTAGTCTAGTAGAAGCTTACAGCAGAAGTTCTAAATTAACACACACACGCACACACACGAATCACGAAACAGTTTAGATGCGCGCAAAAGGGAAAAGTATTTTGAAGTTACGTTTTGTATCTTTTTTAGCTATAGCTGATGCGCACACTGCGACTGCACACAGCAAAGTCTCAACGCGCTTTGAAGCCGAGTTCGTTCGCCGCGACGCGATGCGATGCCAGCGTCGAAGCTGGCGTTGGCAGCGCGACGCCAGCGTTAGCAACTTGTTGCAGATACATTTGTGCGCTGCTGCGCTGCTGCTGCTGCTGCTCGCTGCCACAAAAGGAAAACCGAGTGCATGACAAACGTTCGGCTGGCACGCGGCTGTGTGGCGGGTGTATCTAGCAGATACAAGATACACGGCCGGCCTGTTTGCCAGCCAGCCTGCCTGCCTGTTGGCCTGCCTGCCTGTTGGCCTGGCCGTGGAGCAATTTATACGTCTGTCAATTGGCTGGCAAGTTGTCCAACGGCCGCGAGTGGCATTTCAAACGCGGCGACAAATTTCAAGCTAAACGCCAAACGCTTTCGACTTTTGTATCTTGTATCTCGTATCTTGTAGCTAGCATCTTGTATTTGTGTATCTGGCATCTTGTATCTGGCATCGCTTATCGTGCGTTTAATTGTTTTCATTTTGGTAGTCATGTCGTCTGCTTATTACTTTCGTAGCTTTTCATAATTAAAACCACGTTTATCTCTGTTATGTCTCTCTCTCTCTCTCTCTCTCTCTCTCGCTCCCTTTCTTCTGCTTTTGTTTTCTTTTCGTATTTCACGTTATCTGCTGCTTTTGCGCTCGAAATTCGTGGAAGTTTCGGGGCGTCTTTTAGCCAATTTGTTTCCATCGTTTTAGCTAACTAATTGAGTCGGCAGTGTGACATAGTTGAGATACATTTGTATCTTTTGGCAGATTGTGCGCTAATTACTATCAATTTGCTCTTTGCGCGAAAAACACAAGCAAAGAGAATGAAGACTCATGCAATACGAAATTAAAGATGGGGAAAAATGTGTGTGTCATTGTTTATCTTTTGTTTAAATGTATAGATTTATTTATTAAGTAATTATTTATTTTAGTTAATTTTAAGATTTAAAATAAATATGTAAATTGTATCTTCATATAAAAAAAGACAAAATATCAGGCTATTTTAGTTAATTAACAGAAATAATATAAATATGTGAAGTTATTATATCAGGGTATTTTTATTGTTAATACTCAAAAATGATCGGGCCGTAGAAGGCCTGGCAGATCCCACAAAACTATACAAAATATTTTCTAACGTGTGCCTTAAATTTTAAGCACCCTGCGTTTGAATTGTCATTGAAATCGGTTTGAAAAAGTGCATTATATTTTCGAGAGATATTATATTTTCCATGCGATAGAAATAAATTATGGTAAGTGCAGAGATCTGGCCAGCTTGCCTTCCACTTCCACTAACCTTCTTGCACCATGCAGAATGCCTTCACTCGCACCGATCTATTCGATGGCATTCCGGCCAAGTGTCCCGTCAAAGATTGCCAGGTGCAACTGTCACCGCAGGAGCTGTTGGCGCATCTGTTGATGCGTCATCGACCCGAGGATTCAATGCAGGAGATTGGCGCCGAATGGCATACGGTCTATGATTTGGATTTGGTGAAGATGACGCCAGGATTGAATCATGTTGTGGGTGTTATGGCCTATGCGGGCTCAAACAATGCGAATCGTAGTCGTCCCATTGGACCAAGTCTACAATTGGTACATCATCTGCCACTAATCCTGATGTTCTACATAAGTCCACCGACCGAGGCACTGGAACAGATGTATGTGCTATATCTGATTAGTCCCGTGGCGTCGCGAAATGTCCGGGCACATGTCAGTCTGCTGAATGGGCAGGAGGGACGCGAGGTGCGTGGCCTGCGTTGTTTGCGCAATTTTCTCGATGCACCGCTGCAGGATAGCGAGGAGTTGCTGCACGGGAACATGGACTATTTGATCTATACGGCCAGTGATATCTGGGAGCTGTGCACGCCCGGCGACAATTGCAAGCTGCAGGTGAAGCTGGTGTTGCTGGGTGAGCCAGATCTGTTTGAAGTCGATGCGGAGCCAGAGGATTAGGGAGTCGATTTTATTTTAATTAAATTTTAAGCTTCTTGCTTATGCCAGGCGCTTTTTCGGACAGTGTTGCAAAGTGTTGAAAAAAATACTCCATTCCAGGGGTAAGCAAACAATCGATATATGGCATAAATGTATATAATCATCGATAACAATTTTAGCACTGCTCTGAGTCATGTCTGGGAACAGCTGTTGCTGGGGCCCCCCTACCGAAACTGAAACCAAAATCGAAAAAACTCAATTGACGCACGCTTTGAGAGGCCAAGTGCCTGTCAATAAATTGATCTTTTGTTTTTTGTCAATGTTGTTGTAGTTGTTGTATCGTTATTATTGCCATTGAGTGAAACACGCTGCTTGGCTGTCAGAAAATCACACTCAAGTTGATTATTCATTCAATAATTTCTTGGCTCGCCAGCAAACTGGGTCAGACTCCCAGACGTCGTCTGGACAGATGGCCAAACTCGACAATCAATCAACAAGGGCTGCCCATTTTAGCCTACTCTGCAGTGTGGGAAAGCGCGTGAAAATGCCGAAGATATTCTATTAATTATACTATGTGTAAAGTGGTTTCCTCTTTGGATTTTTTTCTCTGGCCTAATTAGGTGTTTGCCCCGAGATGCTGCTGCTGTTGACTGATTTGATTGCCTCAAAGATTTATATTGAAGTTGCGGTCTATTACAGCTAATTGGGGGTCATAAACAAGGCAGACAAGCGTGGAAAGTGGAAAATCGATTATAGGAAATTTCGAAAAAATTTCAAATTGAATTTCGTGAATTTTTCAGTTGGATTTTAAAGTATATATTCTATACCCCTATACTCCTTCATTCAAGGCTAACGCCATTCAGTCTGGCTGATAAGCTCGTAAATAAAGTACGCAAAATATATAGAAACTATATAGAAACAATTTTTAAATAAACATATATACACTTATATATGTATTAGTATCTATATTATATTTTGCCGATTAATTTGCGAAAATTCACACAAAATTTATGCGCCATTAGCGAGAGAGTAAAGAAAAGAAAAATCCGTTGGGAGGAAAAAGCAAACGCGGAAAACTGATATAAACAGTGGGCAGTAAAATAAAAATAAAAAGAAAATGCGGCACACACGCACAAAAAAAATAAAATAAAACAAAAACAGATAATAAAAAAAAAATACATCAAAAAATAGAAAAAATAGCAACACGAGCGATTTTAGGCTGTATCTGCTGTAATTAATTTTATTTCAGCCGACGTGAATCATGTGCGACCTTGAAAGGGAGAAGAGCGAGAGCGAGATAGAGATAGAGAGAGAGAGAGAATTGTGGTATATGTTGAGGGGAAACGCAAATCAATAAACAAAACAAACAAAATCACAAATCGAGCCGAGTCTCAATTGATCAATTGGAATGGCGCTTTCTACGAGGAACCTCGAGTATCCCAACCCGTTAACCAGTTTACCATTTGTCATTCGGATTGCGCCTGCGCCTGCGTTGATTGCATGACACGAGCACATCAGACAGCCCCTGGTTGCCAGCTTGGATGCCAGCCTGGTTGCCCGGCTGTCTGGTGTTGTCTGCAGCCCGCCCGGTTGGCCGATTATCTGGCCACCGCCTGGCTGGAATCATAATTATTTATATTAAGTTGCGCGGGGTCAGCGTCGCGACTCAAGTGAAAGTGTTGTCTGTGCCCAATGCCCAGCTACGACTCCAACTGTGACTGCGTCTCCAACTCCAGCTTCAGCCTCAGCTCCAACTCGAGAGTTGCGAGTCCAATTGCAAAGGCGAAGATGCCTGTTGCACAATTCAATGCGCTCGTATTTCTTCTTCAGCTGCGATACATACTTTTTCTCTCTTTCTCTCTCCCTCTCTCTCCCTCTCTCTCTCTCTCTCTGCTCGTGTTTATCATTTTTCCCGGGCCACATGTGGTCCGCCAGTTGGCCAAGTTTTCTGTTTTTTATTCACATATTCGACTTGTAAACAAATCGCATGCTCTTTGCAATCCTATTGAAAACTGACGCTAGCAAATTGTTAGAAATATGAATAATGTGAATACATTCGTAATTCGAGCACTTTCGCGTTGAATCAAAATTCAATAAATCAAGAGACACCTACAATTTATCAAATTAAGATATTGGAAAACTTAAGCTAAAATAAAATACAGATTGTGTTTGTTTTGACTGCTTCAAATTGTTTTGCTGTCAAGATCTTTATGATAAAAGTCGAATAAAATAATATGATATTCTTTAAACAAATAAAATAAAAACGAGCCTATTTCAAAATAAATTTAATTTAATATTATAAATCTCTTAAAAAAAACACCCATACATCGCCTTTCTCAAGTCCCAATTCGCGTTAGTAATCCTCTTTGTTTCCTCTGCTGTTTATTTACTTAATGTGAATATTATTCACGGTCATTTCTCATGCACTTGAACTCGAAAAAATTCCACTTTAAATCGTAACTGCAAAAATGCGTAATGCAAATAAATAAAATCACACCTGACTTGCGTAACTCTCAAAAAAATACAACAAAAAAATCATCGAAATCATAAAGAAGGCGGCAAAGAAGTGTCAAAAAAAAAACAATTGAGGTTGACAGAAATCTACGCAATGCATCAAAAAAGATCGTCATAAAATACACCCCATACACATGTTAAAGCGCAAACAAATCAGGTACAAGTTCGTATTCGTACCGACATGCAAGATTTAATATTTACTCAAGATCGCAACGGGAAGATTTATGCGAGTGTTTTTCCATAAACCGCTTAACGACGCATACAAGTTCGCTTCTGAAAGTCATGGTGAAGATGGAACATGCGAATATGCAAATATTTAGGAACCTAATTTGAACATCAGTATAAAATTTTGATTAATGGAAGTTTGAACATAGCAATATGTTGGAAATTTGATCAGAAAGTGAAGAATTTCTTCATAAATTGACCTCTAGATTAAGTATGCATGAATATATTGTAAACTTAAATTTTAAAAATTTGTTGATCTATAACTTAGATAAAAAATCATCTTTTAAGACATTCAATAATACACAACACATGTTTTAAATATATTTCAACTGCAAAAAGTGTTGCTCTAAAAAACCGCACACACATCTCAAAACATTTTCAAAAAACTGTGTTTCTAGTACAGAAAATTTGACCCAATTTTCTCAATATATTTTTCGCCATTCGCCAAGTATTTTTCACGATTTATGCGCCGCACATCAACGTCAAGAGAGAAATGCAAAAAATAAATTGACGCTTTTCAGAAAAACCTCAAATTGAAAATGTGATGCATTTTTATGTCAAATTCTTGACAATTTCAAAAGTGTTTTTTATACATATAAGTTTGTCTTTTCTTATGGACTATGGACTAGACTAGACTAGACTAGCTTCCGGTGATTTTTCACCACGTGTATGAAAGTGTTTGAAAGAGGAAAAACTTTAGATTTTTTTTCGAAAACTTAAGCAGAGTGAAATTTCCCTCTCTATGTGAGCATCGATTATACGTTTAATTAATTCGCACGAATGGGAAGACAAGAAAATTGTCGCCTGCCAAAAAGCGCGTGCAGCCCCGTGGATCGCCTCCCTCCCTTCCCCCTCAGTCTTGCTATGGGGGCGTGGGTGTGGGCGTCTGTTGGCCTTCAAATTTGATATGAACCTTAATTGCGGCTGCTTGTATGTGTATTTCGACATACAGATACGACCGCGTATATATTTTTATAGATATATGTATGTACACACATTTATATATTTGAGTATTTATGAGAACACGATGGAAACGCGTCCGCATATGTTTTATTTATTTCGAGCGAAAACACAAGTTTTCATTTTGACTTTTGACTTAATTTGCCGGGCGTTGGGTTTTCTTTTCTACTCTTGCTCGATTTTATGTGTTTCAGTTAGTTTCCAGAATAGTATCGGCACCTGTTCCTATCTGTATGTGTTCTTTGGCTAGACCAATTTGACATAAACAAGAAGTTGAAAAATCTGCAGAGATTAAAAAAAACTAAATTTAAACATACAAACTCAAAGTTTACTCAACATATTTAACCACATTTAAATAAAGAAACATTTGTATTACTAAATATGTAAATAAATACTCTACATAAAAAAAAATCTATTATTTTATTTTTATTTATTTTTTTTTTTTTTTGGTCCAAAAACATATTTTTCATTTTGAAAGACATCGTAAAGCATATTTAATGGTTCCCAAGAATAAAATTATGAGAGGAAACACATGTCCAGAAATTATAATTTTATTTCTATATAATGTGTCCAAAAAATGGGAATCTATGTTTATATGTATATCTCTTTTTAACCCAATATTTTTTATAGCCAAAATTTGCAAATTTAAAATATTTTTTTTGCACATATCGAAACTTACCCAGAACTCATTGCCCTTTAGTTTCTGTTTGTTGATTTCGTATTGAGAATTTTTTTATGATTCACTTGCAACTATTTCTAGTTGTTTTCGTATCGTTGTTGATGTTGTAGTTGCTGATGTTGTTGCACACGATTCTATACGAATTGAATACGGATCTATGCACACAAAAACACTGAAAATTCATAGAACATATTTGAAAAAATGTTTTCGATCAAAATTTTCGTTGATAAATTTAATATTTTTTTCGAATTTTTGCACAAAGATCACGCCTGCTTATATAACATACATAGATTGTACGAATCGGCAGCACGAGCATACACACACACACCCATACACACACACGAGCATGCACACACACACACGCACGCACACTCACACAAGCTCAGCAAAAAGTTTGGCAAGTTTTGAGACTTCAAAAGGTTCGATTTTATGTATAAATAATGTTTTATTTTTTTTTTTGGGTTTTTCCAACGAGTCTCAGCGTGAAAAACCTTTTTCACAATTTTCGCGTAAGAATTTTGTAATTTTCTATTAATAAAACGCGGCACAACGACGCATTGCTCACTTTTGCCCGTGCTGCAGACTCTATATATATATAGGCGGCTAGATAGATGGTTGAATAGATATATACTATATATATATATACGTTCAATATATATGTATATATTAGTTTCTAGTTGAAAATTTCTGTTCGGATGTTTTTCTCGTTTGCAACGCGTTCAAGTTAGCAGCCCAAGTCGCACTGAATTCGCACACGAAAATTTCTTGGCCGAAAAGCCGAAAAAAAAACAATTCACATTTCGAAATGAGTGTATTCTCTACTCTATATATTTGGGCTAAACACATCTGTGTATATGCTGTTCTATCTCTGTGTATCAGTGTGCGTGTGTGTGTATGTGTGTGTGTGTGTAAAGTGCGTCTGCTTGGAAAATTCTATGAATTTTGAGTTTATTTAAAAGCACAAATTGAGCAAGAGGCAAAACTGTGGGCGATCGCTCACAGTTGTTTGTACTATTCTTTAGATACCCTTTGCTGGGGGTAATAACAGTTTGTTACGACGTGTGTGTGTAACGCAAAAGAAAAGGCGAAACATATTCCCTGAGATTTCTCTCTCCCAGTTGGGCAAACTTTTACGAGTTTCCGCTCCAGATATCTTGAAAATATGATAAACTTAACGTTAATTTTTTAAAACTTTAAACTTATAAGCAGATAAATTATTTACTCTAAGTTATACTTTACTATAAAATTTCTTACAATTATTATTATTATTCTTAGACGAATCCATCCAAGAGCCAAGAGCATCTAATTTTTTTGTGATCTGCACCCAGTTGCGCCTTCATGTTTTATTTATTTATTTGTACTTATGATCAGCCCCCGAGGAGCGGCAGTATGGCATAGCTACAGCACTCGGCTATAGCTTCTTGAACAACATAAATTAAGTAATTGTTTCGAGAGAGAAATACATTTCGATGTTTGTACATAGATGCGGAAAAATTCTTTCGATTTCGAAAAGCGTGTGCGAAAAAATATAGACAAAAGCGGTAAAAAAAAAAGAGGAAGGAAGTTGAGGCACAAAGTGGAATCAAACAAGCAAACAGGTAAACAGGAAATATAAAAGAAAGGAAATAAAAAATTATAAAAAAAAAATAAGTGAAGCTAAATAATTTCTAAATTTTGTATTCTTAAAGTTTAGCCCATTAAATTGGCACCGATTGTATCTAGAACTGTGTCCAGCACTGTGCGCATATGGTACTTAAAAGTGTACATAGTGCTGGCAATATATATATTTTTTAGCTTTTATTCTCTTTGTCAAATTGATCATTTGCCAAAAAAGCGAAACGCCAAAAGGAAAACATAAAACAAATAGGCGCATGCAGCTCGTGCCCGTGCTCGAGAGCCCTATCTAGTATATAGCAAAAGCGTCGAATCAGTCGATATACATATATATATATATATGATGATATATACAATAGAAAAAGTTTGGGCCAACAGCCGTCGAATATCATACACACAATGCTGACAGTCCAGTGCGAAAGGCGTGTGAATGATGCCTGATATTGTGGTCGCTCTGGAGGCCCTGCAATGGATTGGCCACATGTTGGGCATATATCACAATCAATCAAAGAATAGAAAACTAGATGTATGTATTATGCTCTATAGACGTTTGCTATTCATTTTGGAGAAGCAAAACATAAACCCAACCAGACTAAATATAATATATAGCTTATAGAACATGCATTGTCTGCGGCATTAGAGATTCATTCATCTTAACTAAGTCTATATATATGCATATATATATATATAATATATAGCTATATATATGAGTTGACTCTGGACCACCTGCCTTCAGTTTTAATTTGATTTCTATTTTGCGCATCTTTGCGATGATTAATAATGCGTTGATGCCCAAGTTTACCTTCATGCTATAATATACATTTATCTATACGATACGATATATCCGTGCATTGGTAGTATAAACCATTTGCTTAGTACTCTAATTTATTTTTGTGCAAAATGCGCCATTAACTCGTATAAATAGATTGTTGAGAAGCGCACACAGAGTGCGCCTGGGTCTGGGGCCTCAGACCTCGGACCTCGGGATTCTCATCTCAGTCGTTCTCTTCGGGCCTGGGCTCTGAGTCAACGCGCCTCGAACATTAACCTCATTAGAAGAGCGTAAATGATTTTTGTTTGAATTACGATCTTGTGTATTTGTACATTTGAGTATACGAATATATTTCAAGAGCCCATAAAATGGGTGTGGCCATCGCAAGAGAAGGAATACCCAATTGACATGTTGGCTGAATGAAATGAACTGAAGGCAATCACAATAATATTAATCACATAACAGATAACAATTATATGAATTAGATCTTTTCACCTTTATACGCTTTCTTTCTTTATTTAACCTATGAACAACTGCTGCATTTCTATTAAATATTTATCACACTCTATTTAAAAAAATAAATTGAACTCGAAAACAATTAGTCAGCTGCTTTCAGTTCAATTGATTAATGAGCTGCCATTTCATTGACACCTTGTGGAAGGAATCTTCCATCTGCAAATGTGGCCAGCTGTTTTTTGAAAAGATCCTCAATTTAAATTGCACAAGTTCAAGGTTAAAAAATCAGATAAAATATATAATGTAAAAAGATAAAGTGAGAGTGAAGCCTGTATGACAATGTTTTAATACTAAAAAGATTTTAAGAAAATCTAAATTTTAACCCATATTTTTGTTCCTTATACTAACTTAAACTAAACTTAATATAGAACAAAAAAATGGTATACCCAATCTAACCAAAACTTATCAAATTTGACAGCCAGGTAGCTCAGCTACATTAGCCACCTACCATAAATATCTATAAGCAATTTCAGCATACAGGAAAGTAAACAGTCAAGACAAACATTCGGAAATAAAAAAAAAAAAACCCAGAGGAAAAGTAATTAAAAGTTCATTGCACTCGTCGCTGGGAAATTGAAGCGAAAATTTTGAACGAATCGCTCAAAGAAAAACTAAATAGATGTCATAAGCTGCGAAAGCACTGAAAGAAATTCTTCTTGTTTTAAGTTGAATTAAAAAAATCATTGCATGTTTTTTTTTTTTTTTTTTTTTTGCTTAAAACATGCAAATTGGCTGTACCCCAAACCGAACGCACCCACCCAACAACAGACGACGCAGCTGTTGAATAAGTGACGAGGAAAAGCAAAGGAAAAGCGAAGAAAAGCAGACAGAACTGAAGGCAATAAAAAATTGCTACAATGCGAGCGAGCCTTGACCATTTCGAATGGACAAGGCGACGCGTCGCAAGTGTTTCAATGTTTCTTTCATTTTAAACATTTATTTTTGCATTTTCAATTAAATTTGTTTCCTTTCTTTTTGGCATAAAAAACTACGAGCGCATATAGAGAGAGAGATATGGATAGATTTGTACTATAAATAGGGCTAATGCTTCGTATCTGAAGATTTGCGATTTAGCTCTGTGCGTCAGCGGAAATGAGCATGTTGAACGAAATCTGAATGGGATGCCAGAAGAGGAAGAGAGTGATTAGGCAGGCTCTAATAGTCGCCATCGCTATCCTCTTCGGATGGCAGCCGTATGGGCTTCCTGCTGCGCGCTCTAATAGACACGCGCCGCACATCGATTGGCAGCGGTTTACGCATATGGAATGCATCCTCCTCGTGCTCGCCGGGATAGTATTGCAATAGCTGGCGATAGAGCACATAGCCGAGGGCGGAGTATAGACTATATGCTGCTTGATTGCTGCAGCGCATAAAGAGATCCAGAAACCAGGCACCATGCAGATCCTGTAGCAGGGCAAAGCAGTTCATCAGCAGCGAGGCAATGCCCAAGCGACGATATTGTTGTGAGACAGTCAGCACACTGACATGACCATGCAGTGGGTCATCCTCCTTGGGTCCCACCAGGCACTTGCCGAATATGAAGCCAATCAGCTTGTCATCATCGGGTGAGGTTGCAGCCAAGGCCATTTCGGGCCATTGGGCAAAGTGGCGTATAAAGAAACTCAGAGGATAGACCTCGGTTAGGGGATCGAAGACTAATACGTTGAATTTGAAAAGATCATCCAGATGCAGTTCGCGCACAGATGTCATGCTGTAAACCGGAAGAATCGAATAACTAATAATATATGTATATATTAATAAATATGAAAATTTAAAACAAATAAATTTTGTTCAGTTGAATTGGATTTGATTTGTTATTGACAGACTATTTGAGACTATTTCAAACATATATGTATACATATTTATAGATTCTTCGAATTCGTGTCACTTGAGAAAACCGATGGCCTTTCGTATCTGTATCAAATACTTTTGCAGACGGTCAAAGAGTTGCACTGCGAAGTTAAAAAGATAATCAATGAAAAAATTCTCCGCCTGGAGACACGAGTTATTCACATCGCGAGCCAACGGCATGCGCATCTCATAGCCATGATCATCCTCATAGAAGTTGGGAAACCACTGGCTGACAACGAAACCCATTGATTCGTACAGTTGGATGGCATTCGAGTTCTGACAGCGCACATAGAGTGCGACATACCAATCGTTGTGCCTGTCGAGACTTGCGTTGAAATGCTGCATCAGGGTGCGAGCGAGACCCAAGCGACGGAAATCGGTTTCAATTGTCAGGCAACACACGTGCCCACGAATATTCTCCGGCGGTGGCACCATGGGGGCGAGCACCTTTCCATCTTCCTTGGAGACACGATGACCGAATACGAAGCCAACCATTTGATCATTTGGAGCAATTGAAACCTTGGCCAATTCGGGAAATCCAATAATTTTATTCATATAGTATGAGAGTGGATAGACGGCGGTCAGTACATCCAAACAAATGCGATTAAATGTGAACAGATCGTTTAACGACAAATGGCGTATGGTTGTCATAATTTCTTAGTTTTTATTGAGCGGTTTTTTTTATCTTTATTTTATATTTCTTATTGGATTTCTCTGTATTTTGTCGAAAGTTATGCTCCTGTTTGATATATTTCTCATATATTGCTTGTAGTTGAAAGTGTTGAAAGTTCAGCTTTATGTCATATTTGGTTATTTTTAAAGATGATCGGGTTGTTTTATATTTTGCGTTTTCCGTTTAAACAGCATTTTGGTTTCTCGTAAGTTGGCAGCGCTGGTTGTAGATTGCACTGAACTGCACTTTCAAAAGTATAGCATACTTTGCGGCTGTCAGTGAAAATAACAATTAGCATAGATCTAAACCACCAACTAATACTGCGGCTGTTGCACAGGCTAAACAAGCTTTGTCTCTAGCAAAGACAACAACCATTGTGTATGCACTTTATACTGTTTATTCCATTTGTCTCAATATCACGTCTTAAACTAAGGAAAATACTAGATTCATTTGATGTTCTTGTAGATCCATGGCAACAGCGAGGTGACGCGTGTATAGACACCCGGATACTGACCCTTGCCGCAGCCAATGCCCCAAGAGACAATGCCCACTTGGGTGTAGCGGCTGCCCTCGTTCACGATCATGGGACCACCAGAGTCACCCTATGCCAGCGAAAAGAAATGCTTTCAATAAATAGAATACAGCACGCGAAACTTTAGCTTACACTGCATGAATCCTTGGCAGCCTGTCCCGCACAGATCATAGATTCAATAATGCCACCCGGTGCTGCCCTTCCGTATTTGTGGGCGCACTCGGCGTTCGCCCAAATGGGAATGTCCACCTTCTGCAAGATCGATGGCTGTGGTCCATTCTCACGCAGGCTGCCCCAGCCGGCGACAGTGGCCACTTGACCGCTATACGTGCGCGATTGCTGAGCCGGCGATGTGGGCAAGCAAATGGGTTGAATCTCCGTGGAGAAGGGCACCGGTTCGCTCAAAGTCAAAATGGCGATGTCGTTGTGCTGGAGAGGAGGAGTAGAAGAGGTTAGGTTGTTCCATATACATATAGGTACAACTTACCAGGGTGCTGAACTCGAATCCCTTGTGCCGCACCAGACGCTTGATGCGTCGCGAAACATGCTGCACCTCAAAGTCGGTGCGAATGTTGTAATCTCCCAAGTGGGCAGTCAAGGCAGCCACATCCCAAGAGGTCATACTGCGGGGAGAGAGGTAAGAATTAGAGATACTTAGATCCTTGATCCTGGACCTACCGTGCCACACAATGCGCCGCTGTGAGGATGTGATTGTTGGTGATCAAGCTGCCGCCACAGAATTGTTTGCCGGATTTGAAAAGCACCGCAATCCAGGGAAACTCATGTGGACTGGCATTGATGCCGCCCACAATGCGTTCCTGATCGGGCGAGACGGGATTCCTGTTGCCACACTGCAGGGGCAGACCCTCCGGACTGCTGCCACTTGCTGCCGGACGACGTGTTGTGGTTGTCGTGGCCATCGGATAGGTGGGTCGCCTGGTGGTGGTGCTGGTGGCGACGCTGGGTCTACTCGGCGGACGCACTGTGGTGCGACGTGTGGTAAAGCCAGAGCTTGGCCCACTTGGATTGGGTCGTGATGTCGGATGCGTTGGGTACTGATGACTTGGCGGATGTGTGGGAATCGGTGGTGGCCAACCGCCTACGGTGGGAGGATGTGTGGGTATCGGTGGTGGCCATTGTTGCACACCACCAACAGCAAAGGTGCCGAAGGGCCATTGATAGGGATAAACGGATGTGGTTGGTGGCGTAGGTGTGGGAACTGCAGCCGGAGCTGGTGCTGGATCAGGAGCGGCAGCCTCAATTGAGTTCATATCCTGAAAGTCCGGTGTATCCTCCACACTGTTCACATTATCTATGGCATCTGGTTCAACATGATCTGGCTCCGGATTCGCAGGCTCCTCCTCTTCCTCTACCTCCTCGACGCGATCTAGTTCATCTGCAGCAGGCAAACTCTGCTCAGTCGTTGTAGTTGGTTTTGGAGTAGTTGTTGTTGTTGTTGCAGGTAGTGGAAAGACCCCAAAGGTATTGCCAAAGCTGCTCTCGTGTCTGCAGCAAATTCCGTTATTGACTCGCCCCAACAGATCATAATAGTTGCAGATGTCCGCACCCAATCCTTGATAGCCAGCAGCTGCAGGCTGCCACTGCCGCACTGCGATGAGCTGCAACTGACGCTGCACCCGATAATATTGCTGACACCCGCCGATGCGCACACAGACCCCAGGCTGACCTCGCCCCGTCAGGCATCTGGCTCCCTCCCAGGGTCCTGCACTCAACAGGCCACCACCCTGTAGTAAATTCAATATATTCGGATCGAAGAAAGACTGTCGTGCACTACGATTCAGCGTAGACGATGCAGGTGCTATGGAATATGAGATAGAAAATAATATTAAATATTTAATAATATTTTAAACAGTTAAGCTAATCCAAGGGGTTCTAATTATACAAGGCTATAAACAAAGCCCAATTGTCTGAAATTTGAAAACATCTTTCAGCTGCGAACGATCGACAGCTGTCATAACAATTTAAAATCCATCAAGAAATAAATTGTGCCATAAACGAGGAGAAAAAACATAAAAAACCCATCATGATCTGGGCCACATGAGTAATAAGCGAAAACAAAATATTTGGCTTTCTACAGGAATTTACTCGTGTTTTTATGCTGAAATGCAAAACAAATGAATCACAATCATCCAGTATGAAGCTCAATTTCAGAAGTAATACTAATATTTTCCCCCGGCTGTGTGGCATGCGTGCAGAAGTTTCCTTTGTAATATGCAAATATATCGGTTACAAAAACAAATCCGGCCTCTTTAGTATGCGTGTTGTGTCGCGAACGTGGTCTTCATTACGCCTTGTTGAGGACAAGAGTGAAGAAGAAACACGTGCAGTGAGTGTTTCTCAAGTCGAACTACCCGATTTCTGCACCTTTAAGCACCCATTATTTTCACACCCAAAAAAACAAATGACTTAAGCGACAAACTTGATTGAGCAGTTAATTCTAAATATAATTGGGAACAATAAATGCAATGACTATGAAATATCCTCTTAAATAAAGACAAGACTGCAAGATACCCTGTTTTTTTCAGAGATTTTATAAGCTTGTAGGGGGTACCGTTTTGAGATTCCCCATATATTATAACTAAAAATGACAAATGACTTAGGCGACAAACTTTTTAGGCTTGCTAATGTTGAATTTATGCAAAATTAAAACAAAACGCGATACAGCCAACCCATATACCATTCCCAATTTTCTTATTTATTTATTATTTTAAATTAGAATAAACAAAAGGGAATCCAGTTTATAGCATCCAGCATAAAGGGAGGTAGGTAATAGGCAATGCGAAACCATAAAACACTCCATAATCGCATGTCTAAATTGCTCATTTAGACTGATCGCATAAATCAAGACAAACTATATAGTATATAATGTGGGCCACACACACGCACACACACACCTGAAATGCCAAATAAATTAAACAAACAAAAGGCACTCGCTAAATGGCAAATGGAACAACAAGACAACTCTCGATGAGACCAACGTAGAGATCAAGCTAGACCAATTTTAAGAAGACAAACAGAAGACATTCAGGGGGGAGGGGGCGGGGTGCTAGAGGGCGGCTTCACTTACACAAATATGACAAGTGACAGTAGAAAGTTGCTTAGGGGGAGCGACTCGTTGTCGGCTTACCAAAAACGAATTGTTGTTGTCAATTGTGCGTTGAAAGGCGTACAACAACAACAACAACAACAACGAAATTGGAAAAAAATGGCACAGCAATTGTCATTCAGCTTGAAATGCTGAAGCGCTTAAGTTTATTGTCAATATTCTGGCTATTGTTTTTTCTCTGTTTTTTTTCTGTTTTGTTAACTTTTTTTTCGTACAGAAATGTCAAAATATTGAGTAATCACCCGATGCGTGGAACTGGAACTCGCAGCGTGAACGCATGTTAAGTAAATATCAGATAGCATGGATAGCATGGATAGCTTGGATACTTGGGTAGTTGACTCTCTCGTTGGGTCTTCTGCTTTTGTGGTTTAGGTGCTTTGTCAACAGCGCAACAAAATTGGCTAAAGAGGAGGAGGGAAAAAGAATAAATGGACCTCAGGTAGTTGCGCATGCGTCTTCGATTTCTGCGTGCAAAAGGCTAATGAACTCTTCCTCTCTCTCTCTCTCTGCCTGCGATCCTAGGTTATCATATTAAAATTTATTGCATTTTTGACTTAATTAAAAAACACCCCCCAGAGGCTGAAACTGAATCAACTTCAGAGGCGTGTGTGTGTGTGTTCAAGGTCTGTGTAGAATGCCTGCAGACAAGTCGCGAGTTACAAATTAAACTGGATTAAAAAAAACTTGAAATAAACTGCAGGATCTGCAGTAACGTTGTAAATTGCACAGACCTTAATACCAATTTATACAGTTACCTGACAAATCGTTGGATCGTTATTGTAAACGTCTATTGTAGATTCGATTATTCATGCGTTTGTTCATCTATTAATAGGCTTATGTCGTCTGTTGTCGAGATCACGCCGCCAACAAAAGTGCTGCCTAATTGTCTAATTGTTGATCGTAAATAATGGCAACCAACGCGGCCATTGACAGGCGACAAGCGCTTCCAACGCGTGGAAGTGCGCCAATTTCTATAACATACGTAACACCCACACAACAGACTTGAGATTGTGTTGTGTCTTTTTGTAGAAAGTTTCGATGGTTGTGCCCCGAAAATGGACAAGTACAGCGAAGAATGTAATTCACAACAGATGATCGCATTTACCCTATTGTTGTTACTATACGATTTATAGAATTCTGAAGGTCATACAAGTAATGTTGCCTGCGTGCTGAGCATAAATTTGCAAGTCCGCAGAGTCGTTGAACCTTTTGCATGACGTATAAGACGATACGCACTTTTATACTGAGATCTAGTAGGCACTATTGGAAGAGGAACTTAAGAGAGTAAAATGAGAAACACTCGGATAAAAGCTTTGAAACTTAACTATTGAATAATGCTGTACTAATAGATTTGATGTTGTTCTTTTTTATTTTTTTTAGTTAAAAAAAAAACTTTTAATAACTGTAGACAGACAATTCAAAAATTATATATACATTATTTGATTTTCATTTTTTTATACTTTATCAATTTTAAAGAACTTCAACAGTAAGTTCGTTGCCTAAGTCTTTTGTTCTTACACTGAAAATTTCACTTTTCTTTTGGCCGCCACTTACCATCCGCAATGTCAACGATATTTGGCTCCCCTGTAGCATTGATCACCGCCTTTGTCTGTGGATCTGAATCCGCTGTGTCTGTCGCTGTAGATGGAGTTCCGATCGATGGCACATCCTCGGCTAATGTCGTTTTAAAATGCAACAAATGCACACAGAGTAATAAAATTCGCAAAAATGCAAACATTTTAACCGCAAAATATTTTTTCAGTTTCGTTTCTTTCCCTTTGCTATTTTGTTTTCGTTCTGCAAGACCATATATAAATGGTACTATACTATATACCGCACTGCGAAACGCGTTGTGTTATTCGAATGCGACGCACGTTGCCCGATGGCATTCACCTGGACGGTTAGGCGACTCTACAAGAAGGGGCGGGCGGGGGGAAACACTATGTTCCCGTCTGGATCTCTTCGTATCTTCGTTTGTGCGTATTGCCGCGTCGATAAGATACAGGACCGTTGGCCAGCGAGGTCCGCGAGTTTCTGAGCCAAGTGATGGCAACGAAGTTTGGTCAACAGCTCTGGCTGCGACACTCGACGCAGCGACGGCGGCAGCGACAGCAACGTTGGCAGCGACGCGTCGTCTACTCAGCCGCAGTCGAAACGTCAATTATTCTCGCTCATTTTTCGATACCTGATCCAACGATAGGCGGCGTATTGGCCGCCTTTTTAGCCACCTTTTAGCCAACTCTTAGGCAGCTTCTAATGCCGTTTGTAAACTAGTTCTATTAATGCCCACGCCTGTTCCTGTGCCTGCTCGCGATCCCTGTTGCGTTCCCGCCACGCGTCCTGCGTCTCCCGATACTGCAACCCGATTACGCACGTTGATCCAGATGCAGACCAACTGGGATATTGACCGGGAGGTGCAAGTTGTATGGCTGCATAATATTAAAAGGCCAGTCACAGCTCAGCTTTCAAGCCTTCTCTATTATCATGCACTGAGAACAATTGGTTTAGACATTTTTTACATTATTAAAAACCTTTATCTTACTATCGTTTCATTTAAAAGTAAAAAAGAAAAGAACGTTAGAATAATTGTCATAAAATATTATTAATTAAATATATTTAATATTGATAATATAAATATGTATAAGAATTTTACCAGTGTAGCTATTTAAAATTGCATCTAAGCAGCTTGCGACATATTTCATTTAGTATTTATACCTCGTAATTAAACGTTTGCACGGGTATATTTTTGAAACTAATACATCTTTAACTCGAGGGTAAATCATAGTCGATACCACACTTAATCCCAGTTTTGCCGGCAACTAAAATGTGGACTAAAATAATGTGCGCAATTTATGATGCTCTGGAATGCATTCGAGATTAAAACTTTGCAGATAATCCGAGCAGAATTCGAAAAGAAAAATCATTTACGCAAAGAGATTGAATAAAAAAATAAGAAACAAGTTAAAGCGCATTGTCACGAGTTGTGAGTGTTAAAAATATCTCAAATTAAATCGATTGTATGGAAAAGAATTGGCCAGCTTCATTGTTGCCGCCACTTGATCCCCATCGGATAATTGGCGCAGTGCTTGCAAATCTGAAATTGATGTGTGACATTCTCGAGTATCACTCGCTGGTGGTGGGCTCAGCCTTTTGCGGGTATTTCAATATTTTGCCAACTAATTGTCTGTAATTGTAGCCCAAGGGGTCATTTGCCATGTTGATTGATCGCAAAGTGTGTTCTCGATTCGCTGCGGAGTGTTGAATTTTCGAAAGCCAATTCTCAATGAAGCGAAAAGACAAAGACGACAGCTGGAGAAAGGGTAGCGAAGCTACCCAGCAAGCAAAATTATGCTGAAGGTATAAACATAATATATATACAATTTTATTTTTTTTATTTAAGTATTTATTTTGAAATTTTGAAAGACGCTTAACATGCAGCGCATTGCTTTATTTACCAATGCGCTGCAAAGTAGGCAACACTTTATAATCAAAGTTGCATTCATTTCCATTTAATTCTATTGCATACTTTTAGGCTGGCTGTAAATTCCTGTGCAGTGCTTGCAAAACCTTACAAACGGCCAATTAAACAGCACTTTTAGCTAATTAAAATTGTTTAATAATTTTGAAATGCTTAATTAGCCTAAAAAATACAAAGGCGAATTACATAAATAAATATAAATTTCGTTTTTCGTTTGTTTCTTTGTTTCTTGTTGTTTTTTTTCATGTCGCAAATAATGAAGCTGAATAATTATTTGGAAGCAGCATTAATAAAATTATGAATAAATCGTTAATAGTAATTAAGAACTAACTAGCCGTAAAATGCATAGAATTTGTGTGTGTGTGTGCGGCTGTAGCCCTTTTACTGCGTCAGAAGTTTCTCCATAGGAACCGGAGCAAAGAACTCGTTGATATGCGCCACCAGAATGGGTGCCCATTGCTCACGGGTAGCGGGAATACCGACACGCGTAATCTCCGGCAGATTCTCGTTCACCAGATTCAGGATCATAGCATCTGGAAGGGAATGTAAATAAATTAATGTATTCAAAGTGTGGCTTATGCCATGCTGTTACTCACTCAGATTGCGATCGGAGAAGATGCCGTTGGCGAGAACGCGTGCATTACCCACACTGACGTTCGCATTGAGGCGATGCAGACTGAGACGCTGATTGCCGCTGGGCAGCTGCTCGATGTGGCCATCGGTTAGTATGGTGGCCTTAACGTTATCTGGCAAAGGAGAGAGGAGGAAGAGAGGGGAAAGAGAGCGTTAATGATCTGCTCATTTGCCCTGTTGAGCTCTGCCACTTACCGATGGTGATGTTGAAGGGTCCCTTGGGCACCAGTCGCAGACCTCCGAACTTGACATCCGCCTTGAACTGTCCACCGGCCTTGAGCTGCGGCAGTTCCACGCCCAGCTTGATGACAAACCCGCTCTGGGTGAAATTGGATGAGACGCTATTCACCTTGAGACTGCTAATGCCATAGATTTCCATGTTCTTGATCAGTAGACCGCCCTGAATGCCATCGTTGGAGTAGCGGAATATGCCACGCTGATAGAAGTAGGGATCAATGGAGCCCATGGCATACTCGGGCAATCCTTGGGACTTCAACTGCGGCACTATCGATCCGAATAGGCCACGAATGCATTCATCCAGTTGCGGCGAACTCAGGCTGCAGCTGGAGGCAGTCGGTGGGGTAACTGTGGGAAAGAGAGCGAGAGATACCCATTAGTAGCCTGTATTGAGTAAGGGAAATAAAGGTATTAAGCTCAGCCAGCCATGCCTCATTGCGCATAGCGCCTTGCCAGACACGCAGCCAAGCGTGGCACTGTCAGAGTTCAGCAAGTCTCACAAGTTTTTGGCATTCAAATTGTTGTTCGTGACTTGTGTCAGGGTGACAGGTGACACTGACGCGTCGCCCTTAAGGTCTCCTCCACATCTACCCCCCTCTCCTAGCTTAAATGGAATTTAAGTGGCCAGATTAACTAGGAAATTATCATCTCTTGGCAATTTGCAAGCATTGACGTCAACAGAATTGAAGTCGAAATGAATGAAGCGAAAGTAATCGGTTGTGTTCAATGAACTAGTTCAAGAGAACGTCAAGCAATTAAACAAGTTCGTTTCGCCTGTTTATATATCTCAACTGAACGATCTCGTGAACTGGTTCTCTGCTTTCAATGCCACATGAAAAATGGGGACAATCAGATATATAAGTATTAATTTTTACTTTTATTTTCAGTAAGTTCTAAAGAATATTTTTTCTAGTCGATAAACTTGTTCTTGCCACTATAAAAACGAATTATACAAAAATAATGTAAGATTCATAAACATAAACTCATTATATCAACGTAATATTTTAGAAGTTTCTCGACCAAGTACACAATGAGGTGAATAAACAAATATATTGTTGTGTCTGGCTGTAATTAAAGAACAGAAAAAAGTCCCCAGCAAATGACAGATTTGATTGCGTCTATTCAGTTTTATAGTGAAATCATAAAATGTCAACGTATGAGTCTTCTAGCCGGAAACTAAACTAAGCAAAGGTTGCAATTATCTTTAATATTCCGTTGGGTTTATGGCAGAAAATTACCCACGCTCAGTTGAATCGAGCCATGGCACATTAAGCTACCTGCAAAGATTTTGAGCTGGCGATACGACACGGCAATTTGAAAGTCTGTAATTTTTGTGCCGAATTTTAAGCGCTGCGTGTGAGGCTATATTAACTTTTTTTTATATTTTTTTGACTTGTTTCTGACTGAAGTTCAATGTCAAAGGTGAAGCAGTTGAGGCAAGTCGAAGAAAAAACGAAAAAAAAAATACAAAAACAAATAATAAGGCAACATTTTGTTGACCGTCCACACATTTAAGGGCGTTGCAAAGCCTATTTCTGTTTCTGTTTCTCTTTCGATTTCAGTTTCTTTTCTCTTCTGCACTCTTCTCGCGCCCACCTACTTTCGTCGAGTCATGTTGCGAATTTCACACATTGAGTTCGCAGTTCGTTGCCTAAGTCTTTTGTTTGGCCCGGCCAGTGCAAATGCCAATCGTCACTTTTACGCAATTAGGCCCAAGAGTCGAGTTAAAAGTGAAGTTACAATTGCAGTCGACACCGCTCCGCATTGATGTAGGTCAGTTTTCAGCTGTCAGCTTCCAGCAGCCGGTTTGCTGCGTGTTATTTTGTTTTTTTTTTCTTTCGTTTTTGTTTTGCGTGCTTTGCTTTGCTTTGTGCCTTTTTTTTTGTCGTAAGACAACGATAAACCGCACCACACACAATACACGCAAAAAGCGAATTCGAATACGAATTTTGATTAAATTAATGCAATTGGAATAGTAAATAAATAAGTGCAGAGTGAGAGAGAGAAAAAACCACTCGCTGATTTGTTGATTCTCTTGTGATTGTATCTGCACACATATATATACATTTCTTACGTACATACTTTGCATAACCGATCGATTTATTTTTTGTATTTGCGCCTGAGAATTTGTATTTGCTCACATTGCGCAGCTGTCAGCACAGTTTCGCACTCACTGTATTGCAGCACTCACTTTCAAAGCGGCCCTGCTGCGGTTTTATAACTTTTACCGCACACACACACACACTCTTACAGCCACACACACACGCACACATGCTTGAAAGCGAAAATATGTGTCAAGTTCAGGCGGCGCAGATTTTTATTATTTCGCTGGCTACAAAGTGTTAAAAGTCAGACAAATATCATATAATATGTGTGTGTCTGCATGCTTGTTGGTATTGATTCATTTCATCTTTTTGAATATTTTCTGAATAAGACTTTGCTAATTCCTACAGCAATTTATTTATTTATTTGTTTATTTTATTTTTTTTATTTTTTGTAACCACACTGAAATCTCATTAAAAGCTCATTTTAGAGCATTTTTATAGGTTTTTAGTTGCTGCTGTTGTTACTTTGGGTTTATTTTGTTAGACTTTGAAGGTTGTGGACGACAGACAAAAAAAAAGTGCTTGTAATGCGACCATAAACTTTACAGTGAGTCATGCTCGTAATTACACAGGCAGCACACGCCGACGCCGACGACGACGATGAGCTGCATACAAAGCGATCCTTAGCATAAGCGCGGTTTGTTCTGCGGCTTCTAGCCAGCGAAACCATTAAAGATATATGGTGTATCGCAGTCTGAGCTGGATGTGCATATATTTGCACATCAATTATTTATTATTATCGCCTTTAAAGTCGACGGGCGAGCCTTATCGTGTTTATATAATAACTGAAGATTAAGCATATGTTAATCCGTGAGCATTTCCGCAATTTCTATGAAAGTAACTGCGCAATTGGCTGCAGACTTCGAATACATCACAAAATGTTCGCATATTTGTCAGCTTCGGCTTCAGCTTCAGCTTCGTGTGGTGTGGAGTGCAGCGCGCAGGCATTTCCAATCCCATTTCCAATCGCCACTTTGGCAAACGAAAGACTTAGGCAACAAACTCGTTTCATTGAAACGATTTTTGAATTTGTTTTCGCGTTGTTTTCGGTTTTTGTTTTTGCTCTTCGATTTGAATATCAAGTTCTTTTTTGTTTGGCATTAAATCATATGTTTTTTTATATATCTACCTGTAAACTCATTGGCCGCGCCTGGCGATATGTACAACGCATCTGTCGTCGTTTCGGGCGCATAGTCCGCCTGCTGTGAGTCGCCTGCGGCGGATGTGGACAGCGTGGCGGATGCGGCACTTCCGAGTGCGAATGCCGCGATGGTCAGTAAAATGTAAAACGCGTGCATATTTCTCTCTCTCTCTCTCTCTCCACTGTCGCTGTTGTTGGCAGCACTTTTACACAATTGGCAATTTAAACTTGTTTTAATTGATTTTGATTTAACAAAAACACACACACACACACACTCGGACAGACAGACATACACACTCCCTGGTAAACTGGCAATTTTCGCTTCGCTTTGTTTTTTGCGTAATTTTTTTTTTTTTCAAAACCGGCTTCACTTTTATTTCTACACGAATTTTTTACTGTTTGTTGTTGCTGTCGTTTTCTCGGTTAACTGCAGTTGTGTTGCTGCAATTGCGCGAATACACAGAGACTGAAAGAGAAACACACACACACACCTACACACACTGTTACCCAATTGCCTAAGCCCACACACACACACAGAGATACACTTCAATTCTGCGCAAAACTGCGAAAATACTTTGAAAATTTTTAGCGAACGATTACGTTGGCGGCCCGCCGCTTGCAAATCTTGAAATGAGCGCTGCACAAAACTCACGTTTATTTATAGTTTCCAGCTCGGCTTTTTGTTCAGTTTTTCCATGCGCGAGCTGCCGAAAAAAAAACAGAAACCCGACAACAACAGCAGCAGCAGCAGCAGCGGCAGAGGCAGAGGCAGCCACTTCGAAGGCTTTTGCGAGCGCGCGCTCATGTTGAGCTTTTTCTGTTGAGCTTTTCGTTCGCTGCGAGAACTCATATGTAACGTGCAGTTTGAGCTGCACTGTGAAGCACTCACAGCATGAGTTGGCATAATTGAGAGACGCCCAGCTGAATCTTAAGTGCACCGCCAATCTGCATTAATTCCAGTCATCGCATAAATCAATCAACCCAACTGCCCCGACAGACGGCTGACTAAATAGTGCTTGATATCGGTTTACACATATGTCAGCACATCTACTTTCATATCTTAGAATTATACTTGGGAATGGGAATAGATATTAATTAGTTTTTATTATGTTAATTAATTGTTTCTTTAATTGCTGTAAATAGAAAGCTTTTTTTTAATTTAGCTATGATTAAATATTTTTTAATTGTTAATAAGTTAAGAAATATTACTAAAAATTTACCGTAATTATATTATATTTAATACATGAATCAAAGTTTTTTTTTATTTGTAATATTTAATTAATTTCATCAATTGCTGTAATTGGAAATCCTTTTTTTAATTTAGCTATAATTAAATATTTTTTAATTATTAATGAGTTAAGAAATATTACTAAAAAGTACCGTAGTTAAATTATATTTAATACATGAATTAAACTTTATTTTGTTTTTGGTTAAATTCAATTTATTTATTCAAGGCTATAAGGGTTTTTATTCAGACTGCAAACTGATCTCCAGCAGTTAGTATAAAAATCGGATAATATCAATCAATCACTTGTTCGCACCCATAAAACGTATTTTTCTAGGAATGAGGAAGCTATCAAAGTAATCTACTCTGTACACTCCCAGTTTCAATTCATGTGTAATTTACAGTTTGAGCTGCACTACTGCAGGCTAGCAAGCACTGTGACCGCGTTCGTTCGCCCTCGCCGGGGCATAGCATAATAAAAATGTAGGCCAGTTATAAATCTTTGGCACTAGAAACCCCACATAATTGGTAGGCATTGTTGTCTTTATGCCGCTTCGAGGTGTTTTCTTTTCAAGGCGAGCTGTGGATTTATGGGAAGCTTTAGTTGTACTTACAATGTACTATATATATATAAGAACTGAATTCTGAGAATACAGAATGAAAGTTCATAGAATTCTGCATATCCGATGCTCCGGCTTGTGTCTTTATATTTTTTTCTTTCTATTCTATTTGGAGACTTGCTTTTATATTATAATACTTTAATATGCTCGGTCAGTCTTCAAGCAGACGTCGCACTTGTACAGCTGACTTGCATATCCATTTGAAAATTAACAGAAATTCAGTATGCCATGCACTGTGTCAGTAATATGCTCTCAAATACGTGCCGCATCTGATTTACGGCGACCCGAAGTTTAACCACACCCCATATAGTATACAAGGGAGGGAACATAACCTCACCGGTTGAGGTAATTACAACAAGCTGTTAACCTTTACCGTTTGTTGTGCATCAATAAATTCCAAAGAAATTACTATAATGCGTAATATCAATAGGAACAACTCGACATATATTACACAATGTTGTAATCGAAGAGCTCAAACTGTACAGTAATTAAATGTTGTGACTGTAACAACAACTAACGAATATATATTTGCATATTCCATAAGTAGACTTAAATGTATTATTTATGACCCGGGCAAAGGCCCAGGTCGAACTAAAAATTCAGTTTAGACTCATTAGAGTGCCCCTCTCCACGGAAATCTTTAGTAAAAGGCGAAAGATTTATTCGACAACTGAAGAGAAGCCAGAGTGATCTTACCAGTGAAACCATTGAGGTCTAGGCTGCAGCATTGCTTGAACCGCTTGGGAATTATAGGAAGAGAGGATCGCAAAAAAGAAACAACCCTATGTGGGAAATTGCAAACAAGATATTTGCACGCTTAAATGTTACGATCATAATATTATGCGATATTAATTTAAATCATTTTTATTTTCATTAATTTTAAATTCAATTCAATATTTAATTAATAAATTATAAAATATTAACTAGAATTAAAATTCATGTTTTTACATTAAAAGTTATTTAGAAGATCTGATTTAGATTAGCTTTAAAATAAATATATTAGCTATAAAATAAATATATATAAATGTTGAATTATATTTTTAATAAAAATATACCCTTGATTAATAAAAAGGTAAGTGGGAATCACTTAATTTCTTAGATCATTACAGACTCAATCGTAAACCCCCTTGTAATGCTTCTCAAACTGTGGATTGACGCAGTTTGCTAATCATCTTATCTTGCTCAATTTCACTTTATTGCCTGCACTTGGCCCCTGTATATGATTACACACACACACACACACATAGAGAGAGACGTATTAGACAGATGGAGACCCGTTTCAAGGTCAACATGTCGTGCACTTAACCCGATTAACTGGGGTGCAGTATGGGGGGTTTTCAGTTACGAAAAGTGAGTTTGTTTTTTTTTTTGTTTTTGTTTTTAGGCAGACAATCAGGTGCTAAAAAACTGGGGCATGACCAAAGCCATAAAACACACACACACATGTTAATCGTACATTTACTAAGGGCTTCCGATGACAGTTAAATTGCAGGTTCAATCTTAAATTGAAAACAACAAGATTTGCCTGAGAAGTTTCCATTGAATATATATGTATATGCTTGAGTATATTTACAAACAAAAAAACAATCACAATTTACGTAGTACATCATAGCTAATAGTTAATCATACTGTAGTCGAATCATACTGCTGGTCTACTCGGATGGATGAAGAAACTGATCGATAGGAACCAACATAAGTCCCTGATTGATCAACTTGAGCATGAGCGGAGCCCACGATTTGCGCGTCTCTGGTAACATAACGCCATAGATATCGCGCCAGTAATTGTTGGCCACATTCAGAGCAAGTTCATCTGGGTGAAGTTTAAATAGAATCATGAATTTCACATTATATAAGGAATATATTATGGTGATACTTACCCAATTCGGGATCCGGAAAGATGCCATTCGCCTTGATGATCATATCACCGATCTTGGGATGCGCATCAATGTCAAGCAGTCGCAGATAGCGTAGTCCATCTTCTTTTTTAAAGAGCTCACCCTCAGTTAGAATGGTATTCTGGAAGTCATCTGGAACGAACGGAATATATATAGATAATCTATATACTACGCTTAACAGCCTCACTCACTTATGGTTATGTTGAATTTTCCCTTGGGCTTCAGCTGCAGCGAATTGACCATTAACTCAGCCTTGTAGTCACCAAGGAGATTCATCTGTGGCACATGGGACTGCAGCTTCAGTTTGACCTTGTCGCCCTTGACCTGAATATCAGCCTTTTGCATATGTTGATTGGCAAAGCCATAGATCTTTAGATTTCGCACTGAGAAGCGTCCGTTGACGTTACCGCTGGCATACTGGAAACTCAAACGATCGAGAACAAAAGGATCGTACGAGGGTATATGCAATTCGGGTACACCATGCTTGACACGTGGTATCAGATCGTTGATAATCTTCACAACACAATCACCCGCTTGGCTGATATCCTCGGGACACTTGGGCAGATCCTCTGGACGGAAAACAAGAACAAGAATAATATATCGATCGTTTTAAGTTTCATACACACAACACATACTCAGAATATCTTTGGCCGTAAGCTCTGCCGGTGCTGTTTGAGCATCATAGGCCAGAAAGGATAATATCACAGCAAGGTATAACATATTGTTCTAGTTAACTTTCTTAAGGTTCCACTTAATATAAAGATCCTTTTCCGCCTCACTTTCTTTTTCACAATTCAAGCACAACGTGCCGCTAGAACAATCGCTCTCAAACTGAATCGCCCGATCGTCGTTCGTAGCCGTTTTATTGTTGAAACTATTAAAATTAGTTGCTTGCACTAAGTAAACGGGGAATCAGTAGCGTAATCGTGTCGATAAATCAGCAAATAAACTTCGACTGAACGAAACCGGCTTGAATGGAGATTTATAAATATTTTATAGCTTTACAGATCGAACGAATGACAATCCGAAGTTCTGACCCCGCTTCCGATTGATGGACGCTTAGTTAGTACACAGTACTTACAGCTATTCTCAATGATTTGCATTAATAACTCAGATAATTACCTATTTAGCATAATAATAGACAAACAACGCTTCTGCGGATATTGGAGAGTCTTCGACTAGCTTTAAAAAAGACTCATAAGGGGTATAACTGTTTTGAAGAATACAAAATATTCGGATCCCTAACAACATGTCAAAGTATCAGGTATAATTAAGTGAAGCGAGTTCAGATTCCAGCTGTACTTAAATTACAAATTCGAAAATAATTATTTTAAGCTACACTGAGAAAGATTTCGAAGCTCATATCACATTAAAAGTCTATACAAATATATTCTCGAAAAACGTTTTAAAAAAAAGTATTTAATATAATAATATTTTTTTTTAATGTTAAGTATTTTAAAGCTCACAAAGTACTTTTTACTATTTAAAAAATTTCTGAAATTTTCAACTTATTATTGAAAAAATAAAATGATTTCCTTGTCTAAAGAGAGTATTTAATTTTAATTACTACTAAGCTCATTTTATTCGAATACAAACTAGATTAACACCTTGATTAATGCAAATAACTACGTACAGACTATATAAAGAGTTGGACAACTGTAAAGTTACTCCTTGGTGATCAGCAGATCGAAGGGCAGGGCGGCAAAGAAGTCGTTGCCCAGCTTCAGCATGATCGGCTCCCAGATGGCCATCGTCTCCGGCAACATGGCCGTATAGAGCTGACGCCAGTATTGGTTGATGAAGTCCAATATGACGTCATCTGTGTGTGAATGAAGATCATAATGTTTTAGAAACATATACTCATAAGACTCTATAGGTTCGTGTACTACTCACTCAGTGCAGGGTCGGGCACCAGGCCACTGGCATAGATGCGCATGTCGCCAACTTTGGGCTCAATCTCCAGCTTGGTCAGACGCACATAGGTGTGACCGTCGCGCTCGTATAGTTCGCCCAAGGTGCGCGTTCTGAAGCTGACATCGACTGCGGAATACGATGAAGTAATTGCATATAGAAACATATATGATATAAGATATGTCAGTCAAATTTGGCATGACTTTTGGCAAAACTTACGCAATGTAATATTGAAGTTGCCCTTTGGCGTGAGTTTCATGTCATTCAGCTTAATGTCCGCCTTGTAGGAACCCTCAGCCAACATCTGCGGATGATGACTGGCGATCTCGAGACGCACACGATTATTCTTCTGCCTGAAACCGACCTTGTCCACAATGCCCTCGCTCAGGCCATGGATTTGTACGTCTCGCATGGCGATGCGACCCTGCAGTATGCCCGCATTATAGCTATAGCTACTCTTGCCCATCACCAAGGGATCCATGGGGGGTACATTAAGGTCGCTGATGCCATCCTTGAGGCGTGGCGTTAACTGCTGGAAGCCCTGTTTGATGCACTCGCTGATATTCGCATCGCTGGCACGACAGGTTGGTATATCGGCAGCTGAGAGAGAAAGAGAGAGAGAGAGAGTGAGAAATATTCGATCAATCAAAGAATACACAGGTGAGTACACTCATGAATCTATGCCTTGACACACTTCTCGTACGCATTGCATATCGCCTATAATCGATCTACATATACACATGCACATATCATATATGTCAGTTGTTATGCTCAGAACGTGACATTTCAGTTGAGAATTTCATTATAGCGCATAATTACTCTTCCCCCTGGACCCCCCTACCTCCTTTTCACCCCTTGCATTGGATCGTCATAGTTGCTGCGCTCATTTTGGTTGTTGTTTTTTTCTAGATTTTTTTTTACAGATTACTTGAGCAATTTGTGTGACAAAAATTCCACACAATTCAATTGCAGGCAAGTATTTTTTTTTTTTTTTTTTTTTTTGTTTTTGTTGCCTTCGCATATCGCACATTCGCATCAAGTTTGTCGCCTGAGTCTTTTGCATTGAAGGCTTTTCGCAACGCTCGCTGCGGAAGAGGAAGGCCGTTAAGCGGAAGCGGCAATCGACTGAGACCTGTTTTTCATTTGCCCAAAAATGACAACTCAAAAAAAAAAAAAAAAACTAAAGTAATAACAAGCGGAGCAAGCAATCGTCTAGGCACAAGTCTAGTCTATTTTAATGTCTTTGCACATATGTACATACAACTTGATTATACTACTCGCAGCCTTGGTAACGCCCCAGTTCTAAGAAGTCATTGTCCGTTTAGATGAAGCTGTCAATATCTGTACGACATCATGATATTGTGGCATTATTTCCATAGCAATAAGTAATATCATAATCCATAATAATAAGTATAATATCAAATTGAACTGTCAGTCCCCCTGTTATCTACTTGATGCGACATGCCTGATCGCACTCACTCTCGCCTACTCTCACTCTTCATAATCTTACATAAATTTTACTCTCCCTACTTTCTTCTATGTTTTATCTGATTTTCTCTACGTTCTTTACGCTTTCTGTCTTATAACATGTTGTCTTCGTCGTAATACTCTTACCTCTATTTTTCCTCTCTCTATTTTTTTGTTTACTACATAATATTTCAATTATTATATCAATTATTATATACAATGTTCGCCATAAGGTTCTTATCTTTGAATCAACAAACACTTTTGTTGAATTCTAATGTTCAACTCAATCCTTTATAGGAATATTAATTATATTATTGGCCAGCCAATTTCGGCAGTATAAACCATTAGCATATTGACACATATAGACAAATGCCATAATAATTGATGTCGATAATAGATTCCGACTTTTCAGTCACCAAATAGAACCTCAACAATCGCACAGCATATCAAAGTAATTTCATACATATTATATAATTTGCTAAAATTCTAATATCAAATGAGGCCTAATGGACGTTATCTAAGTTAGTTGCACAAAAAAAAAAAAAGAAAATAATACTCTATTATAAAATTCGCACAACTTCGCGTGTTTCACACGATTGTTGCGTTTCCATTGTATTTAACGGAAAATTATTGTTATTTATCTGCTAATTTATCCGTTTTGTTGTCAATACCAATTACATAGTTCCCTTTTGGTGACAAACATCACTAAATATTATTATAATATATACCATGTAGATAGTAACTATGGTAGGGCTACAATTTGGTGTGTACATAGTAATTAAAAAAGTGATAAGCGACATTCGCAAATATTTTAAGAGTATACAAAAGTGAGTCGCACCCTAAAGTAAATACTCCAAATAGTTAGGCATTATGGCTTGAGTATACAAGATTCTAAGCGTGTGTTTTATATACTTAAATTTCTATATCTATATAGACTTTTTCAAATAATTTTTTATAATAATAATAAGTGTTTCGTTAAGTATAAATTCATCTTGGTTATATTCTTGTTTAAGGAACATGACAAATTAGAGAGTATAATTTATAATTGCGAATAGGTCAACAATCAACAAAGTTACTCGAATTGCACAAGAAATAATATAAGTTTTCTATATGTGAAATCCTTAATGTGATTTAATTTTATTAAAAGACACATATTATCACTCTGTGAATCCAGAAATACTCACCCAATTCCCTGATGGGCTTAAACTCAGTTGGTTGCAGCACAATACCATCTTCTTCAGCCCAATTAAATCCACACAATGCGAAGAAAATAAATGAGACCAGAACACGCGACATTTTTAAATATAATATAATTCTTGGAATGCACAAATTTCACTTTACTATGGGATATACGTGTATAGTCAATGAAAACGGCGTATGAATATCGGACAAGCTCAAGCAGAGGCTAACTTGTGTCTGAGACCCGATACCATGGCCCAGCTGGTATTTATGGAGAAAATCGAGATCGCAATAGCAATAGACCCCAACCCAACCCAGCCGGCATTTGCAAATAATAGACTCTCGCCCCTACGGTCCCAACAATACCCGGGTATACCCGAGGGGGCGGCATCGCCAAACCAGTGAAACGAAAATAGCACTGCAACTAATGACGACGACAACGTCGACGGTTGAATCAGTCAGTAGAGAAGCAACAACAACAGCAGCAACAACAACAACAACGCAATACAAACGACATTATTAAATTCCCTAGACAAAAGTCGTGAAGTCGGATTACGATACTGGTATAGTATAGTATACTTGTGCCCGATCGCAGACCCGTAGACCATAGGCAAACGGGAGAAGAGCGGACTAGTACGAGTACTACCGGCAGCTGTCCGATTTCGATGCCCCTTCATCTGAAGCTTCCTCGACGTGCTGATTACCACCTGACACTCGATCGTCAGCCAGCCGTAGATGGGCCCACTAACTATGTCATCTCTGTACAATCGAATTGGATGAACCCAACACGCCGCCAAGTGTAGTGACTAACTTAAACTAATTGCAATTATTTCACTCTAGTGAGAAGAATTAAACGAAGTTGAAGTTAGCAAATAATTTACTCAATTTTTTTGACTAGTATAGAAGCCATATCAAATCTTAAGTATAAAATCCAACTAGATGACTCTGCAAATTCTCGGCCATAATAATAAATTATAAGCTTCTAAGAGTGCTGCCTGATAGCACATTAATCAGTTAATTAACAAGCTATAGAGCTTGGAACAACTCTCAGTAGATATGTCTATTTATAACGCAATACCTGAACCTGAAGTATGCATTGAATTATAAAAATAATGTTTTAAAGTTGTATATATGTTTAAAAATAAACAAAAATTATTTATACATTTTTTTGTATTCATTTTTGAGTGTCATTCTTTGCAGGTCTCTGCAACATTCACTTATCAAGAGCTCTACTCCCCATAGAGATCCCTAAACCTACCTTATCTTCTAGCGTAATGAGTAGCGATAAGTATTCAATCTACCGCCTTTTGCAATCCAGTCTGGAGTTACACACAGCGTATACCTTAATGCGCATCATCTTATCGGAATCAACAGAGAGACAGAGAGAATTCCAAGAATAGACAAGGGCAAAAAGTAGACTCTGATAACTATGTAGAAAGTAGAAGCAACCCTAAGCCAGTTCGGCGAATATCTTATCAATAGAAAGAGACGACGAGGAACAAAAGGCAAACCTAGACAAATGAGCCACAAATAGTGAGCAGAAAAACATAAAGAAAAGGAAGAAAAAAAACAAGTAGATAATTGAACAACTCAAATAGAAAAAGAATTAAAGAAGGAAAACACATGTCGAGTATGGTATAGAGTAGTACTATATATGGTATATTGACAGAGCTGCGACAAAAGGAATGGGAAAATGAGAGCTGCAGGCGGAACAAACGCAAATTGAATGAATGACAAACAAAAGGCGAGCATTTTGCCACCTAGGGAGCTGGACAAACACCTCGAGTGCGAGTCCGAGTCCGCATCTTGGGATTGATGCTGTTCCAGGCATGGTCACACTCTCAACGCACGCAAGCACAAACATGCACGCACAAAAGGCTTAGTAGCTGCGGGTGGCGGGTTGCGGATGCGGGATAGATCGACCGCACATAGAGGTAGTAGGTAGCGATAAGGAGAGGCGCATGCGCGAATAGTGCGCAGGCAGATCAGAATGATGTTGATTTTATGATCTTGTTTTCGTTTTGCAAGCCAAATTTCTCCTTTTCTTGCATTTTGTGTAAACAAGTCCATAAACGAGCGCGCGGATTACGATAAGCGATGTGCGAACGTGGACTCGGACTGATCAGCTATAAAAACTACTTGCTCACTGCCACAGGACATCAGTCGATACGAAGACAGTGTCTCAAGCGCAGCTCACAACAGCTCTCAGAACAGTTTATCAATCAAAACTCTAACTCAGCACATCAACATGGAAAGCTATCGCCACAAGAAGTTCGATTTGCGTCGCCCACGCAGTGATGATGATAGCATCCAGCTGGAGATTAAGCAGGAGCTGCTCTCGCACAATCTCCGCGAGGAGGAGCAGCAGGAGGAGGAGATGGAGCACAGCAACAGCAGCAGCAGTCAGTGTTCCAGTGACTACAGCGTCTCGGTACAATCGCTGCCCAAACGACGACGTCTAAATAGCACCATTTGCGATAGCTCCGAGTCTGCCTCATCATCTCAGTCTCTGCCCAGTGCCGCCATCAGTCCCGAAGAGCTGCGAGACATTTGCAAATATCATGGAAATATGGTAAGGAATTTTCCAAAAAAGGAACGCACACCCAAGGATCAGGAACGCCGCAACAAGAATACCATCGCCTGCCGTATGAGTCGACGCGTCAAGAAGCTCGAACATTTGACCATCGAGGTCCAGTACAAGGAGTTCAAGTCGGAGCATCTGAAGATCGTCGAACAGAGCGAGCGAGCATTGGCGTATTTTAATTATCTCAAAAATCTGGTCAAAAGTCCAGTCCCAGCACTTGCTGCGTCCCCAGTACCCGCGCCCGTCAAGAACTTCAGCATCGACTACCTGATCAACGGCATTGCGAGTGAACAGTGTTAGTGTGCCATTCCAACGATCACAGTGTGATCATTTCGCTTTAATCCATAATCTACATATTATTATAGAAATACTTATTATAGACCTAAGCAGATTAGTTACTTTATTTTCTGTGAGAAATAAAAGTCTTAGTCAATAATAATATAAGAAAATGTAACATAAGCAATAAATATACTGAAATCTTAGAAAATTTATATAGGTGATGTTTTTCCTCACTTCATAACTTTCCTAAAAATCAAACGATTTTCTTCGGGTAAAGCATTTTTTTCAGGGTTTTAGTTCTAGAATGGAAAGGCTTAATAGTTTTGTCAATTTGGAATATTACAAAAATTTAATTTTTGAGATTTATGTATCTAAGGGTATCCCCTGTTAATTTTTCAGAAAATTTTTTTTTCCAAAATTTAAAATCGCCCGCTTTTAATTTAAATCGATTGCGTAGGTCAAAATTAGTATAAAACAAGTGTTTAAATCTGTTTTAGAGGATACTTAATTTTTGCCCAAAAATCATGTCAAAATCGACTAAAAATTTGACATGTAAGACCCTTGACAGGACCTGTAACCTCACTTTCCTCACTTCATAACTTTCTTAAAAATCAAACGATTTTCTTCGGGTAAAGCATATTTTTCAGGGTTTTAGTTCTAGAATGGAATGGCTTAATAGTTTTGTCAATTTGGAATATTAAAAAAAATTTTAATTTTTGAGATTTATCTAAGGGTCCCCCCTGTTAATTTTTCAGAAAATTATTTTTTCCAAAATTTAAAATCGCCCGCTTTTACATTTAATCGATTGCGGAGGTCAAAATTAGTATAAAACAAGTGGTTAAACTTGTTTTAGAGGAAACTTAATTTTTGCCCAAAAATCATGTCAAAGTCGACTAAAAATTTAACATGTAAGACCCTTGACAGGACCTGTAACCTCACTTTCCTCACTTCATAACTTTCTTAAAAATCAAACGATTTTCTTCGGGTAAAGCAATTTATTCGTGTTTTTAGTTCTAGAATAGAATGGCATTATAGTTTTTGGAATTTAAAACATTCAACAAAAATGTTAATTTTTGTGATTTATCTAAGGGTCCCCCCTGTTAATTTTTTAGAAAAATGTTTTTTCAAAATTTAAAATAGCCCGCTTTTACATTTAAACGATTGCGTAGGTCAAAATTAGTACAAAACAAATGTTTAAAACTGTTTTAGAATATACTTAATTTTTGGCCAAAAATCATGTCAAAGTCGACTAAAAATTTGACATGTAAGACCCTTGACAAGACCTGTAACCTCACTTTCCTCACTTCATAACTTTCTTAAAAATCTAACGATTTTCTTCGGGTGAAGCATTTTATTCGTGGATTGAGTTCAAGAATAGAATAGCTTAATAGTTTTGCAATTTAAAACATTCAAAAAATTTTTAATTTTTGTGATTTTTGTAAGGGTCCCCCTGTTCATTTTTCAGAAAATTTTGTTTTCCAAAATTTAAAATCGCCCGCTTTTAATTTAAATCGATTGCGGAGGTCAAAATTAGTATAAAACAAGTGTTTAAATCTGTTTTAGAGGATACTTAATTTTTGGCCAAAAATCATGTCAAAGTCGACTAAAAATTTGACAGTAAGACCCTTGACAGGACCTGTAACCTCAAATGCCTCACTTCATAACTTTCTTAAAAATCAAACGATTTTGTTCGGGAATGGAATTTTATTCATGATTTTAGTCCTAGAGTGGAATGGCTTAAAAGTTTTTGCCTTTTAGAAAATTAAAAAAAAAGAAAATCTTTTTATTTAAGAGAAAATCTGAGTTCATTCATAGCCATTAAACAAGTAACCTTTGGGCTGTGAAATCGGTTGCAAATTTGCAGCGATAACTGCAGCATTTCCCAATGTCAAGTCAAGCGGAAAATTAACGGTCTGGCGGCAATACATTGTGTACGGTTTATAAGGAAGTTTCTATGCTTAAAGTCCAACAAGACATGCATAAAGCTGGCCAAAGTGCAGTCAACTGTGTTACAATAACTACACATAAAAATAAAAAAACAAAAACAATATAAACATGAACATGAATACATATATTAGACTCTCAAAAGTCCATTCGAACTTATCGGTATATAAAGCCGAAGTTATTTAAATTAACTTGGTTATTCATGCTGAGTCTAGCGAACTTATCGAGCGCTACGAATCGTAATTAAAGCTCAAAAGCTTTTGCTTTCGATCTTGTTGTTGGTTTTGTTTTTTGCAGTAATTTTTGAAGTTGTTGTTGCTTTTGGTATTATGCAAACACACAGCAGCTAATTACGGTTAATTTTCATAGTAGGCCATTTTATCAAGTGCTCGAAAAGTGACTTCCTATAGAGCAGCTGGCGGAAAATCCAGTACAAAGATTTCCGTTGGCAAAGACAAGCAACCCAATAAACCACTTTGCACCACATGCACACACTGATGCACAAAAGTCTGTGCATGAATTTCAACTAAATACTCAACAATTTTCATTGTTTTTCTTTCCCCTACCTATCTCTCTCGCGTTTCTGCCCGTTTAACATTGAAAACTGCATTCGATTTTCACAGCAGCAGCAACAACAACTACAGCAATGTGTTACCAACTTTGGTTGCAACACATTAACTCATACGAACTGAACTTGAGCTTTTCGCACTTTGAGCCAACTGCAGTCGGTCGAAAACCTCGATATCTTGTTGGCCAACATGAATTTTGGTTAGCTTGTTTCGTAAGCTTGGCTGCAACTCGTTTCTCATTTAGCATATTCTTTGAGCTTCTCGACCCGACCTTGACAACAAAGCAAAGCGTTAAAAGAGAATACTGTGAAATGAGAACAGCCTCAAAGTTAGGTAGAATAATTATCATATAAAAAAATAATATAAATTGCAATATAATATAAGAAATTAATTTTTAAAAGTTATTTAATTTTCTTTTTGAAACAACAAAATAATTTCAAGCGTAATTTTAAGCGTTCTCGACCCGACCTTGAGAACTGCAAAGCGTTAAAAGAGAAGAGAACACGATAAAACTAGAAAAATAGGAGAAGCCTCAAAGAAGGTTGAATAGGCTAATAAGCAGAGAGATATGTATATTCCAGAGAATTATTGTATAGATCATTACAAAATAATATAAGAAATGAATATTTAAAAATTGTTGCTTTTTTATTTTCTTTTAGAAACAATAAATAATTTAAATCTTAAGCTAAATCACATGAACTGGCTGTCGTGGTCAGTGTAAATGTATCTATGATATTATGGGAACTTGTGCTCCCTCGTCTCTATATTATTGCTGCGAACCAAAGATCAGAAGTTGTTGCGACAATGCCATCTGCTGCAGGAACTGTTGTTGTTGCTGGGGCAACTCGAATCCGGGCGCAGCGCTAATGCCACGCTGGAAGACCGCCTGCTGCAGGAGTTGGCGATAATAGATACCGAATCGAACCTGTTGCTCCAGAATGGCCGCCTGCTGGGCACAATAGAGCTCATACTGCTGGGCCATATGCGCTTCCTGTGCCTGCCGGGCACGTCGACTGAGCAGGCATGCCAGGGTATTGCGATCGCGTCGCTGTTGTTCCTTGGGGCTGCGCTGCCGCTGCGTCTGGCTGCGACGCACCATATTGGCATGGTATGTGCTGGCCGGAGCCACGGGAACTGCAGGAGCTGTAGCTGGTTTACTACTGGAGACTTCTAAATGCTGTTGCTCATTTTCCAACCAGGGGCGAAAGATTCCGTTTACTTGATGACGCTTACTTGGCGGCGCTTGTTGCGGTGCGGAGTTCTCCTTATTCTCCTCCAGAATCTCGTCCATGTTGTGCTTTCGCTTGTGGGCTACGAACTTCTTGTGCACGTACTCGTTGTTGTTGTTGTTAACACAGTTGATGGCTTCCATTTTGTAGAAAGTATTTCTAGTTGTTGATGCTCTGACGTTCTCACTTGGAATGATGCAGCTCTCCTCCTGATATCCTGTTTATATGCACAACGAACTGCTTGGAGGATCACAGGTAGCTGGACCCTTTTTTTTGGGTAAACATATGGATTAGCGCACAGTTATTACCTAACAACTAATCGTTGTTTGGCCTAATCCCCGTATATGTCTTTACGACCTGCTCCTGCTAATTACCTTTTTATGACCTGCCCGCTCGCAGGCTCCGCAAAAATCAAATCGCAGGTCGATTCTACCGGAACTGGAAAATTCTCTCTCTCTTGTCTTCGGTAATTTTTATTGACCTACTTGACACCCAAGTCGCTATGTGTGCGTGCCGAGGTGCGTGTGGTCCGCCATATCCATGGAAGCGAGTGGAATGTCTCCTTGTTTTTTTGTCGCAATTCCTAGGAAATTCCTGCGGGTCTGGAAAAGTGATAGGAAACAATGGAAAATTACTCGAGAAAAAATAATTCTATACTACTCTTGATATCATTTATCTTTTTAGCCGATCTATACATTATACCAAAACTATGCTATTATAGTACAGTCGTTAACACTGCATCTGACCTCTTGATTAACTAGAGTTTGCAAATACTAACTACATAATTAATGACTATATGGTATTTCGATAAGTATAACTCAAAACTCACGTTTCATCACATGTGTTTCTGAATCTGAACTCTCTTGCCCCTGATCGGATCATCCTGTATTTTGATAATACATTTAAAGTAAAGTAAAAACTTTTTTCTGTGCGTCAGATAGTCTTTCTTCTAATTCTTAAATCAAACTAGGTTAATTGTATATATAATTGTATATATTTATAACTGACCCACTATAACATTGGCAAAGATTGCTAGTAACGCCCTACGATTGTTTCTGTTTCCTTTATTATAGTGTAGTCAGCTGCAATCTAAATACAAAATTATGCATTTTAAGAAATGTGTATTAAAACACGTTTTATTACCTCAGTGTATTTTTAATTGCGGTAGTACTTATTGAACTGGACAGCAATGTACTTTCAGCACGTTTTGTCCAGCTGATCCATTGAAACTTGAAGCGTTAATTCCTTTTTATAAGTATTATACACAATTAATTAACTGCGAGCAGTATGTATTTAATTCAATTGAAAGTTATAATTTCAGTTTATTGATAGACAGTAATATATGAGATATATGACTTGTTGTGCTTATTGCACTGTACTAAAATTAACAGTTGAGAGTTCTGTAAAAACGTTTAACAGATTTCTTCTATGTATTGAGATCGTTTAACAGATTGCTTCTATGTATTACATTACATGCGTAGGAGTGAAATAGAAAGCAGAAGAAGAGAAGAGTGCCTAAATTTAACTGTTTTTGTCGCTCATTTAGCAAAACCTTCTCTCAGTTCGTATTGAACGAAATGAGAACCAGTTCATTTATTGCTGTAATCAAAAACAATTAAAGGAAATTTTGTGCTGTAATGCAAATTATTATTCCACAATTAAATAATAATAATAACAAGTGTCTGACGACATGTTTATCATGAAAACCTGTTTAAGTTCTAGCTATAAAGATAAGCATGATTTATAGTACATATTAACAATTTTAATTTATTGTTGGTCAACAGAAGGAAATAAAATAAATAAATAAAAAAAAACTTTGTAAGTCATCACAAGGGCTTAAAACTATAGTAGATATAGATTATAGTCTAATAATATGAACTTCCTGCTTTAGAAGTCTGGTCCATTAATGTGCTTCCTATTATTATCATCAGCATTGGCGCATGTGGTGCGGTGTATTGGGCAGAGGAGCCCGCGTCGTGGCCGTCGCCTGTTGGAGAGCTCGCACATAGTACAAACTCAATCGGATCTGTTGCTGCAAGTTTGCCTCATGTTGCATGCGATACTGTTCGTATTGCTCCTCCATGACGACTTGCTTGGCCTTTCGAGCGCGCCGGCTGAGCAGACAGGCCAAGGTGTTGCGATCGCGACGTTGCTGCGCCTTCGGACAGCGCAGTCGTGGAGCCTGGGAACGCACCATATTGGCGTGGTAAGTTGTTGTGATGGCGGCGGCGCCAGCAGCTGGAGCAGCAGGAACAGCTTGGGGTTTCCTGACTATTTGCGTTTGTTCCGGCAGCGCTGCTTGAGGCTCGTCCAGCCATGGGCGAAACAAGCCACGCTTGGCAGGCTTCTCCTCCATGACAAATATCACATCATCCGATGCCTCCTCATCCTGACTACGTTTGCGCTTCAGGGCGGAGAATTTCTTGTGTGTATAGGAATCTGGAGTGGAGGAGTTCTTGTCCATGTTATCGCTGACTGTGTTCATGTTGTAGAAGTGTATGTGTGTGTGTGTTTGCGTGTGTTGCTCTGCTGTCTGTCGTTTGTCGACTGTGCCACTAGAACAAAGGACACGATCTTTTATGCAACATTAGGTAATGGCTCAGCGTTTTCCCACCAATCCCTCGTATTGCAGGTATTCCCCGACAGAGTTCATTCATTTGAACGTGTGCCTGCTCCTCGAACTAATCACCTTCGGTCATCCCTACCTGCGCGGCATCCCTTCTCCAGGTTGTTGTTGTGTTCTCGTGCAGGTCACTAAGGTCACCAGTTGTAGGTAGTTTGTCGCATCGCAGACATGGCTGCTAATCCGCCGGCTGTGCCGGGGCGTCATAAACCAGTTGTCCTTTTGTGTTGTCCTGTTTTTCTGTTTCTGCCAGCGATTTTCCCTGGAATTACCTGTTGAGAGAGCGACCCAAGCGAACCGAACCGGGTCAGGCCGAGACGGGCTGGGACGGGACGGGTCGGGGTTCTGTAATCCTGGCGCTCATATGGCCACGCTGTCTACAGGCCGGCTTTGTTCGGCTCTCTTTGTGGCACCTGAAAACCATTTTATTATTCCATACGCATTTTATGACTTCAGATCTTGTGAGATCTCGTCGTGCCGGCTGAAATACTGCCGCCACTTCAAGGTGTTTTTGCGCTCTAGGAATATCTACGAAGTGCTCGGAATTATGTCGGATTTTTCATTCAATGCCCTTGCTGTCCGTCCGTGTCGGTCCATTGATTTATGCAGTCACTGAGGCAGCGAGAGCTAAGCGGATTTTGTATTCAGGTGGGCTTGAGTCGTTCCCTCGAGAGGACTCAGGACTCACTGACTGCTGAGTCAAGAAGAACCACAATTCCTAAACTGAAAAATTGACATATTGTTCGATTACAATGTTTGATTCTTTACTCGCCTTCTGCAACCGGAAAGAATCGATAAAAGAAATATATTATATCATGTATAGTAGACTCCCTATATAGGGCACTCTCTTGTGCCAGCCTGCCAGGAAATGCTTTCTTCTGATTGCACAATCGTCATACGATTGAGCTGAGTTCTTGGAAAAGAATGGCGGGAGAAAGTGAAGACTGAAGAACGCTGTGAATGAAGTGCGTATTAAATGATTTAATGCCCACGCCGACTTTTCCCACATATTGTGTGATGCGAAGATAAAAGATGATTTATTTGTGCTGTCATCTAATTATCTAAGTCTATACTGGATGTAAAACCGGTTATGTATATAGGCAGAAGTTGAAACAGCTATGTCTACATTGACTTGGCTATCAAAGATTTGAATATATATATATATATTCATAAAATTAAGTAACCAGAATAAATGAATAACATAAATGAACATCTGCACACCTATACGAAAATGGTATACGGATTTTTAAATTGATACTCTTAACTCTTCAGGTCTCTACAGTTATTTCTGAAGCAGTTTAGACATCAATTAAAATGTAATTTTGTCGCACAAGTTTATGATCCCTAAATATCTCTAAACTCCTATCACAAAATGAAAGCATTTGAGTTTTATTACCAACGCTGTTACCAATATTCTAGCAAGTATCATCAAGAGATTACCAAAAGATTTCAGGATTTTACAACGAAACCCAAATAAAATCAGCTGCCAATGCAAGATCACACACACATATATAAGTGTATCTATGAGGCTACACCCTACTATGAGTTCTGTCTGCCAAAGACACACGCAACGTTTCGGGAAAATCCCAATAAATTTCCATTCAATTGTCCATTGTGACTAAGCCCCGAGACGAGGGACGAGATCTCTTGGCAACTCTGTAGAACTTAATGAGCCAGATTAGCGGTAAGCGAGATAAGAAGAATCCACTGGAAACTAATCAAAGAATGCAGCTAGACATGGTGTAGGTGTAGGTGTAGGTGTGCAGGCGCAGGCGCTGCTCAGATGTGCCGTCGTCTTCTGGCGAATTCCATAGAAATACCGGGAAATGTAACGAAATGAGAAAAACAAAGAACAAGATTGTGTGCTCCGTATGTAGGTGCGAGCCAGGAGCAGCACCGCTGAGCAAATGAAAAATTAATTACAAAGGACTTGGGCAGGCAGGTAAACACGCAAACAGAGTGTAACATTCTGGAAGAAATCCTTTTCTATTTATGACAATGCAGACCCTTTTGTCAACGAAGTTTTCCCATAAACAAGCGAGTCGACGTACCTTAATGATAGTTTCCCTCCACGCAGGTAGTCGACTCTGCCCACTATATAAGCAGTCGTTGTGCCGGAGCAGGAGCACAGTCACAGGACAAACGTCAAGCGAGCAACATCTAACGAAATACGAAAAACCCTACAAAAAAATGGCACCCTCACAAATGGATTATCCACAAAACGAAATCGTGAACGAGACACAGCAAATCGGTTATACGCATAAGAAATTCAACACAGGCGGCTACAAGCACAAGAAATTCGGCAAACGAAGCAGCAATAGCAAGGATGCCACGCCCACTTCCCCACCGCTGTTCCGCCCATACGCACTGAGTGATAATACGCCACGGAAACGTCGCCAGGTAACCCAACAGCAACAACAGGTTCCAGTACAGCAGACACAGTATCAGCTACCGCCCACGCCACCCACAACGCCTCCACAGCAGCAGCACCCACAGCAGTTGCAGTCATCTCAGCCAATGCAGCAACTATGTACGCCTACTGCCACGCCCACGCCGATTATCAATCATCAGGCCTACGCATTTATGCTGCAGAAACAACGCGCCGTGCTCCAGATGCGTCAAATGCTCAGCATCAATCCGGATGCCAGCACATGGCCAGCGGAATTGCGTAATGCCCTCTACTCCATGCTGCAGCAATAGCTGGAGGAAAGGGAACATCTGTCAATGGACGGTGGCTCACAGAGCTGAGCCCAAGTTGGTGATTTGCCTAGCAACCAGTGATATAGACATATAAGAGACACCCCCGCCCCAACGGATTGTATATGATTTTCAATGGATTTTTACCCTTCTACTCTGACCTTAGGCTTACAAATTGTACATACATAATATTATTAAGGATTTGATGATTCGCACAATAACCGAATAAAACAATATTATATGCTAAATACTATTATGGAGTTCTATATTGGCAGGTGGGAAAGGGTTTAATAAGTTTCTTAATTGTTGAGAAAATATTCTTATTTGTTTAAATAAATAAAACAGAATTTAGCGAAAGTTTCAACGGTTTCAAAGAGATGAATTTTCTACGAAAAAAAATCAATTACATTTTGAAATTCACCTCAGGGTTTAGTAATATTTTAACGCATGAAAATTGGTTAATTTTTGTTTGTACATTATTATTGGTGGATTGCAAACATTCGAACTGGACTAAAAGGAACTCTTAAATAACTACGAGGGGTATAAGCGCTTAGAATCTATAGAGAATTGTTAAAACCGAGTCGATCGAATACCGAATTGGCCTGTACGCGTGGCTTGTGTCCGGCATTGAAACTCGAGTGGCGACGTGGTACCGAGTAGTGCGGTTTCGAATCACGTTGTCGGGCGCGTTGAGGTGGCAGCATTGAAGCACTTGTAGATGCTGCTGCTGCTGCTGCTGATGATGATGTTGTTCCGCCCAGACGCTTGTGAACGGGCAATGTCTCCTGCCTTGAGAGGAGCTCATCGCTGCGCATGCGTATGGCCTTTCCCTTCACAGGACTTAGGCGTGTTCCTGGCTTCTTCGTAGGTGATGCTTTCAGGCTGTACGTTTTACGTGTTGCATGCAGCTTGGAAACTATTTAAAAACAAAACATTAGTAGAGTCAAGATTGTTATCTTTACAAACAGACACATACCTAAGCCCAAACGTGATTTAATGTTCCGTGCAAAGTTGCCGCTAACGCGCTGCTTGTATGGCGTGTGCGGTGCAATCTCTCGAACCTCCGCAGTCGAGGCAAATTTAACTATCTTCTCCACAGGCATCGGCATATCCGAATCGAATTGTTCGCCATCGCTTGCCACGCTGTTCATATCGTCACTGTCTTCGTCCACATTATCAACGTCGTCCATGCTGTCATCCTCGCTATCATCGCCACGTTTCAATGGTACCTTGTGCACCAGCATAACCTTCTGTTGTGGCAAACGTGGCACTGCAGTTGTGACTACATTCTTAGCCTTCACTATGGACGCATTTCGCTTAGTTCCTCCTTGGGATTGGGTAGTGTTCTTTAAAATCGACTTTATTTCCTTGGCCAGACCTGTATTCTGTTGGACTTCCTCGAGTGATTGCTTTCCACCAAGCCGAGCGAACACTGAGTTATTGCTAGACGTGGCCGACACCTTGGTCGTGCTTTTTTTATGAACACCTGTGATATGTACCCGCACATTGCTCTCGCCACTGCTGGACACAATTCCCTCCTGGGCATCGTCATCACTTTTGTTTTTGTGTAATCGCGAAAACACATCTGTTTTCTTGGTGCTGCTTACACGATCCGAATACACTGCAAATGGAATTATGTCAATTGACGTAGTACACATAATTTGAAAAACAAAAAATAGCATACATTGTTCCCTCTTGGCTAGAATCTGTTTACTCCGCTCAGTGGTACCCGACGGCAAGGTAACTTTGTATTTCCCTTCGTGCTCGGGCAGCACTCGACGCGCAGGTTTCAATGGTGGTGTATAGCTGCCGGATGGAGCTACTGGCAATGACGTGGACTTGCTGTTGGGGGTGCTGTTGGTTTTCGGCGGTGACTCGATGGTTCTACCCTTGGGTTTGGGCAGCGGCAGAGTCGGTTGTGTCTGCTGTGGCTCAGGTATCAGTTTATCAAGCGCATGCTGCTCGGTTACTTGTTTTGCATGTCGCAGTATGGCTATAATATCACCCATTGGCGTTATGCCCATTTCACGCAAATACTCCTTGTTCAGATCGAGCAGCATATCTTCCTGTATGCGGTTCTCGACAAATATGTGAGCATAGCTTGCTGCAGCTGGCGATGGAATCCCACCGGCGTTGAAAAACTTGACCCATCGAGCTGCAAGATTAGTATTTTTAGTATTTCTTTGAATAAATATTAATAAAGTCATACCTGCACTAGACTTTGACATGATTGTGGATAAATAACGCACTATTGTAAGGCCCTCTTGAATGTTTTATTTTTATTTTCACTTCTAAGCAACTATAACTGTTCACATGAACAAACTATTTTTCGTTCATCTTGTTCATTTGAACATGTAAAAAGTTAACAGTTTCCTGGGCTGTTATTAACATGACATAAAGTATATTTATAGATACGGAACGCATAAATATGATTGTTTATAATATAATAAAAATATAATTCAATAAAAATGTCTAAAACTATGGGCAATTCTTCAAATCGTTAATTAAAAAGCCAGCAAATATACGAAGCCAAATAAAAATCAAAACTGAAATTTACAGAAGCATACATAAACTGTGTTATCAAATTACTTGTGGTGGATTGTCGATTAATGCATATATCGCATTCTATTCCATTTACCGGTAACAGCTGATTTGAATTTGCAAAACCAAAACCCGACTCTGATACTTTAGAAGCTTGGCGTGTCGCACTCCCAAATCCTCTACTTTAATTAAAAACATGTGCATTTTTTGTAATAAATTTTAATTTTTTATATATGGTACATATAAAAAACTCCTAAACGGAATTTTTGCCTTTACTAAATTGTTACTTTTCTTTTCACAATATTATATAAATATATGTACATATTGTATGGGTTGTGTTCTTCCTATTCATGTTCCTTGTATAATAATAGATTGTATATATTGTATTTAGTTTTACTTTAGTCAAGTGTATTTGTTTTTGTAATGTATTTTCAACAAAAGTTAACAATTAAACCAATTATTTTTAGTCAAGTTAACTTAATATTTCCATTAGTATTTTATAAATTTAGATTAATTAATTTCATAATGATCTTTAATGCTAAAGTTACGTACAATATTAAATACGCTAAGCATCAACAGAAAAACAAAATGAGCTTTTCGAGAGTCAAGTATTTTTTTTTAGATAAATGTGTATTCCAAAGAATGAATGGAAAAATGATCATCCTAGCACTGGATCTTAATTTTTACTAGAAAAGTTTATGCATAAATAGCATACAGTGCTAGAATTGTATTTTTAGTTTAGTTTATTATAGTTCTCTCACATTGAATACTTCATTTCATATAGTCAAATGTATCCTGTTGACGTTTAGGGTATTGTCTTAGCTGTTCTTGTATCATATGCACTTCTCTTGTTAATTTTGCTAATACAGTTGAAAATGAAGTTTTGTTTTTTTTTTTTGTATGTATATAGTTTATATGTCTATATTTATATATGTACTTAAAGACAAAGCGTTAGTTGCAGTTTTGGTTTTTGTTCAAATTGTTAAAAACTTAATTGTAATACCCCATTGCATACATAGAACTAATAAGATGTTTTGCAAAACAGGCAGTTTGTGTGCTTTCAACATATTTTTTTTGTTTTTGTTTTATAATTCATTTGTTTTAAGTAAGTACATAAATATTTACGTAGTGATTTGTTGTATTTTGTTTTCTTGTAAATGTTGGTATGAATGAACAAATTCCATAAATAAAATAATTTCATTTATTTTCTTGTCTTTGTATAATAACTAAATTAACAACATAAAGTTAAGGGAAAAGGGAGTTTATGTTTTGAAAAACAATGGATATGCTTTGTGAATATTTCATATTTATAAATTTTTTAAGCCAAGGTATTGGGTTTGCAATTCGAGCTTCAAGTTTTGCCAATTACAATTGTTTGCAAATTATGTTTATTTAAATATATATATATTTATATGCATATAGAAATTGTTTATAGCATGCCTTAAGTTCTTCTTTTTCTTCCATTAAAGCGAAGGCTAAGTACTAAATATGTAGACTTGTAGGTTTTTTAATTAGTTGCCTTTAAAGCTTTTCTTGCTATTTCGATTGCGATTTCCATATGTAAATAGTTGATAAATGGGCGCTTGCGACTTTTGTTTTAACTCCTTCATTCAATCATTCTCACTTCACTTCACTTCACCTTTGCTCTATAATACTTTCTTTGTTAGTTACACGTATGCTTGATAATGTTAATTATACATTTATATAAATTTACTGTATATATATGTATAAATGAGCTTTATATGTGTGTATATTAAACTAGGCGTATATAAATTGTATATATATGCAGCTGTTTTCACTATATATGCCTGATTGTTGTGCATGTTGTTCATCAGTTTGAAAATATTAACTCAATCGGAGCGCCTTGCATTACAACTACTAATAAAAAATTACAAAAAAAAAGAATAAGAGTAAATATAACAAAAACATGCCATAATGTCATATGTAAAGCGTATTCAAAAAAAAGGATAATAAACTGTACATAATGTCATTAAAAAATTATATAACAATCAAGTGTGTTTGGTTACGAATTTGGTTCAAAGCACGCGTCTCTTTTCCTATCCCGGTCGGTCTCTGTTCATTCTGTAGCTAAAACAAAATACTGTTAGTCTATTGCAAGCCCAATTATACTACATTGTTTAATCGTATATGTCACTTTGTTAAAAACATTATTAATAAGTAATTAATTAAAAAGAAAGTAAACAATTACAAAATGATTAGCATCTAAAACTTGTACATGCCTACAGCAACTGAAGGGCGCTCATGCAGTTTACATACACTTCTTCTCTTGTGTACGTATTTATGTATGTATATATTTCCTATGTAGAGTATGTGCTATGTCTTGTATACATTGTCTTGTTATGGATTATATGACTATGCGTGTGTGTCTGTGTATGTGTGTGTATTTCTCTGTTGGTTTTTTGTGGGGTGTATTTGTGTATTTATATAAATAGATTAGACGTGCTTCATGCTGGGGGCCCAGTCAGTGTGATTCCTGAACCTGGGAGTCTCTTGCGTTGCGTCTTTCTTGTTAGAATTTTGTGGCTTAGTTGTTGTCTTGTTTGTTGTCTGTTTCTTACTTTCATTCATGTCTTCATTTACTTCACTTTTATTAGTTATTGAGCTACAGCGGCGGCGCTTAGGAAATTTAGCGGCCCCATAGTTCCTGGATTCACTCCTTTTAGACCGTTTTTACTCATCCACCGATGTTGTGGGCGGACTGTAACTGCATCAGGATGCGCTACGCTGTTCGCTATCCGGTCTGCGATCTGTGGCAATTTGCAGCAAATTTCTAAATTCCGTATCGAGTATTTGGCGTGCCTAAAAATGTACATATGTCAGAGAATCCTACTGTGATATGTTATCTACAGGAAACACTTACCTGTGCATTTTGCGTAGGAATTTGCAGTGCCAAGCCCATGGCATTGGCATCGAATCCCTCATCCAATGCCATAAGTGCACCATGCACTCCAGATTCAAGCAAATTGTTGGCATATTCCTGTAGAGCACAATTTACAATTGTTAACATTGAATTTTATCCTTAGCACACTTTGGTAACTTACCTTAAGACCTATGCTGCTAACCCAGCGTATGACACGCTCATTGCTCCAAACGAGCACATCACACAGTCCATTCTCGCTCATCTTGCGCCTATGCTCCAATTCGGTGCGATCGTAATTCAAGCGTTTAAGCATTGAGATGCCATACTGCAGGCTAGTGCGATGAAAACTGTCAACCATTTTCAATTGGCCACGCAAATCCTTCTTGGTTAAATGATCCAACATGCGTGCATCGACTAGACACTCCATAAAGGTTGTGCGATATTGCGGCAGTCCCAGCCCAGGCAGCCAATAGTTGCCAATCCATTCGTGATTCATGTCCCCTGTAATTTAAGCACAAGATTAGTTTGTGTTTCTGAATGGCATCGTGTAAATTATGAACACTATAGTTGTTCCATAACCTACCGAACGCCAATGTGGTGCGTGATGTTTGTGGCGCTGAGGGGGAAGTAAGTGAAACCATTTCCTGTATGGCCAGACGTAATTTAAGCCTATGTAATGGATTACTTATGCCTGAAAACAAAATGATAATCAAAATAAATGAAATTTGCATATTAGGTAAATTTATTCGCCTTACCTATTTCACGCTGTATTTCCGTGTCGCTTAACGCGCTCATAATGGCGCCGGATTTGACATTTGCCCGACAGGCGGCGACATACCAGGCTGGCATACCCACCCAAAGTTCCAACCAGGCGACAATGGTGGGTCCATTCCAAAGGGCAAATGGCGTGCCCGCTTTCATTGCCTCTCCTAGCAAATCATTGCGATAATCGTGATCTCTGCAGATAAAGGTAAATTTAAGTAAACCAATTCGAATTTGATGCTCCATCCTCAACTCACTTCTTTTGCCTGCCATAGTCCACGCTGCTGATCTTAGAACCCTGAGCGCTGGCAATACGCGGCATCATGCCTCCTGTCATACTCATTACATCGTAATTCGAGTCGACTTCGCTCAAGCCAATCGACAGATTTCCAATGGACATCATGCTAGGCGAACCATCGGGCAGTGTGTCTTTAACTCCCTTGACCTTCTCCTTTTTACTAAAGAAGCGACCCAACGACGACTTGATGCCCTTCTTCTTTTGTACAGCAGCAGCGGCTGCCGCTTCTCTCGACACACCCGACGTGGGTGTCTGCAACATGGACATGGAGCCCATCGTATTGTAGTGTCGCAGCGACTCTTGGCTGCCATAGCGTGAGCTGAGCGGCGACAGGCCATAGCTATGAGTACTCAATGTCATGTGAGAACTGAGATTTGGTGGTGCTGCGGGCGCCATCGTACGACGTCGCAGCTCCTCCTGGCTGTGTGCCAGTGCCTGAGCTACGCGCTCCAAGCGCATCGAACGTGCAGTCAACGGCGAAGCGGCGCCTCCGGAACTCGAGTCGCCTGTGGTGGACATGCCGCCATGCAGCTCCTCGCGGGAAGCATCACTGGACAACACGGGCAAGTTAAGCTGCAAAAGATCGGTTTATTTGGGATGATACTTTATTTCTTTATCAATATCCATGACTTACCGTATGATATTTCTGCATAAAATCGCGCTGTGGACTATTGGGCGTACTGCGTCCACTCATGGGCGGACTTTGTCTATCCATGGAACGGCCACGCGCCAACAGATTCACATGCTCCAGACTGCCGACACGAGACTCGAGCTCTTCGGCTCGCGCCTCTGTCGATTGTTTCTCCTCCTGAATAAGACGTATCTCATTGTTGATGGCATCCAATTGCTCTTGCAGCATCATCGCCAACGTTTGTGCATCGGTGTGGCCAGAGGGCGACATCATATCTGCCGTGGCAGCTGCATAGAGTACATCGCTGTCATCACAATCGGCCACGCTGGCAACCAGTTCATATGCCTGCTGCTGGACATGCGCAGCCTGCTGCATTTGCAACTTCTCCCACTCCTGCTCGGCCATTGAACGGGCCAGGGCATTCTCCTCGGAAAGACGTGATTTACTGGGGCGGCGCAGCGAGTGCGTCTCGAAGCTGGCATGAGATGCACTGCGTGTAAAGGCGCCACTGGCATCGACAACGCTGCTGGGCGAGAGGCTGCGGGTGAGAGCCTCTGTTTGCTGTATATTATAGGCAATCTCCTGCTGCAGCAACTGACGCTTAAAGTTCTCGATTTCGAGTCGCGTCTTGGAAAGCTCCTTCATAATTTCACTCTTCTCATGATGCAGCTCCTCGGCCACCTTGCGTGCCTTCTCCAGCTCCTGCGTTAAGACATTCTTCTCGTCCAGCGCACGCATGCGCTCCTTCAGATGCACCTCCAGCCGTTCATTGGACTCGGACAAGAGTTTATCCACCGTCGCAGATAGACGCAAATTATGCTCTTCATTCATCTTAAGTCGCTGGTTCAGTCTTACCACCTCGGCGCTCTTCTCATCCAGATTTGTTTCCAAGCCCCGTATGCGATCCTCCGCCGAACCGTGGCGTTCTTGAGCCTGAAATTCATTCAGCCAGAACTCGTTTAGTAATATCCATTCAAATGTATCAGGTTGGACAACAAAAATAGTGTTAGATTGTTAGTAATGAAAGCTAAAAGTGAGGTTTCGAGTTGCGGAAAGTAACGATGGTATTAAAAGTCAAACTGCTTTGATCATCGATTCAATAAATCATGGATTCATTTAAAATAGAAATTCATGTATAATAAATCTAGCAATACTTTCAATATATCATCGTTTATTTCGCAGCTCTGGTGTAAAGGAAATGATGTGTGGTTTTTTTCTATTTTAGGATTTTTGTAATCGTTTTCAGTTTCTTTTGTTTCAGTGCGTTGAGTTCTTGTGCAAGGAAAACAATAGTTGTTGATTCATTGGGTTCTGTTGTTCTATTGTTGGTTTCGTAGTTAGTTAGTATGGTGTTTTTTTTGGAAGAATACACAACAAGTACAGAGAGTAGTAACAGGTAGAATATATATTCACACGAAAAAGAATAAAGAAATTAAATTTAGTGGTATTTGAATTGAATTTCATATACTTATTATGGAACCTGTCGGCGCGCATATTAGTTCGAGTGCATACCTTATTTCCTACCTTTGTCAATGCCTCCATGCGCGCCTTTAGCTGCTCCTCCATGTCCGGCTGCAGCTTGGCATGCTGTGCTAACTTTTGTTCGGAGAGCTCAAGTTTTTCTTCGATTGCGCTGATTTTCTCCTCGTGCAGCTGTTGTGTTGTGGTGCAGATTGGTATTTGATTGGGAGGGGGAGGAGTTTAATTAGTTTGGTATTTATTTTATTTGCAATGCAATGGGTACGTCATATTATCTATTATTAGTCACGGCATTTAGCGATAAATAGGCATGGGCGATTAAAACACAACACTGCTCACTTAAGTGTTTTCTTGCCAACACACATGAAATGGGGGTAAGGAAAGTCATCTGATTAGTGTTCAATTCGAAACACTTTAACAAACAATCATACATTGTTTCAGTTTGAATACAATTGACATTAATCAGATTTTAGAGTGAATTTTTGGGTTAGAACAACTGAATTCGCCCATGCCGAGCAACCATAACCAATGGGAAAGTTTTTGATATGCATACGCACCTTTAACTGCGCTTCCTTATGCCGCAATTCCTGCTCCAGTTTCTCATTAAGATCATGCAACGATGTGGACTCGCGTTGAGCATTCAAATAACGCTTTTCCAGCGTTGTAATCCGCTCCTCCTGCAATTTACATATCATTAGTATTTCTTTATACTCTGTAATACTTCATTTGCACACTTACCTGATCTTCTTTTTGTGCCACATTTTCGCGCAGATCACGTTGTAATTTTGCGCACTGATCCTGCGACTTGCAATGCTCCTTTTGCACACGTGACATATTCTCCTCCAGTTCGCTGATCTTGTTGTTCAGATCGGAGACGCGACGCTGCCATTGCGATAACTCAGATGTCTAAAAATGGCAAAGAAATTAAAAGGATTAATTTTTACTTTGAAAAACCACGAATTTTGAATCGGAAACCAATTTAAAACACATGTACGCCAGATTGAAATCTCTAGAATTTGTACAAAATAATGTGTATATCATCATCATCATTTTATAGAATTTATGACTCTTGATTCATGTATCAAGGAATTAATATGCACATTTTGCATACATACTGAATGTTCAAAGAAATATTTTTTATGATTTTTGGCTACTATTAAAATTATATTATGCCAAAAGAAGCATGTCAACAGCAATAAGTTTTCTTAATACAGAAGGAATTTTCCATGGAAAATAAAATATGGTAATGGCCAGGGACTTATAGAGCTCAATCAACATACAATTTAACAATTAATGTACAATTTTGGTATAATTAAACAATTGTTCAAAGATAAGTTCGCTATTTGGCGAAATTGCGACTGTATATGGCTGTATAACGATGTGACTCATATTGCGTTAAATGTAAAACGTGTGACTTGTTGGCAATATTCGGCGTTTTCTATTTCCATCCCCATTCCCTAGACATGTGTGCCTCACCTGCTTCTCGATGATCGTTTGCAGCTCGTGCGTTTTGGCCGCATATTCATTTAGCTCGGTTGCGTCGCCATTTACGCCACCGCCGCCTGCGCCGCTGCTTGACAGCTGCAACAAAAACAACAACAACAAAAAAAAAAGAAGAGAAACAAAAGGTATAGAATATATGTAGATATGTAAAATACACGCTTGATTGCGCACACACCCAAGCAAACTTGTACACACCTTCTCTTTGATGCCATTCTCACCACTGGCAATTGCTGTGGGCCCAACGCCACTGCCGCCTTGCAGAGCTCCGGTTTTATATTGGCTCAGCTCCTCTTTGGTTGTGTTTAGCTCCTCCTCTAGCACATTGTTCTTTTCGATGGACAGACGCAATCGCTCGCGTACCTTCTCGTCCAGAGCTTTGTGATGCTCAAACAGCGATTTAAGCGCTTTCAGCACTTCCACCTCGCTGGAGACACCACTCTGAGCAGCAGCCTGCCGCTTGACTACGGTCATGCGCAAGGAACGCTCATGCCGGGACACCAGGCATTCCAAGTGTTCCAATAGCAGCTGTAGATAAGACACAAGATCAGTTCGACTTGTCAATCAATCAATTTCCTTCGTCTTTAACTTACTCGAGTATTGTTACGTTCCGCCTTGAGTTCACCGATCTCCTCATCACGTTCTAGCAGCGTTTCGCGCGCCTGCGTCAGTTCCTTGGTCAGCGTGGCGAATTCCTGTACATACAAATTTACTAGATTACTCTAGAATTCAACTAATTCGTGTATACCCTTTCTTACCTGCGGCAAGTTGGCGTTGATCTGCCTTTGCAGACTGTCGCGTTCCTTTTCGACGTCCTGCAATTTGACCTCTGTTTCACCCAAACGCTCCTGCGCCTCGCGCAAACTGTCCATAAGCTTGTCCCGCTCATCGAGCATGGATACCATGAGCTGCTCAAAGTTAGCATCTTCGCCGCTGAATTGCGAGGAACGCTGCGATATGCTGTCTTCCGATATTGTGGGCATTACGTCGCACATCATGTTCCACATTATTTAGTTGGCCGCCAGAGCACGGGCACGCATGCAAGACTGCGGGCAAAATAGATAGATAGATAGTATTATGACGGCATACACAAACAGTTAATATGGAAAGCGGGAGATAGTTAGGTGGTATGAGATATGCCTCTAATCATAGCAGAGAGATACATATTATAAAAAGTAACAATTTGAATTTTTCGATGGTCACTCTCAAGGAGATTAAAGATTATTTTAACCGTACCGATGTCACTTAAAATTATTTAGAACAACAAGTTTCTGGGCTTGATCTATCCGATACTTCATAAAAGCGTTAATTTTTATATTTAATTTTAAATTTGGTTTACGCCGGTTTTTGATAACTATAAGCCGGTTTTTGAACGAATCGGTAAGCTATATGATTTTATAACGCGATAACCGCTTCTTAACCGTTAATTGAATTTTTCTAATAGGGTGTTACCGTAATATGAAATCTTAGGCCCGTTGTCAGCATGAATTAGGGTTTTATTCGATTTTGATTGCCTACGCAATGCCCACTCAATGGATGTAGTTTTTGTTTATGTTAAGCTCTTTTCGCCTCTTGCATTGTGGCACGCCCGCGCAACGGGTTAAGAAATTCCAATTGGACAACACACACACACACAGTCACTAAACATGTCCAATAAGGCTTTTATCATAGGCGCCGCATTGATAACAAGTTTTCTGCACTAACACATGCGTACACACACACACACACACACACTTGATCACATACACACCGCATATATATGTACGTACACATATATACATACACGCATGCCAGTACGCACACATATGCGGGGTTTTTTCACTTTTATTATAATTTTTTAATTCACAAATATTGTTTCCCACATGCTTGCAACAATAATGATGTCAAAGACATTTAAATACACTGTCGCTGGTTAACAGCTGCTGCACCTGACTCGTTTAAATGGTTGGTAAAACGCCTTTTCTCAAGCATAGAGAACGGCTTTTATGCAAAAAGAGCAAAAAAAACTCCCTTCCTCCCTAGCGCAAACACGTACCCCGTAGCCAACAAGGATCGCACGGCGACAGCGCAACAGCAGCAACAACAACTTTTGTTGCTGTTCAGCTTTTGCATATATAGCTATTTAATTGTTGCAATTGTAGCTAGTTTTATTTATTTCCGATTGATTTTTATGTGCGAAAAAACGCAGCACTAGTTTCTTTTTTGGTTGCCACTTATGTCTCAACTTTGAACGTTGCCACCATGTTTGCATATTCTGCAGTTTTCTGTCAGTGTTGATAAAATGTATACAGAAATCATCGATACTTAACATGTTCGTGAATCGCTGTTAAACTTTATGGAAACGATGTTAGGTCTTACGATTAATCGATGTTATTAACATTTAGTGTTAAAATTACATATCGAAAGAACTGTAAGGCTTCTATTAGTTTAAATATTATAATTTAAATTATTAAAATGTGTGATTTTTTCAAAATATTTGTTTGCCATATGGTTTTTACTTTTAATCAACAGTGAATAAACAAAATAAAAATCGATATATTTCAGTTTCGATAACCTTAACAGTACTCTTCTTATCAATTATAACAGTGCCATAATGAGTTTAGCAGCAGATTTTGGGAAAATGCTGTAGCTAACATTGCATACAGTTTTAGCAACTCATTCACAGTTTTAGCCGCATTGCCTACAGTTTTTACACACAGTACACAAGCATCTCGTTTGTGTTTTATTTTTAAGTGTAATAATTAACAAAAATAAACAATTAGCATAGTGTTAGCGTGTTGCCATTTAAGCCAATAAAGCGCTATAGCAAAACAAAAAAAAAAAATGGGGTAAGTACCGCAAGGTATACCGAAGCGACTTCAATTGCTGTAAATTGTGTGAAAAATCGACGCCGACGTTTTCCTTTCCTGCTGCTGGTGCTGCTGCTTGTATTGTTGTTGCCGTTGTTGTTGCTGCTGTGTGTAGCGGGCGGCGTTGGAGGTGTAAATATATATATATATATATGTGATATATACAATGAATTGATGCTTGTACATCGTACGTAGGTGTAGGCCGTCGATACCAATTATGCATGTGTGTGCGAGTGTGTGTAAATTTGTAGGTGTGTATATTGGAGTATGCGTGCGTGTGCGTGTGTGTGTGTGTGTGTGGGTGTGTGCAGGCAGTAAACTTGAGCAAAATCAAAACGAGGCTACAAAACACTTAAGCGCATAATGCAATTTAGTCGGCAAGGCAGCCCCCCCCTCTCCCCCCTGCCAACGACACTGAAACCAACACCTAGACCGCAACACCTGAGGGCCCCACCCTCACCCTCACCCTACCAACAGCAACAAGAACAACAATGCCAATGACAACATGCCGACAAACATCAATAACAACGGCGACAGAATCTATTTTCGCTTTTAAGGCTTTTAAATCCCTAACAAATTTGTTGCTGTTTCCATGACGCTATAAAGCGAAACTATGTTTGTACCCCGTAAAGTTGATTTTAATCAACGGCAAGGCAGGCGTGACAGTTGATATAGTAAATGGGCAGATATTATGATAAGATATAAATAGAATAAATTTAAAGAAACTGTAAAGTTCCTTGAAAGAAAACATTGCATTTGATTCCAAGTGAAATAACCATTTAAAAATAGAACAATTTTAACATAAAGATACCCCTCTTTATTTAATTTAAATCGATCGATCAAGTGTATCTATACGTCGACTTGCCTAGTTTGGTTTATTCCTTTTGTTTATATTTTCTTATCAAACTCGGCTACTTATGAGACATGGCAAATTAATGTTATGTTTATTATCTAAAGAATTTGTAGGAAATAAGAAATAAGGAAAGGCCTCAGATTAAGTGCTAGAAATAAAATGTCTATAAATTATTTTTTTTGTTCATAATTTCAACTCGGAAAATTCTTTTTAAATGAATGAAGTGTTGACATTTGATTGATAGACACAATAAATGGTTGTTGGGATTATAAAGATAATATCGAAATCTCTCACTACAACTTACCGAACAGCAGTGAGTGGGTTAATTGGCTAATTGAAATTGATTATCTGATCAATCGATTGATATAACAATTTGGGTAATGCTTGTGGCGCCATTTAAGGACTTATAGTGTCATTACGAAATTCGGTCACATATTTATTGTATTTCCCCAAGCTATCTCGCTCTTAGCGAGAGCTTGCAAATTAAATATTAAGCCGACGTGCAAGAATTTTAATGGAATTTTTAATTAATCACCTGTGGGCGCTGCGGGGGCTGCCGGGGCTGGTTGGTTGCTGCTGTTCCTGTTGCTCTTGTTGCTTATGTTTCCTCTTCTTATTTTCTTCTACTTTCTGGGGAGCACAGCGAACAACCAATTTTCACTTGCCAGGCGCATGTGTTTCATATTGATCCGAAAACGAAACGCACATGGATCACAGCCAGCATGAAGGCGGTCAACGTGAGCTTCTTCTACGATAGCTCACGGAATCTGTACCGCATCATCAGTGTGGAGGGCACCAAGGCGGTGATTAACTCGACGATTACACCCAGTATGACATTCACACAGACCTCACAGAAGTTTGGACAGTGGAGTGATGTGCGGGCCAATACAGTTTATGGACTAGGCTTTTCCTCCGAGGCGGAGCTAACGAAGGTCAGTAAACAAAAAAAAACCCAAATTAAGTTAAATTTGTATTAATTTATAATCTAATCTCTCATTACACATTTGCAGTTTGTGGAGAAATTCCAAGAGGTTAAGGAAGCTACGAAAAATGCCATGAAATCTGCAAATGGCTCGAATGCCGTTACGCCAACAACATCGGCGAACACGTCACCAATTTCCGGACGTGCTGTGGGTGCCATGCAGAATGATAATACCGCCATAGATCCCCATACTGTGGAACCGCCTAATATGAGTAATACGAACACACAGAACGCAAATCCCGATAGTCCATCGCATAAGCTGCTAAACACTTGCGATATCAAGCAGGATATTGGGTCGGCCACGCCTTCGCCACAGCCGACAATGGTGGCAACCGCTGGCGGTGGAGGTGGCGGCGGCAGTGGCGGCATAACAATATCCTCGGGTGGCAGCATTGTGGGCATGCACACTGGACCGGGTGCGGGTGCCACGGCTGAGCAACAGTTGAAATACGAAAACGAACGTCTGAAAATGGCCCTGGCGCAGAGGTGAGATTCAGATAATGAATGAATGAATATGGTTGAATGAGTTATGAAATTAATGACAATTTAATGACTTGCAGCTGCGCCAATGCCAAAAAGTGGGAGATTGAGTTGGCCACGCTGAAGAACAATAATATACGCCTGACCAGCGCTTTGCAGGTACGTGCAATTTATAATTAATCATGCTTAGCCTGAGTGTTTTCTTTTTTTTTGGAATCCCCAAGGAATCCACGGCCAATGTGGACGAATGGAAGCGTCAACTACACACCTACAAGGAGGAGAATATACGCCTAAAACGTGAAATGGAACTGCTGCGTGTGGGTGCTGGCGGTGGCTCTGGCGCCGGTGGTGCCACCGAGGATGAGCTGCGTCGTGAGGTAGCTGCTCTCAAGGCGCGCACAGAGACGCTGCAGGCAGAGCTACTGCAGCACGAGATCGAGCTTAAAACAGCTAATATGAGTTTACGCGAGAAGTGCAATGATCAAACTGTGAGTAATGCATATTAATCAAGTAATCAATCCATAATTTTTAACACAACTTCTCTCTCTGCAGTTGGCCAAGCTAAGTGAACTGAATGTGATGTTCGCCAAGAGTTTGTCGGATCTGTATGCGGTGCAAAAGGATATGGAGAATGTTATACATCCTGCCAAGTGCACTTGAGACTCAAATTCGGGTCTACTCAGAAAGGTTGCCAAGAAGCCTCACAAATGTTTCAAAAACTTTGTGCCTAATGCAATTTTGTATTGTTTTGCAGGTTTCAGCGTTGGAACAGACTACAATGGCAACCACTACAACGACATCATCGACAACCACAACAACTAGCAAACGTTATTTAAGCAATTTTCTAACGGCTGAGGCCGAGAGCACGCTCTCCAATGTAACCTCCATTCACACACAACTGCAATCACAGTCACAGTCGCAATCGCAGCTTTATGAGACACTGAATTCGCTGGATAAACATTCAGCGCTCCTGCAGGAACTGCATCAGCGACAGTTGCAGACTGTTCAGCGTTCCGCCACAACGGCCCTCACTGTCACTGATGCAGCCGTCTCTGGGGGTGCTGCTGCAGCTGCTGCGAGTGGCACAAAAACTGCCACCATACTTGTCTCCAAATCAAAAACCAAAACTGGGCTGCCCCTATTGCTGAAGAATTCCATTAACAATTAGGTACATTTACCAAGCAGGCGACACATTGCATTTTTTGTAATCTTTGTAGTTTGTATACAAGAAGAAAACCAAAAGGAAATGGAAACGAAACACACACACACATACACACATCACACCACACCACACCCACATTGTAGACTTTTATGTATTTGTATTTGAATGTAATTTTTTCGGTATTTCCCCTCAATTGTAATTACCAAAATTGACCAGTATTTAATTGCTTTTCGAAAATCAGTGTCTGTATCGCGATATTTTGTAGCATTTAAGTCGAAAGCAACTTATAAAAAAATTCATGTGCGCATTTACATAAGTGCAATATAAACAAACATAAATAATTGATATTATGTGCTCTATACTCTTATTTTCTGCTAATTGTTAATTAATTTTTAATGAGAGCTTGACAATGAATACTCCTTCCCCTCGTACCAAAATCTGAATCGAAATCTACAACCGTTTATATGCGATTTGTGCTCGAAACATTTTTCTAGTATTTTTAAAAAAAATGTAACTTTTGGTATTTTCAAAAGCATAGTCATGTAATTTGTTTGTGTAATAATTTATGTGTATTTTTACAGTTAGGATGACAATTTTTTATTTATGAAATTCTAATATAATGTATATGGTTTTCTTTTTATACATGTACAATGTGCGTTATTTTCCAAAGCTATGGCTACTAGCTATTTACATCTTATTTATTGCAATTAAACATTAACTAACAATGACTTAGACGACGACGAAGCATACTAAATCACACATAAAGAATAATAATTTTATAAATGCAAATACAAGTATAAGGAAATACGAAACTAGCAAAGTAAATTAAACGAATACCAAGTCAAGTATGTACGTGCATCAGTGAAAAACTAGTTTAATATATTAACAAATTATATATACATATATAAATATATATATGGTATACGTATGTATCTAATGAATAATAAGAACAACAACAAGAACAGCAGCAAATCAATGCAATTAATATCAATATGCAATCTCTCTGTCCTTCTCCTCCTACTCCCCCCGACCGTAAAAACACACACACACTCTGAAACAAACGTTTTCCAACCAAGCAAGCGAAACGGTAATGGGGAAAACGGTTGAAACGGTTATAATTGAAGCCATATTGTTATGCAATTTGACCGCTCGTTTTTTGCCTAGAATTACCCAGTTAATAAACTAAAAGTAAATCAAATAATAAACGAAACAAATGTTGAACATACAAATTTAGCAGTTAAAAAGTAAATAAACATATGAAATAAATACAAAATAAAATTCAATATGATTACAGAACACAATAAATTCCGAATTAGTTTCATTTGTGCAAGGGAATTGCAAAAACTAAGAGCATTTAGTTTTTATAATGCATATATTCATAAATATATAAGAATATAAACATATTGACATTGATTTTGAAGGATTTATTATACATTTTTTAATTATTATTTATATTCGCTATAAATTAACAGCACAATTGGATCTTCCTAATTATTTGCAGCATCCAATTATTTTTTATAATATAATTATAATTGCCGCCTAGACAAACAGCGACCTGTACAGTTCCGTCTTGGAGTCCTCCGTCCAGTCACTTGCCTCATTGGGAGCCATGAAATTGATGAGTTTGTTGTGCACCAAATAACTGCAGGATACAATGAGAATCAACTTGATAAAAATATCCAATAATATGAATATCACTTTCAGCTTACCGCAGCTTTCTGCCCTTGCTGGCCCTCGTGTCGACCTTCTTCTTCATCTTTTGTCGCAGTTTCTGCAGCTCCACAAATTGTTTGGCGATGTCGCCCATATTGGACGTCGAGCTGGCCTTGTACTCGATGAGCTCACGCAGCTGCTGATGATAGAAATCACTGTCATCGTAGACTTCCTTCTGCCTATTGCCCGTGGTGCCCTCTGTGTTCTCCTGCTCTTCCGGCTGCTGTTGATTGCCCTTCAATGTTTGGGACTTTTCCAGCAATGCCTCACGATTTGCCAGAGCACTATCGATTTTCTTGATAATGTCGTAATCCTCCTGCATTGATTTACGCTTGAGACCCGCACCTGGCGTTAGGAGTTTGGTGCGATCGTCCCACTTGAGCAGCACCTCATTTCGATAGTTTCGCATGTTTTCGAAATTACTTTGCAGTGCGCTCGCAAAGCGTTTGCTTGCGGGCACTGTGCCCGGCTCTTGCTCCTCTGCCGGCTGTTTGCGCTTAACGGATTTACGCATCTCACTGTTCTGCTGGGTCAGCGCCGACTGCAGCGAGAGCAGCTGCTGCAGCAGCTTGGTGCTGCGCTCCTGTGCCTCCTTCATAAGGGCATTTAGCTCCTCATTATCTGTGGTTTGCAGTGTTTTGGGCAGAGGCAGCAGATTGACTTTGCTGGTCAGTTTCTGTGTGTTAATGCGCATTTCCAGCAAACGCTCCCAAATCTTCAACTGATTCTGTACGCATAATCCCTTTTGTATTTCCGCTTGTTGATTACTTTTTGTCATAATTTCACTGGTGTCCATGACATCGTCTTCGGACTCAGCATCCTCAGAGTCATCCTCTTCATCGCCTGAATCTTCTTCATCGCCAGACTCGTCTTCATTCTCCTCGTCATCCTCATCCTCATCGTCAGACTCGTCCTCCTGTCCACCATTTGCAAGGTCTTCGCTTTCGCTGTCGTCCAGTCCATTTTGTTGAGGTTTCTTTGACCCTTTTTTGGGTTCCAGTTGTTCCTCCTCGTCCGTATCGCTCTCCTCATAGGGAACTTCCTCATCATCGTCTTCATCTTCATCCTCGTCATCTTCCTCGTCCTCATCATCCTGCTCGAACTCCTTGCGACTTGTGATTTTGCCCTTGTAGCGCTCGCTCTGCTCCGACAGCAGCTTCACATTGCGCTTTCGGAAATCTGTGCTGCGTGCATCGGGCAAATCGTACTCATCCTCAAAGTCCACAACACGCGCTGATGTATCCACATCTACATCGGAATTATCATCACTTTCGCTATCGTTGGGATGGGCCAGCAATTTGCTGACCTTCTCTGCCACCGTCTGTGGTTGCTTTTGTGTTTTTCGCAGCATTTTGACAGAGTTTTTATTTATTTTCCAATAAAAACAACATCGATTCGACTGCAACACGTGAAAACGAGATCAGGTTCAGTTTTGAACTAGTTCCAATTATCTGAATCGATAGCTCTTGTTGAAGTTAATTTTGTTATCGATATGCATTCATATGGTATCTAAAGAAAACCCGGTTAATTACAAATTTAAATTTTGCAACGAAAAACTATAACTTACAGTAATTTTTGAAAGAGAAAAGTATTTTTTATCTTGAATATTTTATGTTTATGCTATATTTACATGTCACATGTTATATATATGTAAAGCGAGTCAAACATTATTTTTATTGAAAGCCCGAAAGTATACTATAGATTTGGTTACAATAAATTCAACCATTCTAATGGGAAATTTTGCTAAAATCCGTTATTATATGACTGGGAAACGTTGAATTGAAAGGATGACATATTATGATACTTAATAAAAATATGTATTTACTATGATTATCGATTAAAATGCCGCATATTGAAAAAAAAAACTAAGTGAAATTGAGTGCTGCCTTCGTTTAAATGATTAATCTATTATTCATCGACGCACACGCCTCATGCCTCATTAAAAGCGACAAAATGCTGCCTTATCAGCACAAGTGCATCTTGATAACAGCGCGCACACGCACACGCGCACATTCACACACACACACACACTCACACACAGAGATACTGTGTAGCATACAATAGCGGGCATTGGACTGTCTATCATGAGTCTGAACATGAACTTGAAATCCTTTTGTTGGCGCCCATTTGCGGTCATTATACTAATGACAAATTGCGAGGCGAAATTGTGCGGCAAAAAAAAAAAAAAAATGGTTAACCTTGAAAACTGTACAAATGCGGTGCAAAACAGACGCCGCCGGCCAGTCAAAGGCAACAGAAGTGTTTCCGGGAATATAAAAGGATAAAATACGCAATTGTCGATTGTAAATTATATAGTACAAGTACTATATTTAATTTATTCGCCACGCGAATTGGAGGCAAAGTCACGCCGCACGCCGCCAGCAGACACTGCAAACACTGATAACGCAGTAAGTATGTCTTCTCTTTATTATATTATTATTATTATTATTACTTTTTGGCTTTTACGGTACTACATAATTTGATAAGGCCGAAAAGAATTCAAATCTGAACTTTGAATTGACACTCAGACAGGCAGACAGATGTGTGTGTGATGGAGAGTGAGATTTTTATGCGGGCGGGCTGCCATTTTGGGGTCGCCGCTGTTATCAGTGCGTCAGCGTTGCCAACTACATGTTGGGAGAGGAGACCAGACCGGCGGCTGCGTCGCATTTTTTTAATTAGATTATCAGTTGTTGTCGAGATTTCGATTTCACGGCACAAGCAGCAGTAGCCGTAGCATTTGCAGCCCCAGCAGCCGCCCTAACAATTCAGTCAGTTCCTGTACGCCGCTCGGTGCAAATACAATTAGCAGAGCCGGACTACCGCTAATAGACGCGGCGTCTGCAGTAAATGCAGAAATATATCGATAGCAAACAAAGCTCGCGCCAGTGTGGGTGTACGTTGTTGTTAGTGTTGTTAAGCGATCGCGTTGTTCTGTTTATGTTTTCATGCGTAAAGTGTGTAAATAATTAACAGATATTCTATATGTGTATGTGTGCACATTTGTATGTGTGTGCGAATACATCTGTATAATGTAGAAAGAATTATACGTATGTATATAGTATATTTGATTCTTGTACACGGTACGCGCGCGTGTTTAGAAAAATCAAAACAAAACGGAAATAAAAAAGTAGCGAAATGAAAAGAAAAAAAAAACAGGAATATAAAAGCAAATAATTTGTTGAGCAGACGTAATCATTGATTACGCCTACAGCAGGTAGAATTTACATAGCAGTGTTGGCTAACAGCGTATGTTAGGGTAATAAATGTGTGAGGATATTTTTTTAGGATATATTTCACTTATTACGCTTTAGATTTCACATAAAACACATGTTTAGTCGCAGATAATATATAGACGGATATAAAATACACATAATTCTTTTTCTCGCACATGTTTTGTTTAATTCTTTGATTTTTTTTGTACACTAATTTATGTTTGCCCTTTTTGTTTTGCTGTTCTCAAGCGGCGAGCCTCCATGCCAATTGTATTTTCTGCTTTTATCTGTTTCTCTTTCGATCGAACGAAATGAAAAGTTCAAACACCACGCGAAACAATAAACAATAATAAATAAACAATTAAGTTGTGTACTACAAAACGACAACAAGCACGCTCAAGGATTAATGCACTGCGAGAGCGATTGTATCATTATCTACGGCTGCTGCTGCTGCTATTCGTTTTCAATTGAGTGAGCTTCTTTCTGAGTTCCATTGAGCGCAATTGATTAACAGATTAATCGGACACTCGTCTGTCTACTGCGAGCATTATTCACGCTCATAATGAAAGAGCGAAGCATAAGTGGAATTTTTTTTTATGTTCATCGCCTTTCGAAAAATATTTCAATATTATAATGAGTGAGTGTAAAGTAGTTCAAGGTCAAAGCTCAACAAACAAACACAAACTCGCACACGAAGTGCAACCGAAAATCAAAACAATAATAAAAATGTTCTTGAACCTGACGCAAAACGAGAGCAGAGTGAAGCGTAAAATATATAAGAAAGAGACATCAAATCGTTTTGACCCATAAGCAGGAAATCGAGTGAAACTAATTAATTGAATTGAGTCGAGACAAAGGCGTGAGAGAAATGGTGAAATAATCGAGTACCCTCCCCAGCAGGACGAAATTATCTATTTAATACGATGCGAAATCTCTCGATTCTCTTTTCTCGTTCACGTTCTCGTTCTGTGATTATCAGACAAGGCACTGTGGGGCAGAAAAACACTCAATAAATTCACTGAAAAGCGAAAAACAATAATACAAATATGTAAACTAACGGGCATGCTCGGGTATTACGAGCTTTTGTTATCTATAAGGTGTCCTAATTGACAGGCCCTTCCAACAATGTTGTAAAATTTACGTCAACGAAAATAAAGTGTTAATTAATTCAATAACGTCATAATACTCTAGAGGTGCCTGATAATGTAAATTAAGGATGCGGGATAAAGAAAAGTTTTTAAAATATATTCTTAAATAAAATATGATAATATATATCTATTAAAAACTAGTTTTGCAAAAGAAAATGTTTACATTTTATAAAAATCTAAAATGTTTACAACAATAGTTTTCAGTTGTGTATTTGAAATTGTCATAAATAATATGGTAATAAAAGTATTAAGATTCTTGGCAAGGTTAAGAGTAACATAAATATAATTTTAATCGTTATAGATTATTTCCGTTTTACGATTGATTTGAATATTCATGAATACATGCAGTTAGCACGTTTTTGATTCGATATAGAACGTGCGCTTATAAAACAATTGAGTAAAGTGTAAATTATCCCGAAATAATTAAAAATTAAATGATATATAGATTTAATAACTAATGATGTGCATCAATAGGAAACAACGACAACGCAAAAATATTTAGTACGGGATTTTAGTCAATCGATCGATCGATTTTGGATGATACTCATGAGAAGAACGTGGTAGAGGAGTGTAGAAGATCCAGCCAAATCTGTGTGAACTGTGCTATAATGGCCAATACTACGAATGAGAAGGAATACGATCATCGTTATGTGAGTGGTTGGTCGAATGTGAATAATATGAATGGCACAATGCATTTGTCCAAGGATATGATCTTCAATGACGGTCATCTGTTATCGATAACAGTCTACAGGTGAGTGAGAGTTATGAGATAAGAAATATAGCAAAGAAAACGAGAGATAGCGAAAATTCATAAAAAGAGAGAGTATATAGGGATATATAGAAGGAGAAAGTAAGTGAATAGGAGAGAGGTTACAGCCAGAGATTATAATATATTATACAACTTGCCCACTTCCTGCTCAGCCGAACCAAGTGAGATCACCCACACATTTTTCTCAGCCAGCATTCTTGTACTTTGGTATTTACCCACACTCACACTCACTCGCACACTCACTCACACACTCAGTTTCCACATTGATAAGCGGCGATCGTCTATGCGCTTTTCTAAACTTATCAGCCCCGATAGACTGTGTGTAGGTGTTGCATACATGAGGTTATAAATAAGTGTAGATCATGTCGAACTGTCTGAGCTTTAATAATTTTCATTTGGAATTTGAACGCTGTAGTTCAGCGTAGGGTTCACTTTAATAGAGTGATTCGAAATTTTCAGAGATCATTCTAACAGATTGCAGACAGGCAGACAGATCGACCGAAAGAAAAAAAAAAAACTGACTAAGGGAACCCGTATAAAGTGCTTTTAATTAAGTAATTCGTATGTATGTATTTCAGTTGTTACAATATTTGCTTATCGATATGATCGAAATGAAATCGAAAAATAAGCATGTATGTAAAATCAAGCTTAGCAGTTTATACCGTAGATATGCATATCATATATAGAGACAGAATTTGTTGTATATTTCGATTTGCATAGTTAGTAACATTAATAATTGATTAATAGAGTTTTGAAGACATTAGCTTATAATACCCTGCTCTTTCAAGTATATTCTATACTCTAATTGACTTAAGTCCTAAAGCAATAATTAAAAAAAAAAAAAAAAAAATAATAATAAATATATTTATATAATACTAATATTATTATTATTCGTATTAATTCCTATACGAAATATCACTTATTGTGCTTACAAATACTCATTTAGTTTTATAAAGGAAATATTTTCTTTTATTTATACTCTATCTTATGCCATACTTAATGATATTGCAAATTTAATTTTCATATTTATCTCTACAAAGCGAAAATTTGTTTTCTAAAATGAATTGGCAAATTCCATAAATGATAACTTTATATATGAATGAGGAAATCTTACGATTTGCAAAATATTATGACTAATTTTCACAGACTCTAAAATTTGCAGATTTTTATTATAGTTTATCATAGTTAGGGCCCAAAGCATACGATATCCTTAACTTTATTACCCACGGTTTATTGGCGCTTTTAAGGCTTATGACAAGCACAATTCAGTCTCAGTCTCAGTCTCAATTGCCTGACCCACTTATCAGGCCTAAGACGCCCACGTGGTAGTAGTGGCTACAGCTGGTCGTCACCCACTTGGTATTTTGTGCTTATCCAAGCGATTAATCGGCACGACCTTTTCCTCCAATATTCCCTTCCCCCCTGTATTGGCAGCATACTCTTTGTGATCTCAACAATTGGCAACAGCACCGTGCTGTATCTGCTGACCAAGCGACGATTGCGGGGTCCATTGCGTATTGACATCATGCTAATGCATCTGGCCATTGCCGATCTAATGGTGACGTTTCTCCTGATGCCGCTCGAGATTGCGTGGGCCTGGACGGTGCAGTGGCGTTCCACGGATCTCATGTGCCGCCTCATGAGTTTCTTTCGCGTCTTTGGGCTGTATTTGTCGAGCTTTGTCATGGTCTGCATCTCGCTGGACAGGTGAGTCGCTAATGGACCAAAATTGATGGTTAGATAAGACCATCTCAAACTTTGCTTAACTTTTTCAGATATTATGCAATCCTGAAGCCGCTGCAGAGATCCTACAATCGTGGTCGCATCATGTTGGCCTGCGCCTGGCTGGGATCAGTTCTGTGCAGCATTCCGCAGGTTTGTAGAAGCGGAACAATTTAAATCTGGCTCTCATTTGGTCAATTAAAAATCCAACCGGTTGATCAGATTTTTTTCCAATTTTTCACAGTGTAAACTTCTTTTCTTTTCACACAGGCCTTGCTGTTCCACCTGGAGGAGCATCCTACTGTGAAGGGATACTTTCAGTGTGTCACCTTTCATACGCTGGTGACGGACTTCCATAATTTGCTGTATCAGATCTCCTCGATGTGCGCGCTGTATGCATTCCCTCTGATCGTTTTTATTTATTGCTATGGCGCCATCTATCTAGAGATCTATCGCAAGAATCAGCGTGTGCTCAAGGATGTAATCGCTGAGAGATTTCGTCGTTCCAACGATGATGTGTTGAGTCGGGCAAAGAAACGCACCCTGAAGATGACCATCTCGATTGTAATTGTGTTTATCATATGCTGGACTCCATACTATTTCATCTGCATGTGGTACTCGTGGGATAAGACCTCGGTGGGCAAGGTCAATTCGCTGGTTCGCAAGGCTCTCTTCATCTTTGCCTCGACCAATTCCTGCATGAATCCGCTGGTCTATGGATTGTACAACATTCGTGGAAGGATGAATAATAACAATAATGTGGTGAGTATACTAAGGGGGAGTTAAGATCGTCTACTCAACTGGAACTTCTACCCTAATCTCCTCTTGCAGTCAGTTAACAATCGTCACACATCGCTTACGAATCGCCTGGACTCATCCAATCAGCTGCTGCAGAAGCCCATCGGCACGTTGCCCAATGGCAATGGAGTCGCTGCTGCTGTGGCGGCATCCACAAAGTTGGCACATGTGGTGCATCTCAAGGCAAATGGCTCCAGCAAGGGAGCGGGAACGGGCGCCGTCTCCAGCACTGGCGGCGACATGAAGTCTACGGAGATTATCGCCTCCAGCGCAGCGCTACCAGATTCCGAAATAGATGCTAACGATGATGTCAGCGTCAGCATGCTCACCGTACGCTGCGGCCCGGAACCGATGCAGACGCAGACGCAGACGCAGCCCAAGACCAAGACCAGCAAGGCGACGACGACATCCCCCCCAGCCAGTTACCCAAAGTAATGTCGCCTCGCTGCCATCCGCTGCTGCTGCCTTTTTTTTTTATGACGCCCTGCATCATCAACTTCGCTTTTCATTTGGCTTTTCGCACTGTTGTCGGCGTAAAGTGTCCGGGTTTATGTTGTGGTCCGCATTGGAAGACCCTTCCCTGCCATAGGTAATGCTGCTATTAACCACTGGCAAAGTGAGTGAGTTTGTGGTTGGCTTGTGGTAGCTTGGGTAGGTGTAAAGTTAATGCGTTTTATAGGCTCGATTTGTGGTGAGAAACTTGAGTACAATTTGGCACAAAGTGCGGGAGGGAAAAAAAGAGTTAAGATACGCCAGGCAAAGAAAGGTTTATACTCGTAATATAGTAAAATAAAGGTCGATTGTTCCTATAATATATTAAAAAATATATACAAAATATATCTGGCCAGATTTAACTAAATAATAATATTAAATAAAATCTGCAAAGATTATTTCTACTATAGAGTAAAGCACTCCCAACATTACATAAGAAGGCTAGGCTAGTGAGATGAGAAATCGAGTGAAAATCATATTAAAAAGGGGCCTAAGTAAGTTGATTACAGCATCGATTAATTGTCTGATAATCTAATCAAATGTTTTCCTGCCATTTCCAGCTCTAGTCTAGTGAATTAAATTAGGCTCTTCAATTTCCATTTTATTATCTTTGCCGAGTATCGACGACCTTCGCGACAGGCTCTTTTCCAAAAGCCAATCCCACTTTAAGGTACTCTGAACCCACTTAAAAACCCATATATCATTTTGTGTCAACTCAAGGCATGCCAAAAATAACAACATAAAAGAAAACAAACCGTTGAGTTTCAGCTATCACGGGTGTCTAACTGATGGATATATCATATAGAACCAAACATAACCTAAAAGGTGCGCCGGAACGAACATAACCTACAAAAAAATATATATGCGCCAAAGTCAACAAGTTAATGTAGAAGAACAACTCAATTTAGAAGCTGCTACTGTTTCAAAACAGCTTAAGTAATCGATTAAAATGCTAATCGAAAATCGATTTGGGTTTGCGCCGCAAGAAAACAACATAAAATACGCTTAAGACGTAATAGAATGTAATATTTTAGATACTCTAGTTAGTTGGCTTATTGCTTAATTTAAATTAATTTATTCATAAACACACACACACACACCACACACACACACAAACATAGAATATCGTATGAAAATTATATAGTAAAAATATCGAAATAACAACAAAACGAATTCTAACCTGTCTAATTAATGGGCGGTTCCATTGGCATACCCTATAACATACATAGTAAGGCAAGACAATAATACCCTATGGCTTTATTTGCATTGAATAATTTGTTAAGACGGCGTTAATCATTCGCTTTGATGGCGTTAATTATACATATAGACAGACACATGTGTGTGCGCGCTTTTAAATATTTATTAGACGATATTAGGTATACGATGAATGGCATAGACCATATGCCATAGCAAACCCGTTCCATTTGAGGGCCTCTTAGGAGGTTTGCGCTTGACCTTTACATCTTCCCTCTATCTCTATGAGCCTTATCTCTCTACCTCTATGCGTCTTATCTATTTCGAGCAAGTATTCAAAAACTGTTTCAAATTGCCTGGGATTTTATTATAATACATAATAATGGCGAACTCTTTACTTATTTAAATGGGAAACAAAAAGGAATCAAGAGGGGAAAAAACATTTCGAACAACTATACTTTCAAGCAAATTTTTGAAAACGTTAAATTCATTATTTTTTGATGCAGAATCAATCTTGAGGCCACATAATGAATTACGAGTTGTATCTCAAGGAAAGCTGATGATTTTTGACGAAGTTTTCCATACTAGAGGCTCTAGAGGTGTAGTGAAATCGAGCAAGAGGGTTGCATAAAAGACATGCGATAGGTCCAAAATTTCGAAAACGATAAATACATTATTTTTTGATACAGAATCAATCTAGAGGTGAAATAATGGATAAAATGAGCTCTCTCAAGGAAATCTGATTATTTTTGACGATATTTTTCATACTTGAGGCTTTTAAAAGGTACTGAAATCGAGCAAGAGGGTAGTTTGAAAGAGATAGGAGAGGTCCAAATTTTTAAAATTGTTATATTCATTATTTTTTGACGCAGAATCAATCTAGAAGCCAAATAATGAATATAAGGTCATATTTCAAGGAAATCTGAAGGTTTTTAACGAAATTTTTCATACTAGAGGCAGGGCAGTAAACAAATCTTGGAGGTCCATACGGACTCATTTTTTAAAAGTTTAAAAGTCTTAAATTAAAAAGTAAAACTGCTAGCTAATCATGCTAGGGTACGACCCTGAATATTGGACTCTTCTCAGCCTGTTTTGCAATTAAGCCTTATCGCAATCTCTTTTGCTGCCTTATACACGTATATAGTAGATTTCTTCCTTCCTCCCTCTATACTTCGCTATTCTCCTAGACCATCTCCCATATTCGCTCACTAGACAGTCGTCGTTATATGTATTTACAGCTGTCATAAGATACTCAGCTTCTGAGAAAGGGGGGTGGGACGTGGGTGAACTATCCCACGCATCCCGTGCGACAGTTTGTTTTCAGGCATCACAGCTGGAGAGCAGGAGGCGACGATCAAGCGTAACCCAATTAACCGGCAAAGGCATTAAAGTGACTTGCACAGTGTTAGAAAGTGGCTCACTTTCGATACACTGCACAACAAAGTCACGTTCAACAGGCACTTGCACACACACACACAGCATAAACAGAGGAATGCTTGTAATCGAAACTTGAGGACCGAAAAATAAACATGTTAATAATACAATTTTATGATTAATACGAAATGAACTGCAGCAACAACAACAGCAACAACAATAACAACAACAAGAGAAATAACAACAACAACAACAACGAGGGCAGTCAACATGCAAGTTGTGCTGTAGCGCCGTCAAAGTGCGTGGGTCGTGGCTGGTGAAGATGCTGGGAACAACAAAGCACAGCTAGAGATGTGCGCGTGAGTCGTGAGCAGGCACGCAAATGTTATCGATTTGCAAAAGTCGCGAATGAGGGGAACTTTTATACAAATAAATAATTATTTCGACTCTAAATTTAATAACAAATTAATTTTCCTGCTTTAAAACTATAAAAACTCAGATTTTTTTTTAAATATATAAGTATATAAAGACTTCTTTAATCTGTATAGCAAGAAATAACAATATTCATTTATTTATTATGTAACACTTTATTTATAAAAAATTTGTTATATTACACAAGTGTGAATGATTATAATACATGATTATTAAGAGTACAGGCCTTTTGCAACCTCTTCTACTTAGAAATATTTTTATACATCAAATAAATTGGGATTAATCATTGATTATAATAAGAGGAAAAATATTACATTATTAAGACAATATATAATTTATTATTTTAATTTATTATTTTAGGTCTTTTAATTCTAGGAATTTGTTCTTTAATTATTTTTTTTTGTGTTGCTTTATCCGTATATATTACAGTAAGTTTCAGCTATGGTACTGTATCATATGTAATTACCTTTCGTGTCTTATATGTATTTTCGAAATCGCGTCCATCCCTAGCGAGGAGCGACCCGAATGAGGCGAGGAACGCAGCGGCGCACCGGGTCGCTTATTTATAAATCACGCACATAATGAAATTTCAGCAAGTGGTCGTCGTCGTCGTCGCCGTCGTCGTCGTCGTGTCCAAAAATGCAGCAGACAAGCAGGCAAAATATGCAGCAATGATGATGATCATGATGATGCTGATGATGATAATAATGAATGTGCTGCCTGGAACTGGGTGTGCACGCCATAGCGCCATGATATATGCACGAGTCTTGTGCCCGGTCGAGGCTTGACATGCTGGCGACATAATGATGAACTAGTCGTAACGCTGCCAGAGATCTGAAGTTGCTTCTCGGACGACTGATGCGTTACGCATTGCTTTGTTGTTGCTGCTCTTGTTGTTGTTGTTGTCACTTTGATGGGGCACCCCAAATGGGGGAATTGGCTATCGAAGGGGCGGGGGGAGGGCACGACACTTGTAATGCATAAGTAGTCATTAATAGGTGCCACATATGCATATCGTATCGTATATGAGAGGGCGGAAAGGGAGCTTCAGTTTTTACGAGTATTTCGGTTGTTGTCTTTAACGATTCCAGAGCGTGCCTGTTTTTATGAGCCTTTTTTCTGGGCATCTTTAAAGTGGATTGGTTTGGTGGGGGAGAATGCGCATAAAAAGGGTTCAGCGAGAGTGCTGAATGCGAGCTGAATGTGCTTTATGAGCACGCAGGCAACAACAATGTTGTCCCAACTGGGGTTTCGATTTCAAGACAAGGGTAAAATGGTTTACTGCCTCCTGGCTAAGGGCTTCATTTGATAGAGCACAATTAACAACAATTAGCCTGATGGTAGGAAATAAAATTAGCTACAAATTTTAATACATAGTTCTTCAGTTGAAAAAATTGAAAATAAACAAAGTTGCTCACTTTTATCGGTTTTTTTTTTATAAATAAAGTATTTAAGCTTAATATATTTATAGTTTAATAAAATCACGAAACTATAATCAATAATGTAAACATTTTTAAAATATTTTTATTATTTTTCTGTCTCAAAAATCAAGTCAACTGTTTCTTTAGAATACATTACATATTTTTGTCTGTTTTTTAATTGTAAAAATAAATTAAAAAACTACTTAATTAATCAACTTACTACACAATTAGCAACTCGTTTACAACTCGTGTGTTACCCGTTAAATAGTCAGTTTATAACAGATTTGAAATTTATCAAATTCAGCAAATCAAAAATACCAATAAGCCATCGATCAAGCCATAATCTCTCTCTCTCTCTCTCTCTCTCTCTCTCGTTTATTTTCCCTCACTAAAGTTAGCTTTAATCCCACCAAACAACAAGTCAAAAACGACAGTCTGGCAACGCTGCTCTCGCTTACGCAAATTTGCACGTGGGCGTCTTAGCTTACTCACGCGTCAAAAGAAACACAAACGAAGACAAAATGCTGCGGCCGCGCGACGCTGAACGCGTTTCTCCCAACAACAACAACAACGCCACAACAAACAGCAACAAGTTAACAGCAGCAGCGGCAGCAACAACAACAATAACAAGTTGCCAGCATCACCGCAGCCGAAGCAGCAACAACAGCTGAGAACAAAACAAACTGCAATCAGGCGACGACGACGACGACGGCGACGACGACTGCAACAACAGTTTGCCGCTCTCACTGCTCGCGCCGCTGCGCTGCCAACGTCGCAGTCGCTGCTGCTGCCGCTTTAGATGTTTTTGTCGCGGCTGTTACCCTTCAGTGTGCGTTTGCACGTTGAACACGACGGTACACAGAGTTGAAAGAGGTAAACCGATAAACGCGTGCGACTATCGATAAACACGAACGCGAGCGCGCGCGCGACTTTTCTCGCCATTTGATTGTGATCTATGACAGCTTTTAGTGCCTGCCGCCGCTGCTGCTCTTGTTGTTGTTGTTGCTGCTGCACGCGTGATTATCCCAGAAATATCAACAAAGACAGCCTGTTAAATTGTCACCGTGTTGCATTTTGACAGACGCCCCAAAGAATCATTTTCATTCGCCAGAACATTTCCAATTCCCATTCCCGATTCCATTTGGCTGTCAAGGTGGCATCGCCTGCGCCGTTTGCTTTTCGCTTTTGCGTTCTTGTTGTTAATAGCATAAAAGTGTTTTAATTTTTATTAGCACGAACACCGGACGGGCCTGCCTACACGACAGCAACATCAGCAGCAGCAGCGGCAACAGTCGCCGCACAGGTCCAGGTGCGGTTCAGTTGCCAGAGGATCGTCGTATTCGTCGCGTCGTCGCGTTCGTCTCTGTCGCGTGTGTGCCGCGTTCTAATAGAATCAATCGAATGCGATCTTTGCGTGTGTTTTCCCGTGTTTTCTCTCTCTTGTTTATGCTTGCCCCGTTTTTGATGAAGGGTTTTCTACACTTCTTAATGCATCCGTTTTTATTATCATTATCTATCTGGTGTTGAAGCCTTCGGCGAAGCAAAACTGTTTGATCTGCCACTAAATTGTCTACCCAAAATAATATCAGGAAATTAAACGTGTGTTTGTGTGTGTGTGTGTTTGTCTCTCTCCTCTCCCTCCTCTAGTATAAACAGATACAACTTAAGTTGTTGCCGGGGAATTCATACTGAAATTCATTCACGTGGACGTTGACAGCGATAAGTGGCAGAAGTAGAAGCAGAAGCTGGAGGAGCTGTCGCAATTAAGTACGACTAAGCAGCACCTACAAAGGCCCAACAAGTGGCAAGTGGCAAGTGGCAGCAACAGCAGCAGCAGCGGAAACGTCGTTGAGCGTGCAACGTCCTTGACAAAGAGGTGAGTGTGAAGGTTGTTAAGTCTCGCTAAGTGGGTTAAGTCGCAGTAAAAGTGCGGCGAGGACTAATGGAAAGTGAGAGATCAAAATGGGAAAGAGATATTTTGGGGTAGTTTCGACTTGAAAAAGTGAAGAAAGGAATTAACAATATATATAATGTTGAAATATATGAATATATAAAATATGAAATATTTAACAAGGGGAAATAAATAGTCCAAATTAATCTAGATATATATTATAAATTGTATTAAGATTTCAGCATTACAATGCATTTATAATAAGAAATATTACATTTTTAAATAGGTTATTAATTTATTTTTATTTTTATTTATTTATTTTATTATATCAATTTGGTAACTTTATAGAAATTTCAATTTCTAAACTTTTAAATCTCTCCATCAAATTCCTAGCTACTCGAAACTCTCCCAGTTTTCCCCCCTAAAACTTATCGCATTCCAAGCATTTGTGAACCCTTTGCTAGCTGCGCAATAAATCAGAAAAAAAAAATATTTCCCAAGCGACACAATTTGAACGTAATTTTAACCATATTAATTGACCAATTTATGAATATAATTATGCGGCTAAAGAAAACCTAGCATTTCACCGCCATCATATCTTATAATAAATCATGCTAATTGTTGTTGTAATTCAAATCCTATCGATACATATTAATTAGATAGGCACACCCAGTTTGCCGACAGGCTGCTGCTTCGGTTGCCTGCTCCCCTCCCTGTCTGCAACATTAATCTAAAGATCTCGGGCCTTATCTGCATTGGCGCCATAAATACCAAAGTCGAGTCATAATCTATTAATTACCAGACTTTCCACACATATTAAAAGCAGGTTGATGTTTATGAGTCGTATATTAAAAGGAAATTAAAATGTTCTGAGTACAATTATCATACTATAAAAAAAATAGTTGGAGTTGAAGTTGAAATTGTAAGAATATTTCTGTGGAGTTTGCTAGCAAAAAGGATGTTCATTAGACAAAGTGTGGTAAAATAAATTTTATAGAAATTATTATAATTTTTTTAAATGTAGATATCCAACTTTATAATATTGCAAATAACTTAAATATTATATATATTTATTTTCTGCTGCTTTTTGTGATAGTTGGCAATACTTTGTTATATTTTATAGGGTATACACTTAATTGCCAGCAATTTTTTAAAGCATTTTATTGGTGGAACAGCAGCCGCATAAACTGTTTGGCATTTCCTTTTTGGCTTTTTAGAGATTTTCTCCGCTTTGAGCGTTAAACAAAATCAGACCAAGTTCGCAGTCTATACGTATCTGTATTTGTATTTGTATAATATATTTATTTGATTTCAACAGTTCCAAGCGATTCAATTAAAACTCGCCCACTGACAGACATTAGCATAACAATTTATAACTGCCTTGGCGAGATGTCTCAGAGATCTGAGAGATCTCAGAGATGTGGTGCGGTTGTGGTTGTGGTTGTGGTTGGGCTGCTTATTTGATTATTTTGAATACATTAGACATAGTGTGGTTTTGGGATCGTAACCGCAATAATGTTGGTTACACATGCATACGATATATGGCTGGCATTATTAAAACATAAATAATATTGCTTTTAATGAAATTTCCGCTTTCTGCCAGCATTCATTCGAGTTATGAGTTCATAAACAAATGCAAATCAGTTGGAAAATTGTGGCAACAAATTAGCGCATCGTCATGCCGTTGATTCAGACTGATTCAGACTGAAACCATACGATATTCATAGGTCTACACAATTTGTTTATGCTTTGTATTGACTGCATCGAGATTTGCAATTCAAATCGAGACGAAGTTCGAACAATAAAAAAAAAATGAGATTTTCCGCTTCTTCTTCACGATATGTGACTCAAGTCTGGCAGAAATGAAACTTCATTTTAATAGTCCATCAAAATAAGTTAATGACTTTTCGATTTTTGGCTTAATTACTCTTTAAACATATTCTAAACCGTTTTAATCGACTTGAAATAAGAAACATGGCGCCAATTTGGGCGAAACTCTTAAAATATCATTTATAAGCCATAGATTAGATCTTCGAAAATCTTAGAAATTCCCAGCTAGTGTTAACTGAATTTTAATTCGCCATTTTGTGCATAATTTCAGACTACACCCGTCTGATTTACAGGGTGTGGCTTGGGCAAGCAACTGAGATAATCACTTGATTATATGCCTGCCATATTTGTGACACATCCCATTGTTGTTTATGGCAATAATTATATGTTTTGGCCAGCTTGTTTTGCTGCCGATTGGAAGTTCTATAGAATTCACTTAATATGCTTGAATCATAATTCCATATTTTATCTTATGAATGCGTGCCTTTGTCTTGTTTCGATATTTATAATACAATTTAGAATGTGATTTACAACAGATAATAAACGCAAATTACTACACCAAATGCTGTCAAGTTTTTTGACAAAACATTAATAAAAATTCTTTGCGTGATTTCTTTTGAACATTAAATTATTTATAACAAGATTTCAAATAGGTTTATTTGTGTAGAAAATTTGTTGTTTGAAATTTTAGTATTATTTGTGGCTTCATAATAAAAATATTTTATGAACACTTGTAGAAACTTGAGAAACTTAAATAATTATAAAATTACTGACAGCATATTTATAATTAGTCAGCTAAATTGTGGAAATCTTTAAGATTTTGAGTCGAAATCTTTCAGTTGCTGCTTTTAGAAAAATATTTCAATTTTTCACTGCTCTTAACTATTCAACTATTTCAAAATTGTTGCCACCTTCTGTCCCAGTTTCACTGACAGTTTCTACACCTTTTTGGGTTATTTTTTTTTTTATTTTTTTCATCTTTGATTTGTTTGATTGAGCCGCTTGGAAGGCGGCAATTACCATAGCAGAGATCCGAAATCAGCACCATGTACAAGTATGTTGTATATGTTTGACAGACCTTTCGATATTATGAAACAAGGCTGAAAAGGAGCGTGAAATACGACTGAATGGTTCAACTTTTCAGCTGTCAACTACCGAAAAATTGAAAAACCGAAAAAACGCATAAAGAAACCTCCCAAAAAAAAAAATGAATAAATATAGTATATACAGAAATGTCGAAGTCAAGTGCCATTGATCTCGTTGGGATTTTGACACTTTTCCACTCAAGTTTTGGGCCGGAAGTTATGGTATATACTCAAAATCTATTATGCTCGTGCCATAATGAAACCAATTTATCATGGCAAATGCGAAGGCGATGGTAAATCGGTTCAGATATTTTTCAATTAAAGTGCACACGTAAGAAATGAGAGGAAAATAGGCGAGAGAAAAAAGAGACTTAAACAAAAGGCAAAGAAAGTTTTTTTTTCTTGTTTTTTTTTTTTTTGTATTTTAAATGAAAATCCGTTGAAGAATTTCCCTACCTAAGCTTAGTTTTGGGTCGACGTAGTGCAAGATGCGTAGGCGCCGGCATCGTCAGCTTCGTCGCAACTGACAGCAGGTTTGCCCGAGCGGATCCGAAGTTGCGGTTCAACTTGGTAGCTGAGTCTGAGCTTGGGTTTGGGTTTTGAGTTGGAGTTTGAGCTTGGGTTTTCGGCTGAGCATTTAAACGCGGCTGATTTGATTTCAGTGACACGAGGCCTGGGGCGACGACGAGGAGCGCAAAACTTGTCCAACCCACACACAGAGTCAAAATGAGTTGCAGTAGCTGCGATCGCGTTTTTCTTCATCGTGTTTCGTCTTCCTCTTTCTCTTCTCTGTCTTCTTGTTGATCGCGTCGGTTTTTTGCGCTGTTTTCATCGCCCTGGGGGACGGGGCACACAGCACAGCACATGTTGCAGGCAGGTCGGCTCTCTGGTTGCAACCACAGTCAAAATATTTGAATTTCTAATGCAACCACAGCGAGCGAGGGCTGTCCCAACTATAAATGCAGATGAGTCATGTTGCTGTTGCTGTTGCTGTTGCTGTTGTTGCTCTTCGTGTTCGTGTTGCTGTTTATGTTTATTGGAAATGGTAATCAATAGCTGAAGTTTCTTATGGCTATACATAGTTCTCATAATCAAGTTACTGCATAGAGAGTATGAGTATAAAAATAATTGTGAGAAATTTGTATTGTATTTTTACTCTTATGGGAATTCTTTTTAAAGTTTGCAATTTTCAACAATTTCCATAATTTAGCTTAAGCCCTTTGAGGCATATATTATTATTTCTGCAACGCTTTTCTTAATTTTTACAACAACAGTTACTGCTAAAATTAATGTAACTCTTATAGAACTAAGAGTAAATTAAATTGTTGTCATATTTTTTTACCCAAGATTTATTGAGTATATTAAAATATATGTTTATAGGAATTTTTCTTTAAGTTCACAATTTTCAACAATTACCATAATAAGTTCACAATTTTAAGGCATATATTTATGCTAATTTTAATAATTTTTCTAACATCAAAATTAATTTTACTCTCATAGCACTAACTAAACATTGTCATTTTCTATTTGTTATTTTCTAACCCGAGTTTTATTGAGTATATTAAAATGTATATAGAAATTTTTCTACAAATTAGCAATTTTTATAAATTTCCATAATTTATCTTCAGCCCTTTGAGGCATATATTATGTTTATGCTACGCTTTTCCTAATTTTTCCAACAACAGTTACTGCTAAAATTAATGTAACTCTCATAAAACTAACTGTACATTGAATTGTTGTCATATTTTCATACCCAAGATTTATTGAGTGCATTATGCAATTTATGCAATTTTTTGTATAACCAGTAAAAAACGCTGAACCTATAAATAAACCCATAGATCTGCACATACTTTCTAAGCTACCCATCGCGTATTAGTCGCGTGTCTAGCGGTGGTTTTTGCAGGGTGCCTGCCAGACTACATTCAATCTATTGGAATCGGTTTTCCACTTTTCCGATAAGCATCAAATTTCCATCGATAATCGACAGGCAACGCCTTGTGTCGCCATGCCGCCGTCCCAACTTGTTCGATCCACTCAGATCTCTGAAAGGTCTAACCGAACCGAACCACGACGGGGTGACAGTTTCTCTCTGATGATGATCGTCAGATCTGCGATCATCATCTTCTCCATCTATCGCGTTGGATGCGGCTTCCGTGTACATTTGCCTTTTGCTTAATTAAATGTCAATCATGGGACTTACGTATATGTATCTATATAAGTCTGGGTATATGTATATGGTATGTATAGATCATGGCATCATTGCTTTTGATTTGTAGGCTTTATTGGGTTGATGAGGCGACGGCGGCGTCGTCTCTTACTGGCGACGTGCTGTCGTCCATTTGAAGACATTTTCAGCTTATGTGGACTGCGTGGGCGCTGAGATAGATCATGGCATGTCTACCTCACCGAGAGAGAGAGAGTATTATAAAGTATTTAATAAATTTCGGACTGGGGGATTATGGGTTTAGTGCATGAGAGTGTGGACTGCTGTAGGGATATTATTGGGTTGACAATCGGTGGGAAATGTTCTGCTCGGTAGCGATCCATTTATACGCCTCAGCGGAGAGATCACCTGAAGAGCCTGAAGGCAGTGCTGATTGATCTGACTTCTGTGGAAACGACTTAAGTCGGAAATATGTCGAATTCGTGGAATAACTAATGCGATCATTTATCTTTGGCATCTCAAGAATATTTCATTCTCTTATTAAGCTGTTTCTTTACAATATAATAGATTGATGTATTAATTCTTAACGATCCATAGGTATACCAGTTAAAGCAATTAAGCTTGCAATTATATTTTGATTTTACTATCAAAACTTGTCTGGCAATATTTCTTGGCCTGCTTATGTCTGACTCATTTTTGTTTTTTTCTTGAGAACTCTCTTTTCGAACATAATCCAAAGTCGTCATAAATACTGTCAGAGATGCCACATAAAAACCTTAAACTACTTTAAAAGCTCTCAGGCAAGTTTTACAACACTGCCAGTGACTGGTAAAATCTGTGGCAACACTGGAAAATTGCCATTGCCCGGCCATAAATGGCGCACGCTCTGTGCGCCTTCGACTCGGTGACATTGTAGCAAAGCGTGTCTCAAAACATGGCCAGAACCAGAGAAAGAGAGGGAGAGAGTGAGAGAGAGAGAGGAGGGCAGAATGAGTGGAAGATCTCTAGTCTAACTGCCACTATAAATCCATAACTGTCGCTCAAGTTTTTGGACCAGTATTGGCAGAAGTTCTTGAGTTCGATGATGTCTCGTGTTATGGCCATAACGACATTTCTGTTGGTTCAACCGTTCAACCGCATTCCTGGAGCACCTTTTGAGCACCAACTTTGATCATCACTAGGCCACATTTCTTGTGTTTTACTTCAGGCATGAAAATTGTCTAATAGGCGAGACAGAAGAATGCCAGAAGAATCTCTCAGCCCATCTCTCCTAATCGTATTTAAACTTATTTGTTTGCATTTCCCTCTTTTTCTGAGTGCATCGTTTCTTTACGATCATCTCGCCCCTTTCAGAGCCAATTAAACTGTAATTATTTTACTCTATTTTATTATAGAAGATCATTACAGGTGGTTTGTGTGTGTTTGTGTTTGTAATACTTACAGAGTTATAAAGCTGTTGCTTTGATCAGTCGAAGATTTAAGCAGTCGATAACAAATTACCTCTATGGACGGTAGCTGATGTTGGGGGCAACGGGTTTATTTATTAGCCAGCTAGCCAAACAGAAGGAAGATGTGCAGAGAAAGTCGGGGAAGTGCAGGAGAGAGAGAGAAAGAGAGAGGAGTAAGATAAACAGTTGACTAGTTGCTTGGCGCGATTTATGGCTTGTAATTGAAATGTGAAGTGTGGAAACGCGAGAGATCAAGTATTAACTTGGCTTACACACTCATTAATTATGATCTGAATTGCAGATAATTTAAACGATTTTCTTTACACGTTTTGCTATCATTTAAATGGATTTAAAATAAAATACTTTATAATTTTCCTAAATATATTATAGGGAATTTTGAAAAGATAACTTCATGTTCATTTCCCAAGCAAGAAATGTGCGAAATGGAATCTTTGCGCATTCAACTGACAGTTAAGATCTTAACCCATATCATTAGCATGTCAAAGTAAATGTTAACATAAACATGTACATGACAAATTGATCATATAATCATCAAAGAACTTTGCAAACTTCATGGGAAAAGCCAAGAAACTGCCCTCGTTTTGGGGTTGATGTTGTACTTTTTAGAATCGTTTGACTGTTTTATGTTGTTTTTTTATGCTTTCCAGCTGCGTGAAGAGTTATTCTCGTCTCGTCTTGGTTTTTTTTTAATATCGAAAATCAGAACGAAATATCTCACATACGAATCGCATAAAGAATCGTTTGAAAAACATAAAAAAAAATCCCACAAAAGAACCCGAGGCGATTCTTCTCTAGAGCTTCCGGATACGCACCTGAAAAAGCAGCCGAAAAAAAAGTATAGAAAAACAACAACAACGAAACTAAAATGCCAAAAACACATTGACTAAACATTTATTTTACTAACACGATCCGACGAAAGAATGATTGCAAAAATCCAACATAAATCTCTGAGAAACTGAAAATCAACAGAAGTGGAAAAAGAATATAAAAAAAAGAAAAAAAATGCTTAAGCTGCAAATGCTTTATTACGCCCACAGATGGCCGCACACTCAGATGAAAGATATAGTATATACATAGTTTTCGAAGAGATATAGCTAATTTGTGTGTAGGTGATACCGGAGCAACACTTCCGGCTGAAAATCAGAGCAAGGCGTAGACAATTTTAACGATAACGTAGATACATGTAGAGAATTTCAAAAATCCCGCGAACATTTCATTTAAATTTTTATTATTTTTTTTTCACTTTTTTCGTTTTTGTTAACTCGTCTTAACAATTTAATTTGATTTTTATTTATTATTTTTGATGCGGTTTTATGGGGCAGCCGCAATGCATTTTATGAGCTTTTATTTTTAAACGGAAATAAACAACCACCGACTGAGAGTCTTGGGTGCTCAGCAGGCTGTCATCGATTTTCACACCCGGTCTATAGGGTATATTGACTGTGCTGTTGGCCGGGAAAGTAAATAAACTGAGTGTAAATTAATTTAACTTAATTTAACCAACAATATAATTTAATGGAGAATGAATGTTTCTATATGAACAGATGAAAAAAATAATTCAATTAAAAATTTTGATCTTAATTGTTAGCTTATATTATATATTTTATTTATGGGCTAAAGTACTAAAGATTTTAAGGATTTTTATATTTCTTCACAATATATTATTCATATATCTAAACAAAATAATTTATTAGATATTTTATCGTTATTATTTAAGTATTTCATGGGATTCCAAAGCTAAGTAAATCGAGTTTTATTTAACTTAATGATATATGAATTTCTGTACAGGGTATTTGTGATGTGTGCCATATTTTTATTATTTTTTTTTCTGCACTTTATTTATCTTGCAGCGGACGAACGCACAAATCAGATCGAAGAGCGAAGAGCGAAGACGAGGAGAAACAGAGACGGAGCTGGAGATGAATTGGACGCGCGTGTTGCTCGTCGCGCTGGCCGCATTGGGGCTGGTCGTCGAGGAGGTTGCATCACTCTCACTGGATCCAGGTAGGTGCAGCATGGTTGCCATCGCCGTCGACGTTGCCGTTGTTGTTTACCGTTGTCTTTATGTGCAAACATGCGATAGCCACGGGTTCAATATTTGACGGACACAGTTGGCACAGTCGCCCAAAATCAACTCAAACAACGATTTATGTAAATCAAAAATGGAAAGAGAAAAAAAATATCAATAATCCCCAAGCGACCTCCTCCAGGCCATAAATGGCGTTGGCGTTGCCCGATCACGAGTTGTCCAAGTTGCAATTGCAACGCCATGTGGAGTTTGCAACTCCGGCGTGGCACGATATCGTGAAGGTCACCTCACATGCGGCTGTCCTCATGACATGACAAATAACCGCACAAATGCGTGAAATTCTACATACCTTATCCATATATATAGTATACAAAAATTGTGCAAATACGGATTTCTTGCTTTCCAATGTTTTTGGATTTTCTGTTTTCCGATTTTTCATTTTTTTCTCCTTTTTTTCTTTTTGGGTTAACATGCGGCTGGATTAGCTGGCTGGTTGACCAAAATAAACAATGCCAAGTTTTGTAATCTTTGTGGCAGGCGCGAAAACTGATAGAGCAAGTGCCTCTTGCACGTTTAGGGGGTGGGGAGGGAAGGGGAGGGGGGTGAGGAACGTTCGGGGCATTGTTTGATTTAGTTACAGTGTTGATTTTGAAATCGATATGTGTTAAGAGACAACATAACACTTGCATAACGGAAGTTTATCTAGGCTACGACAGGAGTGCAAACGCATACAGTTATTTACAGAGTGTGAAGAAGGAAGAGATATAGATACCCCTTAAACAGTTAGCTGAAGTAAACAAATCAATCATATAGATTTCTGGCATATGTTTATCTTTATATATCTTTAAAATATTAAAGAATTTGTTAGTTTAGAAAATACTGAGAATTTGTTATAATATTTTTAGGGAATAACCAGAAAATTCCTTTGAATTTATTTTATATAACACATATTATCTATATATTATATTTTATACTTTAGAAAATACTGAGAATTTGTTATTATATATTTAGGAAATAACCAGATAGTTCAAATCATTTACTCCATATGAATTTATTTTATGTTACACATATTATCTATTATATATAAAATACATATATTTTAGAAAATACTGAGATTTTTTTTATTATATTTTTAGTTAATATCTAGATAGTTCAAGGCATTAACTTAGCTTGAACTTCTTTTATATTACACATATTATATACCCTGCACATATACCTTCATTATGGTACTTTCAACCTTCAAAAGAAAATGCATATAATAAATATAAATCGCGTAAAGCTCCTTGAATCGTTAACCCCACGACTTACCCATGTAAATATACTATCTTATCTTTGTTTCTCTCTCTCTCTCTCTCTCTTTCTTACTCTCTCTCCTTTGCTGCTTCTCGTAGTCGCCTCTGCTGAGCTGGAACAGTTTATCAGGAAGGGAGATGTGGTCATATCAACGCGACACATAAGGTAAATTAGGCTCACCTTGATGCGCTTATCGGGGCCAGTCCCGACAAGTTGTTCGAGCACACCTCGTTACAACATTACTCATGCTCCTCCTCCCTTTCTCCATCCCTCTCTCTCTCCCTCTCTCTTTCTCTCTTTCACACTGGTTAGACCACGTCGCAAGTTGCACATTTCGATTGAGGCGCTGTTCATGATCGACTTTCCCATGTTGAAGCACAAGATGTCCTTCTTCCTGGATCGCAAGCAGCAGCGTGTCACCCTGGACATCAGCGCCAATGGGGCGACAGAGTCACGCAACTTTGAGATACCCAACATCAATGAGACCAGCACCATACGATCTCTGGCACTGCAATTCTCGAAGAATCGCATCACGCTGCATGTGGACTGCAAGGCGAGCACCACGCATGACATTGACATGAGTCTGGCCAAGCTCTACACCCAGATGGATGACCCAGTTATCAAGCTGGTAAGTTGTGGCAATCGAATGCATCTGTTTAGTTTGCATCGATCGTGCGAGAGACTGAAGAATGTAGACTGTAGAATTGCGAGCTTATTGAACTCTCTTCTCTTACAGTTCCGGGAACGCAAATATCCACTTCACTTCGATGCGGACATGGAGCACTCACTGCAACGGGCCAACTGCCAGAAGGGACTGCATCGTCGGGGCAATCGTCGCATGCTGCGAAACAAGATCACGGAGCGTGGTAAGTTATCGATCACCTGGAGCTGGACCAGTACCCCATCCCTCTCTCCCTCTACCTTACTCACTCTCTACGATTTCTTAATTTCTTTTTGCAGAGAAGAACAAGAAACGTGATGTACGCAGCAATTGGTATCATGAGCCAACTCTGGCTAGGGAAAAAGTCGATCAGAGACAGGAGGAGATACCCACGGATGTGGAGCGTGGTGATATTCCCATCTTGCATGGCGATTGTGAAGGTAGGCCAGACACCTTGACACCCAGACACCTTTCTACTACATATACTATATATATAGTTACACTACCTTCCCTATCACAGTAGTCTGTTGGGGCGTGGCACGCTTTTTGACAAGATTTCAGTGGGATTTCGGGTGGGTCGGTCTATCTCTCTCTCCTCGTTTGGGGCGTTGCCCCTTGATTTATATTCTTATTTGCATAGATGTTGAGCTTGATGGAATTATTAGCCAAAATCAGTTGGCGTTTATGTCACTCACCCTACATAATTCAATTAAGAGCGTAACTATGCTGGGAGAGAATGCAAAGCCGGTTATTATGGTATATGATGATGTGGGAAAATAGTGAAATTTCTTATAAACAGATGTTTAGTTGTTTAAAAGATCTTAGACTACAAGAAATTAAAAGACAGCAGGAAAAGTATCTAATTTCTTCAAAATAGCTAGATTTGTTTGTATGAACGTCTAGATCTCAGAGTTTAAAAGAGTTAGAGCCATGAAACTTTTTGTGGCAGTACTTGTATTTATTGTTATTAACTTTAAATTCAAGACACGCCCCTTAAAGCAGTTATTAAAGGAACAAATACGAATTGCTATAACTATTCTAAGTATCTTTTACATGCCTACGTTATAATAACTTGTAGAGTTATTGTCAATAATATATATCTCAATTTCTTTACCACAACTTGTGATTATTATAGCCATAGTCTTTTTTTCTGGCCAATCAAACTTAATCCCCATGTAAGCCCACGCTGTGAACAATTTTCAGCTTTTCAATCAGATTCAGACTCGATTTCGTTGGGTGCGTATGCAGGGTAATAACTGTCGCTGCTTAATGCGATAATGCCCGACAAATCTACAGCCAATTAATTACACTATATAGGCCTGGCTAGTGTGAGTATTACATATATATGTATTATATGTGTGTGTGAGTACCCACATGAAGATCTCTGGCAATAAGTCGCCGCTAAGTGGCGCAGAAACAAGCGCAAGGAGCGCCCACTGCAAGAGACAACACTAATGAACCCAGAGATATGCCCAAGTCGAAGTCAGATAGAGAGAGGAAGAAAGAAAGAGAGAGAGAGAGAGAGAGAGAGAGAAGGAGGGAGATAGAGTCGCTTTTGGGTTGCGAGCTTGTGCTGCCATTTGGTCGATTTCGACCCAGCATAATTATTATTTATCTAGTTTGGTGCAAAATCCCAAATTGGTAGCACGCTCTGTACCCACACACACTCACACATACACACACATACACACACACACACACACACAGCCAATCGCACATGAAACGCGCACTGGCGGCATATTGTAAATCGCAAAGGCAAACATAATGAATGACGCCGACGAGATACACGTCGTAACGTCGAGCTACGAAACGCAGCCAAAACAAGATCACCGTAGCCCCGGTACTATAGCCCCTGCACCCCCGCCGGGCCCGACCCAGTTCTCTCCCCCAACCTCAAAACGGATGCGTTTGGGCGTTGAGGCGGCGGCATTTTCAATGTTGACAAAACTCACTCGAGTGAACGGAAAGACAGTTGGACAGATGGATGGATTGGACTAGTTTAGTTGTTGCCACAAGATCTAGAGATGCATCCAGAGTTTATTATGTTTATTTGGGAAGGCTTTTATATGGGAAGGCTTTTAGAAGCCGATAAGATTGCTGCACTTTGACATAATATATTTGTTTATAACTGTGCGGAATTTGGAGTGTCTCAGTTGTGAAACGGAACTAAAGAAGTGACTCACAGATCGTAAAGTTTATCAAGACGTGACTGCGATTCTAATAAAATAAAACTAGTGATTTCGGGTGACCATATTATAAGAATTAAATATATAAAAGAAATTATTATTGCATTATTATTTTTTTATACTTTTAAATAGTTTATGCAAAGCTGTGATTCTAATGAATAAAACTAGTGATTTAGGGTGACCATATTGTAAGAATTTACTAAATAAGAGCATTAATTATTGCGTTATTATTTTCATTAGACCTTTAAATAGTTTATGCATAGCTGCGATTATTTTGAATAAATTTAGTGATTTAGGGTGACCATATTATAGTTTTGCAATTAATAAAATAAGAGCATTAATTATTGCATTATCATTCTTATTAGACTTTTAAATAGTTTATGCATGACCGCGATTCTTATGAATAAAAGTAGTGATTTAGGGTGACCATATTAAATTAATTAATCATGTAAAAGCATTAATTATTGTATTATTATTTTCGTTAGACTTTTAAATTGTTTAGCATTATTTGATTAACTTGAAAAAGAAAGAAAAAACTCACTGAAGCAAAAAACAATGTCACTGTAACTGCGACCGTGACTGCGACTGTGACTGTGACTGCGACTCTGTGCATCACTGAGTGCACTCAGATCAACGAATTGACTACTCAGCTCCCCTGTTGCATTGCATTAAGCTGTGCTAAAATGCAGCGCATTAGCAGCTGGATAATATGGAAGACCATATGGATACGTATAGCTCGCTGCAAGGGTGCAAGGGTGCCAGGGTTCTCTACTCTTATGGGTCTTAAGGGGCCAAGCGCTTAGAGTCGGCCAAGCGACAAAGCGGATTAGGTTGCAATCAGGAAAAACCCAGGAGATTTGTAGAACGGGGGAGGTACGAAATGAGTGCGATTTAAGCATTGGTTGTGCCTTAATCTTGTCAGACGCCTGAACGCTTCCCACACACACACACACACATACACACACGCACACACACACACACCTGAAAAGGGGGAGGGGGTTCATGAATTATTGTTGCTTTATTTAAACTCTTAGCGCTTTTATGCTCTTTGTTCCAGACGCCCTCGCACGATCACTGAGCGATCTTCTGGCATTGGTTAAGCTGCTGCGGGAAGATATCGCCCACCAGCGTCAGGAGATTGTCTACTTGCGTATGCTGCTGGAGAATTGTGCCGGCTGCAAGGAGCCCAGCGGAGACAATCACATACGCGTTGAGCCCAATTGCCGCAATGCGAATCCTTGTTATCCTGGTAAGTGCCACACCCAGACGCTGCACTCTCTGCCAGCTCTTCCATCTTCATCATCATCTTCTTCTTCTTCCTTCTCTGTTCCGCCCGCAGGCGTTGATTGCCATGACAGCGCGACGGGACCAAGGTGCGGCCGTTGTCCTGTCGGTTACATTGGAGATGGGAAGACCTGCAAGCCGGGTGTCAGCTGTGCGGATAGACCCTGCTTCTTGTAAGTGTATCTTATGGCTTGCCCTCTGATGATTTCTTACAACATTTAAGTTTCACTCTTAACTTTTTGCTGTTAATGGCGTTATGGGGCGTGGCATCCATGTTAATTGTATTTGTCATGCTCTTCCCTCGAGCCTCGAGAGAGAGAGATGGACGCCTCGAGGCTTTTGAAGGCGCCGCCGGAAAGGGTTTTCCTTCCTTCTCTTAGTCTGCAATTATTTGCATATGGCCTTAATGGCAATTTGATGTTGTTTATGGCTTAATGATGCAGCCAAGCGGGAAGCGGGAGAAGCGAGTCGAGTTGACTCTTCTGCCGCCGTCTGAAGACTCTCCTCCATGATTGATAAGTGTTGCCCCTTGAGTATTCAATCCAAGCCATGCCGTATGTGGATTTGTGAATGGAAAAGCCATAGGCAGATTCTCATTCAGAGAAAAAGGGAGAGAGATAGAGAAAAAGAGAGATCTTCCTAAAGCCATTAGCCTAGGTCCGTGTCTTCGACAAGTGGACATGCTTAGATTCCAGACTCCCGATATGCCAATCATAATGTGCAAAATGTGCCTAATCCCTTGTCGGATTAACATACTCCACTTGAAGCCATTCAAATGGAACACTTTATGCAGAAATCTTGGATAAATTTAACAAAGACTGAGCTGTCTATTAGTTAAGCTTATAAAAGAAATTCAAGAATTACTTATCAATGTTCTTTTAGTATCTGAATTGGAATTTCACTTTCAGAGCATGGGAAATCTTGAAATCTCAAGTTGAAAGATTAAAGACTGAGATCAAAGTGATCTAATTGATGAGAAATTATTATTGTAATTTTAAATTGCAGATAAAGTATTATTATATCTTATTCATTAACTACCCAATACTAGGGTTCACCAGCTGATCTAATACGTAGATACTTTAAAGCACAGCTGGAAGATTTCAGAGAGTTCGATTTTCAAGAACCTACATATTTGCGCAATTCGATAGTAAAGGCGCCCACAGCCCGTAGTTCTTTAAGAACCGGAAGAAATCAAGATCTTTCCATACTCTATCACACTGGGTGCCATTTATGTCAGACTCTGTCATCTAATTATGCAGAAGACCCACAGCAAAGTCATCGATTATTGACTAATATAAACATAAATTTGAACAGGAAATAGAGAGAACTGACTCGTAAATATGTATGTTAAACAAAACTATAACGGGCCCAAAAAGGGATGGGTATATTTTCGTATAGAAATTGTTCAACAAAATGCAACAAAACCTTTGCAATAATAAAGAAAAAAAAGACGGGAGAGGCAGAGAGGATAGGGATGAGAAAACCGGTAGGTTGTGAGGTCTGAACCACAAATGGCACTTGAAACTGACGCATAAATTAGTTGAATGTGTGGGGAACCCGCACATCCAACATCATCTGAAGTTCTGAGGACCGACTGACTTCATTGTGTCAAAACACTTTAAGTGATTTCGGTCTATGAAATGTGAGACGTATTCTCAGAGTCCGACTCCGAGTCGATGCGTAGAGGAAGCTACAAGGCCATAAATTTGTGTAAATTATTGAAAAAAAAAGAAAAACGACCCAGAGACAGGGTCCGATCTAGGTGTAGGTATTGTAGGTGTCTAGGCCAGGGTGCGCCCTGCCGGCTCGGTTTGTCTGGAAAGACCCAAAGACCCTAGTTTAATTTGCATAAAATTGTTTTAAATGTTGTCAGCAACGAGTCGGTCGAAGGCGAAGGCGACTCGTTACTGTCATCTTTCATTATCGATGAAATGTGGCCAATGCGTGTGGTAAACTCACGCGCTGAAGAGATCATTCGTATAGCCCAGAATACCTACCCTACATAGATAGATGCCGCACAACTGTGGAGCATCGTTTTAATTTAGAACCCACGAAATGTTTTTCTTTTGTGTGGCGTCATAGTTTAACATGGTCAGCGCTTTGTTTGTTTTTGTTTTCTTTCTTTTTTCTTGGAGTTTTCTATGATCTCCGAATGCCAAGATCGATTCTATTAAAAGACCATAAAACTTGCGCTAATGATCAACGCACACCTGTTGATCCTTTGTTGTGTGTTGTCTGTGTGTAGTATGGTAAACGGGGCTTGGCTATACCAATACGTATACCCTACTTGCCAAGATCTAACTCATTGTGCCTAAACTGTTAATGAGCATCACATTCAGCTTTTGTACTATATAGCGTCGGTTTCGGTTTGTATTTGGTAGTTTATCTCGCTTCGAATGCAATAGAGTATTGTATAGATTATTTGAAGTGCATTATAATATTATAAATAAATTTACACACTTATTAAATGCTTGAATAGCTTTAAGAGATATTTATCTAGAGTATTCAGAAAGTGTAAAATTATTGGAAAATATTTGACAGAGATTAAAAATAGGTCGTCATCAATTTGATAGAGATCTTGTATAAATATTATCTTAAATTGGTATGGTTAGTATTTTAAAATGAGTATAATATTAAATAAAGGCTGAAACTTCTCCTTTTATATTCTCAAATTACCAAGACCTTTAGGATCTATTCTATATTAAATAAAATATATAGATACAAGATACTTGTATATTCTATATTGAAGATATATTATATATTAAATATATTCTATATTAAATAAAAGCTAAACCTATTCCTTTCTATATCCTTAAAGATATATTATACACCTGTGGCACTTAAGATCCCTTTCTAGTTCAGTCTATAAAAGAGATCTCCAGTAATCACATTTCTTTAGAGCTGTCTGATCTACACTTTCCATTTCCAATAGCACACAAAATCCTACTCCCAAGTGGAGTAGCCCATGCCTTGTTGACTGGAAAATCCAATCATAGTTTGGCCCCCGGCCTAGACCCAACAAAACCAACCTGCTGTCAAGAGTTTCACTTTGCATATTCTTTGGGATCTCAGACTGTTGTTCAATTTAAATTATGCGTATGATGAAATAATCAGCAATGCAATCAAGCTGCAGTCAAGAGAGATTATAATACACGTATGTATTTCCCCCTCCCCTTCGGACTAGAGAAGATTTAGATAGAAGATAGAGAGATTTGGATTCAGATGTCGATTGCAGCTGCAACATGTGTAGACACATGTTGTGAACAATTCCGAAAGAGAATTCCATTTTGATTATGCCAACTTTCCCACAGATTCTTAGCTCTTGTGGCCCGAAACAAAACGTTTACAGCAAACATTGACTGGTAAAAGCAGCTACAAGCGAGAGAGAGAGAGGGGGAGAGAGAGGGAGGGAGAGAGAGAGAGAGATAGAGAGCCAGGCAACAGTTGTCTCACAAGCAACATCAAAGTTCGGTGGAACGCATATCTCAGCCGCGAATCGAGTTCGCCTACGCACCGAAAAAAGCAACTGCCGGAGCCATGGCAAAAGTGGAGCCATTGATTCCAAGTCAACGTTGTCGTTGTTGTTGTTGTTGTTGCCGTTGTTGTTGTTGTTGTTATTGTTGTTGCCGTTGTTGTTGTTGTTGTTATTGTTGTTGACTGTTGACTGTGTGTCGCCGGGACAGAGAGCTAAGGCAGCGTTTGACTGCTTGAATTCAAATTAATAGCCAACTGGCTCCGGCTCCGTCTCTGGCTTAGGCTGCTCGGCTTGCTTGGTTCGTTGGCCGTGCACCGTGTGCTGCACAGTGGGACCAAGGCGTCAAGTTAACGGAATTTAAACTGTATGGCTAAAGACAAATTAATTTCTTAGCTTACTGCAATTAAATGCAGTAAATTATTATAAATAAAAATAAACCTAAAGATATTTAGCTTAGACTTGAGATTAAAAGCAATTATTTTTGTTGTTTTTAATATCATATTAATTATTATTATAAAACTGCCAATAGCCTATATAAACTTAACGCTCTTATTTAGAAGAGTTGCAGTTACTTATTATAAATAAAAATAAACCTAGGGATATTTAGTTTAGACTTGAAGTTAAAAATCAATAATTTTTGTTGTTTTTAATATCATAATAATTATTATTATAAATCTGTGAATAGCTTATATAGATATATAGATCTTAATTAGAAGAGTTTAAAATATTTCCTCATTCGCTGTAATTTCAACACATTTGTGTTGGGGTTTGTCCCACTGTGCGCTGTGTGCAGGCGCAGCAATGAAAACAAAAACAAGCCAAGTCAAGACCAAGACGAGACCAAGCCCGACTGAAGCAGCAGCTGAAGCCAGAGCTGACTTAGCCAAAGCTGGAGCTGGCAGCAGCCAACCTACTGCCAACCTCGCAGATAAGTGGCCTGTGGCAAAATAAACGCCGCTTTATGGCAGTTTCTTGTAGTTTGTCCAGACCGTGCGCCACAACCTGGTTGCTGTGGATGCACCAACTCCTCTCCTTTAAGGGAGAGCCAAGTGTTACCGTTGTTGGGAGTAAGTGGTATGCATTTGCATGGCATTCGCTACCATTAGAAGCAATTTGGGTGGGATAAATGCGACCGTAGCGATCCAAGAGAGAGAGAGAGAGAGAGAGAGAGAGCATCATCCATACCTAGATAAGCACAGAGCCGCCAACTTGTGGAAAGGGACAGATGGAGCAGTTGAGGAATGCATGCGGGGAGCAGAAGTGCATACGAAATGCATATGAAATCAATCAGAGATTGAAGACAAGATCGCGGTAATATCTGCGAAATGAGATTGCAAAGTGTGAACTGTTGGGAAAGTGAGGAAACTCTTACTGCAAATGATATATAGGCATATAGGAAGGGAAAAGCTTTGGAAATTGAAAAAAAAAAAAATTACAATGACGTTATTAATTAATATGAAGTTTAAGCTATATTCTACAAATTCAAAAACTCTTCTTTCTTTTTTTTAATTAATTTATTATTATTATACTCTACAAAAAATATTAAATTTTATAAAGATGAACTTGATCAGTTGTTCCCAACTTATACAACATCTTTTGCATTTAGAAACAGATTAACATGATCTCAATTCCTGAATATTAAATATAGTATATTATATATTGTATTTATTTAATATAGTATATTGTATATTGTATATTTAATATAGCAGATCTTAAGTTGTTAAGATCATGTTTACACTAGCCTTTCTTTCTCTTCCTTAATTCTTCACTTCGAAATGGGCCTAAATCAGTTCGCATGACGTGAAACCTTGTGGTGTCTCGAAAGTCTTTTGGCTTTTTGCTTAGCTTCTAAGTTCCATGTTCGCACATTACTCAGCAAGGCTTCAGGTGTGTGTGTGCGAGTGTGTGAGTGTGCTTGTTGTGCGTGTGTTGAGTTGCTGCGGCTTTTGGGTGGTGCCTGGCAAAGTGTTTGAACTGGACTTGACTTGGACGGCAACCAGCACGTTGAGGACGAGCACGTTGGGGCAGGCAGCAAATTGGAATTATGAATTATGAATGCGTGGTTAATAAAAAGACCGAGGAGCCCCAAAGAGAAACACAAAAAAAAAGAAGGAGGATGAGCTGGAGCTGCAGAAGACAAAACGGCAAGTGGGTTCGTCATGCTGCTAACTGCCAGCCAGAATGGTGTGGGTTGTGCGATCCAAGGCGGGGGTTCTGTGGCAGTGGCTGTGGCAGTGGCAGAAATGCTAATGCGTTCCTCGATGCGCTTGGCCAACTATTTTCCCAGCACTCAAACGATGCCGATGCCATAGAGCGTGGTCCAAGCGCGGTACAATATGGTCGACTGAACTGAAACAAAGCAGAAAAGCGCAAAGTGCTAGAAGAGAGAGAGAGAGAGAGAGAGAGAGAGAAAGAAAACAAGATACCCCTACGCAACATTAGGTGTACCTTCCCCTCTTCCCCCTCTCTATGTATGTCTTGCTCCCACTCGGACATGGATGTGAACATGGACAGCAAGAGCGCCGCCTCATCGCGATGCCGCTTGCCACTTAAGTACTTAACACTTTTTGCTAATTGCCCGTTTCCCCCTCATCCCATTTGGCCTGTTGTTTCTACCAAAAATATTGACGGAAACACACACGCACACACAAACACACACACACACATGAACACATTGACAAGCGACTCCACTGACAGCGGCAACTCCCATGCGATCCGCAGCGGCAACAAAACCACAATCAAATACGAAACCGACTTAGCTACGGATTGTACTTATAAGTACTGAATATATATATATATACATATGTCACAGCAGCATATTGAGGCATTGGACGTGGGTTATAACAAGGTGGCAGCAGCAGCATTCTTTCTCTATAATCATCGCCCATATAAGGCAATGATCTTGCGCGATCGTATACTCAGTGTCAACCAGTGTTGCGCACTTATATCTTTGATGTTGCTCACTTGTTCTACATCTCGAGCAGAATTCAGAATTCAAATATATATAATATAATTTAAAAGAGCAACAAGTCGGTAGGGCTAAAATCGAGCGCGCCCTACAGTAAGATACCCTTCGCCCAATTCCCAAAATCCGTTACAAACCTGTAATCATACGTATTATTTAAAACAAAGAATTCTGCACGACTTATTTTTACTACATATGGCTTACTCGCTCATAAAAACTAGCGATTTAAAATTAAAAAAAAAATTTTTTTTTTTAAATCATAGGGTGGACCCTTACCTAAATTTTCAAAATATCGGGAAATTTAAAAAGATCCGTTTTGCTATATTTTTAATGTAGAATAACTCAGTTTGTTACAACATAAGCAAAATGTAATTCCGCGTGAAAATCGTTTGATTTTTAAGGAAGTTACGATCTGTGTAAAATGAGGGTACCAGGCCTGTTGATTGTCTATTTTTTTGACCAATTTGTCATGATTTTTGGGCCAAAATTAAGTATCGTTTAAAATCGATTTAAATAACTGTTTAGTGCTTATTTCGACCACAGCAATCGATTAAAACTAAAAACTCGCGATTTAAAATTTTGGAAAAAAAATTTTTTTTTAAAAAAATCATAGGGGGGACCCTTTTCTAAATTTTCAAAATATCGAAAATTTTCAATAAGTTTTTTCTGCTATATTTTAAAAGTAGAATAACTCAGGTTCTTAAAACATAAACAAAATGTCATTCCGCGTGAAAATCGTTTAAATTTTAAGAAAGTTACGATCGGTGTAAAATGAGGGTACCAGGCCTGTTGAGGGTGTTACATGTATATTTTTTTGACGATTTCGACATAAATTTTGGGCCAAAATTAAGTATCGTTTAAAATCGATTTAAATAATTGTTTATTACTTATTTTGACCTCCGCAATCGATAAAAATTAAAACTCGCGATTTAAAATTTTGAAAAAAAAAAAATGTTGTTGAAGTATCATAGGGGGGACCCTTACCTAAATTTTCAAAATATTGAAAAAATTTAAAAAGTCTTTTATGCTATTTTTTAAATGTAGAATCCCTCAGGTTGTTAAAACATAAACAAAATGTCATTCCGCGTGAAAATCGTTTGAATTTTAAGAAAATAACGAATAATGTAAAATGAGTGTACCAAGCCTGTTGAAGGTGTTACATGTCTGTTACATGTGACCATTTCGACATGATTTTTGGGCCAAAATTAAGTATCGTTTAAAATCGATTTAAATAATTGTTTAGTACTTATTTTGACCTCCGCAATCGATTAAAATTATAAACTCGCGATTTAAAATTTAAAAAAAAATTTTTTGTCAAAATATCATAGGGGGGACCCTTACCTAAATTTTCAAAACATTGAAAAATTTCAAACAATCATTTTGGTTTTTTTTTTAAATGTTAATAACAAAAAAGGAACTCTAAGAATATTCCTTAGAATCTTCCAGCAAATAGTGCATAGTTTACTCATATTTTACTCGTATTTATATATCTTAAGGAATCAGTCTAGCAAGTACTCATATATTTTGTTACAATTTCCATTCTGTCTATAAACTTTGACAGAAACTGTGGGATCAGTGAGTTATAATAGGATTCTTTTCGACTTTTAATTGAGCACTTCTCTGAAGAGGACTGGACTGGACTTCCCACACGCAGTCGTTCGTTGGCTTTGCCAGTTGGCAGTTTTGTGGTCTAAGAGCCATAAAACAAGACAACAAATGACTTCTGGGTCAGTCGGGCACACACAGAAGTTGGGATGGATCGACTTGCCCAGAAGATAGACTCCGTTGAGTTGAGTTATGTCCTGGGAGAGTTGCGAACTGAACCAACCGAATGCCAACTAATGTCCGTGTCATGATATGTGTACGTGTATGTATAGGTAGTACCCAACATATCTACCTACCATATGGTAGAAATAAGCGAATCCCACACTCGCCCAGCCATAAAGAGAAATTTACATGCTATGCGGGACTTGTAACTGCACTTTTTTTTTCTTTGTTTCTCAGCTTTATTATGTTTTTTTTTTTTTTTTTTTTTTTGGCCATGGGCCATTCGGATGGACATCATCGGCCCACAAGCGCGGATGAGACATGCAGACTTTGGTGCCTTCTTCATGTATTTATTTTGGTCTCTCTCCACGTCTTTTAATAACATTTTCTTGTAATTGTAATTTGTTTTCTTCGGCATCTGCCTGCTCATATCCGAAAAATACGAAGAAACCCAAGCGGAACCCTCGCATGGCATCATGTCGGTGCTTTTGTGGTCATATAGAGAGGGTTTCCCCCCTATCCACAAGTGTAACCTTTTCTCTAGTATCTCTTTCGCACTCCCTCTCCCTCTCCCTCTCTCTCTCTCTCTCTCTCTCTCTCTCTCTTGCTGCCTTTTGTGAGCCTGATCATTAATAAATTTGCCTTTGTATGGTCGCTGTAGTCGGTTCCCTACAATCTTTTGTTGTTCCCCCACGTGTGTGTATACATATTTGTTCCTGCCTGTCAGTATTAATAATAATAAACAATACATGTGTGTGTGTTTGTGTGTGTAGAGACCCATCGACATTTAACTCTATATGCGCTATAACCGATTTTACCCCCCGTTTTGCAGGGGCGTCCAGTGTCACGATACGGTGAACGGGGCCCAGTGTGACTCCTGTCCGGTTGGCTATGAAGGTGATGGACGCACATGTACGCTACGTAATCCCTGTCTGGATGCACCATGTCCCTCAGGTAAGTCAACAACAACAACAACAAAGTATGGGGTAGCCTCATGTATTCTGTTTGACTTATCGATTAGTTAGGGATCTCAAGTGGAAGAAGCGTAGTTTTTGGGAACATTCAACATTTTGTTTTCAGATCTTTTTTATGGCTAATTTGAGTTTGTCGTGCTGCGATCTGTAGTCAGAATTGTATGGGTTGTTCATGGTAAGCTAGCGAGAATTTCAGAACAATTGGAATCGGAAGGAAGCTTATTTATCAAAGATATATTTGATATATGCACTTAAAGTACTTAAAGCTAATGAAGAAAAATACTTTACTCAACAAACATTTTAAAAGTATTATATTAAGGTTATTTACAGACTGGATGAATAAATATTTAGTTAGCATGCTTAGTTGGTTAAACTAGAAGAGAACTTCAAAGAGAAATATAGTTAAATTTACTTGGAAATATTTTAAGAGCCCATTCAAAACTAGTTCTTAATTTCCTATATCCAAAACAATCAGTTTAATTTATACTTCTTATTTCAAACAGTTTTATAACTCTGATATGGATTTTGTAATGAGTTAGGATCAATCTGATATCAATTGAATTTGATTGGAACTGAAATACCTCATCAATTCTCTGTTAGGGTACACAATTCACACGACTGTTTGATTTATTAATGCGCACTTCGAAGCGGTTCGCTGGACCCTTTTGATTGAAAAACCCTCGAAAATTATAGGGTACCTGGAGCAATTTTCAGTGAATGTGTGAAACAAGGTTGCTAATTAGACAGGACAGAGGGAGAGGCAGAGAAAGAGAGAGAAAGAAAGGAACGGGGTAGCTGCTTTTGGTTGGCCTTCAAGGCGTGTTGGAATTTACTACCTTATAAGTCAAGTTGGCTAATTGAAACCGGCTACAGTGGGTGGATTTGCTTAGCAAACTGAATGAAGATTAATTACCAACAACAATTTATATATATATGTCTTTTTACTACATTTGAATTAGAACGATACGATATTAATACCTGAAACATTCTCGTTATTAGGCAACATTATAGTGCCCACACATAACGTGCAACACTATCAGAGGCAGAGCCAGTACACGGCACGCAAATACTCGGTTGTTACGAACTGAGCAGTACCCAGAGCCGAGAATCAGATCATATACACAGCACTATAATAATTTAATTAGATATTCGAAAAAAAAACTTAGAGCACTTTGCAAATTCACTTTTAAATAGTCATAAGTCGTAAGCTCTGAAATTCGCAAAATTGAAATCGAAATCGAATTCGAATACGATATTCAAATTGAATTGGAAATTATTGAAAGTATTAGCAACGTTTCGCCCCTGTACTTACAAAATAAATATATGTATGAATAATAAAACAAAAACTATCTATAGTAATACTTAATAATACAAAATACTAAAGAACATTTTCTAATAATACTGTGTACCCTCCCTGCCCCTTCGACCTGCTGATATAATGCCCAGAAAGTGGAGTTTATAAGCGCGAAACAAAATTCTGTAATACCTATGCCCAAAATGAATAGTGAATAAAAATTATATGATACTTTTTTCAAAAAAAAACCTAAATCAAAATATATTGTTGTTTTATTTGAGACCTGCGATTTGGAAACACATTTTGGTAAATAAAATTCATCTATTTAAAATTCATCTGCTCTTCTTCTATCTGTCAAAATCATCTATATATCATACTATATATATTTCTGTATTATTTGAAATTCCATTCATGTTTATTCACTATCATTTTCTGGTCATGCTATATATCCCATACTGAACAATTGAATACATATTTAAAAAAAGTAAACATAACCTAACATTTGAGCTGACTTAACCTACAAAATTTATGCTAACATCTAAACTAACCTCACTTTTATGCAGCAAAATATGCTTAAATTATATAGAATAACTTTAAATTCATTATTTATCTCAGGTGTCGAGTGCATTCGCATGGGTTTTGCGCCATATTTCCAGTGCATCTCGTGTCCACGTGGCCACAAAATCAATGGCACCACCTGCCACGACGTGGACGAGTGTCAGCTCTATCAGCCCTGCGACGCCATGGTCGTTTGTCATAATCTTAATCCTGGTTTCCGCTGTGGACCTTGTCCGCCTGGCTACGATGGCATACATGCCCATGGTGAGGATTCAAAGTCTGGCAATGATGAGGCAACTACAATATCTCTCTCTCTCTCTCTCTCTCTCTCATCTGCATGTAAGGCTTCTCGGCGGACTATCTAACTCTGGGATTCCAGCAGCAAACCTGCCTGGACATAGACGAGTGTAAAACGGGATTTTTCCGGTGTCCAGAGCACGCCACATGCCACAACAGCATTGTGAGTGAGGAAGCAAGTGAAAGATTCCACTATGTCCATGGATTAACTCCCTTTTCTTCCTGCTGCTCCTCAGGGTTCTTACAGATGCCAGTGCCATGAGGGTTACATGGCCAATGGTACCTTCAGCTGTGTGTCCACTGCAGATCTCTGTCCCGATGGCAGCATCTGTGCCCAGAATGCCGAATGTGTTCCCCTGGACAGTTATCACTATCAGTGTCGCTGCAGTGTGGGTTGGGCGGGAAATGGCAAGATCTGTGGACGTGATCGTGATCTGGACGGCTGGCCAGATGAGTCACTCAACTGTGCCGAGGAGCATTGCCGCCGTGACAATTGTCCCGACTTGCCCAACTCGGGCCAAGAGGATGCCGACTTGGATGGCATCGGGGATGCCTGCGACGATGATGCGGATAGCGATCAGGTACTCAATAGCAAGGATAACTGTCCATTTGCGTATAATAGCGATCAGTTGGACACGGATCACGATGGCATTGGGGATGCCTGTGACAATTGTGTCTTCATTTCGAATCGTCGACAATTGGACACGGATGAGGATGGACTGGGCAATGAGTGCGATGAGGATATCGACAATGATGCGCTACTCAATCAATATGACAATTGTCCCCTGCTACGCAATCCAAATCAATCCGATGTGGACAACGATGGGGTTGGAGATGTGTGTGACAATTGCCCAACGATTCCGAATCCGGCGCAGGAGGATCGTGACATGGATCTGGTGGGTGATGCCTGCGACAGTGATATCGATGGCGATGATGATGGCATACAGGACTCGGAGGATAATTGTCCCATGGTTAGCAATTCGGATCAGTTGGATACGGATTTCGATGGCAAGGGAGATGCGTGTGACGATGATATGGACGGGGATGGAGTTCCCAATTATAGGGACAATTGTCCGCTGGCCAGAAACGCCGATCAATTGGACAAGAATCGCAATGGGAAAGGGGATGTGTGCGAGGATGATGAGGATGACGATGGCACTCCGAATATTATCGATAATTGTCCAAATAATTCAATGATTCATCGCACAGATTTTCGTACCATACGTTCGGTTATACTCGATCCAGAGGGTGATGCACAGCTGGATCCCAATTGGGAGGTGCACGCGAATGGTTCGGAGATCACACAGACTCTGAACTCTGATCCCGGCCTGGTGGTGGGCAGCGATTCCTTTGGCGGCGTGGACTTTGAGGGCACATTCTATATCAACGATGATACCGATGATGATTACGTAGGCTTCATCTTCAGCTACCAGAGTAACCGTAAGTTCTATGTGGTGCAATGGAAGAAGGGCACCCAGACCTATTGGCAATCGACACCGTTCCGTGCCTCCGCCGAGCCGGGTGTACAAATCAAATTGATTGACAGCGACACTGGGCCGGGTTCCATGTTGCGCAACAGTTTGTGGCATGCGGGCGATACGCCTGGCCAGGCGAAGCTGCTGTGGAAGGATCCACTGAATGCAGGCTGGAAGGAGAAGACCTCGTATCGTTGGTCCCTGGTGCATCGACCTGCCATCGGACTGATCCGTTTGCGGTGAGTTTCTCTGCAAATATAGTATGTCTGTATATCAAACTAATTCCAATCCTCTCTTGGACAGCATCTTTGAGGGGGAACGCCTGATACTCGACTCGCACAACGTATACGATGCCATGCTTACCCTCAAGGGCGGACGACTGGGCGTGTTTTGCTTTTCCCAGGAGATGATTATATGGTCGGATCTGGTTTACAAATGCAACAGTGAGTAGCCCTTTGGCCGTGTTGTGGTCTAGGCTCTGCCTGGGTCACTCGTCAAGCTCATCATCATCAGCATCAGCATCAACTGTTTTAATACCCGCTACTCATGAGGTTGCAGGGTATTACGTTTTAAATAGTCATCTAAGATGGCTATGGTATTCATTTTTGGTGTGTACAATTATGAATACTATACAAGTGATTCCTGCAAATTTGATTGCAATCGGAAACACAGAAGGCATTTAATACTTGTATTTATTGGGTGAACTTTACGCACCCCAAAGTATGCAATATAAGATTATAGAAATTTTTTGAGATAAGTAGCGGGTATATTATAGTCGTTCACATTCGTCTCTAACTTTTTTACCTGATTTTTTTTTTTGTTTTCTCTCTTCCTCATAGCACGTGTTCCGCCCCTCATCTATAACGAACTGCCCACACATCTCAAGCTCAAGGTGGAACTGGAGAACTGAGACGCTGTGTTTGAAAGCGTGTGTGTGTGTGTGTAGATGTGTGTGTTATATGTGTGTGTGTTGACCCAGCTACCCAAGCATTGCGTTTTTTTGCTGCCATAAATCTTAACCAAATTAACTAAGTACTTATTTATTTTGGGCGATCGGAGCTCCGCAAAAAAAAAATAATATTAAAGAAAAAAATAATAAAAAAATAAATAAAAATAATAAATATTTTATATTTAATAAAACCAAACTAAAGTGGTAAAGGTTAATTGTTGAAGGAGTGTGTATTTATTTTTAAAATAACGGGCGTGACTTCAGAAGAAAATGTACTATATCTCCGATCTCAGCTAGTATGCTAGCTAGAAAGACCAAACTTGGCTTGTAGATTCATGTATATAATATGTATTCAATGTTGAAATTTTAAAATATCTCAAAATATCTTTAAATTTATAAATATCTCACGTATTAAAGATAAAACTATAAGTCAGAAACTTTGCATTGAATTAAAAGACTAGATATCAGTTATGCTTTAAGTTATTTATTTTTTTTTTGATTTTATTGACAGACATTTCGCAACACTGGTTGTCTATATAGATGAATAACAATAGAATACCATAGTGTGCCAGGCTAAAGTCTGTGCCAATGAATTTCATATCCGTCAACTAAGCAGCAGTGCAGGCCTAAATTTAAAACATTCATCCCCAGTAAATTTCGACAAAAAAAACCCATAAAAAATAGTCAAATCCTGAAGCATAGTCAAATTCTATCTAGCCTTGCTGCAAATAGTACAGGGTAAGCAAGCGATTCGATTGAATACTTACATACGTCATAAATCACACATACTCTTAGATACATTTAAATAAATCAAATACATATATATATATGTGTATTTATCTGTCTTTATAATGTTATTTACACAGATAGCTATTATGGCTAGCTGCGATGTACAAGACACCCCACTCAATAGTAAATCAATGAATTCCACAACAACGTCCACTCCGTCGGCAGAGCCGGACCGTGCGACCACTCCGCCAACCGTTCCGCTAATATCATCCTCAATCCCGATTCCAGTGCGAAATCCAGAATTGATTTCGCTCAAGAAAACAAATCCGAAAATATCCATAAGTTCGACACAAAGCAAAGTTATCAAAATAACCGAAACATCTGTGAATGGCTCCAAAAAGACAATCTACCAGAATGGTATCATGTTGCAGCCCACCAAAATTCCAGCACCCATAGGGATGGGTAAGAACTGTAGACCCCGCAAGTATACAACCCTGATGAAGAACATAAAGCGAAAGACATGCCAGGACGACGATAGTTTTGGTAGCACCAACACCCTGGTCAATCTAACCGAAGACTCTGGCATACACATGGATTGCTCCGGCCTCGAGGATGATGTTGCTGTGGAGGAGACACATTTCATACAACCACAGCCACAGGTCAGTAGCGAGACAATTGGTAATCTCAATGCGGATGAACAAGAGACACTGCGAGTCTTGCAGCGGGCCGTGGCTGAGATGGAGGAGGACATTGAAAATAGGTATATGGAGGAGGAGCAGGAGGAGCAGGTTGCATATAAAGAGGATAGCCAAATGAAGGACACAATAAACGAAGGAGGAGTAGTAGTTGTCGAAAAAGGGAATAAAGATGAATATCACACATTGTCACCATTGATAAACCATCAGCCACAAGCACAACAGCCTCCGGCACAGGCACAGATCGAGCAAGAGGTGCCGCTTGCAACGGTTGTCCAGTGTGAGGAGGTGGAGAGTTCATCGACCAGATCCCCAACAATTCGTGAACGAAAACATGTTCGAGTGGAGCAGCTACTCGAGGCGGAACATGATATTGAGCTATTGCAAAAGCTACTGCAACCGAACGGGCAACTGGATGCATCGACTCCAGATCCGCAGCTCCTCGAGGAGTTACCTACTCAATCGGAACAGAATACTGGCGCTGAGGTCGATAAGATTTTGAATTCATTTGATACGGACGATGGATCCGATAATGCCATAAACCAAGTGGGTCTCTTGTACTCGCTTTTAAATATTTTCTGCGGCAAAAGTATCCGCAAACTAAGCTGTCCCGTACTATTATGTGGCCTGGCAGTTGGTTTGATATTTTACTTTCGTAAGATTTAGGGCCTTCACGGCGTATTATGAGCAATAAAAATTCTACAAAGAATACATACATTTTCCAATGGAATCTTTAACCATGCGCGATTCACATAAAGCTAAACAAAATCGAATTCACAATGAGTTCTCAAAATTATATTTAATTTATTTTCAAATAAATTGACTTAGCAAAACAGGCGTATACCAAGTAAAACCTAGAATAGGGGATTTTATAAAAAAAAAAATAATGTTATCCACCCTATTCGCACATTGCAATTCGAAGCATCAATAAATACAAATTATTTCACAATATTACTAAGAAGAAAAAAATAAGAGTCAATTTAATTACCTAAATTTATTATAATAGGAAAAATATTATAATAAGAAAAAAAGAGTCAAATTAATTACCTAAAGAGGGGATGGCATGGCATATATTCTCTGAAGAACGTATAATATGTACATATGCAATAAAACTTTCGATCGTATTGCCATATCGTATACAATCTAGTTTTCATTGTTAAATTGTGAAATTGTGAATTTTTGTAAGCAGATACATAAAAATTATCGAATCTTGACAATACCATATCGAAATGGCATCGGTTGAGGCAATTGTAGTAACCGTCTTTTTGCATCTGATACTACGGTTTCCCCTCCATCTTTCATGTGATGCACAAATTCAATTAGTTGGACCCAGAGCGGCATCGGTTATAGTCGATGTTGCAATATTGTTACTCATATATAATAATCGTGTGCTACCCCTACGTTTTAGTGATAATTCCATTCAAGTCAAGTGTTTCATTGAATCCTTCTTAGCCCTGTGCATACTAGAATTGTGTAAGGTTGTCTGGACATCAGTTGAGCTATTGATTGCATTGATTGTCTCAAGGACTCTGCTTGGATTTGATATAATCTCAAGAAAGTCATGGACAGAGAACGAAACCCTGATTATTGGATCGTTTACCATGCCGCTGTCCTCGATGATACTATTTACTGTTTATCAGACTAGCACGAGAATACATCAATGATTTCCAAACAAGAATCTAGCAGAACAAAAAAAAATGTATATCTCATTGTGTAATATATATATACATATATTTTTCTATATATTTTTCTTTTATCTGTCAGAGTTTTTAAAAAACACCAAGTGCAGTGAAGTGGCTGAGTACTAAAAATTTGTTGCATACTTTTAGGCTTTTCAGGAAACTACATGCCAGGGCTGTCGCACTTCTATACCATAATATAATAATCGAGAGACTGCAGCGTATTTTTGTATAACCAAATAAACACAATTTTTTAATATAAACATAAAATTGTTCACTTTTCTTTTTATTATTAGTTCGTTTTTCTTTTATACAAAAGATTCTTGTAAAATTACTTAATTAACTTGCTTGTTTTTGTTTTTTTATATGTATTTATTTTTGTATTATCTTTTAAATTACAAAATAACGACTATATTTGATTTGCTTTTTACAGCACTCGCGAATTTTTCAACAAGTTTGGAAAATGTTGTATGTATACATAATATATAGTAAATAATTATGTGATAAGTATGTAATATTGCAATCGAGCGCTCTTTTCGAATACCTTCTATGGGAAGGTAGCTCAATGTTTTTTCTTTTAAGAGCGTGTACATTTTAGGTAAATAATACTTACAAATTAAAACAATTTATTCATTTATTATATACTCGTACTATAATTAGAAATATGCATAAGTTCGACTTAATTTCAGTTTAGTTTTCATATTTAAAGAGCACTTCTTGGAGTTACTAAAATAAAATATCTCTCTCTCTCTTTCTTTCTAACTATTTCACTTTCTCATCTGGCCATTGAGAGCAGCTTTCAAGCTTTGCATTAAGCCACGTAATTGCAGTAGAGTATGAAAAAAGTCTGGTTTGATGGATCTAAACGAAGGCCAGCGATTACGGCGATTCAATGCAAAGCTTTCAATTCGACACTTTCAATGTTCATATATATATTATATAATTGTTCGCTTTCAGTGAGTATTGTTTTCTTCTTTTTTTCCATCTTGTGGGGCAGTGCTAGAATTCTGCCTTTTAGCAGTGCTATACAATTATGACCACATATTACATTAAAGCAGCGTTTATATAGTTATAAAATTTTAAATTAACTGTTATTTTGTGTTTTCTTCTTCCTTCTCTTCTGTTCGTTGTTGGTTTACTGCACTTCGCTATCACTGTCACTCTTTTCTGTAAATATAATAATGGTATAATAATTAGAAAGATATAAAAAAAATTAAAAAAAAATATTTTGTTGAAAAATCATAGGGGGGACCCTTACATACATTTTCAAAACATCGAAATAAAACAAAAAAACTTGTATGCTATTTTTTAAATGTAAAATCACTCAGGTTGTTAAAACATAAACAAAATGTCATTCCGCGTAAAAATCGCTTCATTTTGAAGAAAGTACGATCGGTGTAAAATGAGGGTACCAGGCCTGTTGAGGGTGCTACATGTCTAATTTTTTGACCATTTCGGCATGACTTTTGGGTCAAAATTAAGTATCGTTTAAAATCGATTTAAACAATTGTTTAGTACCAAGTTTACCCTCCGCAATCAATTAAAATTAAAAAATCGCAATTTAAAATTTTGAAAAAAAAATTTTTTTTGAAAAATCATAGGGGGGACCCTGTCCTACATTCTCAAAATTTCAAAAATTTTCAAAAAGTCTATTATACTATTTTTTAAATGTAGAATCACTCTGGTTGTTAAAACATAAACAAAATGTTATTCCCCGTGAAAATCGTTCGATTTTTAAGAAAGCTACGATCGGTGTAAAACGAGGGTACCAGGCCTGTTGAGGGTGTTACATGTTTAATTTTTTGACCATTTCGACATGATTTTTGGGCCAAAATTAAGTGTCGCTCAAATTCGGTTTAAATAATTGTTTAGTACTAATTTTGACCTCCGCAATCGATTAAAATTAAAAACTCGCGATTTAAAATTTTGAAAAAAAATGTTGTTGAAATATCATAGGGGGGACCCTTGCCTAAATTTTCAAAATATAAAAAAAAATACCCTTTTTCGACAATTTTCACTGATTGAAGGGTATAATGATAGAAATAGGCAGAAAGAGTTAAAGATCCCACATGGAGTACCCACCTTTTTTGCCCGTGTAAGCGTGACGTTTCAGTCGATCGTATAAGTCTTCTTTAGTTCCATAGAGCGACGCATTGGAGCGAGCCAGCGTGCTCATCTTGCCACCGTGTAGACCTGTCCAAGGGATACGGCATAAGTTTCAAGTCACACTCATAAATACCCTACAATTTTCTCTTACCATCCTTCATGTAGGTTTCATTGTAGAAGTTGGGCATCTCCCAGCCATCCTCCTCATCGTCGTAGTAGTGCGCATAGGTGCTGTGATGTGAGGGTGCTATAGATTCCGCATAGGGTGTATGGGCGCCATAGTAGAAATTAACCTGCGATCCGGTCTGATCGATCGCAGGGGTGAGCATCTTCTTGGGATCGCGACGCTTGGTGGAGCGCACACAGATCATCCAGATGAGCAGCACAATGATAATGATGAAGATCACAGCGCCAGCAATGCCACCGGCAATGTAAGCGAACTCCGAGCGTTCGGCACAATGTGGTCCAGTGAATGATCCCACACAGCGACACGATGGTGTACCCTTCAGATCCTTGACACACGTGCCCGAGTTCTCGCAGTGACCATCGCAAACATCTGTGCACACCATGCCGGTGCCATTGAATCCTGGCTTGCATTCGCACTTGAAGTCCGATGTCTCCGGCACCATGATGCAGTACGCATTGACATCGCAATGTGGTTTGCCCTCGGCAATGTGTTCGCAGGGATTGGTGCACTCGCTCTTCGCGGTGGCACCGGTGATCTTGGTGCTGTGATTGGGCGGACACTGGATGCATGTGGTCTGCTGTGACTCGGACTGATAGAAGCCCTTGCGGCACTCGATGCACATGTTGAGCGTGGCATTCAGATATGTGCCCGGCGAGCAGACCGGCAGCGTGCACTCCTCCACGGAGCTGGCGCCCACCTTGGGTGTGGTGCGTCCCAGGGGGCAGGCAGCACATGAGGGTTGGACACCTTGCAGACGGTATGTGCCACGTGGACAGGGTTCGCAACGACCATCGGCGCCCAACTGTTGCCCCGAGCTGCACTCATCGCGGCATTCCTTGCGTGTGGTGGCCTCCGTGGAGCGTGTGGTCTGTCCCAGGCCGCAGAGCTCGCAGCCGAAGGATCCCTCGTTGGGCTGATAGAAACCGTGACCGCATGAGCGGCACAGCCCCGTCTCGGCATCGAAGTACTTGCCTGCTGGACAGCGTTCCTTGCAGTCGGCAGCAGAGCGTGCTCCTGGTCCTGCCGTAACTCCCGGACGGCCAGCTATAACTGGACACTTGCTGCACTGCAGCTGACCCGCCTCCGACTGATATGTGCCGCGGGCACAGGCCACACATGTCTTGTTCGCGCTGTCATAGAAGGTGCCAATGGCACAGGGCACACAGTCGGGTATCATGACCACCTGACCGGCGGGGCAAGCGTACTCGGAGCCCAACTCCAGCGAAGCCGGATCGGGCACAGTGTTTGGCAATATTTCCTGCACTGCAAACTGATCATCCTCCAGTATCAACTTCTCCAGCAGCTGCTTGACATTGGATCGTTCGCCAGTCGAGGTGTGTACCACAGGATCACTAGAGGATTAAGCAGAGCAACAACAAGGATTAGACGAGGTCAAGGAACATGCGAGGGTTTCCCTTTTTTGGATTAGCGCACGCAAACCACATGTGGCAATTGGAGGGTTAGCTTGAAGCATGATTGATTGATGGTTTAATTGATTGATTGATTGATTGATCGATTGATTAGCTGGCCAATTGGTTAGCTGGACATTTGAGGTTAGTTTGAGCAAGAGAACTGGGTGCAATAATGCTGGAGATCGGGTGCGGGTGCGGGTGAGAGAGAGAGAGGAATGAGAGAGTTTCGTTGGACATACTTAACAGCCGGGAAGGCTATTTCCAGGGTGTATGTATCGCCGCCAGTTTGTTGGCGTCCCTGGCGACCAGTCAGTGCCAGCTCCTCGTCCTCGCTAAAAATTTTTGGGTTAACGAACACAAACACATATAACACAGAGTACACAAGTAGGGAAACAAAACTATCGATAGTACTGAATCGATTGTACTCTCGATAGTACCTCGATAGTACCTCGATAGTACCTCGATAGTACCTCGATAGTACCTCGATAGTACCTCGATAGTACCTCGATAGTACCTCGATAGTACCTCGATAGTACCTCGATAGTACCTCGATAGTACCTCGATAGTATCTCGATAGTATCTCGATAGCACCTCGATAGTATCTCGATAGTATCTCGATAGTACCTCGATAGTACCTCGATAGTACCTCGATAGTACCTCGATAGTACCTCGATAGTACCTCGATAGTACCTCGATAGTACCTCGATAGTACCTCGATAGTACCTCGATAGTACCTCGATAGTACCTCGATAGTACCTCGATAGTACCTCGATAGTATCTCGATAGTATCTCGATAGCACCTCGATAGTATCTCGATAGTATCTCGATAGTACCTCGATAGTACCTCGATAGTACCTCGATAGTACCTCGATAGTACCTCGATAGTACCTCGATAGTACCTCGATAGTACCTCGATAGTACCTCGATAGTACCTCGATAGTACCTCGATAGTACCTCGATAGTACCTCGATAGTACCTCGATAGTACCTCGATAGTACCTCGATAGTATCTCGATAGTATCTCGATAGCACCTCGATAGTATCTCGATAGTATCTCGATAGTACCTCGATAGTACCTCGATAGTACCTCGATAGGACCTCGATAGTACCTCGATAGTACCTCGATAGTACCTCGATAGTACCTCGATAGTACCTCGATAGTACCTCGATAGTACCTCGATAGTACCTCGATAGTACCTCGATAGTACCTCGATAGTACCTCGATAGTATCTCGATAGTATCTCGATAGCACCTCGATAGTATCTCGATAGTATCTCGATAGTACCTCGATAGTACCTCGATAGTACCTCGATAGTACCTCGATAGTACCTCGATAGTACCTCGATAGTACCTCGATAGTACCTCGATAGTACCTCGATAGTACCTCGATAGTACCTCGATAGTACCTCGATAGTACCTCGATAGTACCTCGATAGTACCTCGATAGTACCTCGATAGTACCTCGATAGTACCTCGATAGTACCTCGATAGTACCTCGATAGTACCTCGATAGTACCTCGATAGTACCTCGATAGTACCTCGATAGTATCTCGATAGTATCTCGATAGCACCTCGATAGTATCTCGATAGTATCTCGATAGTACCTCGATAGTACCTCGATAGTACCTCGATAGTACCTCGATAGTACCTCGATAGTACCTCGATAGTATCTCGATAGCACCTCGATAGTATCTCGATAGTATCTCGATAGTACCTCGATAGTACCTCGATAGTACCTCGATAGTACCTCGATAGTACCTCGATAGTACCTCGATAGTACCTCGATAGTACCTCTATAGAACCTCGATAGTACCTCGATAGTACCTCGATAGTACCTCGATAGTACCTCGATAGTACCTCGATAGTACCTCGATAGTACTCGATAGTACCTCGATAGCACAGAGACACAAAACATGCTAGACTTATGCCTGATACCTTCTCCGATCTACTACTTACTTGACCACGGGCAATTCCGCCTCCATTACATAGACACCGCCATCCTTGACCTGGCGACGCACACGATTATTCTGTGCGGCACGATAATGATCGCACTTGACATCGATTTGGATATCCTTGCATTCCCTACGAAAGGATGAACGAAGGAGGGTTAAGAAAAGGCAAGGTATAATTGGGTAAAGTTCGAATCTTACCTTGTTCCCTCTATAGCATAGGAGCAGAAGTTCCAGTCGCGATTGAGAGCATTCACCGAGTTCGTGACCTTCTGTCGGAGTACAGCCTGGCCAGCCTTGTTGCACAGCACATCCGAAGGGAAGAGCATTTTGATGCGGAAGACACGTTGAGCGGGTTTAGCCGGTGAGCAGGATGGATAGACCAGAGGCATGGAGGGTTCACGGGTTGGACGCCAGAAGCCCTCAGCACCGCAGGTATAGAACTCTGGAACGAGCTCGGAGAAGCGCAGTCCCGTATTGCAGGCAATCTCACAGACCTTGAACTGACCACCAGCTCCCCAATCCTTGCAGACCTGTGAACCGCCCACAGGATCAGCCAGAGGTGGACAGAATTCAGCTGGGAGCGGGAATAAAGGAGAAACATGCAGTTAGTTTGGATACTGGAAGAAGTGCCAATGCTTCACTTACTCAGCAGGGAAACCTTGAAACTGCAGGATGCCGTATTTCCAGCTGCATCGGATGCAATGTAGGTGATGTCGTAGGTGCCCCAGAGTAGCGTAGTACCAGAGCGATGTCCATTCCTCTCATAGATTTTGGTTACACCGATGTTGTCACTGAAGTGGGGCTCATCCCAGGTGACCACAGCAGATCCGTTCTTGGCGATGACCCACAGATCACCGGGACAATGTTCCACAACCGGTGGCTCCTTGTCCACCACCAACTGTTGGCAATTGGCGCCAGTGTAACCCACCTGACACTTGCGTTGTCCACACAGAGAGGGCACATTGCGCTCGACTCCACCGGAGGTCAACTCATACCCGGCCCAGTTGAGGATGAGGCCAGAGTAGAGCACCGGCTCAGAGCGACAATCTCGTACCTGTTTCTGTATCTCGGATGTAATGTCCAGAGCACGTGCCCAGACCTGTGTCTTGGTCACGGTGCCCTGGAAGCCGGCATCTGTGTAGGCCTGCTCGTGCTTCAATCCATCGGGCTGAGGACGTCCCAGCACAGACCATAGATATGCGGGCAGAGCACCACCCTGACCATACTCCACTTTGCTGGCAATCAATCCCTCTGTGATCAACTGCAGCTGGCCACTGACTCCATCCCAGACCACGGCCACATGATGCCATTGTCCGTCGTTGACCGAGGTGTATTCCCCGAAGCTGAGGAACACATCGGGCAGCTCCTCGAAGAGTGAGACCTGCACTCCGCTGGAATGTGCCTGCAGCAACATGCGACGCCTTTGGGTCATGCGGGCAGACTCCACGCCATAGAGCGTAAAGAAGATGCCCGTGTCGTCCTTCTGGGCAAACTGCACCCACATGGCCACAGTCAAACTGCTGGCCATGCCCGTGGGGAAGGGCACCACCTGCGCGGCTGTGGAGCGCGACGGATCACTGAAGTAGAGATCATAGTCCACCTGGATGGCCTTGCGACAATCATCGCCGGTCATGTTGAACGGGCACTGGCAATAGAAGCCATTGGTCAGATCCACGCAGCTGGCACCCGGTGGACATGAGTTGTCCTTGCAGTCCACAATGTCCAGTTCACAGTTCTTGCCCGTGTAGCCAGGTGGGCACTGGCAGCTGTAGCCGGCACCATTGTCCAGGCATGTGGCACCATTCTGGCACACATGCTCCTCGCAGGCATCGTATTCATACTGACACCCGATGCCATCATAGTCAGCCGGACAGCTGCAATTCAGACCAGATCCAAAGTCCTGACACTTGCCGCCATGCATGCAGGGATTACCGATGCAACGTTCCGGCGCTGTCTCACAATTCTTGCCATCGGTGCCGCTGGGACAGACACAGAAGTAATCCTGGAACAGATCAATGCACTTGGCATCGTTCTGACAAGGTGCCTGCAGCTGGCAGCTGGTCACCTGCTGCTCACATCGCATGCCACTCCAGCCCGGTTCGCAACCACACTCGAAGCCACCGACACGATCCCGACAGATGCCATTGTTGAGGCATGGCTGTGCCTCGCAGTCATCGATGTCCGTCTCACACAGTGCTCCCTTGAAGCCATCGCGGCACACACACTCGTACTTGTTGTCCAGATCCAGGCAACGCTCTGTGCCCACCGGATGGCAGGGATCACTGAGGCACTCATCGATCTCCGCCTCACAGCTGAGACCCACAAAACCGGGACGACACTTGCAACTGAAGCCATCCAATTGATCCACACAGGTGGCGCCATGCTGGCAAGGATTCGAGGCGCAATCATCGATCGTATGCTGGCAATGCTTGCCCGTATAACCTGGCTCACAGTTGCATGTGTATCCATTGACCAGATCCACACAGACGCCATCATTGGAGCAGGGTCTATTCTCGCAATCATCGATATTGATATCGCACGCAGGTCCCGTCCAGCCCGGATGGCAGACGCATTCGTGGTCGAAGAGGCGATCCACACAGGCACCATGTTTGCAGGGTTCCGAGAGGCATAGGTCGATCTTCTGTTCACATCGCTTCCCAGTGAATCCTGGCGGGCAACTGCACTGGAAATCATTAACAAGATCTGTACAGGCGGCACCCAGCAGGCATGGATTCTCCTCGCAATCGTTGATGTTCTGCTCGCAGTGTAATCCCTCCCAGCCGGGCAGGCATTCGCACTTGTAGCGTCCCTGCTGCAGGGCCAAGCAGCTGGCGCCATTGGTGCATGGATTTCCATTCGCGGTGCAAGGATCGATGGTCACATCGCACTGATCACCAGTGTAGCCACTTCTGCAGAGGCAGGTGACATTCTTGTAGCCCGGTTCATTCTTGCACATGGCACGTGCTGGGCAGGTGTCGTTGCCACAATCCGTGGCCTCCTCCTGGCAATTGATGCCAGAGTAACCAGTTGGACACTCGCAGCGGTAACCCTGTGGCAGATCCTTACACTGTCCTCCATTGTAGCAGGGCTGGGAGGCGCACTCATCGATGTCCTGTTCGCAGCGACGACCCGAGAATCCCGCCGGGCAGAAGCATTGCACATCGTGTCCCATGGGCACACAGAGTCCACCATGCTGGCAGGCACCGTCACCGCAGACCACAGGCTTGCACTGTTCCCGTCCCTTGGCGCCGGCACTGTCGGTTCTCATGTTGCTGGGGCATTCGTTGCAGCTCTGTGCTCCCGGCGTGCTCTGGTAGTGATGCAGTGGACAGGGTGAGCAGGGTGCCAGGCCAGTGGAGGAGTATGTGCCCGCAGCACACTTGGCACGGCAGAGAGATTTCGTTGAGGCAGCCGGTTGATAGGTGAAAGTCTGTGCGGGACATGCCTGGCAATCCTTGAAGCCACCAGTGGGTGGTTCCGCCGTAAACGAGTTGCGTGGACACTCCAGACATGGCACCAGACCCGTGGGCGAGTAGGTACCATAGCCGCAAACGGGCATGCAGTCACCCAGCGACTTGGAACCCTCCTCCTTGGTGTAGGTGCCGGCGGGACAGCGCAGACAGGTGCCCTGACGATCCCGATTCTGGTAGTAACCCCGCGGGCAGTTGGTGCAGCTGTTCTGGCCCTCGGAAACATATGTGCCGGCTGGACAATGCAGACAACGTGGCACATCGCTGGTATCCATATTGAGCACCTCACCCACATTACAATTGAATCCACGCGAGATCTGCGACTTCAGAGCACGCAGTGGGGGACACTGATTGCCAATGTTGGATATATTCAGCAGGGAATCAATCACAGCGCTGGCATAGGGCACACTCAGATCGAAGATTAGATTCAGCGTGGAGCCGCACAGATCGTACAACTGCGGTTGACGCACTGCTGGCAATATGGACAATATGAAATCCATTTTGACCACATTCTCCTCCAGCAGCGATGGCACCGACTTCAGGAACGTAACATTCATATTGACATTCACAGCGGAGCAACGTTGCGAGAGCAACTGATTGAGTCCACTGTAATGTTGGGCCAAGACTTCCTGATATTGTCCCAGACAGGATTGGGCTACAGCTCCGTTGGCACGATAGGTAATTGTGGCTGTGACATGATAAGCAGCCTGCTCTGTGTTCTCGGACACACAGTCGGGCACAACCGAGGTGGGACGCCACAGACGGGATGTCTCGCAGGAGAAGGTCTTCAAGGGTTCGCCGTCGGTGAAACGGAATCCTGGCTTGCACGTGGCAATGCACTCAATACCCCGATCCCCGGGCAGACAATTGATGGCACCATTTGCCGGTGGCTGCAGTTCCCAATCCACACATGGGGAGGCCTGCACCGACACCTGGAAATGGCAGCTCGCTTTGTTGTTGTACTTATCCGTTGCGGTAACTGTGACATTCTCAAAGTTCCCGATCTTAATGGTTGCCCGATCCGGTGTGAATTGCAGACGCACCTCACCCGTCTCATCCGACGTCTTGATGCGTTTCCTGGTATCATTGAAATTCACATTATAACTATCCTGTCGATCGACCAGCTCAATGACATAACTCTGGGGACACTGCAGCAGTGGAGGCGTCACATCCGGCACAGTTATATTAATCTCACAAATGGCCACATTACCATCATAATCGAAGGCAACATACTTGACCACCGTGTCCTTGAATATGTGACTAGGAGTACGGAAATTCTGTGGTTTAATCTCCAGACGAGCAATCGAACCGGAGTTATCCACAGCCGTCGGCTCGGTAAAATTGACAGGCAACACGCCTCCATTCTCATCGCGTCTCACCACAATCGGTTGCTGCGGGCAATTCTGGAAGATTGGCGGTTCGTTGTCCACACACGGCGAATAGCCATAATCGTAGCCCAGCAGTGGCTCCTGCTTGGGTTCCTCGCATCCCATCAGCTCGAACTTCAGACACGCATTATCCATGTAGCTAACAATGCCCAAGATCACGAAGCGTGCCTGCACGTACTTGGGCAACGTGATCATGGCCAGCTCACCATAGTTGCCCGGATCTCTCATGGTCAAATTGAAATTAGGGAAATATACCACATAATTCTCATTCTCGGCCTGCTTGTAGAAGAAGCGTATCTCGGTGGGTCGACCCACAATGTCATTCGTTACGACGCCCTTAACCAGTATCGCCTTCACGCGGTAGATCTGTCCCAGATCCACACTGACATAGGTGAAGGCTTCCTGTTTGCCACACCAACCTGTCGCCGAATTCAGTCGTATATTCTTTGCCTCATAGTTGGGTCGCTCCGATGTGGCATTTATGGCCGAGTCGGGTATCCTGCCCGAGCTCAGACCCAGCGGCTTGATGACCTTACACTCTGGTTCACGTATACATGTAATCGGTCTGGGATTAATCAGAATGTAACCAGGACGATTGCATCCGAAGTAAACCTCCGAGCTTTGCTCATAACTGCGAGCCAATTGTCGGCCATCAGCTGGTCTTCCCGGATCCTCGCAGACAGGTCCCTCACAGCGCAAATCCCCGAAATCCCAGATACCCTCGGCCCCGCAACGCACCACATTATCGTGACGTTGGGTCTGACCCGCCAGCTTGAATGTGTTCTGGCAGCCAAAGAAGAAACTGCTCTGGTAGCGGGTATCCACAAATTGTCCATATTCCGCTCCTGGTGTGGGCATCGGTGTATAACAATCGACACGTGGACACGAGGGCTGCATGCCCGATAACCAATAGTCGGGTAGACCCGGCTTGGGATCATACACACACTGTCTAAAGCCCGCGGAGGCGGTGGCGCGTAGCTGACGTCCCGCAGAGCCACAGCTGATGGTCACATTGTCACGGAAAGGCACCAGCACAGACTCAGGATCCGGACGAGCCACAGTCAGACCCTCCAGCTTGTCGTCGGGCAGGGAAACGCACTTGGCATCTGGAAGGGATTAAGTAAGAGATTTATATATAGATCCCTAGAGTATTCCCTCTCTCTACTACTCACAATTGCACTCCGGCACGCTGGCATTCCACTGACCGCTGGAGAGGCACAGGGCCACCGAGCTGCCGCTCATGATGTAACCAAAATGACACTGAAATCGCACCACATCCCCGAAATGATAATCGTTGCGTTCACTCAGCAATTGCCCATTCTCTGGTGCCTCCAGCTCGGGGCACATGACGGGCACACAAGTCTTATTGCGCTGATACGTATCGCCATCGCGTTCCCCAGACTCCGAACGCTCCACATGGAAGCCAGCGGTGCCGTTGGAGGTGTACAGCTGGTAGCCTGTGTTGCAGGCACACGCGTAGCTGCCGGGTGAGTTGATGCACTTCTGGTCGCAGCCACCGTTACCCTTGCTGCACTCATTGATGTCCACACAATCCAAGCGGGTGCAACCCATCAGTTCCATGCGCAGACAGGGTGCACCTACATAATCCTGTATACGGAAACGTATATAACGAGCCTCGATGGGCAACGGAAGATTCAATATGGACAGAGTTGGTTCGAGTATCCTAAATTCCACTGCGGTGCCATCGGGATTGGCATAATCCTTGAAGACATCAGTCAAATCGTTGGAATACTGCAGACGCACTGCCGAACTGAAGGCGACATTACCATCTGGCCGCTGTACCGACATGGTGCGGAAGCCACGTAATATGGTTGGCGCCTTCAGATCAATTAAAATCCAATTTGCACCCGGTTCCAAGGAGGCACCACACCAACCATTCGTGTTCAGACGCAATAGGGTTTTGCTGTATCCCGCCTCACTGGCGGATGTGCTGATGCTATCATCCGGTATGCCACCATTACCCAGACCCAAATCCGCAACTGGACGACACTCTGTGGTGGCAGTGAATCCCGCACGACACTGACAATGGAACGATCCATTTGTGTTCAGGCACTCCGTGGTCGTCAGATCACACTGGGATGAGCTGCACTCATTGATGTCCTCACAGCTGGGAGGCTGCTCGAATCGCTGCTGCTCATTGCAGCGCATGATGTTGCTGCCAATCAGCTTGTAACCCTTGTAGCACTGCACCCTGGCCTCATCCCCAAAGTTGTAGACACGCGACGTCGACTCCACAACGAATCCGTTCTCAATGTTTGGGAATTCGTAGCAACGTTTGCGACTACAACGTGGCACATCCCCGCTCCAGGTGCCATTGGACATGCAAGTGAGCACGGGATGTCCATTGCGTTCATAGCCAGGTTCACATTCGTATTGGACTATGGTGCCATAGCTGCGTCCTCCTCCATTCAGGAGCGTCATATTCGCATGTGGCACCTCCTGCAAGGCGGCACATTGTGAGGCCATGCAATGCGGTTGTCGCTCCCAGCGACCATCGGGCAGGCAAGAGATCTTCTCAATGGGTTCATTGGAGGCAAAGGCAAATCCAGCATAGCACTGATACATGGCAATGCCGCGATACGTGACATTCGAGGAGCCAATGGAGAAGCCGTTATCGATTTGTGGCACAGGACCGCAGTAGACCTCTGCGAGAAGAAACGAATAAGTTGGGATAATGCAGGGAGTCGGGGTAATCCCTTTCTGTATCCACTCACCCTGACACTTTGGTATGTAGGAGACACTCCAGTTGCCACCTGGCAAACATTCCGTTACCAGACGCGTCTTGCCGGTGGCAAACTCCTGTCCAATGGGACATGTGAAGCTGACCAGCGTGCCGAAGGCGGTGTCGCGACTGGAGGCCAAGGCTCCGATGCCGGGCTGCAGCTCCGGGCAGTCAGCAGAGAAGGTAGCCGACCAGCTAAAAAAAATAGATAAGGAATAGATTAAGCTTGGCAAGATGTACAGAGATCTTGCCCACTTACCCCGCCGCATTGTGCAGCGCATCCGAGGTGAATTTAATCAGCATCTCACCCGATGAGGCAGTCAGGGTGAGCTTGGGTGCTGCGGTGCCAGTGAAACCATTGCCCGAATGCAAACGCAATCCGGATGTGGAGGAACCATCGAATACCTGCACATGGTCGCTCTTGTGCACCGTGAACTTGTCGAATTTGAGCGAGAGTGGAGCTCGTGCTCCATTGCGTATGGTGAAGAAACACTCCTGATTCTTGGGATAATCGGCCAGGCCGAAGGCTGGGGATGTCACTGTGCCATTGCGTGCTGTGATTGTTGCCTTGCAACCCTGAATGTAACGCAAGCTGAATCCCTTGCCCGCCTCACCCAGGCTGGATTTGAAGTACAGATAGAGCGCATTGCCGGTGGAGATGATGACACGTTCGTTCTCGCTTGTCCTGCCCGTCAGCTGGGCAATGGTGCGACTCATGGGTGATTCACCATCACGGATGAGCAGATAATCTCTACCCTTGGCAATGTCCAGATCATCCACTTCAATGGAGATAATGCGACCAGGCTGTGCCTTAATCACATACAGACACTCCAGGCCGCCGGGATACTGTTTCGGATAGTTGGGGCTGGTGAGGATCTGGCGCTGTAGCGTTGCCTTCAGTGTGCCGCCACAATTCTTCGCCTCCGTCTTCCACGTGGCACGGAATCCCTTACGCTCCACACTGCCATCCGTGGTGAACTTGACAATCATGAAATTCGAGGCGGACACAAAGGGTTGGGTGGCCAAATCCTGTTTGCCACTGAGTGTGGCCAACGACACCGATTTATCCTCAGTGCGTCCTCCGACCAGCACCTGCACGGTATCGAATGTCTTCTCCGTCTCAAAGTCCTGGAACTGCAAGATGATATTGCTGCCCAACGGACCTTCCAGTGTCCATTTGCATTTGCTCAACGCGCCATACTTATGCGGATAGTTGGGTGTCTCGATGACATCCCCGCCGGATTGCATGTGATAGTGACACTGGGCGGGGCAGTCCAACTCGTCGGTGCCATCGCCGCAATCATCGCTGCCATCGCATTTGAAGGCCTGATTGATGCACTGGCCGTTGGCACAGTGCAACGCACCCTGGGGACATGCCGGGGCGCGGCACATGAAGGGCAACAGGGACTCGCAGGTGCCCAGATCCCAGCTCTGTGCTTTGCCAGCAAAACTGGCGGCGACACACTCACCAGACTGTGCGTTCGGTTGCTGCAGCGACCAGAAACCCGAATACTGTGAGATCAATGCACCCGATGCCGATTCCAGGGTATTTGTGCGCAGATCATCCAGCGAGGCCAATCCCAGCCAATACTTGTCCGAGGCACGCTGATTGGGATCGCTGGCATGGGCAATGGCCAAAGTCTCATTGTTCTCCGCATAGCTATCGACGGCCACCAGCTCGGCGCCATATCTGCGGGAGAATGAGAGAATGGCCGATTACTCCTACTCTTCTATTCGCACTTATATGGGGATTATAAGCTGAGCTGCTTCTTTGCACGCCTCACGCATTTCCAATTATGCAGCTGCACTTCTCCAGTTTTTACTTTACTTTCTACTGCATTCATTATGCAGCTGCCCCAAAAAAACTCAACTCGGCTCAGACAAAAGAAAAAAACTTTCGTTTCCAATCGCACAACTTCATTATTTATCTATCAAAATTCAGTTGATTATTTTTTCCCCTCTTTTCTGTTCTACGACAGCTGCCTGATACAAAAACCGGTTTGTCAGACAAAAGCTGCTTGATACGAGTACACATATTACGCATACGCAGCGTGGGCGTATTTTGGCAACGCCTCGTGTCACTTTGTTGCAGCTGCCGCTGCTGCTGCTGCTCGATTGCATGTTGCAGTCAGCTCACACCAAGTGAAAACCAAAGACTGGCATTATGTATAGATATACATAGATAAAAACATGTGTAGATATGTATGTATGTATACGTGTCTCGACTTGTTGGTTTCTGCTCAGTTAGCGCTTCGCTGCGCAACTGTACTTGCCAATTTTCACCACATTCCAATGATGTGCTAACTGATTATACGCAAATATTTGCGTACGCAATCAATTGTTGTTATCTTCTTCAGGCAGTTAAAAAATAGTGGTTGAAAAATTGAACTAAATTCAAAAAATAATTTCTAGAAACTATCTGAGCTAAATTCAGTTAAAAAAAAAAAAAAGATATTAATTTTTAGCGAAATTAATACTGGAATTTAATAAGTAGAACTGCATATAATTTATATACAATTTATTATTATTATTAATTTATTTATATAAAATTTCTCAAGTAATTTTAAGTAATTCTGGTCTCTACATTTCCATTTGTTACCATTGCTATTACGCAATCCTATCTATAGAGTATATGCTGTGCTTCAGCACCTCTAAGCCAAAAATGCCAAAAATCGTCGGCTTCGCCTTAAAAAGTAACTGCCAAAACTTTACTCAAAGAGTTTTCATTGAGATTCATTGTGTGCTTTAACTATTCCAGAGTGATTATTATTTTATTTTTTATTTTTTTTTCTTTTTTTGGTCGCAGCACCGTTAACTTGTAATGTAAACGCCTTTTTAGCGCTTTCCTTCATTCTACGCATTTTGCATGCTGCACACGCAGAAGCGTTAAAAAAAAATGAGAAAATTTCACCTAAACAAATATTTTGACAGACCACAAAAGCAATACAAAAAAAAAAATGTCTAGCCTTCTTTTTTGGCAAAACTTAAACAATTTGAATGTTTTGCGTTTGTTGAACCTGCGCAAGTGACAGAAATAATAAAATAGACGTCGCATTGGACTGGGGCGAGGTCTATGGCATGTAAATGCCGGGCACATTAGATATATGTATATATATATATATGTATAGCTGACTATAGCTCAGGTGTGTGGCGTGTGCCGAGCATGTGTAATTGGCAGTGCAAAGTGAAATTGCGTAGGCCATTGACACCAGGCACAGTCAGTCGATCAATAAGTCTATCAATACATAAGGTTCGAGACAGGGCAGGGCAGGGCAAGCAGGCAAGCAGGAGTGAAGTTTGAAACTTTCACCCCACAGGCAACGCGATCCCAACGATTCACACGCTCATTAAATCTACCCATAATCGATATACAAAATGCCGAGTCTGTAATCAAATCGAAACACTCTCAATTTTTAAGCCAAACTCGCAGGTGCACAGGCCAAGACTCTCTTGTGGTATTTGGGTCAACACCCAAAAAAAAAACCGAATCGGGCATCGGCCAAGCCCCGAACGCCGGAAGCTTATTGACGGAACGAGAGACGACGACGACGACGACGACTTTCTTTTCGCTTGAAGAGGCAGCAAGCAGCAGCAGGGTATACTCAAGTGTTGGAAAATATTATGAATCATCGATTGGGCTGGCTTATCGATTGCCGCTGCTGCTGCTGTACCCAGTCGAGTATGAAAAGCAATTTCCAAGTTGGTCAAGCTGTCGGCCAGTTTTTGGCCTGACTGTGGACACAGCCCACTTTGGCATTGACAGTTAACTGTCAGCGGAAATGCAATGCGGTGCCGTAACGGCAACAACTGCCTATCTATTCATCTATCTATCTATCTATCTAACTATCTAGCTATCTTTCTATACACCTCTCTATGTAGCTGGCTATCTATGGAGAAGAACAGGTAGCTGCGCTTATTGAAGCGTTACCACTCTGCGCCACTTGAGCGCAACAAGTTGTCTAAATCGGAGACGTGAACCCACTACTTCCTATGGTAAACACACAAACACACCTTATATATACGATATATCGTATGTGTATGCATATTATACACTTTGTATGAAATCATTATCTGATTATGGTCTCGCTTATGGCTCTACTCACCTTCGACACAGTTCGGCGCTTTTCTCCCACGAATGTTTGATATTGAAATATTTATAACAATTTAAGCCGCGTAGTTCCCAGCCTGCAAGTAAATAATAAAAAAATAAACATGTTAATTAATAAATATGCAAATTCGACAAGGTCAGAGCACTCTTTAGCGAGATTTTTTTGCGATTTTCACTTTTAGTGTAATAAAATAAACATTTTTCATCATTTTATGACATTAATGGTATCATCAAGATGTTGAGCTTGATTAGTTTTGTTAAATAATAATTTAAGATATTTCTTTAAGATCATATTTTTAAATCAATAGAAATAAATTTTATTTTATTATTTTATGAATTCAAACAAAATATTTATGAAATTTGTATGGCGACTTTTAAAAGAATCAAAATTTTTAGAATTCTAATCTTTTTCTTAGTAATTTGTTTAATATATTCAACTTGATAATATCAGCTCCGCGCTTAAGATATTTCCCCCTAAAAACACCTTGCTAAGAAAACAAAATTACTTCCCATAACCGAGCTCTAGTCTTCCCTATTTCTTTCCCTCTCTCCTCCTCCCTCTTCCTACACTTCTTTCTTTTTCTTGAACAACCACCTTAAATTCTGAAACTTCTTTGGCCAGTTCTTGACATTTAATTCAGCTGCATTTTTAGCTAGTTTCCCGCCGTGTCTCCCCCTATGCGCTGTGACCCCAATCGCAGCAACTTGTTTTGCATAATTAAGTTTCTACAGCTTCTAGCGTGGCTTTCTACAGCGCAGCCAAGAAGTGACATATGCGGTATGTAGATTTGTAGTAGATTTAATTGCCTGTTCTTGTTCGAGAGATAGAGCACTGATTGGGCGTATCTCTCAACTAATTACAATTTAGTAGTATTTAGACTCGACGCGTGGCGCTTTCATTTTCCTCAATCTGTGAGCGACGCGTTGCATTTTCTGTTTTTCCTGTTAAAATGGGAAAGTTTGCAAGTTGAAGTCGCTGCCTGATTGACAGCTTTCATTTGATATCAAATCGTCTCAAATACTATATATGCTATAAGGCAAACAGAAGAAGTGGGGGGGGGCAAAAAGCAAAAGTATTTCAGCAATTTCGCAAAAAACACTTTACAAATGTTGTCCCCAACGACTTGTCGGATCTTTGGTGCCTGCGAGGCGGGTTCGGAAAGTTGTTACAGTTTTTTCTTAGCTGACATAGCTCAGCCTGTTAGATAGTTACTAGTATTTGGCCATGGACTTTCACGATTTCCGTGTAGATGATGACTAAAAAGACAATCGAATCGACAAGGCGAAAAAACAAGTTGTCAAAAAAGAAGTTGGACTATTCTAAGATAAACAGAGGTATAGAAGAATGGATGGGAAAATTTAATTTGTGATTTATTAGCTTACATAAAACATATGTAATATTTCATAACATGCATCTAAAATTGAGGCCTATGTTTAGAGTATTTCGGCAGGCATCTGATCTGACTTGAACTCAGGCCTAGACTGACACTTTGGCCAGAGTTCAACTTGCTCGTAAAATGTCAGTCAATTACTTTTTTATGTACTTGTCCCAGTGAACTGACCCCAATAGATACCCTAACTTAAGGTATAACAGCCTGCAGCTTGCGCAACTTATATAACGAGGCTCGTGTAAACCTTACGTGTTGCCACAGTTATAAGGAGAGACAGAGAGAGAGAGAGAGATTACTTAAAATTCCTTACATTTCTCAAGTACCAAATCTTCATCGAGCCAATTAACGTTTCATACATATTTATTTACTCATTTGTTGGCCTAACTGTTTGTTAACCGTTATTTGCCACAATTTCGATTTATTTAGTATTTGCGCCAACGAAATCCCCCAAGATAACCGTAAGCTGTTCCACTTAAAAAGTGAATAAAGAAAAGCAGTAGAACTGTAGAATTGTGTGTGTAGTAGTTGGCAGAAGAATTGCAGAGATTTTCGGACTCTTCTCTGGGCCTTAGCACGCTTCAATTGAAATCTGTGGAGTACGGAATGGAAACGAACGAAACGGAACGGTCAACGTAACAAACCTCATGTAATTGTTTTTAATGATCGGCTATTTGTCTTCTCTCTCTCTCTCTCTCGCATTCTACTCCCACTATGTGTGTGTGTGTGTGTCACCCTGGCAGTCAAGAAGTTGTTAACGTTTCTTCAGTTCAGGCCACGTCTAAATTCTTTTGCACTTGGTCTGGGTGCAGCAACAGCTGGACAAGGTTAGCCGGTTTTCTCACTTCTTTTAATTTACTTTATCGAGTGTGTGTATGTGTGTGTTTCTCTGTGTGTGTGTCTGTGTGTGTGTGTGTGAGTCACTGTATGTGCTCACTGCTTTATTGATTTGTGCCACATATTTGAAATTCTTGCCAGGAAGTTTTGTAAGCCGTTCGCAATGCAAATTTGCTGCGTGACTTGTTTCATAGTTGGCCCACATAAGAAGTTGGCTCTTAAGTCTTATAAAGCGCCAAGCGCACTCCCAATTGCATTTGTTAGCCGTGCTCTAATTGCCAACTGACAGAGCAGACAGCTCAGCCCAGCTCAGTCGGGCTCAGCACCTGCCTTGTTCATTGTCTACTTATAATTTCAGGCTCAACACTCAGCGAACCAAACGAGCTACCTACCTACATATAGTAGCTACCCCTCCCAAACCCATCCCGCCCCATGCTCACGCTCCACGCTTTCTGACGAAATCTTTCTGCACACAATACAAATTAATAATGTGAGAATTTCTTACGTAAAATGTACATATATGTATCATATGATATATATATATGGGAGTGCTACACACACACACAAGTTTTCCATAAATGACAAGTTCTCCGAACAGGCTTTGCACTTTATCAATCCGAACTGAACAGAACTAAGAGCTCTTTAGAGCCATAGTTAAGATACTTGTGCCAGATTCTGAACTATGTGAATATGGTAAGATTGCCTGAGATTGGATTTATAATAGGTGCAATATTGGGGTAGTTATCACAACAATCGCATGGCCCTGGACGAACTTAAGAACCTGGGAAAATTCGCATAATATGTGGGAGATATTTTGAAATTTATTTTTGAGAAGCATTTTAATTAATTTTAAACAAGATAATTATAAATTGATGAAATAAGGCATTGTAAATTAATTATTAAAAATTAATTTAATACTTTACTTGTAATTTTTGTATGAAATATTTTCCAGCCTTTTATAGTCTGAACCCTAAGCCGTAAAAGTCATTAATGCTTAACCCATTTCTGCGCACTTAACCCACAAAATGCAAAGCTTTCAATCTCCATGTCGACTGTCCTATTTTGTTAATTTAGAAATTCACTTTGCCCACTTTGGGCATAATGGCCAGCATAGAGTATCTTGTTTCTTATTTCTGGTTTCTTCTTTTTGTTATTGTTATTTTTATTGTTTGTTCTCGCGCTGCGATGCCGAAAGAGGAAAGTGAAAAATCAAGTTACGGCGCACGCATAAGTTTCACAATTGCAATAAATCTTCTGCCTCTACGTAGCTTCTCTCGCCCTTCATTAACCTCATTTCTTGTGCATTGCGAACGCAAATTTATCTCTACCCTGTAATCTACTGATGTGAAGAAATCCGCGTAGAAAGCGGCATTACAGTGAATTGAAGAACAACATCTTAAACCTATATACATATAGTACATGTAGCTGTATGTAATTCTAGCTGTTTTAATGCAGATTAGCAAGTTACAAGCATCTTTGGCTACCTGTCAATGTCCGTGTAGAACGTTCATTAAACCTGAACACACACCGGATTACTAAAGTTCATTTAACTTCGCACTTCACACTCTTCTGCACACACGGTTCGCAATCGAGTCGGTCAAGTGGAAAAGCGATGACTTCCCCACATATGCTAACAAATTTGTCTAAGCACATCATGAGCATTTTACGCTTTGTGATTAGCTAAATGCTCAGAAAATCATAAATAATATTCAAAACCAAAATGATATGTTGTTTTGTTCAGCTGACTAAGTGAGTGTCAAGGGAAGTTTTTGGGGCTTATCAGTGTGTCATATATCACTTGGATTGTGCGTGTTGACCCACAAACTCATTCCAAATGGCAGAGAAGCAGCTCACGCAAGACGCAAGATTTAATTAGCTTTTCGAGTTCTTATTCTTGCTCAAGCGTGTCGAAAATTGTGGAAGTTAATTCTAGTTCTTCTTTCTTATTCTCTTCTTTTCCCTTTCCCGCTGTCTACTTGCGCATTTGGTTAGTTTTCCAGACAGTCAGCTTGCTGTCTGTTTGCTTTGTCCATCTGTCAGTTTATCAATTTGAGCCATTTACAGTTAGAATTGCTGTTTGAGTGTTAAATAATGAAGCAGCTTAAGTAAACCTTGGTGTGGTCCAGTGTTGGGTAATTGTTTTGTTTCTTGATTCCAAGTTGCTCTCAAGTTTTCGAATCCTGCTTGCATATATTCCAAATATTATTCCATCTTCATAAGTATTACAACCGCCTTAGGGCTTTGCGTATTTACAGCTATCGTATTGTTGTTTATTGTGCATTATAATTTTTTCTGTTTGACAGCTGCTGCCAAGCCCAATCATTAAGACGCCTATATCATCGCTTTCGGTTCGGAGTAATAAAAGCAATGCTTAAGCCGAGTAACAGCAATGACTACAACAACAACAACAGCAACAACGACAGTTGGCCTATTTTTTTGCAACCACTGCACCTAAAAACAAGTCGCACACACACACACAGAAATGCACACTCACCTGAGCAAGCTGCCTTGCATATGAATCAACCAAACAAAAACAACAAAAACAAAAAAAAAAACACAAGCAACGTAACGTAAAAATATCAAAAGACTTAGGCAACGAACTTGTTTTGGCCGCCATGCAGTTGGCAGGTGACTGTGTGTGTGTGAGTGTGTGTGTGTGTGTGTGCGTGTGTGAGTGCATATAAAAGTGTTAATAAGCGCTGCAACTGCAGCTAGTTAATACGGCAGGCAGCTACAGCTATTCCAACAACAACAACAACAACAGCAGCATGCCTAGCAGACTGGGACTGGAACTTGGATTGGGACTGGGACTGGGACCTGGCACTGGGGAACTGAGGAACGCGCAGCGAGGGTACAGGGTATATGGTAGTAGCTGGCAAACCGATCGCCAAGTTAGTCAGTCAGTCAGGCAAACTTGGCTTGGCATTAAACAACCGTTAAGAAATCTTGTTTCGAAGCGCGTTAACAATTTTCTCTCTCTCTCTCGCTCTCTCTCTCTCTCTCTCTCTCTTAACTTGTCTCGCCTCACATATGGCCATCAAGCAGAGGTTCTGCTCTCCCCCTCCCCCTGCTGGTCTTGTCGATGGCATCGAGTGAGTGCGACCGCGAGTGCGAGTGCGAGTACTCAGATTCTTTGTCTCGGTTCTTGGCGCTGTAACATTGTGTGTGCTGTCATAGCATTCTTGGCATTACCGCCCAGTGGGGCAGAGAACAAAAACAGCAGCAGCAACCAGTTTGGCACATGTAGTAACCGTTATCGCTAAGCTTGTCAATCGTAGGTGGTGGCCAGCGAGTGAAAGGCCCCTGCAACGCTGATTGATTACCCAGTCTAGCATTTCCGTCAGCTCCATTTATTTTTCTCTCTTAACCCCGAAATTCTATCGATTCGTTATAGCCAAAAAAAATATGTAGCAAATCTTGGAACTCGTTTGACGTGTTTGCTAGATTTGTCATTAACGATAAACACCACGCAGTGGCATTTTTATGGCTCAACTTTTGCGCCATGCGCTTATGACAGGAGCCTAATGATATTGCCAGAGCCCAGAGCGTAGCCAGTTTTCAGAGATACGTATGGTATATACATGGTATCCTAGGGCGCGTAGCATAATAAGCATTCATTAGTTGAACGGTTCGTGGCTTATCATCTTGGTAAATGGATAAAAAACCTGGCATAATTTATGTAGAAAATTGAAAATCATCTTTCCATTTCTTCAGTCTTTAGAAACGTCAGACATGATTTGCTTATAAGCAGCGGGAAATAAGTTGTTGTATGTGTAGGAAAGGAAAACAAGGAATTAGTCGATTCATTTGTTGATTAAGATTTTCCAGACTTATCCAGATGATGCTGTAGAAAATGCGGTTAAGCTTGATGGATAATAATTTGAATAAGTCAATTAATCTGTTGTTTTTGAATTTTCAAAGATGATAAAGTAAAAATTAGACAGCAGCAAAGTCCGAGAATAGAAGACAAGAAAACCAAAGACTTTGTACTACTCAGCCAATGAAATGTTTACTTCAGCCTCTCTATGGACTCTAGAAACGTTTAAGCGTTCTTAAAAATCGTTGAATATATTAAACAAAAATTGAGATCAAAGATATGCGTGTAATTAGAAGCCTGAGGAACTCAAAGTATCGGCAGCTTAATTGTACTTTAGCAAAGGAAAAAAATAAAAGCCAATTAAAGCGACGGAAATCAAAGACAAATTGCCAGGCCCAAGCTCTACATCCGTTTGTTCCATATACATGCGAGTAAATGTGGTGTGTGTGTGTGTGTGTGCGTGTCTATCTATATAATTACGATAATATACACTTTGATATATGCGCAAAGTTTCGGGCCACACCTGCAGCAACCACGCACGTGCTCTTTGAATGCAGTTGAAAATCGAATTTCAAGTTGAATGTGAATGCGAATGCGAATTGTGAATCCGAAAACGATTGTGAATGCTGACTTACCATTTGGACACGAAAACGCCTCGTCCGCTGCGCTGGTGTGGATCAGCAGCAGCAGCAGCGTCGTCAACGACAGCAAAGCGGCCAGCCAATGCGAATTGGCTGCCGTCGTTTTGGCCATGTTGCCGATTTGAAGCCAATTAAAGTTGAACGGGGCAGCCTGCAAAATAAGAAAGAGAGAGAAAGAGGGATAAGAAATTGTTCAATTTGTCGAATACAATAAATCGCAAGGAATTAGTATTAACTTAGTAATAGCAGCGTGATAAACAGCTCGAATGGGTATAGCCGAAACTGGTTGGTTTATTCACACCCCAAAAGAGAATCGCGCATGACATCGTTTCGTTTTGCTTTTCAGATAATGCCGACAGTTTTTTTTCTTTTTTTTTCTTATACATAAACATCGCTATCAAGCGATGAGCAATTTATTCATCGCTGCCAAGAGCGCAGCACGTGTTTGCGGCCAGCAGATTCATTGAATGCGGTTTAGAAAGTCTCTCCCAGACAAGATTTGCATGACTAAGTCGAGGTTGACTAATGGGGGGTTAATATGAATGGAATGGAATGTTGTGTCTTAAGAAATTGATTTGCAAAATGTTCTCAATCTGTGCCAGAGAATCGCTTAATCAAGTAATAAATCGTAGCTAGAGAAATACTACAACTTTCGAAATAATTGTGTAGAAAATCGTTAAACAGTTGATAATATCCATGGTTAACTAAGTTTTCTAAAACATAATTTATTTTTTCACCTATATAAAAAGCTAAGCTTTCTAATTGGTATTTATTTAAAGTACTTTATAATATTGCTCTGAAATTGTTTCACAGCAACATTTACCCAAGTCTGGTTTCATTTTACCAATTATCCGTTTCATGTCGAGAGCTTAACCGTTTCCCCTTCTCCTTAACTTCTTCTGCTTCACGAATAAGTCAAGCGCATTTGGCTTCATATCACATAAGCACAATCATTTTCGTGTCGTGCTGTCTACTCCAGTTCGCAGACAAAGTTTAAGGCTCTCTGCATTGTTGGCCATAAATCACGAGTGTGCGTGCCTCTGCCTCTGTCTCTGTCTGAACTCTGTAGTTCACTTTTGTCTCAGACATGTCTATCTGTGTGTGTGTGTGTGTGCCTTTTCATTCATAGCTCATGCAAAATAAGTCATACAGTCGGACTGGCGTGTATATGTCGCACAGTAAGTGGAGATCGAGGCGCAAGGTTGCCGTTATTGTCTAGTAATTATTATACATACTAACTAACTGAGCACATGGTGCACAGTTGTTGGTAGCCGGACAGTTAAACATGTTTTTTGAAGTCTCTCCATTTTGGGAGAGCTTAAAGGTGTTAAGATAAATAAAAGCAATGTGTGAGAAACAAGCGAATTCTGCTTTAACTTCTCATTTCGTGTTTTTATTTACTCCCCAAATTCTCCAGAAAAAAAGTTAAAGAAAACATAAAAAAAGTGGATACAAAATTACAGGCAGTAGATGAAAGAATAGTGTGTATGTAAAGTAATCCAACTCTATTTGCATATAAACTGCGCAAGATTAACAAACACTTTCATATTCCATTTCGAATCAAGTTTGTTGCCTAAGTCTTTTGTTTTGCTTTACAATGATTGCAGCCGCAAAGTCTGATACTCCTCACTGCCCGGCACATTGACAAACTTCCGCAAACAAACACACACACACACATTCACACACACACTCGCACACACACTCAGATACTCTCAGACAATCTCAAATCACAGCTTACAATTTAGTCAAACGCGAAGGTTGTGTACAACTCAGCACCTTGCAAACGGAGACACACTCTCGCACACCCTCTCTCACACACACACACACACACACACTGGCAGCTATACACTTGCTCATAACAATACTTATTAGATAACTTTGATTAATGCATGCGAAAGGCTGAAACCGAAGCCGCCAACCCCATTGAAAGCAGCTTACAGTGTCGGATTTGACGTCGGCTTTTTATTTTATTTTTTCATTTTTTTTTATTTTTATTGAAAGGCAAATTAATTGGCAAGTAAGCACAGTTGGCGGCTCCACACGCACAACACCCGCACCGCTGGCACCACCCAAAGCCTCTTTTAGGTATTAATTAAGCTAGAAATGAAAAGAGTTGATGGTTTTTTTCCCGCACTTGTTGCTCGAGCAATAAATTGAAATAAAAAACAAAAGGGCGGCGGCACGTCCGTCTCCGAATTGCCTGCATTATATGATGCAATGCGCATAAGTTTCCCCCCATTTTAAGCATTTTCTCTTCATTTTCGACAATTTATGCAGTTTATGCTGTGTATGCCGCCCGTGGCATGTCTTGCAGCCAATTTGATTGCATTAGCTATGCATTTGTATAATAATGGTAATTAAAATTGCAGAAACAACACAAGTTGCCTGCACAATGATCTTTCGGTTTTGAATATGAAAATACTTTGTAAAAAAATGTTGTTGATTAGAAAAGTTATTATTATTATAAACGTATTTGAAATTCTGCAAATTTTAATTTTAAAAAAATTATATACCCTTTAAACCTATGAGGTTACAGGGCGCACCAATTGAAAAAATGTTTTTTAATTTAACTTTTTTCTTTTTGCGGCATGCTGCAGCTGTGTTTCTGCCCAAACCGCATTTTTGTGCGCCAGCAACCGGCAGCTGTTGCCAACTACCTTTTTGCTGCTGTTGTTGCTGTTGGCGTTGTTGTTGTTGCAATTAGTTGGCTATGCGGTTTGGCCCAGAAAGCAACTTGCAGCCGAACATTTGCTGCCAACGTAGCCGCCTGTTGATTGTTGTAAATATTTGTAGTTGTTGCTGTTGTTGCTACTATTGTTGTTGTTGCTGAGCGTAGAAGAGACAAATATTTATTGTTTGTCTGTGTGGGTGAAACGTCTGGCATTGTTTGGCGCCAAAAACTGTAGGTTTTGTGCTTGTCTATCTGTTTGTTTGTTTGTACATTTGCCGCCTAATGAAGCGCCAGATAGCCTCAATATTTGGGGGGCGTGAGCCAAAAAAAAAAAAAAATAAAAACGCATGTCATGTTAGCGACAGCGAGTAAGGCAAATCGAAGGTTTCACAAACTTTGACAACAATTTACAATTTGATAAATCGCCAAACAGAGCTCAGTACCGAGATGAGTCAGATTTTTGAAGAACTTCAGAAATTGATAGCATAATAATGCGATTAATTTCGACTCTCCTAATGTAACCGTAAATGCCTCTAACTGTGTGTCTAACTGCAATTTCCGTTCATTTCATTCCATTTCTCTCGCTATCTCCCTCTTTCTCGCTCTGACTGAATTGCTCTATCAGCCTCCCCTTGGGCCATACAATTAGCAGTCAGTTAGAAGTCAACACCCCGGCAAATATTTTGCTTATATAATCATGGCTAATGAACGTATTCCCGGCGCACGAACCGAACCGCAGCACGAACTATGCCAAAGGCAAAGGAAAAAAAGAAAAACCGAAAAACAACCAAAAACGGTCTGGATGAATTTTAAATTTTTGTATTGCGATGATCGCATCATCACTCAGTCTATCTCTCTCTCTCTCTCTCTTTTGTGACCGCATCGCTTGCCAAACTGCACGGATGTGCAGTATGCAATATGCAAATTTCGATTGTCGCTGCGCTACGACTACCAATAAATAATCGATAACTTAATACGTATTTAGCATGTTAATAAAGTGCGATAGAGTGAGAGAGAGAAAGAGAGAGTGAAAGGTTCGCTTTGGTTTATAGCATTTTAATTAAACATTGATTATGGGTTCACGCACACACACTCACGCCGGGGTGTTTTGATTATGCGCCAATTGATTTCGCAATATGCAACAGATTTACATGAAAATGGTCGTCATGGGAAGTTGAAGTTGTACAATACGAGCTGCTGCTGCCTTTGGGGATTTTCGTAATCCATACCATACGACATATATGACACCTTTATGAGGCTATTGATTTTAGACGGTTATTTAACAGGAAGATGCCTATCGCCCATGCGCTGTTGCAAGAGCAAGAGATGACAGGTTTTCGATAATCAAAATTATCATTATTAACGGTTTGAATAAATCTACAATTTCTTATGACATGTGTGCTATAAAACTGATTTATACCATTGTGTTTTTAACTACACGATATCATTAATGTCTTTAGCTCGTGTTTTTTTTTCTCTCCTTGATTTGAACAGTTTTGGGACATTGAAATACAAAAGACTTAGGCAACGAACTTGACAGACTTGACTCGACAGAACACACAGCAAAAAGCATAGCAAAATATCATTATCATCATCAGCAGCAGCAGCAGCAGAGAACAAAGTATCTCCGACTTGGATAGCAAACTCAAACAAAAAGCGTTTTTCAGCCACACTGTCTGCCATCTTTCGCAATGAACAGCGGGAAACGCCGAAACGCCGAAACTCATGCAGCGCGTCAATCAAAATTCAAATTTTCAAGCGTATGCAAAACGTTTTGAAATGAAAAACCGACAAGAAAAACAAGAAAAAAAAACACAAACCGGTCGCCAGAGATACATCTTGGGGGCCAGCATTATTGATGACACCTTCGACATTTAAGCGCAGCGTACAAAATGATGACGACGATGACTAAATACGGCGTGGAGTGTAGACACAGCTGCACACAGCTACGACTGCAGACTGCAGACTGTAGACTGGAGATTGCAGACTGCAGTCTCGCAAATGGTAAAAGTCAATGGGTAAATCATTTTTGAACTTTTTCACTGAGTTTGCCACGGCTCGGCTTGCCATTTATGGGCTGCGTTTAGTTTTCCATTTCGCATACGATCTACCAGTTTCAGTTTGTTTTTCTCCCCTCCCAATGCATACCCGCTCTATCTGAAACTGAACTTTCACTTGAACACTTGTCCGACGTTTTGGTCACTCACTACACACACACACACACACCCAACTGCGACTACAAACTGTGCCAAACTCGTTTTTGCCCCCGCCCAACTAATGACCAAAAATTTATTAGTTTAAGCTTGTTTTTCTCTCTTTATGCGAGATTGTAAATCGAAAACAGCTTGAAGGTCAATTGGGTTTTATGACGAGAAATTGGGTTGGCCCGTTAACCATTTTTGTGGATTGCAAAAGGAGCAGGCAATAGTGAAACTGGCACAGATAACAACTGTGTGTGTGTGTGTGTGTGTGTGTGTGTGTGTACATGATATGCAGAGCAGGAAAATGCAGCTACGGGGACATTGCGAAACTGGCCCAGAGCGCAACTGCAGGCAGCAAGAGTTTCCGTGGGTTGCTTGGGATACTGATAAAGCAATAAGTTAAGATCATGTGGAATACTTTTTTAAGATTGTGTTCTTTGAAAACTTTTATTATTCTTCTTAGTCACTTATCACTTTTTATACCCTTCGACCATTGAAAATGGTCAAAAAAGGGTATACTAACTTTGTGCAAAATGTATGTAACAGGCATAAGGAGGCGTGGCAGACCCCATAAAGTATATATATTCTTGCTCAGGATCACTAGCCGAGTCGATTGAGACATGTCCGTCTGTCTGTCCGTCTGTCCGTCTGTCCGTCTGTCCGTCTGTCCGTCTGTTTGTTTGAGACAACAGATCTTAGCTATTAAAAAAGCTAGAGACACCAAATTTGGTATGAAGGTTCCTATATATTCGGGGCAGGTGAAGTTTATGTCAAATGTTTGATGCCACGCCCACCGCCCCCGCAAATCGGTTATTTACGATTATTAAGCAAAGTAATGAACCTATAAAGTTATGCTTTGGTATGTATAAAGCTGAATGCAATATGAACATATTCTCCAAATTACAATCAGATCGGACCAATAACACAGAAGTTATTAAAGTCAACGTTTTCAGTACAAATGTTCGGTACGGGCAGCAGTCGACGCGCTGCTTTGAGCAGTTGACGCCGACGTCGACGTTGCGTCGTGTCGCTTTACTCTTTACGCGCGTCGCTGTGTGAGTGCGAGCGAGTAAGCTATATGTATTAAAAGTTTTTGTGCAGAAATTTCTGCTTGGAATTCTAAGTGTGGTTACACGTTTGTAACGTATTTGGAAAATTGGGAGAAGGGTATCTTACTGTCGGGCGCCCGACTGTAGCCTTACCTACTTGTTTTTTTAAGAAGTCATTATATTTAAAATATATGTGTATATTCTTTGACTTAAAGTTACAAACTTATAATACATTTATGCGTTGACTTTAAGTTCCTTAGTTGATCCAAAATTATGGACACATTATCATAAAACTTAAAGCCATACTGCATATGGAAATACGAGCAATTCTTGCTCTTAAGACCCCACTGTGGGCAGTCTCACTCTCATTAGTGCAAGAGACATTCCAAAACAGAAAAAAAAAACTCTTTCAATATCCGCATTGAAACCGTTACGACTGCAGCCGAAACGAATCGAAGCGTTTCGAACAAATGTTCTACAGCAGATCGAAAACCAGATTTTTATGTAAATTTCTTCTTAAGTTGTTAGCGATGTTGTTGTTGTTGTTGTTGTCTGATCGTGATTTCATTTCTGTGCTCTGTGTGTTGACTCTTTGCCTTAGCACAAATTTGTGTGGTTTTAATATCGGTTCAGGCAGGTAGAAGAAAAGAAAGAAAAAAAAAACGCTCTCAGCTGCGGCTGCGCTTGCCCCAAACGAAACCAGCTGGGCAGCTCCATTGAACTAGTTACGGGCCTTGTGGCATGTAGCAGCGCGAGTATTTTTTGGTATTTAGGTTGCCCAAGGGTCTAATGAGCTGTGAAGGTTTCACTGTGGTCAGAATGGGAGGGGGAGGGAGAGCGAGAAAAACAGAGAGCTTACTTCCATAGCGGATGCTTACAATTATGATTCTGCTGTCTAATGAAATTGCTGCGATTACGATTCCGATTCCCATTAAAATTATCGTTGGCTTTCAAAAAAAGAGTGCGTTTTTCATTGATCAAATTCGATGCGATTGAAGGAAACTCTATGAAAATAATTTCACTCTCCAAAGATGCATTTCGGTGTTTATTTTATGGACAAACTTGCCACCGTTGCAACAACAACAACAACAACAACTGCAGCGTATGTTTTAACCATAACAACAAAGTTTGTTTTCATGTGCATGTTGACGAAAGCTGTGCAGAGCACACACAGCAAAACAAACACACACACACACACGAACACACATCTACTTATACACACGCAAATGGTCAAATGATTTCTACCGAGCAACGCTTTCACAATGCCAGCACCAGCACAGCAAGGAGTCAAAAACGGGCTTCGCATACGCGACGAGGTGGGTCTATAAGGGGTGTGCGGGACGTGCGGGGCGTGTGCAGTCTGGAAGCGCAATTAATGTTTAATTTGTAAATAGACAAGAAAAAGTTGCGCCTCAAAGTGAAAAACTTTGCAAGCCCGTATACAGAAAATGTTGAAATTTCGATGGGCTGCACACACCCGCGCACACACAGACCCCACCCGTACATGATATCATAGCAGATCTGACTGATTCGTAAACGACTTTTAGTGACTTTTTGATATTCAAGACGTACCTATACACACACACACACACACAGACACAGACACACCAAGCTTGAAGATGGCCACAGAATGCAGCCAAAAGCCGCAACCAAACAGGTTCAAGTGGTAAATATGCGGGCAGACAGACGACAAGTCAAGAGTCAATTGTGTGTGTGTGTGTGTGTGTGCGATTGTGTGTGTGTGTGTGTAAGGCAGTCATGTGAATTTCATTGCCTTTTTGCCAAGGTATTTGCTTGCGACTGAAAGTGAGCGTTGCCAGTGGAATGCACAAGTTTGCTGCCTAAGTCTTTTGTTTGCCAGCCAAAAAAAAAAAAAAAATAAAGGAAAGGGAGGGTTATTATCAAAGCATGCGCACATCGTAGGAAGCCAAACAACTAAGTGAATTTTGGCAAGTTAAAGTGAAAATTGTTGTTGTGTAAACTGGTTAATGTTATTAAAGAAATTTCAGCTAGTTTAAGTGTCTTCAGCATAGAAATTATCTGAGGAGAAAGACGAAATAATAATAGTACCATAAGAAATTACCTTAAATAAAGTGCAAGCCACAAAGAGTCACACAAGATAGCTTATATTTCGTAAAGAAACTGACTATCCATTAGGATAGAAGACAGAATAAAGTCTTTATCTGGCATGGAAAAGTTGCTGCACTCAAGCTGCTTTGAAATTGATCTTTAAACTAATTTACATTTGGTAATAAAATTTTATATTACTGCTGGGTTTCGGTTTTGCTTTGAGCTCTTCTTTAAGAGCTACATTAAGATAAAACCATAAACACATCGGATCTCGGGTTTGTTTGGAGTTCCCAGAAAAAATAGTGACATTTCTTAAGTCAAATAAATCAAACTTAAATTTGAATAATGCTAATTTGCTGCATTAAAAATCGACTTGACTTTGAAAAAAGTAACACCCAAATTTTCAATACTACATAGAGAAATATTTTTACTTGAGTAGTCCCACTCTCTAGCCTTTTTTCTCTCTCTCTCTCTCTCTCTCTCTTTCCCGACCCGCAATGCTTAATCATTTTTTAACAATTGTCGACAATGACAGCGCCAAAACGTTTTGCCGGACGCTCCAGAGATCCACTTTCTTGCAGCATTATCATGCGCCACGGTACACACTCACACAGAAATTCTCACAATTAAAAAAATAAAAATTTATGAAAACAACGAAAGAAAGAGAAAACAATTTTCGTGTCAATTGTAACTAATCGACGCAGCGTCGCCGTGAAAGCGCCCACCTCAGAGACTAAGAGAGAAAGAGAGATATGAGTTGGAAAACTTATGAAATCTACGACAAGTACGAAGTATTGTCAACTGTTTTTCAAGATGATTAAGCGTCTTTGTTGCGTTTCTATCGCCTCCATCGCATTGCACTTGGAGGGCAGCATTAATTCGCTCTTAGAATGAGCTTAAAAACGTGCGGAACTTTCACTGCCCCAAGACGGAAACGGACGCTGGAAACTTTCGTTGATGAAAAATTGTTGAATTAGAAAATTGCGTTGATTGAAATCCAAAAATGATTGACCAAACAGCACACATGGTTCAGGTCTGATGGGTAAGTTGCGTGCTATCTGAAACTAAAGACTTAGGACACGAACTTGTCGGCTTGTCGGATCTCTAGTTCCATTCGCAGCATACTTAGCTCCAATCAGTTTAATGGATCTCATTGCGTTAGTCATGTGTACACGCCCTTTTCTCGAACGAACCCTAACTGCCACTTGATGTATTGTCAGTTGCCTGTCAAATTTTCCACTGAAATTTTCCCTCATCCCGTCTGACTTCTTGCACCTTCAGAGAGTGAGAGAGAGCGAGGGCGAAGGCAGGTAAACAAACCGATTGTTGATGCTACCATGTTATTACCTGAGAACAATTCTGGGATTTGAATGAATTGAAATTGATTTCTTTTCGGGCTAGGGCTTCGGGCTCTCTGGCAGCGAGGGAGTATTATAATAGCAGGGTGACTTCTAGAGGATTAGTTTGAAATTTCTGGGAAATTTGAAACCCTAAAGAGCATGGATTAAATCATTGCACAATAGAAGAAAACTGTAACAATTGATTCTGCTGCGCTAGCTAATTCAAGCGAAACCGAAAGTCTTATAAAACATAGTATAAGATAAGCTGATCAATACGATCGTTTGGACTCTCGACTTCCGTTTCATTCTCGCATGCCAATATAAAATACACTTTATGACTAATCATCGAAAGCTAGTCAGTCCATAAAACACGCGCTCAAACAAGTTTCACGGGTTTCTACGACGAGATCGCAAAAATTTCATTTATCTAAATTATTAAGCAGAACTCATCTTAATACGATTCGTAAACTTTGTTGCCAAAGAACGGGTTTACTAAATTCGACTCTGTTTTTTTTTTTTTATCATATATGAACTCAGTCAATAAAAATTTCTTGGCAGCAAGCATTTCCATCTCCCTCGCGCACATTCGCGTAGTTGCGGGTGCCAGGGCTAACACGTCATTTGTTCTGCTTTTCACTTCCAGTTAGTGAAATTTTTCTACCTTTTTTTTCTGTTGTTGTTATTGTTTCGGCGTGTGTGTGTGTGTGTGTGTGTGTGTTGGTGTGTGTTGAGCAACGCGGCGAGTGCGTCTTGAAAATGAAAAGAAGAAAACCAAATTGAGGTTAAAACGATCTCGCTCTCGCTTTTCGAGTCTCCACTTGGAACTTGACTTGGCCTTTATTGAATAAATGTGACAAACGAATGCGAGACTGACAAACTGACGAACTGACAGAGCGACGCACTCACAAAGCCGGCGAGCATAGTCGGCTCTTTTGTTTTGCTTTATAGAAAGTAAAAGAAATTGTTCTTTGATGTTGATTGCTTTGCTGTGCTACTTATACGGTCTTCTGGCCAGATCTTGTCTATATCACTCTCTCTCTTTCTCTCTCTCTTCATACTCCTCATCAAGCGCAGGCAATCAATCAATCCAATCAATTACTTAAACACAATTGAGATGGCAACTAATACACAATCAATTGAGTTGCTTGGCAAAATGAAAGCGTGCCATTTGCATGGAGAAACATAATCGAGTCTATATACTGCATATATAACGTGCACATTGTTTATCCCCATTGGGGAGATACATAATCACATTTTTGCGCAATGAGCGTGGTTTGGGGCGTGCCGAGAAATGCGATTTTTGATAGCTGCAACCCCCAACTCGAGTTGGAAGTAAATACATATGATGTCAGCTAAGGCAGCAGTCGGTTCTCTTCACAACGAATAATGATCTCAGCCGGCAGGGAATTTCATATCTATCTTTTTAATAACATGCGATGCAGTTAGTTTAAGATTTTTACTAAGATAATTATTGGCAGCGATTTTTAATTAGTTTTACCGCTTACTAGTTTGAGAATTCAAGATAAAGATTTATGTATTTAATTTAAAATACTCTCCCGCTGCTCAAAAATATAATAAAACTTCCGTTACTTTTTAAATTCAACTTACCTCTTGTTTATGCAGTCTTTATAACCAATTTATATAGGTTCGTAACTGTATTGCGATCTGCCACTTAATAATCCAATTTATGTGGCATGTCAGCTGGTTATCCTTGAGTTTTCCCGTTTTCGTATGCAACACAGTCGACACAGCTGTGCTCGCTTTAAAACTACTTTATATTTTCTCTCTCTCTCTTTCTTTCTCGATGTTTATGGCAACTTTGGGTTAACTTTTATATTTTTATTAAATATACTTAAGTGTGCTTGAAGTTTTCAATGCACAAGGCCAACGTTGTTGCACTGCGAAGAGAGATAGTTGATCGTTGAGTTGAGTTGAGTTCGGTTCGGTTAGGTAGAGTTCCAGTTCGAGTTCGAGTTCGAGTTGGGTTAAGTTCACTTGACTTAGGTTAAGTTGAAAAAGTTTCCCAAAAATGATTTGAGCGCGACACAGAAATAATAATGAAATATCTTATGAAGTGTTCTATAATATTTGAATGGGTTGGGTTTATTAATTATGCATGCAGATTGAGGCACCTGAAACGCTTGTCTAGGCAGAGCACGTTCTCTCTGACGGCAATGGGAACACAGTCTTGTAAGAGAGCCATAGAGAGAGAGAGAGAGAGAGAGAGAGAGAGGGGAGAGGGGGGAGAAATCCAAGAAAGAATATTTATGTTAATTAGGCGAATTATTGGTTGGGGGCGAACCGAAGTCTTGGGCTTGTTTTCGACTAGCGCAAACAAAAGACTTAAGCCGCAAACTTGTTGCTCTTATTCAACTCGATTTCAAAGTGGTTTCTCAACCACAAAGTGCAATTTTGCAGCATTTTTAGGTATTTTCCGTTTATACTTTTGCCTCTGTTTATATTTTTTATTATCTCTCTTACATTTTACCTCAATTTCCTTGGTCATTGCGCAAAACACTTGTTGCCCACTTCTTCTTATTCTTCCTCTTGTTTCCCCGTTTCCCGTATATGTCTGTGAGTGTGTGTGTCTGTGTGTAATTTCTACCTGGTTAATGGGAGCGTAAATGCGCATCTGGCATGCGAAGTTAGTACCAAGACCGCATTGGGTATTCTAATGTCAGTTAAAGCGTAGTGCAAAAGGCACAGACAAGTTAATGGAGTGCTACAAAAAGAACCACGACGAAGACTCAGACTGAGTTACTGTAAAGTCCCAGTTCAGCTAACTTGCTTGGATAAACCAGCAGCGATCAATGGCGATATGAACAGCTAGATAAGCGATCATTATTATCTCAGAGAGTGGGAGAAATCTTCTATGAAAAGTGGGAGCTAATGTATTTCCTATAAACCGCAAAGAAAACTAAGCATGCAGCTTTCTTTTTATAGATAGATATTTATGTTATAACTTATTATATTTTAATCATTTTAATTTATTATATTATTATCAGTTTATTTCAGCATGCAAAGAAGGAAGTCAAAGATTTTATTCGTAAATTAGTATTAATTCTTGTCATATGATTATTATAATTTTACATCACATCATTTTGGGAAACTTTTTCAAAACACCAAGAACTTTTCTTTTTAGATTTTAAATTATTAGGATCACTGCGAAAAAATGCACTGAAATTTGTTTCGATTTTTGTCAGTTTTGCACGCGCTTCGATTGGCGAAAAAACTTTATACACAAATCCTTTGGCACACACACACACACTGTAAGTAGTGCACAAACAATTGTATAAAAATCCAGTTTGTGTCGCACACTCATTCATACACTCACTCACTCACACACACACACACACACAGTCAATAGCAGCACTCGCACTGGAAATTATTTTATTTTAGGGTCTCAAAGTGTATCTGGAGAATCGACAACGGAGCCGATGCGTTTACTGTACCATGCCAGACGAAGGCCAAACTCAGACTGAAACTTGTTCAAGAAATTCAACGCGGCTGCACCTGAAGTTTTGAGTCGACACCGCATACACAGACACACACACACACGAACACACACACACACACACATGAGACCACAAGACACGCCAGCAGAAGAAGGCAAAACGCAGGCACGAAAGAAGGTAGAGAGCCGCAGACGCGGCCAATACATGGTTAGAGAGATATAGGTAGAAAAGTGCGATGAAAGAGATGAAAATAAAATAGCGCGACGTGCCCGTTTTACAGATTTTGATTTTTTCTCTCTCTCTCTCTTTCTCTTCTTCTGCTTCTGCTTCTTCGTCTTCGTCTTTTTCTTTGCTGTGTTTTACTTTTCTTGTCTTGTAGCGCTTGTTCGGCTTTTGTTGTACGCTCGTTCGTTGGCTTAGACTTCTTAACGGCTTTCACACACACACACACACACACATATATGAATAGACCTTACATGTACACACACTCACACACACACACACACACTACATACACCAATCCTCATCCGCCTTAACGTCCGCAACGCGCCAGAGTCGAAAACATACTGAAAAGCTCTCGACGGAGCTATCAGTTGCCGGCAAGATGCTTGCGCTGGCAACGCCGTCGCTTTGCCTCGAATTCGCGGCTTCGCTGGGCGATACTAAAGTTGCGGCGAATTCAGCTTGTTTACCTGTTGGTTTTTTCAATTTTTATGGCTGCCCGCGCACACGCACTGTGTGAGCCTGGCTAAGATCAGTGGGATTATCCTAGAGTTCCACGAAAAATCCAGCTAATTATCCCTTGGATTTTCCATTGCGACGCCTGTTTTCAAATATTTACCTTTCCAGGGCCCGGATTCAGATCCTGCGAACCCTGAGAACGTGCGAAATGGCAAACGGAAGCGGCATCTACTAATGCACAACTTTTATTGTGGCAATTGCTGACGGCAAAACGAAAGACTCAGGCAACGAACTTGCCCACTGTGGGTGCAGGCAAAGAGAAAAGGCAAACAACATGCTGAAAGGGTTTGAAAACAATGGGGTTAATACTGTAAGGATATGGAATAATAGGATACATATAAGAGAACACACGAAAAACCATTTAAGGAGACGACTTTCAGCAGACATAACATATTCCCTTCCATGTTCTCGGGTTCTTCATCCCTTTAACTTCAAGCAGACAAGCCAATTACCCAACTGATATTGTATGCAACTCATTGTCATATATATAGCGTAATAAAAATTGATTGATTTTTCAACAAGATTTTTATTTTCAAAATTTTAAATCGCGAGTTTTTAATTTTAATCGATTGCAGAGGTCAAAATTAGCACTAAACAATTGTTTAAATTGATTTTAAACGATTCATAATTTTGGCCCAAAAATCATGTCGAAATAGTCAAGAAATTTGACATGTAACATCCTCAACAGGCCTGGTAGCCTCATTTTAAACCGATCGTAACTTTCTTAAAAATCAAACGATTTTCACGCGGAATGACATTTTGCTTATATTTTAACAACCTGAGAGATTCTACATTTAAAAACAAGTAAAATGGATACTTCAAACTTTTTCGATATTTTGGAAATTTAGGTAAGGGTCCACCCTATGATTTTTTCAACAACATTTTTTTTTCAAAATTTTAAATCGCAAGTTTTTAATTTTAATCGATTGCGGAGGGTAAAAATAGTACTAAACAATTGTTTAAATCGATTTTAAACAATACATAATTTTTGACAAAAATCATGTCGAAATTGTCAAAAAATTAGACATGTAACACTCTCAACAGGCCTAGTTCTTTCATTTTACACCGATCGTAACTTTCTTAAAAAACAAACGATTTTCACGCGAAATGACATTTTGTTTATGTTTTGACAACCTGATTGATTCTACATTTAAAAATAGCATAATAGACTTTTTGAAATGTTTTGGATATTTTCGAAATTTAGGTAAGGGTCCCCCCTAGGATTTTTCAACAAAATTTGTTTTTTCAAAATTTTAAATCTCGAGTTTTTAATTTGAATCGATTGCAGAGGTCAAAATTAGTACTAAACAATTGTTTAAATTGATTTTAAACGATACTTTATTTTGGCTCAAAAACCATGTCGAAATGGTCAAAAAATTAGACATGAAACGATCTCAACAGGACTGGTACCTTCATTTTACACCGATCGTAACTTTCTTAAAAATCAAACGATTTTCACGCGGAATGACATTTTGTTTACGTTTTAACATCCAGAGTGATTCTCCATTTAAAAAATAGCAAAATGATCTTTCGAAAATTTTCGATATTTCGGAAATTTGGGTAAGGGTCCCTATGATTTTTCAACAAAATTTTTTTTTCAAAATTTTTAATCGCGAGATTTTAGTTTTAATCGATTACGGAGGATGAAATTAGTACAAAACAATTGTTTAAATCGATTTTAAACGATATCTAATTTTTACCCAAATTTCATGTCGAAATGGTCAAAAAATTAGACATGTAACGACCTCAACAGGCCTAGTACCTTCATTTTACACAGATCGTAACTTTCTTAAAAATCAAACGATTTTCACGCGGAATGACATTTTGTTTATGTTTTAACAACCGGAATGATTCTACATTTAAAGAATAGCAAAATGGATCTGTTGAAAGTTTTCGATATTTTGGAAATTTAGGTAAGGGTCCCCCCTATGATTTTTCAACAAAATTTTTTTTTCAAAATTTTAAATTGCGTGTTTTTAATTTTAATCGATTGCGGAGGGTAAAAATAGTACTAAACAATTGTTTAAATCGATTTTAAACGATACTAAATTTTGGCCCAAAAATCATGTCGAAATGGTCAAAAAATTAGACATGTAACACGCTCAACAGGCCTGGTAGCCTCATTTTACACCGATCGTAACTTTCTTAAAAATCAAACGATTTTCACGCGGAATGACATTTTGTTTATGTTTCAACAACCTGAGTGATTCTACATTTAAAGAATAGTAAAAACTTTGTTTTGAAATTTCTCCATATTTTGAAAAATTAGGTAAGGGTCCCCCCTATGATTTTTCCACAATTTTTCAAAAGTTTTAAATTGCGAGTTTTTAAGAGCGAGTAAGCCATATGTGTTAAATTTTAAGTGTAATTACACGTTTGTAACGGATTTTTGCAATTGCGCGAAGGGTATCTTATTGTCGGACACGCTCGACTGTTGCCTTACCGACTTGTTTTCTTTAAGAAACGTAGATAAACAATATTACGATCTGTGTGACATTGTGACACTTAACACAGACCTCAATTAATGGTAATTACAACCCAGAGAACTCCGTTGTGTTTATTCCTTAGCCCGACTACGCTTCGGTAAACAGGAACAGACGCAAACACAGCGCAAAGTGCAGGTGAAGTTGGAAAATTTTCGAATACCGAAAACAGAAATGTTTATAGGTCGAACGCATTGAGAGGGTGAGGGCTAGAAGACATGCGGACAATTGGTCAGCAAATATTTCTGTTCAGAACGGAAGTACCATATAAAGCAGGTTCGCTGTCGTACGAAACCGTTAACCAACAGACAGCCAGACATATAGACATTCCTGTATGTGCAATGAGTTCTTGAATTGAGTGCTTGTTACTTTTTGTTTAGAGAAAGTTTTGGCATATACGTCAGTCAGTACAATAAATTTAAATTGAAGAAAAATAAAATAAAAATTTACATAAAAGACCCGCTAAAGATATAAGGTATATCCACCACATATATTGTGTAAATAAAATGCAGGCGTTAAAGCGTTATATGATCAATGCGAATATATAATAAATGCTCAGAAATTCGTATCGACATCCAAGATTGTTAATAAAACGAACAACTTACAATTCAACTGGAGGATTCACTCCGAAACCAAGACGTGATCGATTCAGTTACTGGGGCTTAGCAATTTGTGTACCATGCCTAATGGCTGGGGCATATATTGCTAAGCATTTTGCAAATTTTTTGGAAAAAACTGATATATATTCATACAGGGATGAGAAAGATTTTGATGATTAAGAAACAAATGACGCGAAGCGAAACGACGTGCCTGCAGATTTTAGTGTGCGGATCGTCTTGTAATATTACCATTTTTTTTCGATAAAAATTTATTGTAATGATTAAGTAATTTACTTCTAGTTTTATATTCAGAGACCATTGTAATAAAATAGTATGCGATCAATCTATATTCGATTTGGATGATTTTAAAGTGCCGAGCGATAAATTGGAGTGCCATATTTTTATTTTCATGCTTGAACTATTTAAATCAACTACAATTTGGCGGCAACTGTTAAACAATGTTGTCCTATGGCTGAAAAGTGAAGTAAATAATGCACAGTGTTACCACACTAACACCACACACCGTCAGTGTTGTTAAACGCTGCGCATGCGCAACACTTTTCAGTTAAGTTGGCTGCGCGCGCAAATTTGAAATGCCAAAAGCTTCGACTCGTTTTGCTCATCGGTTTTGTTGATGAAAAGCTTTTTGAATTGACTGCCAAAAGACTAACAACATTTATGACAGCAGTTTCGCTTAGTAATCTACCCTAATTAGTATCTTTTAAATCAATTAACTCGCTTTTAACTCACCGCTTGCTCTATATTGTTATTGTGCAAGCGATAGCTGGGTGTGTGTGTGTGTGTGTGTGTGTGTTGGTTAACTCTCGGAAATTATTGATTTGATTTGATGATATATTCATTAGATAATTCTGAATACAATGCTATGAATACACGATTCGGTACAGCAAATCATCGCAGAGGAAACCAGTTATAATAATTGGCCCAAAGATCATTAAAACTCTCGAAGCCTACCCCAAGTTATATGATTTTTATTTTATTTTTTTCGATTTCCTTTTTTTAGTTATTTTCCTATACGATGCATAATTGGTTAATTATAGGTGAACTAAATATAGAGACGAGACGAGACGATGAGACGATCGTTTTGCGTATCTTGTTTGTCTGCTATGACGTATTGGCTGTCAAAATTAAAACGGCACGAAGTCAATCTCGAAGACTCCGCCCCGTCTAAGCCGCTGGCCAGGCTAATAATTTTTCGCAAAGTGGGCTAAGCAAATGCGAATTTGATCGCATTGAATTTGTCTCAGTTGTGGGTTAACTCGTGCCTCTCTCTCGCTCTCTCTCTCTCTCTCTTCTTCTCTCGAGTGAAACATGGCATCCGTAGAGCAGCCGAATTGCATGTATAAAACATTAACCAATATGCATTGATTGGCGCGTTGCCTTAAATACAATACAAATACAAGCAAATTAATCAGGTTTTGTCGGCCGTCTGAAGGTCGAACGAACATAGCAACAATAACTACCATATGTGTATGCGATCGATCCCCCCTGAACCAGACAACAAACCGTATACAAGCAAAAGGGAAGACCAAAAGAAAATGCCAACTAATGCAACGATTGGGTAAAAGTGGCTGCCCAACAAAAATTCGCAAACGAAAAAAGAAGAAGAGTGAAATAAATGAGACCTGTAAATTATCGAAACTCTACAAGTGAAATCAAGGTTGACATCGACCGGCCATATGAAGTGGGAACTGCCTTACCGGAATTCACAGCTGAACTCTGAACTGAACCTGTTGCTGCAATGACAGCTTGTTTTAAATTAATTTTAATTGATTATTATGACCAAATTACGAAACCTTATCTCTTACAATGATCTTCAAGGGGTTTATAACATAATTATGTGTGGCAGGTAAAAGGTTTCTTTTAAATATATTACATTTAAATATAATTTACTCCATTGAAATTTTTAATATTATTATTTGATCATTTTAAACTTATTTTAATAAAAGTAACAACACGAATTTAATACAAATTTGAATTTATTCTTCAAACAAATATACACAATAAAAAAAATGAAAATGTATTTTTTTCTTTTATCTATAAAATCAAATTTTATTTACACACATATTCAAATTAATTACACAATTATGTAAAATAAGCTAGGGAGTAATTTAACATATTTTACAATATTTATTGCCTTATTGAAAGCTGAAATGGAAACACAAAAAATATAAAAATATTGAAAACACACAAATTTTGGTATAATTTAAATGAAATATAAATTTGATCGCAACGCAGAAACAACTCGGAAATCTCATGTGCAAACATAATAAAAACATAAAAAAAATATACGAGCTGGGAAGCAATCTCTGCTAAGCATATATGTATATTCATACATAATCGTCTATCAAAATCCAAGTTAATGATGTGCCTAAGTTATCCTTGAGCCGAGGCAGATGCGTAGCCAGGCCAAGCCATTAGCAGCGTGACAAATAAAACAAATTAGTGGCCAATAAAATGATCTTAGCCGCAGTTTTGAATAATCTGCCTGACATTTGCCCTTACACGCAGTCGCCTCCCTCCCTCCCCCTTTCCCTTAGCCCTTAGCCACTTGATTTATTTGGTACCTACGCATGTGCAGGTGTGCGTGTGTGTGTGAGTGTGTGTGCATATGCTAATGCGTTGGCGTGTCGGCTACCGTGCTCTGCCTCAGCTGCTGCTGCTGCTGCTGCTCTGCCCTATTGACATTGCAAAACCTTCAACTGGCCACGCAGCGTCGACCCCAGCGAGCGTGTGTGTGCGCTGTGATAAGCGGCAGGTGCGAAAGAGACGGGGCAAGCGACAAGATCTCGACGCATTTGGAGAGCCCAAAACGAGCGTGGAGCGTCGGTTTTATTTTGTCGGGGGGTATAAAAATGCCGGCGCATCTGCAGTTGGTCATCATTCAGCGTCTTCCACTTGGTCCAAGCACCAAAACCGAACCGTCGCAAATCCAACGAAGCTTTACAAGCCTTAGCAACAACAACATCAACAACAATGGTGAGCATACAACAACAACAACAACAACAACGAAGGGAACAACAACAACAACAACTAGTTCAACTACAAGTTCAACTGCAAAACCAGCGTAGTATCTCGTCCATCAAAGTGACGTTCGACAAGTGACAGCGTCGACCTTAAGTTAATTGTTAACCAGTTTAGCATTGGGATGTCAATTACCATAATCGCCAGCGGATCATCTACACCACGGATTGCGTTTTAATCTCTGTTTTCCTTGTCGTTTTTTTTTCTGTTTCGCAGAAATTCTTCGTATTGGCTGTCTGCGCTATCGCCGCTGTGGCGGCTGATGTCTCGCATCTGAATCTGGGCGGAGGCAATGGTTACTCGTACGAGAAGCCATCGACCTCGTTCGAAATCGGTGCCCCGGCTCCGGCTCCTGGTCCCGTGTACTCGGCACCGGCTCCTGGTCCGATCTACTCGGCTCCAGCTCCCGAATACCATGCACCTGCTCCCGTTCAGCCTGCTCCTGAGTACCTGCCCCCCGTTCAGGATATTCCTGCTCCAGCTCCCGCTCCCATCTACTCGGCTCCTGCTCCCGCTCCCATCTACTCGGCACCTGCTCCTGCTCCCGTCTACTCGGCACCTGCTCCAGCTCCCATCTACTCGGCACCTGCTCCCGCTCCCGAATACTCTGCCCCAACTCCAGTCCAGCCTGAGCCCGAGTACCTGCCCCCTGTTCAGGACATTCCAGCTCCAGCTCCAGCTCCCATCTACTCGGCTCCAGCACCAGCTCCCATCTACTCGGCACCAGCACCAGCTCCCATCTACTCTGCCCCAGCACCTGCTCCAGTCCAGCCTGCACCCGAGTACCTGCCCCCTGCCCAGGAGATCCCCGCTCCAGTCTACTCTGCACCCGCACCAGCTCCAGTCTACTCTGCTCCTGCACCAGCTCCAGTCTACTCTGCACCAGCTCCCGCACCAGCACCAGTTTACTCTGCTCCCGCTCCTGCTCCTGAGTACCTGCCTCCTGTTCAGGACATTCCCGCCCCAGCACCGGCGCCAATCTACTCAGCACCCGCTCCCGCCCCAGCTCCAATCTACTCGGCCCCTGCTCCCGCTCCCATCTACTCCGCTCCGGCTCCAGCTCCCGTCGAGTCTGGATACGAGTACAACGTGCCAGCCCGTCGCTTCCGTTTCTAAGCGATCTTCCCCAGCGCCATCCTCATCCTCGGAGAGCGGCGTTTGTTAAATTAACAAGCGACCCGCCCATTTGTTGTTGATTAATTGTTGTTATTATGCAAAGTTTCTGTTGAGATTTTTAGCTAATAAATTAAATAAATAAAAGTAAAATAGTAAAAATACACAAAAACTCTTCTCGATTTGGGATTGTCCCACCTGCAGATGGTGTGATATAAATATTTATTTATGCACACAGATATCATTAAAACGCCATAAAAGTCGAGTGCCATAAAAATCGCCAAGGAATTATGCAATTCTTTTCCGTTTCCCAAGCGATTCGCAAATGAAGATTATCGATATAATAAAAAAGAAACCCAAAGTATAAATGAAACTTGCTCGAGAGGTTGAAAGGAAAGAAAAAACGAATGCGAATGGATCTGTTGATCGCCAGATAAGATTATAGCGAATGCGAATAAACAACAGCTTAAATTGCTTACTTAAATATAATACGTAATAATTTTTGAGTATTTCTTACTCTTTTAAATATTAAAATAATATTAAAATAAATACACCAGTTAAGAAAAAAACTAAAATAAGCTAAAATCGATCCATCTCTTGCATACTTTCCGGCTGACACCTGCTCGATCATTTAAATAATCTCTGGAATAACTTATATTAGATTATATTCCTTGAAACATTAATACATCAAAATATTTCCCATATTTTGTATAAGTATATTCAAACATAATTTGCTCATTCAAGTTTCCCGCAGTATAAATATATTTCCAAGACTCTCAGATTATGCCAAGTTATTAAATTGAGTCATTATTCAATTAACTCAACTTAATTATTCAATTTGTTTAATAATTGATTATTGTCATTCATAAAAGACTCATCAATTTGTCTTCATTTGGCAAGACATGTGACTCAGCCCAATCAGCTGTCTTTTATCTATAAATAATATGAATATATAATATATAATACAATAGCCACGCGATGTTTCGCAAGCATCCGAAATCCGTTTATCCTTTTACTTTTATGCAAAAGTTTGGGAAAGTGTTTTGCGATCTGCGACCCGATAGGACAATTTGCATATCTATATAGTATATAAGTCCCTGCATTCAATGGATCCGTTGGCAATTCGCTTGCACGCATACATTATAGTCAAAAGCTCAGACAGAAACTCAACTTGAAAGCCGATAAGCAAAGTTTGTATACTTTATGCAAATATGATCACATTTCTTATACAAACTTGGATCGTTTGTTGCAAACAAAACACAACACGCGCAGTTTGCATCGATTTTCATTATACATTTATAGCGAAACATGCATATGCAAAAGATAAGCTGCAAAAGATTTTTGATTTGCGAAAAATAAACAACAAATCTTTTTGTTAATTCGAACCAGCTCAAGGCAGACAAAACCCGTGACGAAAGATTTCTATATTGTTTAAGGTTCGTATATTATTAAACTTATATTAAAACGATTTCCAAAAGAAGTTCATTTTAGTTTGATTTTTATTCAACTAATATTAAATAGTTTATTTGATGATTTGCTTCTCTATATCTCTCTCTCTCTCTCTCGTTAATTTCATTTGTAGTATACGTCATTAAATCCATAATTGTTATATAGTTCTTTAACTTTGTATATTATTATGCACTGTCAGTTAATATTTTATTTATTTGTAATTTTAGTTTAGTTTATTTTATACTCTATATATATGTACGTGTATATCATATATCATATATAATATAGGGTTGTTGTGTTGTGTAGTGTTTATAAATTATTATCATTATTTTGCAATGCTTCTAATTGATATCGCGCGTCAATTGTCCTCCCCTACATACATTAACAACCGAACCCAATCGAAACGAATCGAATTGGATAATCGAACTCGCATTTATATCGTACTATACAATTACAATTAAACTAAAATACTTAGATTGCTGTTGCTGCTGCTGATGTGAAGCGACTCTAGGAGCACATAGAGAATATTGGGATGGGGTTGGTGTCAAGAAGTTCCTAACTTAACAAAAAATAAATTAAATTGAAAACATTTAAAATAGGGTTTTTTTTGACATCGTTGCACAGATCCTCAAAACTTGACTATCTTGAATTCTCTTCTCGCGTTTATATGCACACATTTCTATTGCATGAGGAGATTACATTTAAATTTTTATGAGTCACCTCAAGCGCTGAGGCTAGCCACGCCTCCTTCCTCCCTATTATTGGACATACCATCATACATACATACATATTCATTTACACACAAATTCCTATATAGATCAACTACTACATTATATACAAGCCTGGGCTGCCGGCGGCGTTTGTTATGTGTCATAATCATCTTGCTGTGAACTAAAGTAGCTCACCAACCCACTAAATTCACCCACACCGCCTCCCACACTATTCCCAGCCACTGCGGTGCTGCTATTGCCATGCGCCGAACTGGAATCATCCTCAGCAATGGCTGCCGGCGAATCCGCAGTTGAATCGCCAACAACAGCAAGTGGTGATTTTGTATTGGAGTAGGCCTCCAGGGTTATAAGTTTCTTGCTGGTAATCACCGAGGATTTGTGCACTTCTGCTGGGCTGGCGTTGGCCGCTGCTGGAACTGGTGGCTGTGACGGCGGTGGTGCCACGTTGACTGGAGCTGGAGCTGGTGGAGCAGCTGCTGGAAGTGTAGGCACTGGCACTGGAGCTGGCGCCGGTGCAGGAGATTTGCCACGTGTTAGTGCGGATACTGAATGATTGGTAGGCGTGGCAGCTGCCGGTGGTGGCGGAGCACTGACAATCACCGAACTGGGCGCAGACGTGTGCGCTGGAGGTGTTGTCAACGGTGGTGGTGGATAGTAGCCATAGGGTGGATAACCGCCTAAAGAAAGGATGAAAGTTAGTACTTGAACCTTGCTCTGTGTCTCTTTGCTACTCACGTGCACCGGATGCATAGTCAACTGCGCCGGGTCGCATATTTGGCGCGCCTGGTGGTGCAACACGCGGCGGATAATTTGGATTACCATATATGGGTGGCGCTCTAGAGGAATAAGAAGGAATAAAGTTAGCATTTACAACATATTTTGGTACACAATACCAACCTGTAGGGATTCAGATGTGGTGAGGCATGCCGTGCCGGTGGAGGTCCAGCGGCATAGACACCAGCCAATGCACCAGGAGGTGGTGGTCCGCCGAGATGATCAGAGCCGTGCAGATAGGGCGGCGGTCGCGCATTAGGACCGTTTCCAGGTGGTCCTCCGGCTGTTGTTGTGGGCGGTGCGCCACGCAACGGTGGCGGTGCACCGTAGGTGGGTCGCAAGGCAGAACTGGGCGGTAATGGTTGACCATAGAAACGTGCCAGTTCTGCACTGCTCGGGTACATGCCAGCGCCGGGTGGTTGTCCTGGTGGTGCACCGCGCGCATGCGCCGGTGGGAGCAGCGACGGTGGCAAGGGCATACGTGTGATAACAGAAGCTTGTGAAACATTCACTGGCGGCACATCCTCGTGTGGCTTAAAGAGCTGCCCAGGTGGCACTGGCGGTGCCGTAGAAGTTGGTGTCTTGCTCGCAGTTGCTGTCAACGGTTTCTCGCTGCCGGTTACCGTGCTGGATGTGGCGGCCGTGACAGCTGCTGCTGTTTGTTGCTTCTGCAGCTGATCCCGCAGCGGAGTAACCTTTTTTCGACGACCACGCGGCTTATTGTCCAGCGCTGGTGCTGGCGCACGACCTGCAGCAGCCGCTGCGGCAGCCTGCATGAGATGTGCCGCTGCAGCTGGCATGGACATGCCCAGAGGCAGACGCTGCATGGCGGACAGCTGCTGTTGTTGTTGTGGTGACGGTGCAGGATAATTGGCACGACTTAATGGTTGACCAAGCGGCGCAGAGAGTGCATTTTGCAACAACTGCATAGCCTGAGGAGGATGCGATGGTGCCAGATGCCGCTGAAGCATAGGATGCATACCAGGTGGCGTGTGATGTTGACCCGGCGGCGGAGGAAGCAGCGATGCTGGTAAACCACCTGCTGGACCATGACCCGGGAACTGATGACGCAGCAGCGGTGGATGCATTGTTGGCATGGGCAGACGCTTGCGCATTGGCTCTTGTAGACCCGAAGCGCTTGGCACCTGCTCGGTTATTGGTTTGGGTGGAGGCTTAGACTTGGCAGGCGTTGTGCGCAAAACTTCATCCGGAGCGGGTAGTTCTCGAGCTGCAGCTGCCGCTGTGAATTGTTCCTCCTCCTCGACCATGCGTGCAATGGCATCCTCCATATCCTCGGGCAAATCGTCAGGCAACTCGGCGTCATCTAGCTCAGATTCATCCACATCGTCCAGGTCATCGATATTCTCACCCTTACGCTGCAAATAGTCAATGTCCAGGACCTTGGCCTGCCGGATAACAGAAAGTGGAACCGTTGACAGGGAATCCCCGGCACCAGGTGCTGCACCCGCTTTGTTGGGCGTACGCTTCTCCGGAGCACCGGTAGCTGCTCCTTTGATAGGTGTTAGACGAGGCGTGGCAGCCAGTTTTGCACCCTCGGCATTTTTCTCGGCCAGCATGCGTTTAATCTCTTCCTGCTTTTGAATGAACTTCTGCCGCTCCTCGGGCGGCGTATCAGGACGCTTTACTCCTGGTTTGATGCCTCCGTCGGAACTGTCGTCATCGAAATCTTCAATATACGCATAACGACGTCCACGTGTTCGTGTTCGCTCATCGGAAGCATGACCACCACCCGTACCACTCTCATCCGAGGATGCTGCTCTCTTCTTCTTCTTGGTGCCTCCACTATTTCCAGATTTACCTTTTCCTTTGCCCTTACCAGACGACTGCGCCTGCGCCGACGATGATCCCGTCGTTGTTGTCGTCTTTTTCAGTGGTTGGGAACGCGGTTGTTTGCCTGATCCCTTGCCTGAGATCGGAGCACCATTGGCACCCAGCTGCATTTCTTCCTCATCGTCCTCTTCATCCTCCTCCTCGCTCTCGCTGATGTCATCGTCCGAATACTCCAAACGTTTGGGCTTTTTGGTTACCGGTTTCTTCAATTTGGGAGATTTTCGAGCAATTCCCGCTGCAGATGATGATTTCTTGGCGGCTGTCTTCTTTCGCTTCGATGGATTCCAAGTGCCATCGCCACTCTCGCTGGTTGTATCATCACAGAGATCGGCGCTGTCCATGTTCTCCGACAACTCTGAACCATTGTCATCGTCATCATCAGTTTCCGTTTCCGTGTAGTCTGAATCCTCTTTTTTCTTCTTCTTTGATTTGTTGGATTTGGCGCGCTGTTTCTGCTCCTCCTCACTCTCGTCGCTCTCCTCCACCACAAATCTGCGATCTTTGCGCCGTTCCCGGGCCGCACGTCTCGCAGCCTTACGCTGATGTTTCTTACCACGCCCGCGACGATAAATCTCCAAACTAGAATCAGACTCATCCGAAACTGATTGCGAGGTATCCTCATCGGAGAAACTGGATGTCTTAAAATCCTCATCACTGCCATGATCTTCTTCGGAGCTAACATCAAGCGTGGTTAATTTCCTAGACTTCTTCTTAAGTGGCGGCGCTGCTTTAAATTTGGATTTGTTGCCTGATCGCTGCAGTGGCTTCTCATCATCATCATCATCGTCATCGTCATCGTCATCTTTGCTGTCCTCGTCGTTAGAGGATTTATCCTGTGCAGCATGTGCTGATGATTTTGCAGATTTCTCTTTTGCGTTATGTAGTTTTTGTTTCTTTTCACCATCTTCGTCTGCTTTCTCTTCCTCTGAGCCATCAACCTCCTCATCGCGTCGCGTCTTCTCTTTATCAGCTTCAATGATGGTGCTAATGTCCTTGCCCCTGCCCAGATTTCCAGCACCAGCCACCTCATCCATTTCCTTCTTCAGCGCCGAATTGATAAGATCATCATACTCGTTCAACCGATAGCTAACATTGATCTGTCGTCTTTTACGCAATTTGTAAATGGGTTCATCATCCGAATCCGAATAGCTGCTGCTGCTACTGCTGCCGCTGCTGCTAGAACTATCCCCGGAACGAGCTCCACCACCAGCCGACTGCTTGACATTCTTTGTTTCACTGCTTCCACTATCAGATGCATCGTTCTTGCCTCCGCGACGTCGACGCGTGCCTCGTTTGGCCGCCCGCCGATTGCTGCGTCCATCTCCGCGTCGTCGTTTTGTTTTGTCTGCCTTCGAGCGTTTAGTTGCCTTGTTGGATGCATCATCATCATCGTCGTCATCCTGGTTATCATCCTCATCATCATCGTCGTCGTCCTCTGCATCATCCTTTTTGCGAGCATTCGAGTTGGAGCGTTCCTCCAGCTCGCTGGCAGTTCGCGCAGCTGCTGCCGCCACGGCCTCACGCTGCGAAATTCGAGAAAGATGAATAAGTTAACCAAATCCATGTAAAGGATCATAATGGGTTTCTTGCTTACCTCTGCCTCCTCGGCCAAACGTTTCTCCTGCTGCTTTAGTTCCACTAGATCATCGAACTGCAATAGCTGCTGCTCTAGGGCGGCGATGAGCTTCTCCTGCTGACAGGGCGGACAGTGCCAGTCGCCTTCGGGTATGTAGAAGATAACGGGGCTCAGACACGAGCAATGATAGCCTTTATTACAATCCGGGGTATCGCAAAGCAGTATCCATTCGGGATGATCGGATTTGCCGCATTTCTGACATGATTCATCCGCATCTGCTGCTTCATCATCACCTTCGGCATTCTCCTTGCGTAGCGTGCGTGCTCGTTTCATGGGCACCATTTGAGAATCATCTTCTAATTCCGATTCAGGTGAGAATTCATGATCGGATTTAAAAAGTGGCGAACCAGGATCGGTCTCATAGTGTGGTGGCTCTTCTTCCTCTTCTTCGCTCTCAGCCTGTTCCTCGGAATCGGATGACCAGCCATCTTTGCCAGGGCACTTCTTTTTGATCTTCTTTTTGGTCTCTTCAGCTTCGCTGGCTGACTCTCCCGATTCCGATTCTCCTGATGGCTCCAACACTGTCGGATCCGTTTCCTTCTCTGCCATCTTCTTTTTCTTGAGCTGCTGTTTCATTGAGCGCAATGCCACCTCCTCTAACTTTCGTCTTTCTGCCTCCTCCTTGATTTTCTGCTGAGCTATTCGCCGCGATTGACGCACTGGCGTCTCGGAATCGTTTGTCTCGATAATATTGGTAGTATCCACTTCACGCTTCTTGCGCGGTCCACGCCCGCGTCCTACACCCGGTGTTGCAGGTGTTGTTGTTGCCGGTTTCTCTGGTGATACTTTTTCTTCTTCTGGACTTTTTGGTTTCACCGCAGGCTCTGGTTTGGCCACCGGCTCAACTTTGGTTTCCTCTTTGACAGGAGTCTTTGCTTTAGCGGCAGATTTGACGGCTTTAATCGGCGATTCCGCCTCTTCTTCCTCCTTTTTTATATCCTCCACACCCTGAGGCTTTTCTACGATCGTAGGTGAGTCTTCTTTAGTCTGAGGCTTATTCTCTACGTTACCCTTCTCTTTGGGCCCGCCTCTGGTGCGTTTGGGTTGAGGTAACTCTGTGTAGACAACCGCAGCACCTCCACGTCGCCCTGAACGACGTCCTGAGGCTTCAGCTGGCGGCGGAGTTTCTTCTTTAGCTGGTGGAGGTGTTGCTTCCTTAATCGTCTGAGGTTTCTCCTCCTTAACAGGAGGAGGCGTCGCTTGCTTGATTTTCTTCGGTTCCTGCGAATCCTGATTCACTGGCAACTTTTCCTGCTTTACTGGAACCACATCCTGTTCGTTTGTCTCTGTTTGTGGGGGCACTACTGTGGTTTCCTCCACCAGACACTGCTCCTCGTTGTTACGTTTTAATTTTTCGCTGACTGCTGGAGGCTCTTCGTTAGCACTGGACTCTTTGGACTCCTTAGCTTCCTCGCTGCTGCGTCGTTTGCGTTGCAGAGCAGCCTCCACGACCGCTGGCGGAGTTGATGGAGTAACAGTTTCGCTATTGGTTCGCTTTCGGGGTATTGCCTCCTCGTCGCTTTCTTCCTGACGAATTTGTGTGAGCAGATTCTTCTTCAGGGGCTTTGTAATGGGCGATTTCTTGGGCGGAGTAAAGGGCAAGGTTTCTACTTTTTCAATGGCAGGCGGAGTTAATTCATTGACTGCTGGCGCTGGAATGGCTGCCACTGGGATTGGATCTGCTTGTTTTTCTGGAGTCTTTTTGAGTTTCTTTTCAATGATTTCCGCAAGGGTTGGCTTTACTTTAACCGAAGTATTGATGGGTTTTTCCAAATGTCGTTTGGGTGCTATAATTTTGCGGCGACTACGTGGATCTTCCTCACCACTGGAAGAGGTGGTCTCCTCGATTTGTGTTTTCTGCGCCTCGACCTTGCGACGAACTTCGACATTCGTGATCTTGGGTCGCATTTTAAAGCGTTTACCGCCCACATCAAGATCATCATCGTCCTCTTCGGGAAACTGCTGCTGTTCCTCCTCCAGCGGCAGCTCGGCGTGTGCATCAACTTCGCTCTCGGACGTGGAATGACGTGGATTGGCTGCTGCAAAATCGGTAAGCCGACGTTTTCGATTGGGCAACAGAATTGCTCTTTTATTGCTTTCATACTCGGGTGCTAATTGAGTCTTGGTATCATCTTTGCTTTCCTTAGATTCGCTGGATTCAATCTTGTCTTTTTCTTTTGAAATTTCTCCAATTTCTTTTTCATTTTTAACTTTTAAATCTTTTTTTCGATTATCCGTTGGGCTGGCTGGCATTTTCGATGTGCTGGGTAAATCATTTTGTACTGTTTTAACGGTTTCAGCTATTGGATTAACACTTTCATTCAGGGGTTTTTCAATACTCGTATCAGTTTCAGCGCCATTTGATTTGTCAATTACGTTTGGATTAACAGCAACTTCTGCAGCTGGTTTTGCTTCAATAACAGCAGGAATCGTTTCATTATCCATTTTATATTCCTTAACTTCCGTCGCAATAGATTCATCTTCTTGAACTGCAATTGCTTTAACATCTGAAAGGATTTCTGCTTTCTCTACAACTTGATCCACCGCTTTTGCTGTGTCCGTTACGTTCTTAGTATCATCTTCTCTGATTTCCTTAACTTCTTCGTGATTTTCAACTATAGGTTCAATAGGTTCAATTGCTTCTGCTGGCTTACTTGACTCTGTTGGAGTTGTCTCATTATGTGATTCCACCACTTTCACCTTGTAAACCGGTGTTAAGTCTGTTTCTTCTAATTTAACATTATTTTCCTGTTTTTCCGTTTGTTCATTTGAGATTTCTTTTACTTCGTGCGACTCTTCATTGATTTTTTTAGGTGTGTTTTCTTTTGCACTTGTTTCCTGTTCTTCTTCTGGTTCTTTGGGAACTTTCTCCGATTCACATGTTGATGACTTTTTGTCTGTCTCCTCCGTTATTTCATTACCATTAATTTGAGAAGATTCATTGTCTGCTGTCTCCTCCACTTTTGCACGCTCTCCATTTGTCTTTTCTGGCTCAGGCTGAGGCTGAGGTTCTGTTTCTGCCTCCGACTGTCCCAAACTATCGAAGATGCTGCGTTTTGCTTCCGGTTTCGGTGCCTGTTTGATGGGACTCAGCTTAAGGCACCCAGGTTCACCGAAAAAAAATGTTGCCTTCGGCTCTGGCTTGCCCGTTGTCTCCTCTTCGCCACTTGCCTCATTTTTACCATTTCCCACAAGAGATTCAGCTCCGCTGCCTAAGCCAATCACCAGGTATACGGGTTCTTCAATGGCGTCACCAACGGGTCCATCCAATTCCTCATCATCTGCATAAGTGCTGAATAATTCCTCAAGTTCAGGCACCGCATCACAGTCATTTCCCGATCCTTGGCCACGAACTATTTGTGCAGGCTCTTCAATAGCATCACCCACTTCATTCTCATCATCATCATCATCATCGTCTTCATCATCCTCCTCATTAAATTTATGTTCATTTTCATCTTCATCGGCAGCAGCGCTGTCTAATGATTCTTCTTCGCCATCGAGAGATTCATCCTCTTCTTCTTCACCCTCATCCAATTCAGAGTCTTCCGAATCAACCTCATTATCATCCTCTGACTTGGTACTCTCATAACGACTGGGTTTCTTTATGCGTTTTGTGTCCAGCAATGTTGGGCGTTGTTTCTTTTGTTGTTCCTCTGAAGAAAGTGCTGTGGGACTGCTGTCCACATCATCCAACGTTCGTTTCTTGGCCGGCGCAGGTGATCCACCGAGTTTGGCTTGCGTTATAACCAATGGCTACAATGAAAGTTGGACAGTTAAAGGGAAAATCTTGATTTTCACATTATCATACTCACCTTCACCTTTTTCTGCTTGTTCTCCTGATCTGGTTGTTCTTGCTGATGATCAGGAGTACGTAGTTTAATCTTTAAATTGGGTACTTTACCCTCGTGTGCGTCTTCCTCTGTGTCAATTTTCTGCTCTTTTTGCTCCTCCGTAGCCTCAACTGGTGGCGGAACATTCTGACTGCTACTGCTGCTGCTAGTGGTATCTTCATCCGCCTCACCAATATCCTTGGAGGGCAGCACAACCTCATTGCCACGCAGGCGTGAAATAAGATTCACAAATTCATCGCGATTCGTGGCCACCACCTGCCAGATTTCTTCATCCAAATGCTCCTGATAGATGCGCAAATTACAGTCGCCATCCTGGGTTAGCCAATAGGTATGGCCCAAACGGTCTCGCCCAATTGGTTGTGCACGCAATGAGCTAGCATTCAGTGTCAATATATGAGCTCTAAATTTAGCATTACGTTCGAATTGGCTTTCCAGAAGTTCCTGAGAAATAATGTGAATTTCAGTTGAGTTTAGTTAAAGCAAGTTATCAATTAAAATAATCCTGAATATGCAATCCAACATGAATTATATAACAATATATTCATTAATATTTTAGTGCACATCAAAATCATTTTGAGAGTTCCAAAATTAACAGACAAGCAATATTCCCATTTGTCCCTCCTTCTGATCCGTTTTATACTCACGCGTAGAATGCGAAGCTTGACCTTCAGACTCGAGTTCCGGTAGCCAAAGCGCTCAATCTCCCAGGCATCCTGCACGGAGTAGCCAAAGCAGAATTTACTTAGCGCCGATTCCCAACTTTTCTCATGCACCGTTTTTCGTGTCTTGCGCAACAGTTTTATATGCAGATCGCGCAGTTCGGCCACTGAAAGAGATGTGTGTGAATGCAATGTTATTTAAATGTTGTTGATTGTTTTTGTTTTTGTTTTCTTTTGTCAGCCAAAATTTTTACGGTCTCCGCTTTACTCCATACCAAACAATAATACAAACAAGCAAGCGCGCTCTCTCTCTGTCACGTTCGCGCTCTCTCTCTCTCTCTTTTCTCTCTGTTATACGCACACACACACACACAGGCACACGCACGCAGAGTTGCATACAAATGTATTTGTATGCACACACATACATACACTACATGCAAACGTACCTTCATCGTTGTTTGTCAACCACTCCTGCAAATGCTTGAAATTTGGAAATGCCAAGCCCAAATCTTTAGCGAATTTTTGCATAAAAGCGCATATTACTGCGAAATCTGGATCATTTGCACAAGTGTGCAATGTTGTGGTTAATGCATCGTCATCTTTATCTTTACATTCTTCTTTACATTCAGCCGTAGCTGAAGACGCCGCCATTTTTCATGCGTCTGCTGAAAAAATGTGTTAGGCCCTCAAAATCTTGTTTACCACACTTGCAGAAAGGCAATTGGAATACAAGGAAAGCACGGCATTTGTTTAAACATCAAGTACATCTAATCCACATCAGTTTATTGCACTAATTAGGCATAATTTTAAACACTTTTATAGCACTATTACTTTACTTTATTTTTCGATGCATGAGAACCGATAGGCTACTAAAAAAATTGTGGTGGTCGGTCAATATTGAGAAAAATAACAATCGACCGATAAATCAGTCAGCGAAATTTTTCGATAATTTGATACTCACTGAACGAAACTTAACAGCTCGCTGGAGCGTTTCGATAAGCATTAACATTTGTTTGAAAACTAACAGAAGCAAACAAGAAGAGCGTAGAATAACAACAAAAGACGGACAAAAACATCGTCGTAATTGGTCGAATTTATTATTTTAAATTTAAAAGATCAGCGCACCGTGTCATTCCGTTGTGAAATTATATATTTTTTGCCGTGAAAAATTGCAATAAATCAACATATTGTGCAACATATCGAAAAGAAAAATAAGGCAAATAAGAAAAATACCAACAACTGACAGTGAAAGTGTGTGTGGAATAAAGAAACTGCATAGATACAGTATCTGCAAAGAGCTTGCTTAAAATGGCAGCAAATCAAATGAATTTCAACCAGGATTTTACGTAAGTTACAACAAATTAAACATCTTCACCCCCCTCTCCACCCACAAGTCCCACATACACACAAACACAAAGCCTTGCTTCCACAGAAAGAAGGTCATTGTGGCAAAAAAAAAAGAAGAGAATTAGCAAAAAAAATCAGATACAAGCAACGACAAACGAGACAAGTAAACAAGCGAAACAGCTGCTGGGAGCGGGTGAGAGCGGGGGAGGAAACAATGGCTGCTAATAGCTGAACTGTAACAGTGGCAGTATCTGTACGTGTGTGTCCGTGTGTGTGTGTGTGCGCGTGTATTGGCGTCGTTTGCTTATTAGAACACGCAAACAACCAGTTCTAATAAGAATGACATGCAAACACATATTATGAAATATAGTTTATGCGACAAAAAAGAAAAAGGGGGAGTAGAAAAGTGTGCTAGGCAATGCGAAGAAAACTACACTGCTGCACAAGGTGAAGGCGAATGCAAGCAAATTATGCTAACAAGTGTTAACAGCAGCAGACTGTTAAGTCGCAATGTTAATTGCAACCCTCTGTAATTAAATTAAACATCGCCAAAGTGACGTCACTGCGATATAAGCTGTAAATAAGTTTGTGTTTTAATCCGAATCTAGCTGCACAGTGTAATTGCTTGCTTGCAACTAATACAGTTGTTGCGCACACACACACATACACACGCACACAGTCAAACGCACAAAGGCTGCAAATGCGCAACAGCTGATGCTGAACAACAAAGCAGAATTGTTTTTGTTTTTGTCTTAAACTTGTTTTATTTAGCATCTAAAGCTTGTTTTGTTGTATTTAAAGAGTGTTTATTTTTGCTCAGCTGATGTCATATGCGGGTCAGCTGCTTAGCAAAAGCGCCGTTAGTTGTAGACTGCAATCCTTGTCATCTCTCTCCCCCTCTCTCTCTCTCCCTCTCTCTCTTTGTGTCTCTCTATTTATGTATTTCATTAGCTGAGCAAAGAGCACAAGTGACGCACACACAGCAAAAAGAAAAACAATAACAATCGATATTTCTGCCTATGGCGAAAATGAAAACACTTAACGAACACATGCATATGCATGAGCTTTGCACGTGTGCGTGTGCGTGTGTGTGTGTATATAATTGCAAAAATTGATAGACACACGCGTCACAGGGCGAGCAAGAACAATGGGCTGGCTGGCTGCAACAGGAGCGACAGAGACAGCAGGCAAACGCTTTCCTATCAGAACAAATCAATTAGCTTTTGAAAGCCCCCGTTGCAGGTGAATGCACCAACAACAACAACAACAAAATTCAATTAGACATTTCCTTTGCACTGCGATCGATCGTCAAGTTCAAGGTCATGGGGCCAGCGGCAGCTGCAGTTGCAGGGGCAGGACACTGTTAGCGGCGATAACGATAACACGTGTTGTAAACCTGCTTACAGCCTGCATTTCATAATATTTTTTATTTTCGATTTTTTGTTTTGATTGTTTTTGTTTACGCCAGCTGTTCGCAGTGCCCAACAGAGTTGGACAGCTTTGTTATTGTTATTGCGGGACGCTGTTGTTGTTGTTTTTTTTTATTCTTTCTCTTGTTTCCCTTTCGCGAAAGTGTTGACGCATGACGCTTTCACTACTTTTCGCATGTTCGATATGCTTTGGCAAATCGTTTGTTATCGAACTTCGATATTTTCGGGTGCTTTTCTCTTATGCTTACTTTTGCTGCTTGGGAAAGCGTATTCCGTGTGCGACATGACGCGATAAGCGTTTTCCCTCGTGCTAATGAACTTGAATGCACCTTTGACTTGCTGAGCATTTAATTTATGATTCCATTTATTCCATTTGTGCGATTTGCTGCCGTGATTCATGTGCGTCGCTGCACAAAGAAAAACACACAGATATTATTGATAATCTCATACATAATGCCGGGCTTTACATAGTAAACAACACAAATATAGCGCGCGCAAAATAAAACAACAACAACAGTAATAAGGCAATAACAATCAAAATAAAAACAAACCGCAAACAAGGCCGCCGTGCTATCAGTTTTCAGAGGGGTCTAGTCTGGGTGCCAAACAAGGCAAACGCAGACCTTGAGCCTCTTTTTCGCAGCGACGCCTTTGCGAGAAACTAGTTTTGCTTCCACGAAAACAACAACAACAACAACTACAGTAATTAACATATAATAACATGTTAATAAAACGGCAAAACAAAACGCCTGACACGTGTTGCGCTCAGTTTGAGATATGTGTGTATGTATGTGTGCAGATATTCCTCGAGTTTATCTGCTCAACGCTGAAACGTGCCTGAAATACAATTTGACACATTTATCTCAAGCGCAAAATATTTCCATGGTCAACTAAAATGACTGCGCATAAATTCAAGTTTGAATGCGCTAAAAAAAAAAACTCACTTTAATCCGTTTTCAAAATGAGCGGTTCTGCGCGCGTTTTACAACACTGCTGCGTGTGATCTGGCAGCACTAAAAATGGCGGGCCAGCTACAAAATATACTAAATGCAGCTTAAAAACATAGAATTTACCATTCTAAGTAAATTTGAATTATTGAAAAGAAAAAAGAAATTAAACAAATTAAAATTCTTATAATCTGCATTATGTTGCAAATGATTTCATTAATATTTAAAACATGCGCGTTGCTCGCCAACTGCACCGCGCAGTCTGGCAACACCGTTTCGAAAAATACCAAATATACCAAAGCGCACGCAAAATATAAACAACAACAAAGCGCTGCATTTGACATTGAAACGAGGCGAGAATTGGAGAAAGTGGAGCATAAATTGATTGAAAGTTGAAGTGTGAAAAATCAATTACAATTTACAATTAGACGCCATGGAGCAGCGTGCTAATTTTCTTGCGCTAACCCTGCTCGATGCTCTAGAGGATGAGAATGAATCGGATATATTCTCCATGCTGGAACGGAATAACATAAATGCCAGCATTGTGCCCTGCGAGCGTGGATTGGCACCGTTGCACTACGTCTGCGGCATGCAGGATGAGCAGTTGGCATTGAGAGTACTGAAACGATTCCTTGCCCAGCCGGAACACATGGATGTGGATGTTAGATGTGATGGCAACATGACTGCGTTGCATATTGCCGCCATACATGGACGCGTGGATGTGGTGCGTCTGCTATTGCAGCATGGTGCACGGCCAGATCTTGTGGACGATGAGCACAAGATGCCCGTGCACTATGCCATCGAGGAGTTCCATTTTGAGGTATTGCAGTTGCTCAGCGATCACATTCTGCAGGAGAAGCAAAGGCAGAAGAAGCAGCTGCTAAAGACGCCCAAGTCGGATATAAAGTATAATCACGATGTCACCTCGCCGTATTACATTAATATCACACACAGGCGCCACAAGCCGCAGCCCAGCTTCCCAACCGAGGATGGGCAGGAGGAGAAGGCGGTTAATCTGTTTACACTCACGCGAGATCATCTCGCTGAATTGCAGGAGGATGTGCCCTGTGGACGACGCACACTCATCGAGAATTGGCGCGACAAGGTGGAACGATCGCGGGCACGCAAATCGTTGCTGCTGCAGGAGGAGCATGTGGAAGCGTTGGTGGAGCAGGCCATGAGCCAAGATGACTTCAACTATGAGCAACATGTGCAGAAGACACTGCGCGCATCACTGGAGCAGGAGCAGATGCAGCAAGTCCAGCAATCCCAGCCAGAAATGGGACGAGCTGCGTTCGGGGAATTAGTGGAGCAGGTGGCGCAGGCCTGTGTGCAGGATCAAAGCTTTCATACGGCAGAGAATGAGCCGGCGGAGCCACCACGCAAGGATGAATATTATCTGCAGATGACCGAAGCCTATGTACATACGGATGATGAGAATGGACTTGTCTTCTACGAGACGAAGCTGCTGCAGACTCCTGCCCAGAAGGTGAACCACAAGCGCAAGCCGGAGCAGCCACACCTGCTCACTGTGCCCTCGCCCAGTGTCCAGCTGGACAGCAGTCAGAGCACAAATTTGACGCTTCCGCTTGACTACGAAACAGATGCTCTACGTGCTGAGCTAACCCAGATGGGTGCACCGGTTGGGCCCATCACGCGGACAACCAAGCGATTGTATATCAAGCAGTTGATCAAGTACAAGCGGAATGCAGCTGCACTGCGTGCGGCGCAGGAACATGCAAAGGCGGCACAGATGAAGTACTCGGTGGAATTGCATCATACGCTGCGCACGCAGGAGGATTACGAGCATATTCAGAAGTTTATGCAGTACGAAGAGCAATCGGCCAGGCATTTTAGCACAGCGGGAGCAGGAGCAGGCGGAACCAAGTTGCGGGAGGGACATCTGAAGCAGAGTTTCATCTACATGTTGATTGATCCGCGCATCTCAAGGAATTTGCCCGGGGAACGTGACTACATGGATTCGCTGAGCATTTGGTCACGTTTCTTGGATTCCATATTCTATGTGGGCAAGGGTAAAAGTTCACGTCCCTATGCGCATCTCTACGATGCCATGAGACAACATACTCGCGCCCATCTGCAGCAACACAAACAGGAGCAGCAGCAGCAGCGGGAGGTGGCGGCGGCAGGTGGAAGACGTGGTGCAGCTGGAGCTGGTCGTGTGCTGCTTATGCCGGAGCTGTTCAAGTCGCCGCCACCGCCGGGCACTGCTGCTGCCGGAGGGGGGAGTAGAAAACTGCAGCGGATTCTGGATATCTGGCAACATGGCAGCGGCGTCGTCTGCCTGCATGTCTTCCACAACATAATGCCCATAGATGCCTACACTCGGGAGGCCTCCATTATCGATGCCCTTGGCCTGAGTCATTTGACAAATCTCAAGCGCGGAGATTACTATGGTCCCGCACAGATTTGGACCATGAAGCAGAAGAAGCAACTTGGCATCGCGTTGCTCCACAAAGCGCTGCAGATTTATTTGGCCGAGGGCGAGTCGCAGTTGTCGCCAAGTGATTTGATTTAGTTGCAATTCATATATTTATATTTTCCCTTAGCAATTAGTACCAAGTACAAGCCAAACTATATATATAGTAATTATTCAATATTCGATCTCAGCTGCGTAGTTGAAAGCAATTAATTAAATAATAAATATAAACTAATTTTAAGAATCACCTAAAAAATGCGCAATTTGGTATTTTTTTCATTGTTTACTAAAGTCAGCGTAGGTACATATAGTTGTCCCGCTCTGGCAAATGACTTGCTTAGGGCAACTTGTTGCGCTTGTAAACGTTTAATTTTTGCTAGCGGGAGAATTTAATGCATTTTATTTGTTTTTAAAATGAATAATATATATATTTGACTTTATTTTGTATGGGTTTACGTCCGTTTTATATAAAAATATTTTTTTTTACTTTATTTACTATCATCATACTATATCAAACATGCAACTAATTTCGCCCCGCTTGCAGTTGCTTTGTGTTTTAATTAGAAAATGCACTTAAAAATGTTTAATATAATTATATTTATTTTTAAGCCAAGTGCTGCATTTGCCATGTTTTGTTATACCATACGTAATTTCTGCTTGGCTGCAGCATAGCAGCTGCAACGAGCACAAGAAACCAATCAACCCCCTTGCGTGTAAATGCATCCCTTTCCCCCCCCTGCCATTAATCAAAAAACTATGCACACAAAGGGGATGCAATTGGTCTACGCACACATGGAACAACAACAACAACAACAACTGCAGCCGGAAAGTATGCAGCATAATGTGAATAAACACACGCAGAAAACGTTTGCTTGGCATTTTTCGTATATATGACACTTATAATTCTCAAGCGGTTCTAACTGTGACGGCATGGAGTAGCTGTTGTTTTGCTTGCTATGGTTATCTTTGCGCAGAGGCGATATCGTAACCAATGAAGTTCTACTGAGGTGCGATTATTGCTAGTTGAAAACTTTAACCAATACCCCGCCATGGGGACGTGAAATACCGTCCACTACGGCAATTTTTGGAAGCCCGAGAGGGCTCAATGATTAATTAATTTCACAAATGAGAGAGGGAAAGAGAGAGCTATTTAAGTAGGGCTTGAAAATGTTGATTACTGGGTATATACCCAGTTATTAATTATATAATATTAATTATAAATTATATAATACAATAATATAAATTATATATATAATATTAATTACCATATTCCACCTGCTTCCTCAGCTCCCTCTCGGTGCTCAACAGCACAGGCCTGCGACTCTACTCCATTGCCGGCCAGGACAAGGTCGAGGAGATATTCGCCAAGGACAACACCGAGCAGATACGGATTGTGGAGCGTCTCTTCAATAGTTCCCTTGTGGTGCTGGTCACCGCACAGAAACCCAACTGCCTGAAGATGCTGCATTTCAAGAAGAAACAGGACATCTGCAATTGTTTCTATCCGTCGGAGATATTGTCGGTGCGCATGAATCGACAGCGACTTATCGTTTGTCTGGCCGAGAGCATACACATACATGACATACGCGACATGAAGATCCTGCACTCTATCGAGAATATAGCGCCCAATGAGCTGGGTCTCTGTGCGCTCTCGCTCAATTCACATCTGGCGTTCCCCATCTGTCAGTCAAGCGGCGAGTTGCGAATCTTCAATGCAAATAAACTGCGTACGGGCATGACAATCAAGGCACATGACACGCCCCTCTCGGCGCTGAGTTTCTCGCCAAGCGGTGCTCTGCTGGCCACAGCCTCGGAGCGCGGCACTGTGATACGTGTGTTCTGTGTGAAGAATGGCCAGCGGGTGCAGGAGTTCCGACGCGGCGTCAAACGTTGTGTACGGATCGCTTCGTTGGTCTTTGCCGCTGGCGGTGATTTTCTGTGTGCCTCCTCCAATACGGAGACGGTGCATGTGTTCAAGATCGATGCGCGAGCTGTCGAGGTGGCGGAACTGAAGGCCATTGGTGAGTTAGGATCTCTGGCCCGGAGTTAATCCATTTGCTAACATTTCCCTATTATTCCCTCAGCTGAAGTGGCCGCCAAGTGCGATAGCAAAGCCAAGGAGACGAGTTCAACGGGAACGGGCACGGGGTCTGCGCCTGTGGCCGAAGAGGTCAATGAGGCTTCGCCGGCCAGTTGGGGTGGCATGTTCACCAAGGCTGTGTCGTCGCTGTTGCTGCCCGCCCAGGTGAGCCATGTGCTGGCCCAGGATCGTGCCTTTGCCACGGTGGCGTTGCCACAGTCGGGCTTAAGGAATATCTGCGCGCTGACGCGTATCCAGAAGGAGCAACGTTTGCTGATTGCTTGCGAGGACGGCTTTCTGTATATACACGAATTTAATGCGGGGCGAGGTGGAGCCTGCAAGCTGCTGGCGGTGCATGATCTGCGCGGTGCTCTGGAGGATGTTATTGAGCTGCAGCTGAGCGAGAGTGTGCTGCGTGCTAGCTCCAAGACGCTGCCACAGCAATCGCTGACCATGCTAAAGAGCTGTGCGGCCAGTGTGCTTATCGAGAATCCAGAGCCAGCGGAGCCGGACAATAGCTATGCGGGCATACTGCGTGGCGAGCAGGCGGATGCCATGTCAGGTGAGTGAGAGAGCTGCGCACAAATCATGCCAGGGAATTAACCTAATCTCTTCGTAGATTCTGCCAAGTTTCGCAAGCTGTGCGATGCCATCGATACGCCCACAAAGCTTTACGATGAACGTCAGTTCCCGCCCGTAGCTATCGCTGCAAAGGATTGACAACGATCACGTCGTCAGGCTCTAAGGGATATCGTCTTTGTTGACAAATCGCAGTGTGGTTGAAGGAACCAAGCTCGAGAAGTCCAAAATGTTGAAGAACTTTAAAATACGCCCAAAAAAATTACAAAAAAAAAAAACACTAGCGAATTATTTAAAGCAATTTATTTCGATTAAGAAGAAAACGAAACCCCAAAAATAAGAAAGAAAAAAAAAACACAAATACTCGACAGAGAAAAAGCAACAAAAAAAGTATTTTAGCTAATATGTTTAAATATTTAATTCTTATGCTAAGCAATAATATCAATTTCCGCAATTTGTTGTTGTAAATAACTGTAACTATAATTGTAACTGTAACTGTAGAATAGATTGAGAAATTCTTGTTAGATCTTCAGACTCTCATTCCGTTAATTATGCTCTCTGTATGATATACTGTGTATGTACTTGTATTTATATTGATAGGGGAAAACGCGTTAAAATAATATATAGTGTATATATATAGAATATTGTCCCTAAACCAACTTACTATATATGCAAATGAAGCTCAAACATCCAAAAACAGATATAGTAGGGAAAAATCTCGATATTAAAGAGATAAAGATAATCAACTAAAATGTACCTTATATGATGAGCAAACAACAAATGTATTCAATTAGCTTTGCGATTATACTATATAGAACGCATATTCAAATATTTCAATTACGAAAGATATAAAATAGTATTATCAGATACAATTTATGTATAGGCAATGTCAGAAACAATTGGATTTAAAATCTGAGATATACAATCAATCAATTTCAAAAAATCTCTTAACTAAAGAAAGAAACCAATAGAAATTTCGAAAACGAATCTATCAAGTCAATATGTCCAGTAAACTAAATAGAGACAAAATAAACAAAAACCTACTGAAAACTGGGATATATTATATGTTAATACTTTGCTAGGCGTGGGGGTAGATAAATTTGATATGTTCTACGCCCATTTGAGGCACACTCGAAATTTGAATTTGAAACACAAAACTTTCTAAATGCATTAAATGTAAATGATCGAAATTTCGAAATCGTAGAATGCGTATATAATGTCATATGTTATGAATCGAGTGCCTTCAATGGGTTAAGAACATTCTGCTAGGGTTTATACAAGGGGGATTTTGTAAGCAAGTGAACTTTCTCATATCATTTTAGATACCATTGCTCATTTTGCTTTCTCGCTTATCCATTGATTCCTCCGGCTCGTGCTGGTGTTGATGTTGGTGATGATGATGATGATGATGATGGTGATGATGTCGTCGCTGTAATATCTCAGCCGGTATTTCCTGCTGCTCATTAACCTGCTGCTCCTGCTCCTCCTGCTCCTCCTCCTCCTTCTGCTTTGGCCTGCCGCGTGGCTCTGATTCTACACTCATCTGTGTTGCCTTATCCAATTTCCAACCGATTTCCGCAGGTGGCGTGCTTGATTTCTGCGACTTAAGTGAGAATAAGGATCCGATTTTCTTTAGTTTACTATGCACCGAAGCCTCCACATCGCCGGAACTCTTAAGACTCTTGCTGGAAATGCCCAAGGATTTGGAACGTGCCGAGTGCTTAGAGCACTTGGATTTAGAAGACGAACTCGATGACGATGAGGAGGAGGAGGATGAGGAGGAGCTGCTGCTCGAACCGACGCTTGTGTGAACCGGTTTCGTTGTTATCCAGATGCACAATGCGAACATGACCTCCGCCTTGAAGGCTTCCTTGAGCGAGATCTAAGTGGAGGAGATTGTTGCATATGCATATGGTTTAATCTGGTTAGCTCACTCACCTTCTCCTCAATGGCTACGGTCTTGACATTCCACAGAAACTCCGTACAACCCAGCACCATGGCCGCCAAGAGACCCAGGCCCAAGACCAAGAAGACTCCGCCAACATTTTCCAAGCCCAACTCTGGGGTGTCGGCATCTCCCTCCTCGTCTCCCTCACAACTGCCGCCACCGTGCATCTCTTTCCACCATTTACGCTTCAATTCAGACAACACTCCCAGTTCACCCAACCTCAGGACAGCTCCACTGATCTGCTTGCGATACGGTGAATCTGTGCAAGAAATGTGAATTGAGAGCGACGATTCCCAATTACTCGATTCGATTGGACCTACTAAATGGCATGGCAATCCCGTAACTCTTGTAATCCAACCATCCGCCGATCTGCATTAGATCACATTTACGTTCCACATTGTACTCCAACGTTGTGGATTCCATCATAAAGGCATAGAGATTTTTACCTTTCTATGAATTTAAAATTTCATATCTCTAAATCTTACAGATCCTGAGATTCAGATGTGCCAACAAACCTGCACACGCTCCACTCCCTCATCGTTGGTCTTGGTGAATACAGATGGTCTGGCACTATCCATGGCTGTCCACATTTTCTGATAGGTACTGAAATTGGAATCCCTAAAGAAACCCATGGTGGAGCCGCCAAGTAGTGCGCCATATTTGATCTTATTCTGTGCTGCCAGATCTTCGGCATTATTGATGGAACTAGCCTGACGCGAATTGGTCAAGAAGGCCGCCAAGTTGGCCGTGTATGAGTTCAGCATCATGAGGGCAAAGAACCACCACATGCCCGTGACCAGACGCGTGGAGGCAGCTCTGCCAGGTGAAAGAATTAAGAAGAAGAAATACAAATCCAAATAAAATCCATACTCACTTGGGCAATATATCACAACCTTGACCCATGAGGGAACCAATTGATAACCACATAGTATTGTGCAGAAACCATATATTCTCCACTTCCTCCGGCTCCTTGCAGGGATGTGGATTCTCCCAGTCATCCGGCGCCATGCGAGCCAAGGCAAAGAGTAGCAGCGATATAAAGAGATAAGCGGAACCCATATAGATCCAGACATCCAGCGAAAAGGGCGATAGAAATGAGAACAGATCTGTGGGCGGTATCGGAGGTTTCGAGAAGAGTATACTAATGCCCAGATTCATGAAGGGTGGCGTAAAGTCCACAGCCTGGCGGCGGGATGAAGTCATTGTAAGATCACAGATGCCCAGATCCGCATTCTGTAGGATCGAACTAAATAAATTACATCTTCAGTTATATTTATTTCCTATACTTACCCCATCGATCAGCTGCCTGACTATGCCATCCCAGGTCTCTGTGACCTTGTTGAGACTTCCATATTTACCATCGGGTGACATACGAAATTCGTATTTAAAATTCAACATTTTCGCAATATTATCGATCAAATCCATGGAGTAACCCTCGTAGCGTGCATTGCCCTGTAGCACTTCCCCCTCCTCGGGCACCTTCAAGGTGAGGAACGGGGCTCCAATACGCGATGAGACTATGAATGTTTTATTCGCCAACTTTTGACCCACACGCTTCTCGCTCTCCTCATCATCGTTGAGCACATCGAGGCCATTGACTGGATCCCAAATGGCCAAGTCCAGAAAACCGCCAGCATCAATTTCCATAAAGCGCAAACTGAAGAAACTCCGCTGTCCATACTCATTGAAGTCCACGCGGCCAGTGGCCACCTCCTCGGAGCGCTAAGTAGGATCGTTTGGATATCATAAGAATTTAATATAATAAGATCTATCAATCTATCAATCAATCCCTACCGCCTTCATGAACTCAATGATGCGTCTGCCATGTGGCCAAGGTTTCTTACGCTTGCACTCGATCTGCGGTGCGCTGAGCTCCTCCAAGATGCCCAGTTCGGTTAATCCCTTCGAGAAGAGCCAGACTGCATCATTGATCAATATCATCTGGGTTTTCACTTGAGTTGGCAACACCTTATAATAACGACCCTCACGCTTCTCACGCTCCTCCCAATCGTGTACAACATTCTTGATGTGAAAATCCGTAGGATCCATAAGACGAACTGTGGTAATATTCGCATCCACGTTGAAGATGTCGCCCAGCTCCAAGGTGTGCGTGTCCAGCAGGGGTATGAAGACGCTCTAGAGATATGAAAACAGATCAGATCAGATTGAGAATAATCTTAGTACTTTAGTTTAGCTTCTATATTTCTTAATTCTACCTGATATTCCCCCAGTAGTTTCAACTCATTTGCCTGTTCCAAAATATTGAGTAGATTTTCGGGTGAACAATGCAATATTATACAATTATCGGTAGATAGTTTGATTTCCTTGAGAAAGGGTCTATGATCATTATCTGGACCCAGTTGCTTGACTGTGGTAGGATTACTATCCGGATCACCGATCTGTAGTATATCCTGCAGCTGTTGTAGTTCTATAAATGATCTTAAGTTTCATTAGATAAAACATAATGTTTTTTTTTTAAAGAACTTCTTCGTACCCCTTTCCGATTCATAGATTATCGTATAACTGCGCCAACCAAAACTCTGCACAATTTCGGCAAATCCTCGCGATAGAAGCAGATTATCTGGATGCATATTTAGGGTCATTGTGGCGTGTTCGTAGTGCCGATTATCGGGTCGCCAGTCGAAAACAATATGCGGTATGTCCAGCGTGTGACAAATCGAGGCAACGATATCTGCGGGAAATAAAATAACCGAGTTATAGAGTATATAGAGTATAGAGTATAGAGTATATATATAGACTTGCCTGAACTGCCTCCTGTACTGGGTCCAAAGATGGCTATAACACCCTGTGCAATCAAATTGCAAACTGCCGAAGAATTCTTCCCATAAATATCAGCTAAACTTTACATTTATCTTCTACTTTTAGAACTCACCTGCCTTTTCCATAATGAAACTATCCTCAGTATTCGCATAGACCACCACGGGAACTAATTCAATATTTCTTTCCAAAATATTAGCACGATCCACGGCTGTGCGAAAAGCAATTTCCCCCTCATCCTTGTCCGATGTGAAAATGCTACCTAGAGATGAGAAATCATGCATATTATTTATATAGAAACTGAATGCAGTTGACCCACTTTCAATTTCGGCACTTACCCACCATAAACTGTTCCCTGGCCCATGCCCGGGGCAACAAGATCGACAGCAGGATATATATATAATATATCTGATACATTTTATTGATGATTTATTTATGCATTCTACATAAATAGGTCGATTTTCTAGTTCTTTCACTGATGATGTAAAACTTTTGATTTGCTAAACTGCAAAACGAATGCAACCGTAATGCTCAGAGGTCTCGAACACAATGAGCTAGCTATATGTCGGCCATATATATATTTATGCACACCAAAAAATAACTGAACTATGCTAATTTTAAATGAGATGCGCTCAGCAGAGAGTGCGCCCCTTTGTGGTTTGTTGTGGTAGACGTATTCTAAACAAGCAGAGGGAGAGAAAAAAAAGAAAAACAGAGAGAGAAAAAAATTGGACATTGGCCAGATAAAGAGTACTTTAATAATTTCATTACATTTCAACAATTTCGATTTCGCTTGCTATACCTTCTTGCGAATGATATGATCGTAGAAGACAACAGTACCTTGTCTGTGGGAAATTGCAGTGGTTCGGGTAACGTTCTTGGAAATTGGTATTGGATATTTCCGACCCACAGGTATTAGATTGTGATCTCCTTTATGGAGGAATACCAAGCCATATTGATCATGATGTATCACCTTAAAGTTATCACTGTCCGTATAGTTCAACGAGTTTGCACGACGATTGAAATAGCTCAGGTGATGGGGCATGGGCACAAGTCGATCTCGACCCTCATACACTGCCGGCCAATCCGTATGTCGTATTGCCCGACGGCGTGTGTTGGCCCAACTCATGCCCAGGTCCAAATAACCCGATATCTCTGATCCTTGATAGTCAATGAATGTGGCAAACACAATTGTCTAGATAAGATCAGGAATTTTGCATTTCTATTAATTTACGAATACTTTCTTATAATCTTACCGCCAATATCTTGGTATATATGGGTATCTCCCGCTTCTTGTATTCCAATAATACCGGATCTGTACTATTTGGCGACATATACGCACTGAATACACGATCTATGACTTGTGTTTTGAGACTATCCTCAGCTAAAGTGACCCGCCTCTGGAACTCAGCTTCGTCATATGGGGCGGCACCTGCTGTCTGATATCCCAATGATATTAATTTTCGTATAGCATTTCTAGTCCTTATGTACATTATGTCTCTGGGTTTTACAAATGAGTTAAGATAGTCTTCATGATCTTTGAATTGCAAAAGATGTATGTTCTGATCTGCCATTTTTGTATATTCTTTTTTTCTTCTTTTCTGTCTTAAGAACTTGATTAAATATGGTTTGAATAAGAGTCTTCATACATACCTTTCTTTTGTTAAAAATTAAAATTACGTTTTTTTTAATGTTTTTTTTTTCCTCTCCCGAGTAATCTTGTCAAAGCAATTGAAATAAAAAATGTTTTGAAATGTAACCTTATCATGGAAAAAGGGAAAATACTACTAGTTTAGTTAAATTTTATTAATGTCGGGAAAAAAGGAATTCAACTTCAAGAAAGAATGTAGTTTTAAACTATAAGGAACCCTTAAGTAAAAAAAAAAAATAATAAATAAATAAAATAATTTATAAGCTAAAGAAACCCAGCACGCTCGTTAGACCTAATGTTCTAATCAATTATCTAAATTACCTATACCATATCATATAATATTATTATACATTTGAGTACAAGATTAATCGATTGTTCGATTCAATTTTATTATTTATTTTCTCCTTGTTTTCTTGTTCTTTTTGCACAAACAATTTAAGCACACTTGACATGATGAAAAGCATGATCAACCACTTTGGAGATCAAAAAGCTGCCAAGAGCAAACAATCATAATATTTGGCACAGCATGTGAAAAACCCCTGAGAAACATAATAAAATCAAACGAGAAAGAGCGTGCCCGAGAGAGAGAGAGAGAGGGAGAATCGAATTCCCAATGAAAATCGCAAGGCACGGTAGACTGAATGCCGCCTACGTCATCGACAAGCGCCATAAATAATGCTATGCTATGGCAAATGGCGAGTGAAATGCAGAGAGAGAGAGAGAGAGAGAGAGCGGAACAAAAAGAGAGAGCAGCAGAGAGTGCATGTGTAAAAAGTAATCTATAGATAAATAGATGGGGCCCCAGAGAGCGGGACAACGTTTTGCCGGGCGATCAGTGTGCGTGCTAAGCGCTCCAAGACTGGAGGTGGCGGTCGCTTGGAGCAAGAAATAAATAAAAAAAAAAAAAAACGAAAAATTTTTAAATATTTTACGTAATTTTCTTCAAGTGTATGCGTGCGTGTGTGCGTGTGTGTGTGTGTAACGAAATGGCCGCTGCATTTAGAGAATTCAATTAGAATCACGTCAAGTGCGACGAGTTAACCGGAATTTTAGCTATATATGTATTTTGTATATTCTTTATTGGAATCGAAAAGAAAATGCATTTGTATCCAGTTTACATTTATGTTGTGTTATTTTTAAAATACGCCCTCGCCATTGGCACGGATGGTCAGACGCGTGTCACAGTGGGTAGGTAGTAGTTCTTCCCTATATATCATTCGGTTTTGAATTCGTGAATCATATTCGTACTCGTTTTTTCTCGTCTTATAGGTGCCATTTTCTTTGAGCATGAACAGGAAATCGAACTTAGCTTCGATCAGGCACTACGTGAGGTCAACAATTTGAAATTTTTCGAACTTCAATTTGTCTCGATAAAACGTTATATGCCAACCAACGATAGTTTTATGCTGCAACAGATCAGTAAGTGATCCAATTTCGATATTTTCAAACATTATCCAAAAAAACAAAAACATCTTCCGTTTAGCTTGTGAACTGATTTCCAATGGCATTGCGGCTATTTTTGGACCAAGTTCAAAGGCAGCAAGCGGTACGTAGTGCTCGGATTGTTTTGCTTTAGTCGAACATATGTTCAGATCGTTCGTTGTAATCGTCCCCGTTGTTTTTCTAGACATTGTTGCACAAATCGCAAACACAACCGGCATTCCACATATAGAATTCGATTGGAAACTGGAGGCCACACGGCAGGAGCATTTAAATAATCAGATGACTGTCAGTGTGGCACCCTCCCTATCGGCATTATCGCGTGCCTATTTCGAGATCATCAAAACCAACTACGAGTGGCGCACCTTTACACTGATCTATGAAACGCCAGAGGGTGAGTTGAGTTTCAGTTTTTAATCGTATAGGAAATTACTTCTTTTCAATACTCTAAAATTAGTAGAATTAAATTTTAAAAATTCCCTAATTTCACATAATATTTACTATATTATTTACCTAACCAATCGTATGGTAAATTATTTGTTTCCAATACTCTACGGTGAGTAAACTTAAATTTAAAAAATTCCATAATTTTACATGATATTTATTATAATATATTACTTAGCTGAAAATGCCTTACAATCTCAAGTTAATAAACTAAAGTTTCTTCAAGAAAGTTTTCTATAACATTCCGATTTAATATATGACATATGATCTATATGTTTCAGGCTTAGCGCGCCTGCAGGATCTAATGAATGTACACGCCCTGAATAGTGATTATCTTAAATTACGCAATTTGGCCGATTACAATGGGGATTATCGTATATTATGGAAGGATGCAGATGAAATGTTCCATGAACATCATATTATATTGGACTGTGAACCGAAATCATTGAAAGAATTATTGAAATTATCTGTAGACTTTAAGCTGCAAGGACCATTTCGAGTGGGTTCAAGAATACCATAAATTTTAGATGAGAAATAACTCAGTTGTTTTTTTTCTTACTAATAGAATTGGTTTCTCACCCACTTGGATACGCATAGTTCGGGACTGAAAGATATTTATAATGAAGACTTTCAGGCGAATATTACTTCGGTACGATTGAAAATTGTCGATACGAATCCCTATCAACGCAAGAAAACGAATTTGAGCAAAGTTGATGTGAGTAAAGATGAATAGAAATCTATTTATTTCATTTTGAGATTATATCTTTGTATGTATTACAGCAAGTTCTCAATAGTCAAATGATGTTACCCATACTGATCTATGATGCCGTAGTACTCTTTGCCAACTCAATGCGCAATGTGATCGCATCGATGCAACAGTTTTATGCCCCGGATACCCACTGTGGCATGGCCCATGGTAATCCATGGATAATGGGTTCTTATATAGTCAGCGCAATGAAGACCATATCGGAGGATGATGTGGAACCAAGTTTTAAAACGGAAAACATGAAATTGGATGAATATGGACAGCGCACACAATTCAATTTGGAAATCTACAAACCAACTGTAAATGAACCCCTTATGGTCTGGACCCCGGACAATGGGATAAAGATACGAAAATTAAGTCCCGAATTGGAGAGCACAGCACCAGCAACGGATTTTTCGGTACAGAGAAAGGTTTACAAGGTCGTTTCACATTTCGAGGAGCCCTACTTTATGATGAAGTGAGTTTTGTTTTTAATTTGATCATATCTATACAATATAAAACTTCACTTCTTATTCAGGGAAGATCATGAGAATTTCAGGGGGCAAGAAAAATTTGAGGGTTATGCTGTTGATCTTATTAGAAAATTATCCGAACTAATGGAATTCGATTATGAGTTTATGATAGTCAATGGAAATGGAAAATATAATCCTGAAACTAAGCAATGGGATGGCATAATCCGCAAGCTTATCGATCATGTAAGTTTTGCTTGATATTTGGATCTCTTTTTGAACTATAGTATTTTTTTCTTTAGCATGCTCAAATCGGGGTCTGCGACTTGACCATTACTCAACTACGTCGATCGGCAGTGGATTTTACGGTACCCTTTATGCAGCTGGGCATCAGTATATTGCACTACAAGAGTCCGCCGGAACAGAAGAATCCATTTGCCTTCTTGGATCCCTTTGCTCCTGATGTCTGGATCTATATGATATTTGCACAGCTTGTGATGACATTGGCCTTTGTGCTGATTGCCAGGTAGGTTGGAAAAGTGATAATACTCTGATCTATAGACTTTTTATATTTATTTAGACTCTCGTACCGTGAGTGGATGCCATCGAATCCTGCCATAGTCGATCCCGATGAGCTGGAGAATATTTGGAATGTGAACAACAGCTGCTGGTTGATGGTGGGATCGATTATGCAACAGGGCTGTGATATTCTACCCAGGTGAGTTATACGATAGATAGGAGTATTCTCTATATTGTCTGCTTGGTCTAGGGGTCCTCATATGCGCATCCTAACTGGCATGTGGTGGTTCTTTGCCCTGATGATGCTCAGCACATACACAGCAAATTTGGCTGCCTTTCTGACCAGCAACAAGTGGCAGAGTACCGTGAATAGTTTGGGAGATCTGATCGAGCAGGACACTGTAAAATATGGCAGCATGCGTGGTGGCAGCACTTCGCTCTTCTTCTCGGAATCCAATGATACGGACTATCAGCGAGCCTGGAATCAAATGAAGAGCTTCAATCCATCGGCCTTTACCAGCAACAACAAGGAGGGCGTGGATCGAGTACGCAAGGAGAAGGGAAAATATGCCTTCCTTATGGAAACCACTAGCATGACATACAATATCGAAAGGAATTGTGATCTGAGGCAGATTGGTTCGCAGATTGGTGAAAAACATTATGGACTGGCAGTACCACTGGGTGAGCTTTAGGGGAGGGTGGGAAGAACCCAGAGGGGTTATCTTAACAAATATTAGGAAATTTCGTATTCATTAATGATCTATTTAAGTTAAACCACAGTTTACGATGGGACACACAGTTCTTTTGCTTTTATTTATAATCTAAACATTTTCTTAAGATCCATCCCATCGTAATATACACACAAATACAGAATTCTATGCAGAGCAAAACATGTGCCAGTTCTGAGATTTTTATATAGAGTATATATTATTTGTATTTATGATATGTATACCCTAGCGAAGGGTATATTAATTTTTCTAGTTCTGAATATATATTACTTATTAATTATTTATTTATTTAACGTCAAATAAGAGCTGTCGATTCAAAAATATTAAAAAGAAAAAGAAATTTACAAATATAAATTAAGTTAAAAAGTAAGAAGTAAAAATATAAAAATTAAATTTTTTTATATTTTATCATTCTTTAAATTATTAGATTTTATATTTTTAAAATTTTTAAAATTATTTTATCATTTAATCATTTTATTATATTTATTTCTATATTTTACAGGGGCCGATTATCGCACAAATCTGAGTGTTTCGATACTTCAGCTAAGCGAGAAGGGGGAACTCTACAAGCTGAAGAACAAATGGTGGAAGAATCACAATGTGACCTGTGACCATGCCCACGAGGTGGACGGCGATGAGTTGTCCATCATTGAACTGGGAGGTGTTTTCCTGGCACTTGTCGGAGGTGTTGTCGCGGGCGTAATTCTTGGGATCTTTGAGTTTCTATGGAATGTCCAGAACGTGGCCGTCGAAGAGCATGTGACACCATGGCAGGCATTCAAGGCGGAGTTATGTTTCGCTCTGAAGTTCTGGATACGCAAGAAGCCTATACGGATTTCGAGTAGCAGCAGTGGCAGTGGCGACAAATCCTCCAGACGCTCCTCGGCGACAGCCTCACGGCGCAGTTCCAAGGAGCAGCGGCGCAGCAAGACGGCCAGTTAGGGAATATGTTAGCAAGTCTGATTTGTGTTCAAGTTGCAAGAGAGAAATCTTAAAAAATATATAAAAATATATAAATATATTTAATATAGATATATGTATTTTCTAGTAATTGGGTAATGATTCTGTCTGTCTACTACGAGTATACTAGATATATTATGCTATACTAGATATGTATACTATCACGCATTTAGCATCTGTTCGACGTAGCCATTTTTCTGGCAAGCATTTTTTATGCACCCTACTTAGCAGGCTGCGTGGGCTTTCGACACGCCCATGGATATTGCGCCCCATTTGGCCACACTCAATTTGGCTCATTTCCAGCAAGAGCTCTTGTTAGAGATGTAAAGAAAAGGTCGATAGTATCGATGGCTTAGTTTCTTTTTTTTGGAATAAATCAATTGATTTCAGACTTTAGATTTTAAAAGATCTTTTACCATCGCTTAAAAAATTTCTTACTTAGCGTCAGAATATATAAATATTTTTGGGACAAGTTTTGCTTGGATATGCGATATCTTATCGATAGTAACGATAGTATTTTATATATATATTATATATATTAATTTTATTTTTATTTTCTAGCAATAGCGCATAGCTCAGTCGTTGTGGCCCAACTTGTCCGGGCAGCTGCTCTGAGTTTTTTGTGACCATTGTATTGTCTCCATCGAGCGAAAAGCTCTCCCCCTCCCTAGCAGGCCCGTCGGCTAATGGCCGTGCTATATAAAGCAGCACTCTCCCAGAGATCTCACTCCTGCTGGCGTTTTCCAAAAAAAAATTTCGGCATTTCAGTGCCTCGCGAGCAGCGCCCCGATCGGGTCCCAAAAAAAAATTGTCTCATATGCTGCCTTCTCCAAAATATCTTCGCATACGTCGTGTGGTATATTTCTTATGCTCGATGGGGATATTTTTTTCGATTTGATACGGTTGATATTTATATATATATCGTACTATGTGGATAAAGTGAATTGTGAAGTGTTTTTAGTTTTTGTGTTTTTAGGTGCCTTGCACTATTATATAAACGATATGCAAATATATATTTAAGTTCGCCTCAACTATGCCGTATCGGTTTCCTAAGCTTACAGTTATGTTTGGTGTATATTTTCTACTTTTGTTCGCGCTGATATCGCAGAGTGCTGCAACTGAAGAGGGAGTAGTTATTAAAATAGGTATGAAAAAAATTGGTTTAAAATAGTTTAACAATTTACAAATATTTTGGAATATTTCATATAAGTTCTTAACTCTGTAATATACTAAATTTATTATTTAAGGTGCTATTTTCTTCGATACGGAAATGCATTTGGCCTCTGCATTCGATTCGGTTGTGGAGGAGCTGAATGCGCTGAGTACCGAGCTGAAATTGGAGCCTATAAAACACTATGTAACTTTGGATGATAGCATAGTGTTGCAGGATTTAAGTGAGTATTATATTGGTATTTATTTTTTTCTTTAGCATCTTAACTTTTTTTTGGTATACCATTCTTGGTAGCCTGTGACTTGATTGGCAATGGTGTGGCCGCTATTTTGGGACCAAGTTCAAAGACAAGCAGCGGTAAGTTGACTTTCGATCGACAAAAAGTTAAATTATTTTTAAACAATATCAGCGTCATAAAATTAGTTGTTGTCTAGAAGTCTAGACGCGATACATGTGTATACAAAGGAAATAAATAGAGAGAGAGAGAGAGGGAGAGCGCACAAAAAAAGAGAAAAGCCAAAAACAGAGAGGCAGAATGAGAGAGCGCTAGAGAGAGAGAGAGATCTTTCTCTCGAGAGGGATTGTTTTTATGTTTTCCTAGAGAGTTCGCAAACTATGCCACTAACCTCGTTAATGATTCTTGAATGATGTTTCCCAACAATTTGGCAATGCAAAAATATAATTTAAATATTTTCGCAGTAAATAAATGGCATATATTTTTTGTGTTCCGCCCCGTCCCCTAAAATATCTTGTGATTGCTTTTTTGGCACAGTGCCAAAGCGACACGGTCTAAAATATTTACATATAGCTATGAATCTATATAGAAATATATATGTTTATTTTGCTGTTGTTTTGCTCGGCAAGTTTATTATGCTTTCTGTTAGTTTGCCAAGTCATTCTAAACAATAATAGACACACCTTTCTTTTTTTTCAGATATTGTCGAGGTGCTGTGCAACATGACGGGTATTCCCCATCTGCAATTCGACTGGCATCCGCAGCAGTCATTCAGGGAGCGTCTCAATCATCAGATGAGCATCAATGTGGCGCCCTCCGAGCTGATCCTATCGACAGCCTTATCCGATATACTGCGCAACAAGGCCTTCGACTGGAAGTCCTTTACCATAGCCTATGAAAGGGATGCACGTGAGTTATATTATATATACGAATATATCTTTTTGTTTCCTTCAACAATTGATTCCTCTTTCATATAATTTTAATTCCTTTCTTCTTCCTTCAGATCTTGCCAGGCTACAGCACATCTTTGCCTGGAAACAACTTCATAAGACCGGCATCAAACTGCAGGAGTTTCAGCGTGGCGATGATTATCGCATACTATGGAAACGAATTAGTAATTCTCGTGAGAAATTCGTGCTGCTCGATTGTTCGACTGATATTATAGTGGATGTGATAAATGCATCGATAGGTTTCAATATGACGGGATCTTTTAATGTGAGTTTTTAAAAACTTCTTACTGAATTCGAATTGATTATCCTAACTATCCCTAGAATCTCTTTCTTACCAATTTGGATACACATATCTCGGGCGTCGATCGTTTCTATTCCCGTGAGTTTCGAGTTGCTGTTGCAGCTATACGGATTCGTTCCTATATTCCTCCTCCAGTGCATGATGAAACTGATGTATTTGAGGATAGCATAGATGATCGGGTATGTATTGAGGAATGAGAATCGATAGTACTCTCTTAACTCTTCTCTTCCCATCTCAGTTCATCTCGCTGAGTACTCAGCTCATCTACGATGCCGTTGTGCTCTTCTATAATGCCGTGCAAGAATTGAGCAAACTTTCCGGTTTCTATACGCCACAATTAAGCTGTGGACATGGGTTTTGGCAGCCCGGACCAGTGTTGGTACAGCAGATGAAGGATGTATGTGCAATTAATTCTCTGTGAATTTCTCACAGATATATTATATATATCTCTCCTTCATAGATCTCACCGAAGCAAGTAAAGCCGCCGTATAAGACACAGCGCCTGCAAATAACCGCAGATGGTCAGCGAGAGGACTTCAATCTGGAGGTTTATAATCCGATTATCGATCAGGTAACCCACATCTGGAATAAGCAGTATCAGCTGGTGAAATACGAGAAGATACGAGAGAATTCAACACAGGCCGTAAAGCAGCGACGTCTGGAGACCAAGGTAGATTTCTCTCAGAAACCCGTAAAGTACACGGTAGCAACACGTGTGGGTAAACCTTACTTCAGCTGGCGGTGAGTGCGAGAGAGAGAGAGAGAGAGAGAGAGAGAGAGAAAATAAGATATAAGTTAAATTTGATTTAATTAATAGACTAGAACCTGAAGGCGTGCACTATGAGGGCAATGAGCGCTTTGAGGGCTACGCCGTTGATTTACTGTATAATCTGGCCGAGGAATGCAAATTTGATTTCCATTTTGAGCCAGTGAGGGATAATAAATATGGCAGCTACGATGCTGTCTCAGATGAATGGGACGGTATAATTAGGCAGCTAATTGACAATGTGAGTAGCACACATACCATACATATGTATCTATCATAGTCTAATCAATCTCACCATGGTGCCTCCCCTTCTTAGAACGCACAGATTGGCATCTGTGATTTGACCATTACTCAGGCACGTCGCACAGTTGTGGATTTCACAGTTCCATTCATGCAGCTGGGCATTAGCATTCTGGGTTACAAGGAACCTCCTCCGGCTGCAAATATATATGGGTTTTTCAATCCGTACAATGTGAATGTTTGGCTGCATGTCATGGTTGCCATGCTAATCACTGCGATGGCCTTGATACTGGTCGGTCGCATGGATCCTTATGAGTGGGAACCGCCTCAGATGAATGAGGACAATGAGGTGGAGCGTGAGAATACATGGCATCTGCATAACACCATGTGGCTGGTGTTGGGCTCTATTCTCAATCAGGGTTGTGATCTGTTGCCCAGGTAAGTGCGGATTGGAGATTTATAAAACGATGGGGCGTGGCAGCCAAAATTTGAAATACTCTCTAAGCACCTTGGGCATACAATAAGCTTCATTTAAAATTTGGACTCTCTAGCTTGTATAATAACAGAGATCTGCGCGTTCATACATACATTTTTCTATATTCCCCTCCATTTCAGGGGTATTCCTATGCGTCTGCTGACTGCCTTCTGGTGGATCTTTGCGCTGTTAGTCTCACAGACCTATATAGCTAAGCTGGCCTCCTTTATTACCGCCTCCAAGATGACCAACAGCATTGCCTCGCTACACGATTTGGTTGATCAGAACAAGGTGCAATTTGGTACTATACGTGGCGGAGCTACCTCGGTATATTTCTCCGAATCTAACGATACAGATAATCGTATGGCATGGAACAAAATGTTATCATTTAAACCGGATGCATTTACCAAGAACAATGAGGAAGGTGTGGATCGTGTCAAGCTGAGCAAGGGCAGGTACGCTTTCCTCATGGAGACCACAAGTTTGCAGTACTATACGGAACGTGATTGTGAACTAACCCAGGTTGGCGAAAGTTTCGGAGAGAAGCATTACGGCATTGCCGTGCCCTTAAGTAAGACGATTGATAGATTCTATTTGTACATGATTTGATATTAAGTTTCTTCTACAGATTCACACTTTCGATCGAATCTCAGTGTGGGTATACTCAGGCTCAGCGAGAAGGGTATTCTGTATAAGATTCGCAATAAATGGTTCAATAACAATGCCTCAACTTGCGATCGCAATGGTCCCACAAACTCTGATGGTCAGTTTGATATGGATGCACTGCGAGGATTATTTATAATTCTTATTGTGGGTGTTATATTTTCATTTATCATCGGCATCGTCGAGTTCCTATGGCATGTGCATAGGATCGCAGTAAAAGAGAAGGTAAGTCTAATACATACCATAAGAAATTTTTAAGTCATCATCTCTATTTTTTACAGATCAAGCCCATGTTGGCACTTAAAGGGGAGATACACTTTCTTATACGTCTCTGGGAGAGACGCAAACCCCTACGCACTTATCGCGAGAGTCGCGACTCTACATCAACGGGATATTCTTCGCTGGGGAAAATCTCAAGCTCATCCAGTGTGAAAAAGAGAAAAAAATCCAAAAGCCGCGCGGAGTAAAAGTTCTGGAAAGCTTAAAACATTCTCTCTAATCGCATTTGCATATTTATAATACTTTTACGCATATAATATATATACAAATTAGATACAATTTTAAAAAATGAGGTTTTATCCTTGGGAATTTTAAAGTACAGAAAGTATAATTCCATTTCAGTAGAACTCTAGAAATAATCCCAGTTTCTTCAGTTGCATTTTATTTCAAATACAATTGTAGTTGTAAGTTTTTTCTTAGTATTATTTAAATGTATTCCATAGTTAGCTCTTGCGAGCCTTAAAAAATTGCCTCAATGCGAGCGGAGCTCACAGTGGGCGAGTTATTGGTTAAAGTTTTCAACTAGCAATAATCGCAACTCGGTTTTTACCTCATTGTTTGCAATATTGCCACTGCACAAGGTTGTACCGAACTGGATGGAACTTGGTGCAGATGTACACTACATTGGCTTAAACTGTTTGAGAATTATTGTCAAACGTTTAAGGAAACCAACCAAGGAAACCAACACAAGGGATGCTTAAAGATCTGTGCTCGAACTTTACCAACCCTCCCTCCCTGAGTTAAGATCGTAAATGTTGAACTAGTTTCAAATGACAATGTCTCAACCGGTTTCAATTCAATTGCAGACAATGTTACCCCTCTATCATGTGTTCTCCCTATTGAATGTTTTTTCTTTTTATGACCAACCTCTACTCTATATTTGCTCTTCGTCACGTATTCAAGATTGAAGTAAAAAAACCCAAAAACCACACTGTGTGTCAAGAGTCTGCAGTACGGCAGTGGGCCAGATATTTGGATTATGCCAGTTAAGCGGCTTGGCCACAGTGCGTGCAAATTGTAAGCTGCTTTTGAGGCCCAAGCAAAGTATTTTGCCTTTTTAGGTCTCACAACTCTTTCACCTTTTACAGGCAATTCTAACCTTGCTCGACTGCAGGAGGCTGCTGCCCCACGATGTCATCAACAAATTGTTTAGTATCCTGTAACCAAATGGCGAACGGTGCCTTCTGCCTTGTGCCTTGTAATTTAAATGGTTATTTTATGGTGCGGGTCATAAAGTGTGCAAATAAGGGTTAATTATGTTCAAGTGCCGACAGAAGTTGCCCCAAAATTGCAAGTGGCAATTGCCCAATTGGAATGTTAATGAGCTGCTCCTAAATTCTGTTGATATAGGGAGCGTATATAAGAGAGTATAGGTGGGATTTTAAAAGATATGCTTTGTTTAGGAAAAGAAACCGTAGTTCCAATTTTATACAATCCCAACTAAACTCTCTGCTAACTTAAACCCTTTCTGCATTCTGACAAATAAACAAGTGTAACTCATCTCTCTCTCTGTCGTAAATGACAGGCAGGAACGAGCTTATTAGCCCATGTCAAACACGCCTCCTTAAAACTTTGTCCTCCCCCCTGTCCGGATGTTGCCAATATCAACAACAACACCAGCTCAATTCAGAGCAATCCAAACCAAACCCAACCAAACCCAACCAAAGTGAAGCCCATAAAAAGAGACGCAGTCGATTGCCTCATCGTCGAAGCGGAAACAATTGACTCGATTACATGGGCAACAAAAAAAAAAAAGCTGGAAAATAGCTGGGAAAAAAAGAGGGAAACACAACTTGACAACATAAACATGAGGCGCCAATAAAAACAAGCACAGAAAAGGGACTGGCAGAGCAGAAAAAAAAAACCAGGGCAGCACACACGCACACACTAACCAGGGCAGAGGCAGAGGAAGGATGCGTGACGAGCGGGGGAATGTGGAAACACTTTCCCATGCTGGTTTTAGTTGGGGTCAACCTCAAACTCTCTGGATTTGTCGACAGTTATTTTTGCCTTTTTTTGTTGCTGCTTGTTGTTTTTGATTCGCAGTGTGTCTGACATTTATTTATTTCTATTTATTTTCCGTTTTATTATTTAATTGTTTATCCAATACTTTTTGAGTGTTTAACCACATTGTGCAGTTTTGTGTATGTGTGTGTGTGTCGCATTTTTCATCTCTGTTGGCAACAAAACAAAAAAATACCGCAAATTGTTTTATTGTGTTTTGTGGATAAAATTTTAATTGTTATTTATAGACGAACATGCAAATTTGATAGGCTATTGTCGAGTGTTTATTGCAATACTAATTGCTCGAAAGATCTAGATGGGTTTCAAAACGGAAATGTGTGATAGACAGGGGAAAGTGTGTGTGGGAAAAGTGTTGATGCTCTGAGTAGTGTATTTAGATAATGCGATATAGGCAATTTTGAACTGATTTTTATAATGTTTTCTGTTGAATTTGCATTATTTATTTAATTATTTTTTATTTTATCTACAATCTGTATCTTTGCTTTTTAAATTTTTCTAATAATTTAAAATAATTGAAAGAGTATTTTATCACAGTCCATTTTGCTTTGTGCACTTTTTAAAGCCACATTAAGTATACGCCCCGAATTCCAGTAATCCAAACAAATATGTGATAGACAGGGGAAAGTGTGTAGAGAAAAGCGTTGGTTGGGCGGAGTAGTGTATTAGACAATGCGGTATTAGTAATCTGGAAAGTTTTAACTGATTTTTTATATTTTTAATTTTTGCTTTATTTATTTGAAAAATGTATTCCCTTTTTCTACAATCTGTAAACTGATTTTATAATTTTTTCTAAATTTTACTAATAATTTTAAAAAATGAATAGAGTATTTTATCACATTCCCTATTGGCTCGTGCACTTTTTAAAGCCACATTAAGTATACGCCCCGAATTCCAGTAATCCATATTGAAAATTACAGAGCAACAATCATGTTGAGAGTACCTTAGCATAATCTGTAGAGCGGGCAAGTTAAAAATGCAACGAAAAATCGCATGACACACTCGAATCTACACTGGAGCCAGAGCCACAATGCATTTTAAACATCAGGAGTAGCAGCAACAACAACAAGAGGAACAACAACAACTAGTCGTAGTGGGGCCAGTTGTGGCACTGGAACAACAATAACTGAAGAGAGAGAAGGAGTAGGAGGAGGAGAAGGAGTATGTAGTATGTTTGCCTGTATTTTCGTTAGCAACACGCGCGGCAACGAGCCGAGTGGAGGAGGCTTCAGTTCAGGAAAATCAGGCAGCTAACCAGCAGAAAACAAGCAGGCAAATAAAAACAGAACCAGAGAAGCCTCCAGGCTCAGAGGCAGGCATCAGGCAGCAGGCAGCAGGCATCAGGCATCGGTTGGCAGGCAGCGGGCGGCGGGTAGCGGGTAGCGGGCAGCGGTCTCTGGGCGTCGTGGTGCCTGCACCGGGCTCAAATTCAATATGGCGCCGCAGAGGAAGTGCTACAGACGCAGCCAGCGTGTGTGTGTGTGTGTGTGTGTGTGTGTGTGTGTGTGCTCGCATTGAACCAACAGCTTGTGGCGTCAATTTGTGGACATTATTGTTTCATGACTGCAACCGGGACGAAAACGAGGCCTAAGCAAAGCCCGACAACTCGCCGCAATCACTGGCAACTAACTCGATGGCAAAGGGAATTCGGCAGGCCGAGGAGGGACGCTGGCACATGGCATCGAGTTCCATGCAGCACGTGTGCGGGCATGCAACACACTCACACACACACACACAGACACACACACGCAGGACTCATGCCACACCAACAGCTGCAACTGCAGCTGCGGCAGCTGTTGTGATCTAATTTTTGATTATTTACGCGATTTTCGCGTTAAATTTGCACGAAAAATTAATTGCAGCCACAGTTTGTTGGCTTTTAGTGGCTCCGTTCGACTCGAGTGGGCAGTATTGAAATGTTTGAGAGAGTGAGAGAGATATAGAGAGAGCGAAAGAGAGATAGAGCGAACGAGAGGGAATGCCTTTATGCCATGGTAGCTGAAATTAATTACGCCGAAATGAGCGCAGTGCGCAGATAATGAGAAATCAATTAGATATTGGTTTATTATAATGAGCCTGTTGTTTGCTAGGGATAGGGTATGTTTAAACAATGGTAAATTAACATTTAAAATATTGCTAAACTCAATACAAATACTTTGCATTTTTTTTGTAAATTAATTACAAGTTTATGTAGCAATATAAGTAGAAAACAGATGCTGAAAATATTGTGTTTTTTTTTTTTTTTAATTAGTAATTAATTTTAATATTTAAAATTTATAAAACAGCAAATAAAAATATTTTGCAAAAAAATTAAAATATATGTATGTTCGTAGTTATTTGAAGACTTTCCATACTTTCGAATATAAATAAAATAAATTGTTTTAATTTAAGTACTTTTAATTAAAGTCCTTTAAATTTGCACTTAAAGTTGTCTCTTTAAATGCATGCTTAGAGACTTAAGGAGAGTCTAGCAACATGACATACTACTCTAAATATGCAGTCAGTCGAGTACTACTAAAACCTTCTCGAACTCATCCTGAAGCTAATTGAAGCGATTTTCATAGAAGAACGCATCCAGAACGTTCGGGGGGGGTGGGCAGCGCCTAAACCGAATGCAGCTGCATAAATCAACTTCATATTTCCTTAGTTTTTTTTTTGTTTCTGTGCAATTCCTCTGCCATTCTCAGAGTATTGCGTATACGCCCCTTTGGTATTTGACAACAGAAGTGACTGAGCAACAGCAGCAGCAGCTCTCGCTCTGATGACATTCTCAAACGTATTAATTGAATTCAATTTTCGGTATTACAACGCACACACACACACACGCACTCACGCACACACAGTTAAGGCAAGTCATGGTGAGTGGCGATGGCTCTGCAAGTCTCTAGGCTGCTGTAAAATTGATTTGATTTTCAAGTCAACGTCAGTGTGCTGTCGGGTTTATTAGTTTGTTCTTTCCCTGGGAAAGTTTTGCAAGGGGCCAGGGACATATTGCAACAGAAGACCGCAGCTGGAAGTGCAACTGATACTTCAAATACACAGAGAGTGAAGAGAGAGAGAGGGAGAGAAGGAGAGAGAGAGGGAGACACTCTGAGCATGACATGCCTGCAGTCCCTTAATACCTTCTCTCTTTCTCTCTGTCTCTCCCCCCTCCGGGTTGCTGCAATTTTCATTTTAATGAAAAATTGTTGTTGTTGTTTTGACTTGCACTCATTTGCAGTCAATTTTAATATCTGAAAATTTGAATTGATTCGTGCATTCCAATAGAATTTCCGCTACCGCAATCGCAGCAAATTGCTTATAATTTATTTTCTTTACTCTCTCACAGTTGTCAAAACAATTGTAGAGAATTTATAAATTACAGCTCAAACATAATTTGTGAAAATTTATTTTCCTACAATCAAAACTGCCAGAAAGATGCCATAAAAACAGGAACTCAAAAATCTGCCTGATTATATTATGAAAATAGATTACTCTCGTAGCATCAAAGTCATGTAAATAGACATTAAAAGTTAACTCTCTGTCAATATTAATATCATATTGGAATTTACAATATTGCTCTGCATAAATTAGGCAGCATTAGTACAACTAATTAATGAGCTTATGGGGAAAAGCCAATTCAATGCGAGCAGCTGTGCGTGTTGTTCAATGCTTGAAATGCGCAGGTAGACTGAAATGTTATGCGATTCCGCTTTAGACGTTTAGTTGAAAGGGAATTTTCGGGTTATTTGTGAGGGAAATTTCAGTGTGGTGAATTTAATGTTGGGTAAGCTTGTGGGATTGGTTGCCATGGCATTTTCAAAAAGGTTGAGGCTTTACTTACAATAAAATTCCATAACATTTGTAAACAATATAATGATAATAAACTGGGAGGTTTTGAGGGTTTTTAAGGCTTTTATCAATTGTATACTTTATTTCTACAATTTTTTAAATATATATATATATATATACATTTTATATCTGATTGGCCTCCGTTGTTTCTTACATTTTACGCCGCTTTTAGCACATTATTATCTGCATAAGATATACATGACTTTAAGTTTATTTAAAATAAATATTTTTCAACATAAATACAAATATTTAAAAATCATTTATTGTACTTTGAAGCCAGTATCAAATATAATATGCAATTTGCTAACACTTACCGATACAACGTGGCGTATGCGTAATTTGCCGATGAATAAACAGCTGCGCATCTTCCCAAATTAATAGAAACATAAAAAATCGTGGAAAATACGCAGTATAAAGTGGGAATGTCTCACGCAACACCTACACACATACACACACACACACACAGAGAGAGATAGGAGGTGGCAACATAAAAACCGAAGCTTCAAATGTGCCGCCAATGCGAAGACATTGAAAACGGGAAATTGGTACGCCTACCAGAACATGCGATAGGCTGTTGCTGCTAAATAATAAATAAATACGCGAGACACACTCACACACACACGCACGCACGTACGTATATGCTATGTAATGCGCAGACAGCGCCCCTAAGTATGCTACAAAAAACCGAGGCACGAAAAATATTTTTGCCATCAAATTATTTGAACGTGACTCTATTCTTGTTAAATTTGAACTAAATTGACTAATTTCATTTGATGTTAACCTACAATTTCCAATTTCTTATATGCACATATATGCCATATATGTATATATGTAGAAATTTAGGTGCCCTCTGCTTACATAGTGTGTGCCACAGGCATTTTCCTTCTTTCTCGGCGACTGCGCATATTTGGTTGGTTTTCTTTTTTTTTGTTTCTTCTTTTTTTCCCTTTGCCTTCTTATGTTCATATTCCTGTGTCTTGCCACCTGGCCAAGCTGGGGTCGTTATCTTTCGATTGGGGCGTGTGTTTTGTGGGATTTTATTGCCAAACTCACCACAGGCTGAGTAATTACCAGACCAGAGGCTAACCGCAGATTCGAGCTGGTTTCTCTTTACACATGATAATCGCCTTGAAATATGTTAAATATAGAATCAGAAATTGGTTTGTGGCTTCTTAAGTTTGCCCTGTAATTGTTGTTTGACTTTTGCTTTTTGATTACTGTTTATATTTAAAGCTAATTGTGGTGGGATTTATTTAAAGTTTATTGGTTGAAACTATTGAGAAATAAGTAGCGTATTGGCGGTTATTGGAAGGGAATTCTGAATAGATTCAAGTTGTTAAATTTTAAACAAATAACATGTTTATTTTATTCACTTTATATAGAATGAAATTTCCTATGATATTCATAAAAATAGAAAAGAAGACCCTGTATTTAATTAGGCTTTAGTATCTTTTAAGATGATTGCAGCTTGAAATTCCTGCACCTGCTTTTTTATTTATTATTTCCACAGTTCATTGCTGAAATCGTGCCTAATGATTGGACTGAATCACCCCATAGTTTATACAAGAATACATATTTAGTGTATGTGTATGTGTGTGTGTGTGTGTTGTGGTAGTTGTTTTCCACCTTTCGCCTTAGCTCGTCATGCAAGTTGCGTTCTTGCTTACCATTATGCTGGCATCTATGATTAACATGGCTATAATAGTCACTAAGTGCATGCTTTTGACTCTGCCGCATACGTTTCAAAGTCATTAGAGGCCACACACACACGCACACACACGTGCACACACACTCACGCATGCACAGTTACACTTACAGGGTACTCCACATGCAGAGCAACACTCAGGCATTCAAGGATTGCAGGCATATCGTACTATTGCACTGTGGTCATTATGCGGTTGGTTATTTTCAGCATTTCGTGGCTCAAGTGCTTATTTGTATGAAACTCTAACTATGCAACGTTTTCTATTTCTATTTTCAACTTGAATATTCTTTTTTTTTTTGTTTTCGCTGCTGTTCATTAGAAGCACTTAAAAATCGACACGGTATACGGTTATTTGTTATTTACCTCTGGCAAATTGCTTACTTCAAGCCTCGTTCTATTTTGCAGTTTTCAATCAGCCTAATGACACAGACCGAGACAGACGGAGACAGACAGAGAGAGAGAGAAAGAGTGCAGCATTTTAATTAAAAGAAAATAAGTAGCCCAAAATGTAAACCCTCAAAAATACTCGAGAAAAACTACTCGAACAGAGCGAAAGAAAGATAAACAGAGCGTAATAACAATAATAAACAAGTTGCTACTTCATTTCGAACGCTCCGACGAAGCTCTGATAACTGCTTAGTGCCAATATTAAAATCCACCACAAAGCAATGTCCTCCCCCCCAAAAAGATAAACAAAAAACTGCAATAAAAACCAAACTATTTCAACAGTTATTCGAGAGTGGACCAAGAATCAACGTGAAAGAAAGAAAAGCAACAAGAGACAGAGACAGAGAGAGAGAGTGGGAGAGAATGAGTGAGTTAATCAGCATTTATTACTGTCTTCGGACAACTTGTAGTTCAACGAAAATTTGTTAGGGTATCTCTCGAAGTAATTTAGTACGCAGACGAGGGACTTTCTAAAGGCAATTAGATTATATGTGATTATTTTATTTATTATTGCAAGGGATTTTTCTAAGCTTTAAACTGCTCTAATATGTTTGCAATGCATATTTTTTCTTTTTTTTTTATTTCTAATATTTTATTAGTAAATTTTGTATATAGAGTATTTTTAGAAGCTCTTAGTTACCCATATTTTATATTTTTATTATTTTGCAGTGTAAATATATTTAAGTACTTTGAGTATTAAAATAATATTAAACAATCTCCCAGCGGTTGAAAATTATAATGAAAACAATAATAAAAAAATAAATAATAATAAAAATAATTATCAAAAAGTGAAGGGTATTTTCCAGTCATTGCCAGCAAAAAAAAGCATTGCGCATCCGCTTTACTGTTGCTTTTTTTAAGCAAATAATTTCATATTTTTTGATGCTTAAGCGTTTATTTGCTTGGCGGCTGGCAGCGATGTAATCTGGCAAATGTAGTCACTGCCAGAAATATATATCCAGACTGCGTCGTCTCTAGCTTCGCCCAGTCACTGCCACTGAGTCTGAGTCTGAGTCTGGGCAAGAGCAGCAGTAGAGGCAGCAGCTCGAGCTTCACTCGAGCTAATGACACTTTATGTGGCCAGGCTGAAGTGGCTCATTGGATCCGACTACACGCTGGAACAGGATGAATACAGCTGCTTCTGGGTGTCTGCAGAATGTGAGAATGTGTATGCTCTATCTATGCCGAGGCCAAGCTTGGGGTCGAAGGACGAGTCTTTGGATGGCGCCAAGTTAACCTTTCGTTGAGGGTTTTTCACTTGGTTTATACTATATATGCGTGTTTGTAGTGTTCTGTGGCAGGTTGTGCTACTCAGTGTGTGTGTGTGTGTGTGTGTGTGTGTGTAGTGCCTACTTGGTCAAGTGATTTAGGTTGTGATTATATTGAGTGCTTGCTGCTGCTTGAGTTGACTGTTGGTTGCCAGTTCAATTGCCTCGTCCTGTGCGGTTGCCTTGAGGTTTTCCCCAAAATTCCCACATTGGTTTACAGCAAAGCTCGAGCAGAATGCATGATTATATTATATATATATATTTATATATTAAAGTGATATTAAAGATATTAAGTTATGCTTAATTTCCTTGCACATTTCTTACGTTTATTGATATTCAATCAGCTTCTGTATGTATGAACACTTTTAACTCACTTACTATCAGAGCTGGGGCTATCAAACTTATAATGCATATGTCTCATTGCCTGTAAATAAAGAACGTCTGGGAATTTGGACACGCCTTATGAAACTCTTTAAAATATTGAATTTTTTGTGTAGCTATTTTATATATCCTTCCTGTTTAATTCAATATTTGATGCAGAATAAATCTGGAGACCAAATAATGGATAAAATGTCTTCTCTCAAGAAAATCTGATGATATTTGATGAAGTTTTCCATACAAGAGTCACTATAGGGGTACCGAAATCAAGCAAGGGGTAAATAAAACCATATATGAAAGATCCAAAATTTTGAAAACGTTAAATACATTATTTTTTGATGCAGAATCAATCTAAAGGCCAAATAATGTCGTATCTCGAAGTTTTCCATCATAAAGGCTCTATAGGGTTGCATTGAAAACTTTTCGCAGAACTTTGGTCATTCACTTGGACACACACACACAGAGACAGACACACAGTGTAATCAAGTGAAATGTAAGCCAAATCAAATTCAACACTTGCCCCATACTTGCCGCACACAGCAGCTCACTCACTCACAGTTTCCAGTTACAAATGTTTAATTGTGCTCGAGCTTTAATGAAAGTCTACATATATATATATATATATATATATATATTGTAGTATTCCAAGGCAGGGCAGGGGACAAGAGGGGGGAGAGGGGACTGTGGCTGCTGCAGCAAGTGTTCACATTTGCTTCGATTCTGCGCTCAGTTTACACTTTGATTTCAATTACAAAGTTGCTCGACTCAAACAATAACATTCAATTGATGGGGGAGTGGAGGAAGGAGGGGAAGGACGCATATCATACATAAGCTCTATAGAAATGCCAGCTGCAGGTTTTATGCTTGCCACAAATTGCATTAGGTATCCCAAGGCGTCATCAATTCCTGCAGCTCTACACCATTTCAGGTTTCGTTGGAAACTTTGAGTCAAGTTACACCAAGCGCCACAAGTTGCATGTTAGCAACGCGTAAATTTTTTTGTTTATTACCCTTAGCCGACAGACAATGAACAGATGGACGGGCAGACAGACAGACAGAGAGAGAGAGAGAGAGAGAGAGACAGACAGACAGAGAGACTTACATACAGACAGGCCAGAGAACGAGCAAGTTTTATGGGCCTCCTCAAGAGCGGACAAGAACAACAAATGGTTTAGTAAATTTTTTAATTTATTTTCCAGCCACATTGCACAGCGGAAGCGTTTAAAATCGTTAAAGTCGGCCACGCCCCACGCCCCATACGCCTATCCTACCCACTAGAACAGGCACTTCAGGCATAATTAATTGCACTTTAAATTTGTTCACAGGTCGAGGATTATTTATAGAGTTGATATGGCACATTAAGATACTTTTCGCATTCTTAACGGAGTTATCGGATCCGCTTGAGTAGAGTTTGTAAGTTCTGTGCGGATATATATCTATATATATATCTATTTCATAGCTGTTTTTTAGCCATTTCGATTGTTGTCTTTTATGTTTGGTTTGGTTACACCCGAGAAAAAGTCTCTAGTAGATTCTTCTGCCTATACAAACATATATCATTTCAAGCGATATAAGCCTTGCTGATCTTTAAGACACATTGAGCTGCTTATCGCCTTTAGGTGGCATAATATTGTCGAATCCAACCACATACCACGTACATCCTGTGTGCGTGTCTATAGAGCCCGAAAGCAAAGCTAACAGAATTGTGCAATTCTGGCAGACGTTGGGGTTGTTAATTTACCACGACATGCTCAGGGAATGTCCCGAGCCAGCCAGCTGAGGGTAAGTCTGGACAGGCTGCAGCTTGCAGCTTCCAGCTTGCAGCTTGTGGATGCAACACACAGATACAATGCTTAAGAGGCATCAGCATTAAATATGAATTAATCAAGCAAGAGGCAGGAAGAGCAGTAGACTAGCTATTTTTTTCTTTCTCCCTCTCCCTCTCTCTCTCTCTCTCGGCAGATTTCTACATAGTTCTCGCATTGATTTTCGCCCGAATATAAATTGATAAATTACAAAATTATTAATTAAAGCGGCGAGCAGAAATGGCGTAGAGCAAATTATGCCACAATATTAAGATATTCATAATTTCCATATACCACCGCACACAATAAATCTTGGTAAATGTGTGTGAGTATCTGTGTGTGTGTGTGTGTGTCTGCTATGTGTGCTTGTCCTGGGCATCGCCGCTTAAGTTCATGTCATTTGTCATATTTGAATTTTACACTTCCTTCCGGTGCGTCTCTTGGAATTGCAATTTGCAGCACAGCACAGCACAGCCCCCCCCCCCCTCTGCTACCCCCCCTCCCCCTGCCCGCTGTCCAGCTCTAATCACTCGACTGCTTGAGCCGCAGCCGTTATAATTAACCAAGTTGCCGTTGCCATTTCATTCCCCTCCCCCTGCTGCCTACCCCCCTGCAACCCATGCAGACTTCGCCTTCGCATGACAAATGTCTTCAATTGCAGTTCCTGTGTATCTGCGGGTTGCATCTCACAAACCTGCCCCAATTGCTCGCCCGGCCCGCTGCTGCTGGCTGCTGAGATGCACAGATACACAGACACACACACACAGACACAGATATGGCAATACAAAATGGCCACTGAGCTTATGTAAATGCCGTTGACATCGACGTCGTCGAGGAGGAGGACGAGGACGAGGAGGACGAGCGACCTTCTGATTCCTGATTCCTGATTCTCGCTCTCTGGCTACTTTAGATAAATTCCTGTGATTACATTTTGCTCAATTGCACGTGCCTGCATATGTTTATGTGCCTGTATCTCTGTGTGTGTGCGTGTGTATGTGTGTGTGTGCGTGTGTATTTGTGCTCGTGTCTGTGCGGTATTTTGGCAAATTGATTTGAGATTTACCATTAAGATGACTTCCCATGCAGTCTGTGAATATTGTTACGCAAATTATTTTCATATAAATTATAGATTTTGTAATGAATATAAAATTAATTAAAGCCCCACACACACACGCACACATACACAGTTAATTTAGTTTATGTTCACGTTTATTTAAGGTGCGATGAGGCGTATTTCAAGGTAATAAACGAATCAATTTTGTATAGTCCAAATTTTATGGTTTCTTGCATCAAAAAATGTGTTAAAGTTTTTGTTATTATATAGAAGTAATTAGGGAAATTATTTAAGTTGTAAGAGAAAGAGAGAAAGTTATGCAGCTTGAGAGGCTGAAGGGAAAGCTTGATATATATAGATATAGTCAAAATGGAAAGATTTTTGAATTAAAATTAAGTATTGAACTGTAGGCTCTCTTGAGTATAAGAGAAAACAAGTATGAATTTAATAGAGTCATGTTTATAACTCTCAAGTTTTATTAAATTAAACACCATTCTGTAAATTTACAGTCCTTCTAGGTATAGAAAACAACTGTCCTTGCTTACCAAAATCATTAAAAAGCCAAATTTTTCAAATTTCCAGCTAAATAGATTTAATTAAATTTAATTTGTATGCAAATAAATATCCAAAATTGGATTAGCCGAAGTTCAATACATTTTCAATTAGCAAATTAGAACTAACTGATAAGTATAATAGAAAAAAAATCGGTCAATACTCTTTTAATATGTTTACAATTTTATTTTATTTATTGTATAGATTATTATGAAACAAATCTGCCATATAGTATATAGTAAATTCGTATAATTTCCATAACAAGGTCAAATGCCTTTATTCATTGTATAACAAACATTGCAAATGATTTATACTATCGCTCTGTAGATTGACAAGTGAATGTCGGATAGAGATATCTCTGTTGATGAAATTAAATCGCAGAGAGATGCCTGGGATTATTTGATCTTAGAGCTGAGTGTGAGGTGTACGAGTGTGTGTGTGTGCGAGAGCAAATACCTTTAAGTGATTGCAAAGAGACCACAAGCCTTTAATTGAGTTGGCCGCCAATTGCGGCAGGTGCCTTAGTGTGGCGGCAGCTGCACAATCGAAATAAGCACGTTTCCAGTTGCCTCGCTCTCGGTTGCTTTGAACACATTGCGGTTGCACACACACACACACTCACACACACACGGACAGTCAAAGCCATTGTAATCTCAGGCGCGCCTAAAAGCAAACCAACAAAACAAGAGACGAATGAAATATAATGAAAAAGCGAACACAACACACACACACACAATCACACACACAGATTACAGGGCAAAGGCAAAAGGCAAACTTGCCACATGATAGCTGCCACTATAAAAAAGTGGCAAAAAGAAAAGCGAGCAAAAAGAGCAGAAGGAGAGAGAGAGAGAGAGAAAGAGAAAAGGACAGGAACAGCTCTAAAAACAATTTGACATTTGGCCAACAACATTGTGACCCCGTGACGCTGGCCATAAAAAATTAGTGGGTCTGCGGGGTGACCAGCGTCACTCACTCACTCACACATTGTTATCGGCAACGCCATCAACGCGGAGCGAGGGCAATCGGACAATCGAAGAGACGGGGGGACACCCGGAGGGAGGGACGAACGCTGTCAACGCCCAAGAAACAAGCGCACAAAGCGAGTGATACGCCTAAAAGTTGGCAACGAAATCATCATGCAACTGGCAACTGGACAATAATGGTAGTACGTGACCAGTCGGTATCGAGTCAGTCAAGTATCGAGTACCGAGTACCGAGTACGTCCGGCTACCCCGTGTGCAGCTGCCTCTTTAAGTCGACTCTGGTTTAAATTGAGATTCTCAGCTCGAATGTTTTACAAATTGATGTGAACTTGCTCACATGTTCGTAGTACAATACAACAACAATACACACACACACACACACACACACACATAGAGACCCTATCTCTCTCTCTTTCTCTCCCTTGCACACACTCCCGCACGCAAGCTGGCCAAAACGCCATTCATCATCATCGGCAGCTGAATATTTTATATACTTTTTTTTCGAAGCTATTAGAGACGAGTCTCCGCACTTTGGTCGAGCATGCTAAGTGGCATGATGGGATAAAAGATACTTCATCCCACTGTGTCTGTGCCTGTGTGTGTGTGTGTGTGGGAGTGTGGCTGCATGGATATTTGCGTGTGTGGCCAAATAAGTTTACAAGTAACAGCCTTAGGCTATGTGGCTGGATCAAGTTTCGACCAGACTATAGCGCATAAAGCTCAAGCACAGTGGGACAAATAGCGTAAATATTAAAATAAATAGAGACAAAATATATGACAGAAAGAAACTATTAACAAGCTTAATTAAAAATATATAAAAAAAATATGTAAATTAAAAAATATACCTAATAGATTAGGTATTAGGTGTTTATTAAATTTTGAAGAATCTATAAATTTTACTAAATTCTGTCTGTATGAATGCCTAAATCTCTGAAACTATAAACGTTAGAGTTATAGAACACATCGTGGCAATACTGCTTATATATGCAAGTAACTTAAAAAATATAATGAATAATAGAAGCTCACCCTTATATTCCACAAGTATATAAAAACGAATTTATAAGCGTAATTTTAAAGATTTTAAGTATATATTAAAATATGTTTTTATTTATTAAAAACTTTGTCTCCTGACTTGGGTTTGGCTTATATTCACCAAAACTATTTTTTAACCCAAACAAATCGTCTTAGTTACACTGTACCCTTGCTCCACTATGCACGCCACTCGACCAAGACTTATGGAGATGGTAATACACGCAGAGAGTACAAGAGTTTTTTTGTGTTAAAATATTGCCTAAGTGAAAAAAAGTTTTCACATATGATTTATTTATTTGATTTGTAGTCATGCCAGGCTGGCTTCCTTTCCCCCCACTTCCCCATCCTACCTGGCCCTCCCCTTGTACTGTCTGTACTTGGTCAAGTTGCACACTGTGGTTTGGTTTATCGGTTTCCGCTCGTGCACAAGTTTATTAGTGATTAGTTTTTGAGTTCGTTGAGGGGTTGGGATTGACCGATTGCCTGATTGATTGATTGATTGATGGCCATCAAGGTGCTTACATATGTGAATTAATTAGGGAATGACATCGGGTCTCTGCAATGAAATCTCCCGCATTTCATAATACTCTCCAACATATTACAACCATTTGCGACTTATTTAAAGTCATGACACTCGCAGTGACAAAAAAAAAAAAAAAAGAAAAAAAAGCTGACAAATTTTATTTCCGCCCGAGTCACGCACCGGGGACAAACCCAGCAAACAACTCGCTGAGCTGGCGACCCACTTGCTTACATTGCCAACCCTGGGATGGGGGGAGGGGCAGGGGGCAGGTGGCAGGCAAGACTGGGCTGGGAACATTTATGCGAATTGTCTTTTGTGCGCTTCATTTCGCATAAACAAATCTCGGGCGTTGTATATTTATACCGGAAACGTGCAAATAACGCCCCAGGGACTAGGCGAAGTAGAGTCCTCCAACATGCTCAACAATCTCCCGGACGCCGCCGCCGTTGTTGCCATTGTTGTGGCCGTCGCCACCTGCGTCGCGCACAGTTCCTTCTTACTTTCCCCAGCTCGGTTTGGTTTACATTTTTTTTCTGTTTTTTTTTTCTTTTTTTTTTTTTTCATCAACTAACTACGTTGCGAAAAAAAATTTACTTGACGTTTCCGTTGCAGTAAAAACACATGGCCGAAATACAAAAACAAACAAGGCGAAGCCAGAGCAGAGGTTAGCCGACGCAAGGATACTCTTATCAAATATAAAATGAAATTAAATTATATACAAAATAAATGCCTAGTACACTTGCAGCGACGAAACATTAAATAAATATAAAACTAGTATACTAATAATATAATATAATATAATAAAAGAAAATCTAAATAATATAATAAACTAATAATATAAATGATAACCCTATCAAATAAAAAATTATATACAATTAAATACAAAATAAATGCCCACATCAATTTAATATAACTATTTTTTATTTTACTATATATTTCTATTTTTTTGGCATACTTAATATGTTTTCATAAACGAAATTTACATACAATTTTTAATAATTTATCAAGAATATTATACGCCTAATTCGCATAGCAGATCTAAAAATGCATACAGCTTCATGCTAGGCAAGAGCAAGTTGTTAGGGTATTTCTGTTGTTCCCTAGTCTACTTTTGGGCTATTGTGTGTGTTTGGTGTGCGGTGAATGTGTGTGTATAGTACGTGTGTGTGTGGTACGTGTGTGTGTTTGTGTGTGCGCTCAGCTCAGTGCGGTTGGTTTGGCTTTTGTGTGCGCCTATTGTCAAATTGAATTGTAATAGACACGTTTTTGCACCGTGACTGTGTGTGTGTGTGTATGACTTGTGTTTGTTTGAGTGTGCGTGTATGTGTGTGTTTGCTTCTCTGCCTGACACTTTATATTTACAGCTGCGCTCGGCACGCTCGACCAGAGCCATGCGCCAATCCTCCCATCCCCGTTCCGCCAACCACAGCAGCAGATCTCAGCGCCGGCACTAGCAGCAGCGGAGGCAGTCCCACAGCCCAAGCCCCATTTTCCAGTGGCAAACACCTTCCGCCCCAGCAGTGTCCCATTCCTAGCTCCTCCACTGGCTTCATAGTCAGTCCGTAGTCAGCTTAATTTTATGCATACGAAACGTATGCGATGTCTTTCGCGCGCATAAAAAATTTTATTGCATACATTTAGGCAGCTGCACAGACAGCAGTCTGCACCCGGGAGGGGGAGGGGAGGGCCTCGGCTTCTTGTTTGCTTTCATATTTGCATTTTCTTATTTAAATGTCGACTTTTAAATGACGACAAATTGTTTTGACGTTGTGTCGCTTTTTGATTCAGAATACAGAAAAAAAACAAAAACAAAACAGAAGCAAACCAGTTGAAAGGCCCAGCTGTGGGTGTATCTATGTGTGTGTGTGCTCGTGTGTGTGTGTGCGACAAGTGGAAAATGGTTTTGTTATGAGAAAAGGCTTAAAAGCTTGCAGCTTTGTCTGGGCCGCAAAAAAAATATATGTGAATGAAGCGAAACTGTATGAGAGAATGCAAGATGGACAACTTGGCAAGAGCTACGTATATTTTGAAAAAAAAAATACGAAAATGGTAAAGTAAATATTGAAAACTGTTTTTAAAATATACTAAATACTGCCAAATATGCTTTTGATTTTGACTTGAAGTATTTAGAAATTTTCGGGAATTTTAAATGTAACTACATTGCAATTGAGTTAACTTTAGACAGATATTTAATTTGTATATTTAATTTTTAATTAAAAAAAATATATAATTATATTTATACACTATATTTTATAAGAATACTAAATTTAATTGTCGGCCAACTGAATTGTTGCATTGCTTAAAAAAGAGCAACATATTCGGCTTGATTTTAACTGGCAAAAAGAGAATTAAAAATATTTGCTATGTGCATACATGCATACAATACATATATGTGTTTGCTTATCGATTGACAGTATTATTATGCATTGTGTCTGCTGCATTATGCCAATATCTGCCAAATCCATCGATTGCCATAGAAATTTTTGGCCAAAAATTTGCATCCATCCCGTTATCCCAATTAAAACCAAACCGAAATTCGGAAAACCGTAAAAACAGTAAACAACATTGTCACTTAATTTAATCACATTTATAAAAACCACTAATTGACTTTTGAACGTTAATGCTCGAGCACCATTGAAAATGCCAGAGAGAGCGAGAGAGAGACACACACACACACAGACACACGCACGCACACTAACACACAAAAGGCAGGACTACAAAATGTTGCCATAATTGGTATTTTTGATATGCATAAAATTTTGTCGGGTCATAAGCTGCCTCTCACGTTATTACCATGTGAGAGTGTGATAGTGTGACAGTGTGTGTGTGAGGGTATATGTGTTAGTAGGGAGGCTAATTAAATTATTATTTGCCACAAAATGGCGGCACACGTTAAAAATAGTTGAAGATATGAGACGCAATGCGCTCCACATTGTTTATGTTATAAATTTTTTTTTATGGGTTGAATAATTTTTGCCAGTGTTGCCTAGTTGCACACAAATTTATCACACACACACATACACACACACACACAGCGTCGCAATTGTCATATATTTTACTAATTGGCTTGCAATGAGCATAATATATTGTCTACCCTGCAAACAGTTTCAAAACACTTCAAATCTTTGTCGCCCCATTAAAATTCGTATGTTGCCTGAGTACAGGGTATATTCAAGTCAAGACTGCAAACTATTCGGAAGTGTGAATGCTTTAATTGCTCTCTAATTAGATAATGCAAATTGATTTCACAAGGCGTTCGACAAGAAAGTGAGCATTTTGACATTTTTATTTCGCTTCAATAATTCAATAATTGGCAATTGCAACTGGGATGCTCTGCCAGTGTGCACACACTCACACACACACACACACAGTAGTTTTATAGAATATTTTCATATTTGTTTTCTTTTTGGAAAATATTTCTCGTTTTTGCAAGCGCTCATACGGCACTTGAATCTATCGATACTTAGACGTTAGCCTACTCGAATATCTGCCAATTTATTTTAATTAAGGCCGAATCGCTTGTTGTGACTTGAGCGTGGGTGGCTTAAAAAGAAGTGGGATTAAGGAGGTATTAAAAAAATAACGGAAATGCATTCAAACGGGGAAGAGGTTAAAATTATTTCATATTTTGTTAATAATTTTTAAAGAGATAAAGTTTCTATACTTTTCGATTTTAATTTGAAAATATTTAATAGAACGAAATAAATTCAAATTTATCAGTACTGCTGTAGCTACCCTCGCCATAAATTGACTTTGTTTCCATAGATGTCAGTGCTAATTGCCACTACAATATTCTAGAGTCGATATTTGTATATATATATTTTTTTCCCAAGAAATTCAGTAGATGACCTATTTGTAAATTTGTTGATATAGAATAAAATGAAATAGAATTCAATTGCAATTGGGCAGCCACATAGGCAATGCAAGTGCGCTACGATATATAAAGAGATACGAGATATACAGATAATATTTTTTATTTATATAAATCTTTTTGAATATCACTAATTATGGCTATAGAATCCGAAGTTCTAGTATATAAACTTAGCTTAAACTAACGTCAAACTATAGCATAACTATCGACAAACTAAGAGTTCTGGAAAGTGTATCAAATTCGACTTGCAAACCATGACTATAATGCTAATATACCCCAATCATTTCGCTGTAGGTGATTGCCAACTGATGGCACTTTTGACGTACAGCGCATCCTTACAAAACATCACAGCTCAATCATTGATGGATGGATGGATGCGGCCACTTCATGTTTTGTTTTCAGTTTGCACATTTCGTTTATTTTTCACACGCTATCAGTTTTCAATGAATTTTCAGTTTTCCCATCACGACTTTGCACTGTAAACATGACTGCATCTGTATGGATATCCTTGTATATCGATGGGTTGTGTGTGTGTGTGAGAGAGAGAGAGAGAGAGAGAGAGAGACGATTTACCACGCAAGTATTCATATCCTTTCGCCTGTGCTGCCAATTGCCAATCAATGTTTGTGCGAAAATATTTGCTTCTCTTATTTTCCACACTCTTAGGCCGCCATCGCTGCCGCCGCCTGCGTGTTGATGCTCTGTCTGAGTGTGCGTGTGTGTCTGTGTGCGACTGTGTGCATGTGAGTGTGTGTTTTGTTTTTATTTTCAATAAATCGGCCCAAGCACGCCGTGACGCTCGATTGCAGTGGATTAAATTATTAAAAAATGCTCGAAAGCGCAAACAACAACAAAATGCATGAATGACATACGTCGGCATCGTCAACTGGCAACCGTCTCCCCCCACCTCCCCCTACCCCATCCCCTTCCTGTCTACCTGAGCAGCGCGTAGATACTTTAATTTGATTAACATTTAAATCGATTGTGGCTTCAGGAATGCGATTTTAATTCCCACAGTGAAAAGGTCACGCTGAATAAATATCAAAATATTTTTCTTTTGTTGAAAAAAAACAATATAAGAAAAGAATCCGCAGTTAAAAGAGCAAAAATAATATGGTAATTAGCGCACTGAAACTAATACAAAAACCCAAATGCAGATGGCTTTCAAATAGTTTCGTCCTTCGGGTGAGCACAGTCCGTCAATTCCTATAGGAAATCATATTTAATTTCCATGTGCCTGAGGGGCGCAAAATGTAGCCAAAAATAAATGGCTTAAGGGCAACTGGCAGCAGGCAGGCAGCAGGGAGCCAGGCAGCTAACCGAAGCTGAAATAAAATTTCAGCTGCACGCCATTTTCATATTAAATAACTTTGTATATATTTCCTGTATTCCCACACACACACACACACACACAGAGTACTTGCTTCTGCTCTCTACACTCTTCTTTCTTTCTTTTTTTTTTGTTTCTACTGCGACAGGTGAGCAAGTTCACAGCGTTTTGGATGAACCAAGTTTAGGGTTCAGCTTTAAGAGAAATGTTCGTTGATTATTTATACAGTTTGAGTTAGTTAATTTGCCATAAATGCAGGGGAAATTTAACTAATTTCAAATTAGACACTTTAATAGTGTGCTAAGTTCTACTTCTAGATACATAGATACATTTGTATCTTTTGCTTTGAAGAGCTGCAGTTGCATGCTGAATGGTTGAAAGTGCACTCAAAAGCCAAATCAAAGCAGAGCCGAGCTATGCGCAGGCCAGGCCACTTGTGCATCATTCAGGTGTGCGTGTGTGAGTGTCTGTGCGTGTGTGTGGCGCCTCAAAGTAGGCAACAGAAAATGCAAAGCCTGGCAAACGAGCCAAAGGCTGTTATTTCATGCGTGGGTGTTAGACTGTGAAAAGGATACGGCATAAAGGATACAAAAATGCCTGCAAATGCTTTGATAACAAGTGTTACGTGTGCTCTGCTATAGAAGATTACATAAGTGTGCGAGAGAGAGAGAAAGAGAGACAGCATGCTATCAATGAGGCAGTTGCACATGGCTTTGCGGCTTAAATATGTTAAATAAAATGTTTAAATAGAAACTGACTGATGTAATACATTTTTGGGGACAGTTTCAGATAGATTGGAGGCAGGATTGCAAAGAGAATATTATTATATTATATAAGATTAAGAGCAGCAGCCTAAAGTTCAGCTTCTTTTCAGCTTTTATACCAAGAAAATTAAACTTATCTCACTTCGTATTGAGATTTTTTTCCCCTTTAAAGTCTCCTCCCCCCTTAGATTTCGTAGGTTTAAGAATATATGTTCGTGATAAAATATTATAATTATTATAATTACAATTCGTATGCATAAATTTGTGTCCAGATCGCGATGATTCTATCTCGCATCTCGAATCTCGAATGATTGCAATACATCGCATTATCGTGTTTTCGTGTTGTTCTTTTCTTTTCTTTTTTCCCACATTAGTTACCAAATTAAAGAGGTCAAGAGGTCAAGGGGTCAAGAGGTTAATGGCCTGTGGCATTCACATCGATGTGCTGCCATTGATTGGGATTGATGTAGAGCTCAGAGATGGTGCCTCGCAGCGTCTGCATGCCCTGATTGAGAGGCACCGGCTTGGGTCGGTGGGCTACACCCTTGATCCAGTGTTGCCACGCTCGTGCTGCCTGCTCCTTGCGTTGCTGCTGCGCCTGCTGCTTCTGCCGTGCCTCACGCTGTTGCAGCTCACGTCGGCGCTCAGCCTGCCGCATCTTGTTCAGCTCCCAATCCTGCAGACGTCGCAGCGCTGACTTATCCAACTGCGCATGCGGTCTGATCTTTTGCGTGGCCCTGGGCCTGCTCTTGGCATTGGTATCCGAGCCACTTGTGAGCACCTGCTGCATCCGTTTGCGGGCACACCATTCGCGCACTCGCTGCTCGTTCAGCTGGCGACGCACTGCATCCTTCTCCTGTTGCACTTCACGTTGCTGGCGCACCGCCTGCTGGCGATACTGCAACTGCTTCCGCTTGCCCGACAACCAATTGTCGTAGGCCTCGTTGGATTCGCGCATCAGTTTCACCTGCTGCCGCTGACCGTGCTGGTCATAGGTGTAGGATGGTGCCTCCGAGCCAAGCTCCAGGTGCGGTACACCGCTGCTCTGGATGTCCGTTTCCATTTCAGTGGATCGCGATATCTTGTAGTGGGACGCGGAGGGCTGCTCCTGCTCCTGCTCCTGCTCCTCATCCCAGCTGCACATCGATGTGGTCGAACCACAGGCCTGCTGCTGCTGCAATGACTGCTCATACTGACCAGGATCCATGAGAAATACCGCCGTCTCGGATGGCGACATGGAGCCGCTCTCCGGCGACGGTGATGGCGACGACGACGTGGGCGAGGTCGACATCATCAGAGTCTCTGTCTCTGTTTCATACGATCTGTCCGAGGGGCAGCGCAGTGTGGACATCTCCGTCTCGGTCATGGAGTTCAGTTCACAGCACGATGCGGAGCTATCCACATTAAGAGCTCTACAACAGTCAGATGCATCGACAGGACTGGGCAGATCGCCGGCAGTCTTGAAATATGTACGCGAGCAGTTCGCCTCCAGCTCGAGCTCCAGCCTCGGCTGCCTCTCTTCGACCCTTGGACGTTTCTGATATCTGATCTTGGCGCTACGGTTCTCAAAGACTTCGTTCTCGAATAGCTTCTCAGGGGAACTCATGCGACCCACAAAAGCCATGGCAATAGTACCTGATTAGTTAATCGAAAAAGTGTCTAAGCCTGAGCGCGATAGATGATACTTGGATGAATACAATGTCTTTAATGTGTGAAAAACAAAAAAAAAACCGAGATAAATTGTTAAGTAAATAAAACTGTTTTTTTGTGTGTGTGTATTTTGTTTGTGTGTACTCAACAACAATCAGAATGAAAGTGTCTATCGTTGTGAACTACATAATTTTTTGAAACGTCTTACGTTGAAGGCTTTTACTAAGTTCGTAACTCAAATATGAATTCTGAAAAACATATTCATAAATATTGATTAATAAGGGCTTCTAGTCAAATCAGTTTATATCAATAAAAATAAATATATAATAATATGACAAGCTCCAGAAAACTTATTCATTTGCTGTAAGTTCTCACGTCAAGCGCAGTGCAGTTTTCTGCCCCAAAATGTAGGCAACACTTTTTGTCTGCGCTCTTGTTTGTCGCGCACAGGCGTAGCTCTAATTATATATAGTTTGAGTTTTTTATACCCTTCGAACATTGAAAATGGTCAAAAAAGGTTATGCTAACTTTGTGGAAATTGTGCCATTTTGTGCAATTTTTCGATATTTTGTAAATTTAGGTAAGGGTCCCCCCTATGATTTTTCAACAACATTTTTTTTTTTCAAAAATTTATCTTGCGAGTTTTTAATTTTTATCGATTGCGGAGGGTAAAATTAGTACTAAACAATTGTTTAAATCGATTTTAAACAACACTTAATTTTGGCCCAAAAATCATGTCGAAATGGTAAAAAAATTAGACTGTAACACCCTCTGAAGGTCTGGTACACTCATTTTACACTGATCGTAACTTTCTTAAAAATCAAACGATTTTCAAGCGGAATGACATTTTGTTTACGTTTTAACAGCCTGACTGATTCTACATTTAAAATATAGCAAAATTGATTGTTTGAAATATTTCGATATTTTGGAAATTTAGGTAAGGGTCCCCCCTATGATTTTTCAACAACATTTTTTTTTTCAAAATTTTAAATTGCGAGTTTTTAATTTTTATCGATTGCGGAGGGTAAAATTAGTACTAAACAATTGTTTAAATCGATTTTAAACAACACTTAATTTTGGCCCAAAAATCATGTCGAAATGGTAAAAAAATTAGACATGTAACACCCTCAACAGGCCTGGTACCTTCATTTTACACCGATCGTAACTTTCTTAAAAATCAAACGATTTGCACGCGGAATGACATTTTGTTTAGGTTTTAACATCCTGACTGATTCTACATTAAAAATATAGCAAAATTGATTGTTTGAAATTTTTCGATATTTTGGAAATTTAGGTAAGGGTTCCCCCTATGATTTTTCAACAAAATTTTTTTTTTCTAAATTTTAAATTGCGAGTTTTTAATTTTTATCGATTGCGGAGGGTAAAATTAGTACTAAACAATTGTTTAAATCGATTTTAAACAACACTTAATTTTGGCCCAAAAATCATGTCGAAATGGTAAAAAATTAGACATGTAACACCCTCAACAGGCCTGGTACACTCATTTTACACCGATCGTAACTTTCTTAAAAATCAAACGATTTTCAAGCGGATTGACATTTTGTTTACGTTTTAACAGCCTGACTGATTCTACATTTAAAATATTGCAAAATTGATCGTTTGAAATTTTTCGATATTTTGGAAATTTAGGTAAGGGTCCCCCCTATGATTTTTCAACAACATTTTTTTTTTCAAAATTTTAAATTGCGAGTTTTTAATTTTTATCGATTGCGGAGGGTAAAATTAGTACTAAACAATTGTTTAAATCGATTTTAAACAACACTTAATTTTGGCCCAAAAATCATGTCGAAATGGTCCAAAAATTAGACATGTAACACCCTCTGAAGGTCTGGTACACTCATTTTACACTGATCGTAACTTTCTTAAAAATTAAAGGATTTTCACGCGGAATGACATGAAAAAAATTACACATGTAACACCCTCAATACATGATACAGTTTATACAAATTTTATTAATTAGCTTCAAGAACTTCAAAATTTAAATAAGTTCAGCAACTTAATAAAAATAAGTATCTATAATAGTTCAAATCTAGATTTTAATCTGTTAGCTGTTATTTAAATGCCGACTGCTACTCCCATTAGCCTCCAGCTCAGAGGCATTACTATATAATTCCCGTTAAGCCGAAATTATTTTTGGGCCATTTTTGATTTCATTTTCTATTAATATACAATTTAGCTATTTTCCGCTTTTGGACGTCTCTATCTACTATATCCTTTCCTGCCCTTCCCTTTTGTGGCACACCCGCTCGCTCGCTCAATTTGATTGCCGTTACTCGTCGCCGTCGTCGTCGTCGTCGTTGCAGTTGCAGTTGCGGCTACCGTTTTTACATTCTAATCGAAATTTTTTATTGTCCAAAGTCACGATATGCGAGCGACGCGACGCGACGTTGCCGGCGAGGTAATGTCAGTTATTTGACAGACCCGACAGTCGAGTGCACTGCCCGGGCATGGGATATACAATATCCCGAAAAGCCCAGGCCCCTCCTACTCCAGCTCCCGTTCCGAGTCTCTGCACTAACCGCAGGCTCGGCCATTTCAGTGCCGCCGCCGTCTGAAAGCTAAGCCCAAAATGTGCCACTTAGCCACAGTGGGGCATGAAAATTGTAGACCTTTCCCTCCCTCTCCCTCCTCCTCCCGGTCACGCCCGTGCTGTGAGTAAAAACAAAAGCTAGTCGGCGGCGGCGTTGGCATTGCAACCAACATCATTTTATAATTTACAAGCAAGTCGCACGACGACGACGACGCCGTCGACACGATTTGTCTTTATCGACAACATACGAGACTTGCCGAGACTTTCCATGCTAAGCTATGACCTACCTCCCCCCGGGACTCTTCACGCTGACTTTGAGCATGAAATTCCATTAGTGTGTGTACCTAGTTTTTGATTGAAGACATACGTATACGTATTACGAAATGCCATTGATAGAAATCGAAATTATTATTTGGAATGCGCAGGTACATAATTTTATAGCATTCCATTAGGCACCAGAGTGTCAGTTCCCAAGATGGTATCGGAGCGAAACGATCATAGCTTACGATTTAATTTCCATTTGGCCAAAAAACCCGCTGACAATTCGAAATGAGGCTAAACTTCTGAATTAAAATATTTCATAATTTATTTAATACTATTTTATTGCATTTATTTAATAAAGATATATCAAGAGATATATCCCTTGCAGTAGGAAATTAAAGAAACTATAATTTATTAAAGAAAAAACTCGGAAGTTCACAATTATCAAAACTTGTGTTAAAATAGTAAGAAATATTAGAGATTTTTATGAAAAGCATTAAAATCTCTAGACTGATTAAGAAAGACATAAATTTGCATTATAGTAAATAAAAATCGCTCAACAAAATTCGGAGATAATTTCAAATTATTAAATCCCTTTTTTGTTTCTTTAAATTAAAAATTCAAATAAAAATCTATCTTTTGAAAACTGTTCTACTATCCCACTAACCGACTACATAGTCAGCTAATTTTGTAATCTAGTGTAATTAGTGAATAGATACACCCTATATACTACTACTTATTCCAACCTCATAATCAGACTGGTGTGTGCTGCAACACGCTTTGTTCATTTCAAATGAAATGTTTTAGTAACTAGTATAATTAACTTAGAGTGGGTGCAATTAGCCACTTGGAGTGCAGCTCACTCGCAACTATCTATGTATATATAGTGTCAATTACGTAGCTGAAAAAGGCAGATAAATAGCAGGTAGGTAGGGGGAGGGAAAGGTCGTAGCTTAGTTAGGTATAGTGTGTCGAACTGGTTCCATTGGCACGCAAAGAATTTGAAACAACAATTAATTAGGGGCAAATTGAAATTCATGACTTGCGCTAATCAGGGCTTCATTTACATACATAGAACCAATATCGGGTACTTCAGAGGGGAGTAGGGGGAGAAGGGAGTAGTCTGCCCTGTGAACATGAAAAACTATTAAAGCGCAAAATTATGTCAGCAATTAGGCCAGGCTTACTCTAGTTGAAAGATACGCACATGATGGAGGCGAATCGAGTGCAGGACAAGGCAGCAGTAGCTGGACAGGAACGGCATCCTTAGGCACTGGAGATGATGATGAGGGGGAGGGGGTGGAAGGGTACGGGTGGTGGTGGTGGCATCATTAAAAAGTCATTTACATGCAGGCTGGAACATGCCGCAGCACATTTAGCCGGCTAGCAGCGATGCATGGCGATTGACAGACTGCCTGACAGACAAATGGACAGATTGGCCAGACAAACTCACGGAATGGACTCCTCCTTGGCTTGCTTCACTTGCTTGGTTGCCTGCGTCTTCGGTTTGTTAATTTCGGATTTGAAACACGTTTTCAACTCAATTTTATCGCATGTTACGCCTTGTTGCCTTTCGCTTTTATGGCAAACAGCCTGCGATTCTCCATTTTCCCATTCCCCACCCACTTGACCTACCATGAATTTTGATTTGAAGTGTCCTCGTCGTCGTCGTCGTAGATGTCATTTCTATGCAGGCACAGCTTCAATTAGAGGCCAAGCGTAATTTATGCGCGTCAAGAAACTTCCTACAAATTGTCCATTGTTACACTGCGCTATTGATAGGCTGCCGGTTTGCCCACCTCCTCTTCCTGCTCCTCCTGCTCCTCCTGCTTCTCCTGCTCCTCCTGCAGCCACCTTGAACGGGACTGAGCTCATACGCCGAGTTGAACAAAAGCATTATTCGTCTAAAAGTTTTAATATCATTTTGCATAATAATTTTCATACATATATAGAGGCCAGCAAACTTTCGAGCTGCGTTGCAGGACCACCCTAGGACACCTGGCTGACCGCACGCATGGGAATTCGGACAGGTGGCTGTGCCTCAAAACACTCATAAAGCTAATTAAGAAATGTGCCAAAGTTGCCCAGGCCATTGGGGCGTACTATAAATTTATTTAAAGCCGTCAAGTGTTGTGCCAAGCGGAATGCATATATTTTTCAGCCCCAAAATGTAGGCAACACTTTTTGTTTGCACTCTTGTTGGTCGGGGAAGGGCAGGTGGGGGGGGGGGGGAGCCCAGACAAGGCTGTTGTAATTGAATTAAGTTTGAGTTTTGTATAATTAGGCATAAGCTAAAAACTTGACAATGCGTATATTTGAGTAGTTCCAGTAAACGAATTCGCAACAATTTCAAAGCATTTACTGCAGTATAAAATTAATGTGGCAAGTTTAACTTAATTGTTTGGATTTTATGTAAATATTTTGCTGAGTTAGTTACAAAATTTTTAAAAATAAATAAAAATAAAAAAAAAAATAGTAGCAAAAATAAAGAAATAAATTTTGAATTAGTTTCATTCGTTGTTTTTCAATTTACAATTTTCACTAAGATTCAAGTTTCAAAGGTTATTTTGATTTAATGTTTTTGGGAACACAAATTGGCCTAGTTCTCTACAGACTTCTCGAGCAAAATGCACTATGTATATAGTGCACAACAGATTTCAGAATTTTTGGTAGCTCAGCGTCTTTTGTGCGCTTTTGTGTCAACACTTTTTAGTTGACATTTTTGCATATTTGTTTTGCAAGATTTCATTGTGCATTGACCAAGTTTTCAGCTTGGCAAGAATCTTTATTTAATCAGACATACTTCGCAGTAGTTGGCCCAAAGTTTGTCGGGCGATTTCCACGCTTTCGGGATGGGATAAGGAAATGCTTTGGGATATTTTGTTTTGCATACTTAGTACTTTTTGGCAGCTGATGTGATCAAATAGAAACTTTTTCGCAATTACATCGAGGCAAATGTTGATGTCCCACTGGGACCATTGTTGTTGTTGTTGCTGGGTTGCCTTATTTTTTTTTGGGGGGATGGAAAATCTAATAACTGTTAAATCACCTGCAAAATGTTCATTTCACAGCGCAATAAACACGCAGCAAGTGCGAGTGCCAAGTGCGGAGTGCGAGTGCCGTTGTCGACGTTGTCCTTGTCGACTTAAACACTTACAAGGACTTAACCACCTTTTGTTATTCCTGCGTACCAGCCTGTCTGTCACTTTAATCTGTGCCCTGCACGCAGCCTACTTGGCTTGCCATATGCCAGCGAAGGACACACGGGCTGCGACTACTTGGGCAAAAGGTTCATTCCTTGCATGCCGCATGGCTAAAAAGTTATTAGCCCTGCGCCTTCTGGCTTGAGTAAGTCATAGACGCGAAGGACTCGCCTGCCTTCATGTGTGTGTGTGTGTCTCCAAGTGTGTGTATGTTTCAGAGTGTGTATTAATTGCATAAACAGCGTTAAAGTGAAAACTTCAGCAGTCTCAGATGAATTAATGCAGCGTTAAAGTCGTAGAATTTGCAGCTCTTGCTTATCGCACCCTTGAGCTACTTAATGTCCTTTGTTATTGCGAAACACATGTTGAAATTACTTAATAAAATAGTGCAAATATTAAAAAAGTTTTTTATTACAATCAATACATGTAAACATGAATCAAATTGAGCAGAAATGTATTCTAAAACTGGCAATGTTGTAAATCAAATCTTTTTTTTATAGGCTCAAGATTTATTTTATTATTTGAAAGCGTGAGTTTTATGTGTAATAAAAACCCAAGTAAGAATAAAGAAATTCTGTTATGTTAAATATTTTTGTTGCATACTTTAGAGTGCTGCGGCGTCAAGTTCAAATACATGAACTTTATGTTTAATATCTTCCATGTTTATTATTCGATCATATTCAAATTTGCTGGAATCACTGGGCCGGCAATAAATATTGTACAAACTAAATATGATTATTTTAGATCCATAATTTAGTTCGAAATTCGAACTCTCAGTGCGGCAAATCCCAAGTTGATAAAAAAGTTAGTTTAAACCCTTTTTAATAATGTTAATGCAGTGCAGCCTCTATCATATTATTATTTCATTGATAAAACATTCCACTTTTTCATTTCTAAATCAAATCTGTTTGATATTTGCGAACAGATCTCTGGCAATTGGTCAATTCATCAATGGCTGAAACATCACTCATCACACAAACACACTGGCTGCCATTTGGAGTTGTTGTCGCCTCTGGGCCCCCGCATCCGTTATCCTCTCTTCGCCTATAACTGGTTATTGATCACTTGTCGTCACTGTGATATATTCAGTTCCATTGTCTGGGCATAAAACCTCATCGTCTGCTGACGACAATTCGCCTGACCGCCTTTACTGCTGCTGCTGCTCCTGCTGCTGCTCCCATTGTCTTCGGCTCGATTGTTGGCACTACCTGGTTGCTACCTTTGCTGCCATTGCATTATTTATGTATGTGCCCAGCAGCAGGCCGCAGACGTGTGGACAGGGTGTTCTCTCATTGTTTTTACCACTTAACACGAGGCGATTTATCTTTTTTTTCCTTCGAGTACGCTTTATCTTTGGGACTCGGCACATGGCATAGCGTTGGCTCGGGTCGTGGTGCTTTTGTATACCCTATGAGAGGGTGAAAAAGTTGGTTACATATTCAATCTGTGCCGATATTAAAATATATATATATGTACATTTTATAGAACTCTTAACTCATATTTAATTTCGCAACTTTTTATTTTTTAAAACAGAATTACATATTTTTTTAGTTTCAGCTACTATAGCTTAAAGAGTATTCAAACTTCTACAATTTACTGCAGTTTCTTTTTTATCTTTTACTCCTGCAGACTCGTTTTAAATTGAGATTAGAAATGCTTCATTTAAACAAAAGAGGCTCAAAGGGTTTGGCAATCAATTCACAAGCAATCAGCTAATGCTCTTTCTATATAGAGACTGCTTTGTAAAATATAAAATTATATATGTAATAATAATACATAATAATATTAAAGGGGAATTATAATTTAAAAAAATCCAGGTATTTTCCTGAAAATGAGTAAATTTCGCACAGGTACTACGTAATTTTAAAGCTTGCCAGCTTTGTATATAGAGTCATAGATTGCACAAGGAAACATGCAACTGCACACACAATACGGGGCACATACAGAGTCAACACACGCATACACACGCACACACATAAGCAGGGGCTAGCAGGCCGAAATGCACACTACAATAATATCAAAGCGAAAGTGCGTAAACAATGCAAACAACATCGAAACGAATCAACTACACAGTCACTCGGCCTGCTGCCTGAACATGGGCAGGGGGACAGGCCTAACCCTCCCCCCCCCCTCTCTGCTATCTAGCTCGCTCTGCAGTGGCAACACAATCACAACAACAACAACAACAACAATGGCAACAAACAAGCAGCAACAACAACAACGACAGCAACAACGACTAGTTAGTGCAAACTACATTGATGACGAATAACATGCTTCGATACCTACAAAATTTAATCCTGCCAATGCTCTGTCTCTCTCTCTCTCCCCCACACACTGCACACACACATGCCAGAGTAAACAGCAGCTTGACCAGTGCGTGTGTGTGTGTGTGTGCGTGTGTGTGTGTGTAGCAGGAAACCAAACTAGCGTTGACCTCATCAAAAGGATTTGCCAGCGTCTTTTCGGTCTTTTTGTTTGCCAAGCCTGGCACGGCCTTTGACTTAGCTCGGAGTAAAGAATGTGTCGAATGGTTGCACTATAGCAAGGGGAATGAGGATGTTAGGGGCGTGGCAAAAGGGGAAGAGGGCGGAGGGGAGGGGAGGTGAAGACTGGTTGCTTTGCAAAGCGGTTTGGAAATTGTGCAAATGAACTTTAGGCCTTTGGCTTATTTTGTTTGCATTTCGGTTTTGCTTGGCAAAGAGCAGGCTCTCTCTCGCTCTCTCTCTCTCTCTTTCGCTCTCCACATATGTCAGCATCTGTGCTACCTCTCTCACTCCTCCCCACCTACCAATACCATCTCTCTCTCTCTCTCTCTCGCTCGCCTGTCAACACAGCTACAGCACAGCCTGTGCCTAAAAACATGTTTTATTTTATTTTTGACAATATAATTTTGTGACTTTACAGGCAAAACAGTGTTGAAAATCTAATGAAAATGGGCAAAAGCCTTTCCACCCACTGTCCACCCACACACACATACACACACACACACATCGAGACTGAGACTGAGACTGACAACAATTGAAATCCCATTGAGTGTCCTGTACGCTTCTATACACTTTCAGCTATCGCATTTTGTTTGCTTTCGTATTTTGGTTGTTATTGCAAATTGTTTTTTGTTTTCATCTGTCACAGTTTTACCCATTCCCTCTCTCTCTCGCTCTCTCTCTCTGCTTCTCCTCCCGCTACTTGCCCGTTATCTGAATTTCTTTTGTCAGCCCTTCGACCTTATATTCACTTTATCGTATTGGTTTACGAAATTGGTTAAACTCTGTTGACACAATTGTTTAAATTGACTTTTGAAATCCTAGACGATAATGTTGGCAACTCCGAAGATAGCAACAAATAGAAGTCAAGCAAGCACAAATGGGTTCAATTCGAATTTTATCGGGGCCGATTGGCAACTACAGTTATTGTAGGGCATACTCTGAGATGGAAAAGGTATTAATTAATCCAGTTAGTTTAACTTGATTCCTGCAATTGAAATGGCTAACGGAATGAATTACTGATACTGAATTACTACTTTTGAGGGCTGCTTACACCAAGTTCTATTATTTTCTGTCCCTACTTCACTTATTATTATTATTATTATTATTATTTTGATATATTGTTTGGTAATTTTTAAGATTATTTCTCTACCCTGTGATGTTAAGATACAATATTATGATGTACGGATTTTTCACTTAATAAATAATAGGAAAAAAAAAAAAAAATATTTTCTGTTGCATACTTTTTAGGGCTACCTACACTAAATTGAAAATAGTTTCTTTATGTGTTAACTAATCTCAACTAAATTTGCAGATTATTACACTCACTTTAAACTTAGAATTAATTCCCTTAAATACGATATTTTTTAAAGCTGTGAGCGGATCTGTGGAAAAGATATAAATTGGAAACCCCTAGGTCTTTAAAAATGCAAGTTTTTATACAGTTGAACCGGCAGACAGACATTTGTGGTTTTATTGATCAAGAAAAGTTACATAGAACCCGTTTGGATTTGATAGAAAAATCGAATGAAATATTCATTTGACGAGTGCAAAATTGGGTGTACAAAAGTATAAAGAATGGATTGATTGATCAACTACGATTACCACATATGTCCAATATCAAACACGTTTTTTCAAAGATTATATGCTTGCACTGATTGATTCTTCCCAGTTGAATCCTGTTGTTTTAGCTTGATGGGCTTCCATGGTTTAGGATTAATGTATATTGGGGAAATAGTGCCGCGTAATGATTTCATGCCCTGATTTAAGGGCACCGGTTTCGGTTTGTTATGGACTGTGGATATCCAATTTTGCCACGCCTCTTCGACTAGTTTCTTGCGATTCTGTTCCTCGATTCTCTTCTTAAGTAGACGCCTCTCCTTCTCCTTATTACGCTGCTGCTGTTGCTCCTTCTTCTTGAGCCACCAACACTGTACTACCTGCCTAATCTCCGACTGTGAGACATTGCGTACTTTGGTTTTTAAATTACCCGATTTAATAGTGGCATCACTACTGCTATTACCCAAACTGGACTCCATTGAGATCTGCCGCAAGTTCACCTCTTTGCATATGTTCTTCCGATGATTCTTCATTGCCTGCTCCTTTTTATCCCTTAACCATTTCTCATAGCACAATTTGGCTTGTTGCTTTCGATCCTTTGCCTCCTCCAGCTTCATCTCCATCTCCTTTCGCTGGATCTGTAGCTGCTGCTGTTGCAGCCTCTGCTTGGATGCACACCAATTCTCGAAGGCCATGTCTGGCTCTCGTATCAACTTGATGCCCTCCAGATCACGTAGATAATCAATTGTACTGGATTTGGAGCATAACTCCAGCGACGGGACTGTACTGCACTGACTCTCCGAGTGTTTCAGACATCCATACATTTCGGTCCAACTATATAGTGGCATTGCCTTGCGATTGGCTTTTCCATCAATGGTCTCCAAATTGTTGGGCAATGATATGGGTTGTGATGCACTTGACGATTCTGTATTATCATCGTATACATCTGAATTTTTGTGTACTTTGTAATTATGCCATAGCTGCTGAGTCTCTTTCTTACACATCGGCGATGATAAACTTGTTACCATAGTCCTGCTATTGTATGTTTCATGTCCCCACTGTTCTTTGTGTTCATTGAAATCCATTATAGTTTATGATGTGTGCTTGTCTGAAAATGTGAAGAACGATTAGTTGTTAATTTTCTGCCATACAGAAGATCTCTGTCTGTCTGTATGAACACGTAGTTCTCAGTTAATTTTACAGTTAGAGACTGCATAATGCCCAGGTAGATTCCCATTAAACATACGCTTCGCAAGCGTCTATTAAAACTGGAATTCCTTGTCTAGAACTTGCGAAATCTATTATTCAAATTGCAATACAATCGGAATACCAATATACAAATATTTCAAATATACACTCTCCATAGTTCGTTGCAGTGTTTTGGTTTCTACAATTTTTTTGTTGAAAAATATCAGAACTTACCTACGCGTTGTAAAACTAGTTTGCTGTTGAATATGAGTTGATTGATAAAGCAAATTGAGTATGACTATAGGGTCGAGAGTGTTTTGATTTGGGGATGTCTACTTGTGGGTCGGATTAATATACCCTCTTCCATGTACCCTCAAGGGTCATTGCTATAGGGTTAATTGCATGAAATATTTTCAAATCTGTTTCTCATATACTCGTTGATGAAATTGACTGACTTTATAATGCATATGATCCTCTTCCTCCCCCTCTCCTCCTCGCACTCGATTTAATCTCAGTTTCTTTGTGTTTTTTTCCTCGCTTGATTGCGGAGCTGTCAATGCATCAGGTACTCATATTAACCGCCTATCAATGCAGTACCATAAAATATTTGTCATCAAGCGACGCGCACACAAGACAAGCACACACACACTCGCACACACACACACACTCTTGTACACGCAATTAAACCTGCCCTGCTGCCAATCGCTTTTGCATATGCAACGAAAAATGTTTAATTACAATGCAGAAAACAACAACAATTACAACGGCGACAACAATAACAGGTGGCAGAGAGGGAGAGCAGGCAGACAGAGAAACACACACAGAGAGAGAGAGAGAAAGAGAAGACAAAAGATATGCTGTGGGGTGTGGGTAGAGAAGGGGAAACACCTGGCTGCTGGTGCCCGTGTAAACCTCAGCCGCCGACACATCAGCAAATGGCGGCGGCTCATTGACATTTCCGCTGATTACTTTATGGCCACACACAAGCACACACACACGCACACACACATGCACACGTACATGGCATAACGCACTGACGCCTGTCGCGACATGACATGACATTTCAACGCCCAACGCAAAAGGCGACCTCTCCTCTCTCCCCCTTCCTCCACCAACAACAGCAGTGTGTGTGCAACCTGATCCTGCACACATACTCTTTTCGCAATTAACTAGAGTATATTATATGCATATATAGGATGTAGAGTATACACAGTGCGTAATATACGGAGTAGGCAATATTGCGTTGTATTTAAATGCTACAATAAAATACCCTATACAAAATTAACTCCTGAGATATGTGATATGAATTATAAAATACATTTTTACTGTTTCTCTATATTTAAATAAATTAATAAAACAAAAAATGCTATCTATAAAAACAAAAATTAGAGGGAAATTTAAAAAAATAATAATTTCTTTGCTTTTTTTATTGAATAAATTAATTATTTTGTTATTTTTTATGTGGCATTCCAAACAATTATACTCAATCTCTTTGAACAAGCAAGACATATTTTACATCTATCTACAATCATTGAGTTTTCATATAGTTATTTTTTATACTATAGATTGTCTCTAGACATTTTTCAACATTTGTTTCTTTTTTTTAAGCTACCACAACATTTGCATATAAAATAGAACTGTTTTACGAAAGAGTATAACAATTTTTATAAGCTCTTTATCTTTATAACTTCTATGCACACCCTGTACCCCCACACACACACACACCTCCCTACCAGTTACTCATCCCCCTGCGGCACTGTGTCGCACTCTTTTCTGTCGCACACATGCCGAAAATCTCCAAATTTAATGACAGTCTAATTATGCGTGCAAATGGTTTATAAATATTTTACGATGATGCCAGGCCGAAACCGAGATCAGGCCGAGAACGAGAACGAGACCGAGCAGAGCAGAGCACAGGGAACGAGACTTGTGACTGAGTTGGGCTGTGGTCGCCTCCCTGCACCCACTCCCAGGAATATCGCAGTACGCGTCTCATACTCTGCGTATACGTAACATTCGTTTTACATTTTGGCTTTTCAGCTGTCCATGTGGTGGCTCTGTGTGTCCCTTTGTGTGTGTGTGTGTGCGTGTGTGTGTGTGTTTTGCGCATCGCTGATTGCATTGCGGTTTTACGACTTCATTATTGTTAATTATACGCCGTGTTGGCCGCCAAAGTTCGCACTTTTGCACATACGCACAGAGAGCTGGCTGTCAGAAGTGTTATTTGCTGCCCTGGTAAAAACATGACTAATTCATAAATATGTATGTAGAACCAGGAATGCAGTAAACCACTTAAACACCACCGCCAAAACCACCATCAGCATGCAGCGCGAAGTTAATAGAATTCTGAAAGTGGTTTTCGGGTGCTAAACCCAATGGAAACTGCAACTTGATTAGTTGCATTGACAAACCCTCAACGAAAGTTCATTCATTTGGATATTTCTACTTACATTCTATCGAGCTTGAATGAAATCAGCTTACAAATTTAAATTTAAGAATAATTAATCCGTCAATTAGTTAATCCTTATGCTGTATTCTGTATTCTATCACGCGTTAGCTAAAACAACTTAAACAAGTTAATTTTAATTTTTATTTCGAAAATTGCAAATTTCACATATATTATAAATTAATATATGAGAGGTCAAAGCCTACTAGGAGCAGGGCATAGGTAGAAAATATATATGCAGCTAAAACAAGGGTAAAACTAAATTTAATTTATATAACTAAAGTAAGAAAATGGATTCCGTGATCTTATGGCTGCACTCTCCTCTCTCTCTGTCCCTCAGGCAGCATTGTGGCCAATTAACCAAAGAAATTCATTTCATTCCCAGAATATTTGGATGCCCTTTCCCCCAAATGCCCACCAAAATTGTCTGGCATTTGGATAATGCTGATTGAGGCCTGCTTTGAATGTCATAAGCCTCAAATTATAATGTATGTTAACAAATTTTACGGAATGCCATCTACATTGAACTTGCCCTTGTTCCATCCACACTCGCACTCGCACTCGAGCGTGTGACGAGCCGAGCATTAAATTCATTTCACATTCATGGCAAAGCTGCAGACAAAGAACAAGACAACACACACACAAAGCACATGCCACGCCCACAGGATTTTGATTTTGATTTGGAATTTGGAATTTGTAAATATGGTCACGTATGTTATTATAGCAAATAGTATCTCTCATGGTTGGCCGTGTTTATGCGTAGCTTCTTTGCTTCTCTTAGCTCTGCTCGAGATATTACAGTAAATTGACTTTTGTGCTCTGCACATGCACAATTCACACATACTTCGATAAACGAGTGTGTGTGTGTGTGTGCGTGCGTGTATATCAATTGGAAAATTTGAATTTATATCGAATTTTTGCGATTTAATTAAATCAGTTTATGGCAATTGCTCGGTAGAGGGGAGAGAGAGAGAGAGAGAGAGAGACGGCCTATTTACATTTCACTTTATGAGTTGCAAGAAATTACGCCTACGGCTATTTAAACTTGGCTTAAACCGTTTCTATCGCATGATTCCATAATGCCACTGAGTGTGCGTGTGTGTGTGTGTCTGCGTGTGCAAATAATAATAATCAGGGCTTATTTCGGCCTGCAACTGTTGCAATTTCCAGCTTAATCATATTCTACAAGTCGCTTCACCTTGGCTAACACACACACGCACGTTTTAAAGTCGAATAAACCACAGAAGGCACATTTGAGTTGGCCAAAATTTGCCTATCATTGCGTCAGAGCCGAAATGTGCCGCTGAAATGTATCTTACACGCTCAATTTATTTGTAATGATGTAGACAGCATGTCAGTGGCAGCAGTCCCCACTGCTGGGTTGGGTAGTTACAAGGAGGGGGGGACCAAAAAAATAAATAAAAGAGAAAAAATGGTAGAACGGTCGAGAATGCTGGCAAAGCAACGGCACATTAGTGCCCCCAAGAAATCCCTATCATAAAGAGCGACAGCAGCAACTTTTCGCGAACGCATTTTTCATGTCGAAATCGTGGCAATCGGCGTGCCAAATGATGTCCTGGGGGAGTGCTCCCCCTCGGCTTCCCGGGATCACATCCCACATTCGGGGGATACATGTAAAACTCTCGAAATGGCCGCATGTGTAGAGCGCGCTAATGAAATAAACATGTTTATTAGATACAAATGCTGCCCCAGTTGGCCTTCTTTTTTCCCTCTGTATTCTGCGTTGCTTTTGGTATTTTTTACTTTTTTTGCTTGTATCACGCTGCGTATGATTAATATTAAGTGTTAGCCAGCTTGCACCTGTCGTCTTTGTAATTAATTGAATTATATTTCTCAGGACGTGCCAGCAGCAGTAGAGTTCACAATTTCAGGCATTACGAATGCAAAAGGCATCAAAAATAGCGGAAATGCAATTAAATTGTGCAAGGATCAGAGGCGAGCATCGCCTCAAAGTTTTCCCTCTCTTCCCGTTGCCTCTGGTGCCTGGTAAAAGTGGCTAAGCGCAAATTACCAACAGCTATGGCTACTTACACTTGGCTGGCCAGAAAGAAATGCCGCTGCATTCCAACTCAGCACGCCGAAGAGAGAGACAGAGAGAGGGAGAGAGAGAGAGAGAGCTCTATTATGCTTAATTAAGTTTTTCTGCCAGTTGGCAGTTAGTTTGCCTCGTTCTTGAGGCTGGAGAGGAACAGGAAACACGAACCGAGGTGCAGATGAAAACACTGTTTGCAGTGCTTAAGTAGATGAAGCAGAGAGGGAGAGAGAGAGAGCAAAAGATAGAGAGAGAGCAGACCATGAGTGAGAGAGAAAGCGTGCAAACTTGTTAGCAGGCAATTGTTATGGATTGTAGCATGATAATCAGCAGAGACAGAGCAGACAAATTGTAGGTAAATGTGCAGCTGTAAAAAAAATCCTTCTAGAGGTAGCAAAAATTAGCCGAGAATTATGTAAAGGCTTAAAAAAAAATTGGAAGATATTAAAACCTAAATTTATTTTTAAACTCTAGAGTTAGTCATAAAATATATATAAAAAATATAGTTCTAATCTGAGAATAAGTGATGATGTAATTTCTAAAAATTCTATCTTTGATTTAATATCATACTATATCAAATATATGTAATGGTGAGAAAATAAATTATACTTTAAATATGACTACACTATAAAATTTGATTTTTATTTTAGCAAGGTGTCAGGTATCAGGCACAGTCGACTATAGCTTTCGTTCCAAGGGTTTTATAACAATTTATATTTATAACAATATAATATATTTATTGACAAATTGTATACACACTTCATATCAATTGATATTTGTAATCAGATAAAGAAACCTTCATTAATATATATCATTCATTAAATTCGATTTTATTACAGACAAATATTTTCAGAAAAACAAAACGTTTGCATAAAGTACCTTGATATCGATAAATCCATTAATCGGTTTATTGTGTGAATTGTTGTGATTATAGTTAAGCTCATTAATATAATGAAAAGAGTGCGAGGCCAATTGAAAGCAAACAAATCGACTTAAGCCATTAAATTTAATTCATTTGATTAACGGAGATGCTGCCGCATTTTTCATTTGCCAAGTTAGCTTCATACAGTACATATATCTCTGAGTGTACTCTTTATATATACTATGTATGTATCTGGTTGCCATTCAGAGTTGTATACTAATGAGGTTAATGCTTGCATTGAACCCAAAACGTTAAAGCCAAAAGATGAGGGAGAGAGAGCGAGTTACCGTTCTCTCCCTCTTAGCCGTCATAAGCAACGCCGCGTTGGATTTGCAAATGTGTAGAAAAATGCTAAAAGAGCCAGGCAAACAAGCCGACAGACAGACAGACAGACAGACAGACAGACAGGCAGACAGACAGACAGACAGACAGACAGGCAGATACACTGCACAGACTTGAAGAGACCAACTAATCAAGGTAATGAAATCAGTTTTATTTCACAGTACTTTTTTTATTTTGCTTTTTTCGTTACAGAGTTCATTTTTTTCAACAGAGCTACAGAAATGTTGAGGGGCTGCAGATAAGTATGAGGCCATGCAAATAGAACTGGAATGTTTGTCAGCAGTTCAAAGTGTTTGCCAAGCGGTAGAGCGTACGGCAGAGAGAGAGAGAAAGAAAGAGAGAGAGAGAGACAGGTAAGTGAGTTCCGTTATCTGACCCTAACCTAACCCATTGGCGTTGTCTGCCATGTTTGGCTCGTGTGGCTGTAACCACAGGAGACTCGTCTGCCGGTTTTGCGGCACGGTTAATGAGCAGCCCCAGCGCCGGAGCCAGTATCTTTTCATACCCAATACTCGTGGGGTGCAAGGGTATTATAGGCTGCAGCTAATGGAAATTGCATGTAACAGGTGAAGCACAGCAGCCTCCGCCTCTGGCACTTCCAAGTATATTCTATATATTACTTAATTTAATTGAAATGTAAAGAGCCAAAATCTTTCGATATTGAAAACTAAATTATAAATAAAATATACGATGTATTAAGGGTATTTCACAGACAACAGTCTTGACTTGTTTACTTGCATTAAGAAATTAAAAGCAAAATCCAATTTTGGATTGAAAAATGAAGAAAACTGAAGGAAGGTTTGTGAATCAAATTTGAAATAATTAAAGATAAACAAATTACAAAAATGAAAATGCAGAAATATTCAGGTTAAAATGTATTAATTTTATTTAATATTTTTTTAATCCTTTATATTATTATTTTATTTATGGCGTTGCACGAGTGACATCTTCATCTGGAGCTCCCCTCTCTCCCTCTCTCTCACTCACTACTTCAGTTGCAGCAGACGCCGCGTCTTGGCTAATTCAATTAGTTGTCCCCGTAGTAGAAGCCGGTCTGGTAACCTGTCATATTTAATTAAGAAACTTTGCCAACAATTGCTGATGAAATATTGCCGTTGACGCCTTATCAATGATGGGAACGCCATAAAGTATGCAACGCGATTTTGCTTCTCGCCAGCGGAGCAGAGCCGAAAATTACGCGGCAAGTACGGATGGGGAAAGAGCACACACACAATTGCCACGTATGAGAGGGGCACACATACACTGACACATACAGCCAGCACGTGTGTGTGTGTGTGTGGGTTCGTTTTCACTGCCGTCTTTCAGGCGCAACGCATAAATTTCATTTGACACAGTTTTTGAGCTGCGTTGAAAACCGAAAATAGGTTTAGATGTAGACGAAGCTGAAGAAGACACACAAGCACACATACATGCAGGCCACACACACGCACACACGCACATACACAAGCTAAGGCACAAACGAACACACGGAGATAGCTCGAGGGCGAGACGGTTGCAGTTACAGTTGCTCCCAAGCCATAATTGGTTGCGTCAGTGCATAAGTCACGAGCTCGTGTGCGAGTCCTTCGAGTCCTGCCCGACTCGAGTTGCCATGGCGACAAGTAGAGAAGCACACACACACGCACACACACACACGCATGTGTGAGCTCGTGCCGCCTGGAAGTATGCAACATTTAAATAGGATAACTGCAAGTCGCCCACTAATTGAATTGCCGACAAGATTTACCTCTAGCCTCCTCTTTGGCATCCCTGACCCCGCTTAGGCTATGAAATTTTGGTAATTAATATTTTCACGTAAGCGGAAATGTGCAATATATGTATGTGTGTGTGTGTGTGTGAGCGACATAAGTTTATTTAACTAGCTAACAAATTTGTCGTTGTTGTCTGCGATATGAATAGAGCGAATCTGAACTCTGAAGCTGAAGCTGAACTGAACTGGCTCCGGTTGTCGTTTTAAAGTTTTAGTGGCCTGCAAGTTTGTTGAACCATTAAAAGTTCATAACGCTTTAGACAACAATATTATATATATATATATATAGAGTATTATACATCTATGGCAAACAACATTATACAAATACCGAATGTCTGGGCACGATTGCAGACTATGTGTGGCAATTAGAGTTGGGCTTAACAAGCTACATAGAGTATTATTATGTATGTTATGCAATGCGAGACTATTTGTTTTATTATAATTGTCATATGCAAAACTTGATGAAAAACCCATTATATAATATGATTTTCATTTGGCAAAAAGTTTGTGTGGTTTGTAAAGAGTTCAATCAAAATGTTGATGGATATTTTAATTAGCCATAGTAATCCCCAGACTCAGGCTTGTTAAAACTGTACAGATTAATGCTTTATGATTTTTTCGTTTAATAGAAATATTTTGTAAAAATTGTAGATAAATCATTTTATTATTAATTATTTAAATTCCTTAAATTTTATTATTTAAATTCCTACACGCGTGTTCCTTGAGTTTCATTTACTCTACTGTCCTTAATCAATCGTATTTAACACTCTCTGTGTCTGCCTTACATATCTCACTTTCCATAGCAATTGCTATCTAAGATCTGCGTACTTGCATCTCGTCTTGGGCAAATTAAAATCTTCCACTTGAGAAACAGTCGAAAGCAACTGTCAAACTTTCTGCTTCTGGGCCATAAGTCAATTAGGTAAATTGACTTACCGGAGAGTCCTTGGCAAAGGTTGTCGCGTCTTTCGTTTCGTTTCTTTTCTGCTCTGCCTCAACCACGCCTTCTCATGGGGGGAGGTGTGGCTGTTCCAGAGGACACTTAACTGATTTGTTTGTGGTCTGGCTGAAGTTGAGTTGTGTCTCCACTTCATTTGGCTGGAGAGGTGCCAATGTGAAAAGATTTTTTGGAAGCAGACCAAGATGAACTTTGTTAGATTCGATGACTTTTAAAGTTTTCTGCGGTCTTCAAATAGTCAAAGTTTTTCATGTTTAATTAACTGAGGAATGCAGTGATGAAAAGAAAAGTTCCCAAATGAAGTAGCAAGGAAAGAAATATAAATAATATGTTATCTGAGTAGGCCACATTTGAGTCTGTCCAATTTTATACATTATCCGATATAAACATACAAAAATATTTAAAAAAACATAATAAATATAAATAACATAATTTTTACAGCTACAGCTCGTATCTACAGTTGGTAAGTGCCATTAAAGACAAATACAAATCCAGTAGTTCGGGGGGTATATAAATTATTTGAAAATTTAATTGTCCATAAGCACGATGGATAGATAATACCAACAGGTTTTCATTCGGTATGATTGAATCATGTCAATTCGTTTCGCATGGGGCAAGGGGATGCTCGATTTTATTGAGTTAATTAAATTTGTGGGCAGCGAAAGTGAAATGTAATGGACACGAGCTGTGCATATTGTAAACAGATTTTTAATTATTTAAACAAAATGGAAAATGGACACGACCACAGGATCGTTACGGGCACACGTGGCGTATGCGTGATGAAATATGCGTCCCACTGGCCACAGGTGAAATTGTCACGTTTTTAATTAAACGTGCGCCCAGCCAAACATCGAAGCACCAATAATAATCAATTGCCACTGCCACTGCCAACAATGGCAACAACGAAAATAGTATTTGGCCAAAAAAAAGAAATGAAATAATAATTTCAAAAATGAAAAGTGATGCGAGAGCGTGTGTGAAATTTGTAATTGCCATCACGTGACTACATATGATATCACAACCTGTTGCTGGCACAGCATTTATTTATAGTTGAATTAAGGAAGGTTTAAAGCGGAAGAGATATATATTCTAAATTTAAATAGGAGTTCCAGTTCTCTTTCAGTTCGATCTGCAGCTGCTTTGCTCTCCCAGTTTCTGTACTTTGAGTACTCATCACGTCACCAGTTCTGTAGTGTGAATAATTCAACTTGCTGCTTGTACTTCTTGTCTGTAAATTTAAAACTCACTTTCTATTAGAGGTCCGAGGGGTCTGAGTTGAAAACAAGTGCCAGCTGCAATATTTCTCAGACATTGCCTTGGATTTATAAAGAAGTTTTTAAAATAATGCTTAAACTTTAGAGTATAAGTTGAGTATACTCTATAGTGAAGAGAAGAAAATAAGATTTATTTATTAAGTAATTACTTTTATTGTATAGTTCTATAATAAGTTCGATTTCGCTTTATTTTACATATGCGTTTATTCTGCTCTTTTTGAAGAGATTAAGTCAAAGGAAGATTCATTTTTTATTTACCAGATTTATTTTAAAGCATTTTCAACTACTTAAAAGCATTTTTTCAAGTAATCTGATTCATAATTTATTTACCTATTTTTTTTTTAAATACCTTCCGACTATTGTAAGGATAGTTTTTTCAGTATAACCCCCTGAACTGAAAAGTAGATCGATTTTTTTTTTATTGTTACCACCGCCTACAGGTTTCCGGTGCTTTTTGTGCCTTTGTGTGTTTTATAATCTGTTTGGCCCATTTAAAACCCAACCCAGTTCGTTTCCCTCACACACTCACACACACACACACACACACTCACACGTAATCCTCCTAGGCTGGGCCTGAAAGCGTACCCCAAACTCGTATCGCTGTCGCTGTCGCTCATTTGACAAGTCATTTGCAGCTCGTAGAAAAAGAGAACTTAATTGTTTTTATTGCAGCTGTTGTTGTTGTTGTTGTTGGATTTTTTCGCTTTTCGCTTTTGCTTTGGTTTTAATAAGGTCGATGTCGGCAACAAGAATTAAGCACATAAAAAATCATTTAATTATGTCTATCAAACGTCGCACACGGGCGCCTAAAAGCGAGCAGCGATAAGTTTTTTATTACACCTCAGCTCGTCGTGTGTGCATCTGATATGCCCTTTTCTCTCTGTGTGTCTGTGTGTGTGTGTGTCTGTGTGTGTCTCCGTGTGTTTGTCTGTGTGTGAGTGAGTCTCATTAAAAATGAAAGCGCTACTCATTAACTTGGCCAGGTAACAGACAACCACAAACAAGGCAACACCAACAACAACTACGGCACAACAAACGATTTTTGAGTCGGCAACTTTACGCTTAAACACCCACACACACACATCCATACACACACACACACACACCTGCCATTGCGTGTATGCTGTAGTGTAGTTTTAATTACCTTTTGCTGTCGTCGTGTGCGTCTCTCGACTCGACTCGACTCGACTCGTTCGTTGTTTAAGTAATTGTTTGTCATTAGTTAAAATGTTTTCATTTTGCTTTGCTGCGAATTGGGCCGCGTTTGTACGTACACTGCAAGAAATTCGCTGGCATATTGATGGAATTTTAAATCAGCTATAGTAAAATTAAGGAACTACTACACATCATCTCTAAATTTAATAACCTTAATTCCCAAAGACTCTGATACACAGACAGAGAGATCTAGAATAAGTATATAGTTGGAGGACTGTCTTTCATCTATTCCGATTCATCGCAGACATAACTCATCATTAAATATTGTATATCAAATACCAGGGATCTTCGATTCCCCACGGGATTTTTTACTAGATCCCTTTACTTATATACCTTCCATTTACACCCTTCCTCCCAATCAAATATATTGGCCAACATTTTACTTGTTCTTTTCTGTAATTTGTATTTTGTATTCTATATCTTATATATATAGAATTTCAATTCAGTAGGCATTGCTTTTTACACATCGAACTGAATGGGGTGATTCGGTTTTTTGAGAGCACACACACACAATCGACTGAAAACAATCAGAAACATTAACATTACTCATTAAGAATATTCTTCCAAGTTGTTAATAACCCACGTGCCTCAATCTATTCACAGAACACTTGATCTTATCTGTCTCAAGCCATGGCCTTTGTAGCTCGACGTAGTATTAAGGGAGAGTTCGTGGACTGCCAGGTAATTGCGGGAGATGGCACCAAGGAGACCTTGAAGATGTCTGACCAGAGCGATGATGACAACGATGTGGCATCCGGATATGGCTATAGCAGTCGTTCATTTATATCGCCCACAGCGCGTTATGTATCGCCCAAGGATGATGAGGATCAGGATCAGGATCAGGATCACAATTATTTACAATGCTCAGAGTCTGAGGGTGATCTCACTGTATTGGATTCTGCTGATTCCATCGAATCACTTGCAACATTCTTGGATGACTATGAGTCTGGCAACGAGCACAATCAGTTGATGGCCAATAAGGAGGAGGAGGAGGAAGATATCTGTGTGGATACTAAGAGCATTGGACCCTTTGATAATGGCATCGCTTGTACATCTGGTGACGTGGAGAGGCCGCAGCAGCAGCAGACAGACAACATCAGCTTCATTTCAGATTTGTCCACAATCTGTCAGAAGAGCAAGCTGGAGGACGTGCAGAGTCTCTCCTCCATGGAAATGGGCACTATCAGGCAGCAAATGCATTTTGCCGACAATGTGAGCGAAGCTGGTGACTCGAAGATCAGTTACTTTGATGATACCCTCAGCCTGGGCTCCTGCAATAGCGACGCCGCGGAACTACCCAAGAAACGGAGTGCAGCTCTGGACTGCATCAGTACCACCAGCACCTACGACTTGCAGAGTCTTGCTGTGGCCACCAATCGCACCTACAATGTCAAATCGAATCCGGTGCGTCGCGAGGATTGCTCCTCCGCCTCCACATGCAGCTGGACCTCCATGTACGGCGGTGCACTGCAGCAGACCGATAGTCAAAGCCAAATGGTGCCCTCGCTGCAGCTGAATCTTTCGACCACATCGTCCTCCGACTCGTCGACCTATTTCCGCAACTGCGAGACGAAGGAGCTGCCGGGACATGCAGCGTATCAGGTGTGGATGAAGCGCAAGGAGCGTCAGAAACAGGAGAAACAGTTGGCAGCCAAATTGGAGCAACAGAAACGTGATGCTGAGGTCGCACTGCGTCAGCGTTTGGCCAAGGAACGCTATGAGGAATGGAAGCGACAAAAGGAGCTGCAGCAGCAGCAGAAGAAGAGCTCCAAGAGTAGCGGCGCCAGTTCGGCCAGTTTCCATAGTAATTTTAGCATCACCAGCATCAACTCCAACTCCAGCAGCGGCGGCGGCGGCGGTGGCCAACAGAAGCGTCTGGTCCGACGCGAGGTTTCTGAGGCGGATAAGAAACGTCACGAGGAATGGGAACGGATGAAGTTGATGAAACAGCAGGCCGAACGCGAACGTCAGCGTCTGCTGCGGATCAGTCAACAGCAGACGGAGGAGCAGCGCAAGGAGAAGTCCAATGGCGCCTGGAAGAACTGGATGAAGACGGTGAACAAGCGAGCCAAGCCGGTGCCCCTCAATCAGGGATTCGATAGCCTGCGGGGCACCATTGCCAACATCTATATAAATCCAAATCATTGGGTATCCAATGTGAATGAAGATTCGCGTGGTAATTGATATACGAAGTCTTGGCTCGATTATTCCATTCTCCAGAACAAACAAAAAAAAAAAAAGAAACAGTAGGAAAACCCAAGGAACAATCGAAGGCAATCGATGTGTTTAGTGATGATATTGATGCATGCACGATGTTCGATCAATATCTCAATAGACAGATCGATTGCAAACACCCAAAATTACATAGCAATAGGAATTTACGATCAGTTTTTCTAAGAGCATTTCGCTTTCAGTTTAGTTAGTTAGTTCTTCAATTCAACAAAATGTGTGCTGTAATCACAGTGAGTAGGCTCAGGTTTTCAATTTATGTAGACAAATTTGTGTCGATGCATTTGTCTATGTAGATTGAAATCCTGTTCAAAATATCGCAAGGTTTGACTTTGTTTTTATGTTGACTTTTTGTCAAGTTCCTATATTTCCAAAAGACAACAAAAAAAATATTTATAACTATATTTTTATAGCCAAAAAAAAGTACAAAAATGCTTTGGCAAATTAGGTAATAATAACTAAATTTCTACATATCAACTATAAACTAGAATTAGTATAGAGTTCCTTAGACAGTTTCTTGCTAAAACGACGATACAGCTCATAATTTGAATTAAAGAGAAAATATTGGAAAATGGTGTTGATTTTTTTAAAACTCTCTCGATTTGTAGAGTATTGGCTTGACTTTGCAATCCTTTTCTCACTGTGTATCTCTCACATAGCCCAACAATGCAATGGCAATTATAATCGTTTTAATTACAAACCACGAACATTCCATTATAAGTGGATATTCTCGCCTCTGCCTCCCCGTTGCGCAGATTATTAATAAAAGCCAGCCTCATCGACCGTACCTCGGACCGTACCCCCAGACCACCAGGCCCCGGGACTGGTCTAATACGATAACCTTTAGCCTTGCTTTGTAATGGTTTTTTCGAACCGAAATAAGTATAAAACTGCCCTCAACTGTAGTTTCTAGTTTCTTGTTTACCACTCTGTGCTGCTGATAAAAGGGGGATGCGATGGGGATACGTATTTGCCTATTTTTCCCATTTCCCATTTCCCATTTTCCCACTTCCTGCTTCCCCTTCATTTTGTTTGTCAATTTGTGCGTTTATTATTTATTTGTCAGCTCCACGGGGAGTTTGAGTCTGCGACTAGACATGGGCTTAATTAAGCTTTGCCCTACCTCTGTCTCTTTTATTTTTTCTCGGAACTTGGGGACTTTTATTTATGCAATTAACCAAAGCTGCGTGTAATAAAGTCCGGCTAGGTAAAATCTTTGATTAATTGTAGTTTTGTTTACTCGATGAGCGAACGAGACCCAAAAACATGCGTGATTATAGTGGGTGTATTTAAGACTCTGTGTGGGTGTGCGAAGCTTCTTCTTCACTTTCAGGGTGATTAGTCTATACTCTACTTTCTTTTATTTCATTCCTTGTTGTTCACTAAGCTGCGGCAATTTGTTAACATGCATGGTAGGATGTTAATCGCTTTTCGAGGCCTGTATCATTATCATTATTGAAGGAGAAATGTGAGGAGCTGCACAGTAAGAAAAATCTACAGTAATTAAGTAATACACATGCTTAGCCACTACTTAAAGCTTTAGCGGCTTTTTATATATTTAATAGATATATTCTTTTATTTTAAATTTATTTCTACAGAAATTACTTTAAAAATTCATTCTCCTGCAATATTCTCTCAGTGCACATGTTTATATGATCACAAATCATTTTTTGTTGCCTACTTTTTGGGGCAACCTAAGCAAACTGCGATTTATTTACATTTTGGCATTTTGTTGTGTTCCCTTCCTATCACGGGATTATTTTCTTTCTTTTTTTTTTGGCTGGCTGTAAACTTTAATGTGATATCGTAAAATGTAAGCACGACACAGCCGCAAGGACGGGCAACTAATGGGCCATTGTAAACCTTGGGAACCGGAACTCATATGATGTCTGCCATAATCACAGCAATGACAATGACAAAATGTTAATGTGTGTGTGTGCCTTGTGTGCCATGTGCGATGACTTTTATGGGCAACTATAAATTAAAAAACAATTTCTTCTGCGAACCCATAAAAGTCTATGGAAATTTAAAACAATTCGCCAGCATTTAAATAATAATTAGGAACACAGTCGCAAACACTCAACGTTTTGTTCTGTGTGCTATGTATAGTATATAAAACAATCGTCGCCTAACAAAACACAAGTGTGGCCAGATTAACACAAATTTGCGCATTTTAAATGCAAATCAACAGCAACACAAAACAACAACAACAACAGCAGCAACAGCGACACAAAGCAACAACAACAACAACAATTGAGCTGAGCGACCAACAATTATAATAAATAATCACGAAAAAATGCGAAATGATTTGCTAGGGGGGGTTCTTTGGCGACCGCCGCACAAAAAGAAAATTAATAATAAATCTCAAAATGCTCATTAACTTAATTACTGTGTTTATTTTCATTGCCCTTCCGCTGACGTCGTCACCGCTTTTCCGATTTTTCTCCGAGTTTTGGCAGCTTTCGCTCCGTATTTGTGTTAAAATACCCTGTGTGCATTTGAGTTTGCTAGAAGGGTATGCAAAATTGAAAAATATATTGATAGATTTTTCTTTAACAAAAAGTTGTCTATATTCTATATACTGCTAGTCCCATTATGCTTAAAATAAAGTGTAAACAATTAATTTTATAATTGCCTAAATAGACCAATTTATTGTATAATTAAGGGTCATGGAAACTCAACTTAAACGTAGCTGTTATTTTTCCAGGGTATCTCTCGAGTCAGGCATTTATTTGCAACCCTCTTCACTCTACTGTTTTCTTGCCTCATTTTTGTGTTGAAATGTTTTCGTTGTGCTGCGTCACGCAATTTTTATAGCTCCCCTCGTCAGACGTTTCTTTCTCTGCTTTTCCTCACCTTCTGTCGAATTTCTGATAAACAACTCAGCAAAGAAAAAATAGCCTGAGAACATGGAAAAAATTGAGCGTCTTTAACCTTAATGTGTATTTAAGTAATGTTAATTGTGTGTAGAGCCGCCAGCTGACGCCAGGTGCGTTCATTTCTCTCATCATTTTCCCCATTCCGCATTCCCCATTCTCCTTACCCGATTCGCATTTCTCATTTTGTCCTTTTGTTGTTTTTCCTTTTCGGCACATTTTACTCTAATTATGCTAATTTCTCAGTTGCACCGCATAGCGTATCCCAGAGCTCTGTGTGGCCGGCATTGCGAATTGTGTTTTATATAATTGCCGGGCCAGTTGTTAATTGAATTTCGAGTGAGACGCGTTCGGGTAGCAATTAGTGAGAGGTGTATAAATTTCCTATAGATCGTATGCATTTCACGCCAGTCCCATTCTAAATTGAATCGGACTATTGCATTGCTTGGCTATCATTTTTCAAATATTGCGGTAATTAGAAAGGCCTGCATATCAAGAAATGTAACACTAAGTACGGGAATCCTCAGATGATAAAGTGATAGTGATAGCTGAAGAAACATAACTCAGCCTTAAATACCTTCTGCCATCTACCCAATTAATTGTTAAATATACCGTTGGTATGTCTTTTTATTGGGCATTTAAAGAACAACATACCTTGTTTTTTCTTTATTACTTCTCCTTTATTAATTCGAAACTTAAATATGCTCATTACTTAACGGCGTCATATAATTCCAGCCTCCAGAGTCTGTTGAGTATTTTCCGAAAATAAGGAATCCCTTTGTAATTGCATATCGATGCTTTTCAATACCGTTTCGTACTTTAACCGTGTGTGCTGCGACTTTTCCCCCTGCAAATTGAGCTCTTTGAGTATTTTCACTCAACACTTTTGTGCGTCTCTTTTTTTTTGAGCAATCAGGAATGAAGGCTTAAATGGCCCCGATAGCAGTTTGACATTATTAAAATGTATATTATGCGGGTCAGTGGGATCGTGGTACATGGCTTCGCACACGTACATACATATCTATATATATATGTATATATATGCTATATAAGTCTGGGTGTGTGTTGGTGAAGAGCTTAAGTAAGCCATGCATATTTACTGCATGTTAACCTTGAGATTTATATGTATTATATGCAAAACCAGGCTGACAGACACACACACACACACACACACACTCACACAGAGAGAGCGCACTTAGGGTCAGCTGTAGGGGTCAAGAGGGGTCGCCAGGGCGTACATACATACATACAAAAAACGAGACTATGAAAATGCAGTGAAAAACGCGTTGGATGTGAAGGTAAACAAACAACAAATAGCGCACGTAACCGACTCTCACACAGGTGCTTCATGGGGTATCATGATGAGGGAGGCGGAGAGGGGCGGGAGGAGAGGGAGGAGAGGGCAGCGGCACTGTGGTTGCAGCTGTTTTGGCATGTTTGAAAATTCCTGGAAACAAATGTAATAAAAACTACTCGTTATACACACACACACACACACACACAGACACGGATATAGACGGCGCACACCCAAAGTGCTTGGCTTTTTTATTAGCTGCCAGCTGAAACTGCGCGCGTGTGTGTGTGTATGTGTAACTGTTTTTTTCCCGTCGCCATTGCTGTTTTTGGTTTGCCGGCATTTTTGCGTGCTGGCCTGCACTTAAAATGGCCTTAATGAAGGAATTTTGGTTTCATTCGAAATTAGTTTCTTGTTTTCATTTGATTTTTTAGTGTTCACTTGAGTATATTTCAAATTTATGCGCATTCCTGGCATTTTGATGGACTAACTAAATCGACCCATTTCGTTTTGTAAGTATTTCCAAAATAACAAAAAAAAAGTAAATAAACATCTCCGATAAAAATGAATAAGTTGCAGCACGCTTAACGCTTTCGAGTTTATTTATTTTATAAATATTCCTGTCGATCTGTCCTTTACATGTGATGCTTACGATTACACATATACAATTGATATAGCTATAGAAGTAGTATATATATATGTATTATTATTTATAACCCATCTCATTTGGTTTCAAGTAACAATTATTCTGTCTCGCTTGCGATAAACATTATAATACATTTTTCTTTTCAAGGTATAAATAAGTTATATTCGATATATGTTTTATTCCGTAATTGATTAAGTTCATTTAATTGCGCTTTTAAATATGTAATAGGCATAGTTATGTATTTTACAACATTAGCTTGGCATTATGTCAAGATTCATAGTTGAGTTATTATTTTGTATTCTCTCTCTGAAACAAGTAACTCGATAGATATTCAATACACTCACTAAATACACAAGTTGGGTAAATGATATGCTTGGATTTGCAATTAAATTTCAATAGAAAACTTTCATGTTTTCGTAGGCTGAAGTAGAGAAGGAAAAACTAACGAACTGTTGCATTTTATATATATAAAGTTTAAGATCTGTCTAAAGAGTTTTCGCAAACACAGCCAACAGGCTCTTCAACAATGCATATATCGTTTTATATATTATATTTATTTTAGTATCTTTGAATACTGAACTCAGTTGTCTGTGAAAAGTTTACTATCTTAAACCTAAAACTAAGTTAATTTTGAATACACTTTCGTATCGCATTCGAATGTTTCTTTTTGCACACACACAGTCTTTTCTAATTTATTTTCATATTTACATCTCTTTGATCTCTTTTTGTTTCTCTTAAATAATTCTCTCTTGCTGTATGCCTATGTACATGTGCCATAGAGCTCGTTCTTCGATTCACTTTTATTTTTTTTTATTTCTCATTAGTTTGATTATTTCCTATATATACCATATTATTTTACAATATTGCCCGAGCTAAGCTTAACTTACGTACTACAATTCAACAGCTTGAACATGCACGCGTAGGGATTAGGAAGCCTGTTTGACTTATTGCTTAGTAGAGCTAGATATATGATGGATATATATACTATATATGTTTGCTATATCGTTATCGTTGCCATAAATCAGTAGCAGCGTCTCCTTTGGCATTTTGGCATTGATAAACTCGCATCATGCCAAGCGCCATCATCGCATTGCCAGCATCTTCTCTCTCTGCATATCGAACTCGTAGTCCCAATCTTGTGCCCACTCCCATTCCCATGCCGGTTGCCTTTGCTCCTGTTCCTGCTCCTCCTCCAGTTCCTGTTCCTGTTTATGTTCCTGCTTAATCCCAGTCGCCGCTTCGCGTCTATGTCAAACATGTGTCAGTGTTTGTGGCAACACTGTCAGTTGAGTTTTTCGTAGTTGCCTCGTCGTCGTCGTCATCATCGTCCTCGTCGTCGTCGACGTCGACGTCGACGTCGCTGTCAGTGTCATCAGCAGGAGCACCGCAAGCGGCAGCAGCCAGTAGCGGCTCAGTGTCGTCTGTCCTGGACGTCTGGAATGCTGTGACGCAGCTGATGATGCACCATACATGCTGTCAATGCTCTCCGCACTGAGACTCAAATCGGCTAAGGGTGAGCGAGTTGGAGAGACAGAGATAGAGAGAGAGAGAGAGAGAGAGAGAGAGAGAGGAAGAGATATGGGGAAAATGTTAATGGGTTTGGCGGGTTAACTGCGGAAATTGGTTAAGCTGGTGCCGTGTGACGTTTTGGGCAGCTGATTTAGCTAACTGACAGTTGACATGGTTTTCCGCTAGTTAAGATCAGCTGTGGGAACATTTACAGGGTATCAAAGAAGTCACTTAGCTGTTACCTAGTGAAAGACTCCAACTTGTTGCAAGAGCTTTCAAATTTCTAATTAATTCTTCATCTTTTACTATCTAACTACAGAAAAGAAATGTTCTTAACTAACTCCAGCTAAACTAGTTATTTTAATTTATGATTTTATCAATTTCTGCTGAAACTGAGAATTCCCAAACACAAATGCGTTTTACACACAGAATTTCTCTAGTTGGGCAATTAAATTCTCCAGATTTCTTCGAGCTAATAGAAATCTCTATTCAGTTTTGCTAGTGCTACCTTAATCAGCATTTTTCTCTCAAACCTGTTCAATAAATTTCCCAACTGCTGCAATCACAATGCACAACTCAATTAGGCCACAAATAAAAAAGAAATAGAGAAATTCAAAGAAAGAAATAACCTCAAGCACTTTCTGGCCCAAACTTTATTGCCCATCCCGTGGGCGAAGAGCAGCGGCAGAGGCAGCGGCAGAGGCGGACTGAGCGGGGGGGAATTTGGGCCACAAAAGAAGTTATTTGATTGTAGCCAAGTATTTACAAATCATTAAATTGCCATAAAGCCAAACCGAGCGTGTTTATTGATATACAATTATGCGGGGCCAACTTTTACAGGCCCCAAAAAAAAGCATAAAAAGCGAAAAAAGGTATTCTTCGTCTTTTCGTTTCGTTTTCCCAAACTTTTTCTCGGGAAATTTGTTCTTGTGGCTGGCAAATTAGTGTGAAAATCTGTGAAAACAAGCGGTGCAAATCGCTCAGTGCAAACACACACACACACACACACACACACACACACACAATGTCCCTGTTTTCCCTGCGCTTCTCTGCTTCTATTTTCACCCTGTCTCAAGTGGCCTGTTAAGCCGTAGCTCCACGACGCAAGAGAGAGAGAGAGAGGGAAGATTGGGGTCTGCGGTTTCCCGGCCATAAATGCTTGAAATATGACCCGTAACCCTAATCGCCGCACTGCACATTGACTTGGCTTACCTTTCCGCTTGCCAGGATTCTCGGTGTCCTCGCCGCTCTGCTCCTGCGCCCGCGACGAATGATACGTTTCGGAGCTTTTCGTACGCTTTTTACCTGTGTGTGTGTGTGTGTGTGTGAGAGAGAGAGAGTGAGTTGGGAAATTATTGAATGGCAGGTTTAGTATCTTCTCTTTCCCATGTATACCAATAATACTAAACTACTTAATGCATATTTATAATAGACGCAAATTCTGTTGCTTTTTCATTTTCCATCCCTTTTTTTTTGAATATCAACCTCCTTCCCTTTCTTTCCCTCGCTCCTTTCCCTGTGTCTGCCAGCTTCACCTGCTTTAACTGTTTCGTGGCGTTGACGATTTGTAGCGGATTTGCATGGCAAATGAATTATTTATGCTTTTTCTTCTAGTTTTCCCGTTTTTTCCTTTTTCTGCGTTCCTTTTACGAGTTCAGCCCTGGGGGAGCAAAGTGAAATATTTGCGGCTCATCTTTAATTTATGCCGAGTGGCTATTAAATCTCGCGCCTTCTCGCGCCCTCTCGCTCCTTCTCCCTTAACCCCCAAGTACTTTGACTTTCAGCACAGCTCAAGTGTCTATCCCGCTGTCCAGGGGGATAGATGATAATAAAAGAAACTAAACTACTGTAGCCTGCAGCTGTACAAGTTGCCCTTTAGTATAGATAAATTTCTGAAAATATTTTTGACAGGCTTAAACTCACCTTTATGTCGCGCCTCAAAGTTCTCCACATAGTTGACTGCATTGGGTGGGATTCCTGCAGAGCATAGAAGAGTAGATTAGTTCCAACACTCAGCTACTACATCGGGAGTTACTCTACTTACTATATAGCTTGATGGTGCCATCTGTATCGCCCAGCGAGTTCTTGGCCACACAACGATACGCACCGAATTCGGCCTGGGACAGCGGATTGATGTGCAGCTTCATTGAGCTGCGATATCCGGCAATTTCAGTGACATTTGCTGAGTATTTGCCGCCTGCATAAATCATGAACAGAATTATTAAACTAATTGAATTTTAATTGAATTTTGCGCATTATTAAATCATTTAAATCGTGTCACGCGCAGCGGCCCCAAAAAGTATGCTATGACAGGCCGAAAATGGCGTCAGAAATGGCGGCGCAAGAGAGAGAGAGAGAGAGAGAGAGCGAGAGAGAGGGAGATCGGATAACCATTTTGCTGCTGCCAATTAAAATGTGCAATTGCAATTTATTCCCCAGTTCGGTCATCTCGACTTGACCCTCTCAGCTTCGTAATGACCCGCTAAACACGCACATGTTGGCCCCACATGGTCGACTCACTGTGGAGCAGAAGCCACAGCAGAGCAGACAAGCGCCATTTATGCAGTTTGGGGCAACGTCGGCTTTCGCATATGACTCTCGCTTATGTATGTATGTATTACTAAATCAGCTAATTAAAAACTTTATCTGCTGGTGTACTCTACGGTCATCAGTTAGTTAGTCTGTTTAGTTAGTCCTCGGCCTCATCCTTTGGGAGCGAGTCCCAGACCCTTTGCGCTAATGTGCTTGTCTGGGATTATGAAATGTATTATAATTAAGAGATATATGTATTAACATATATGATGGACAGTCATGTCGCGGCGCAGAAAGTGTTTGCATTAAATAATATAAGGATATTGTACTCTCTTAAATGATATGCCTTTTTAATGCGATTCTTTCAGAGAAATTTAAGAGCTTATATTTCATTTAATAAATATTTTTGTTGCTTCTTCTTTACCCACCTGGTGGAACAATTTCACCACGTTCACGTGTCCAGTAGTTTATCGATTTGGGATATGCCTCCGATTGGCATTCCAATGTGACTCCTTTGCCCTCGACGGCGCCAATCAACTGATTCTGTACCGTGATCATGGGAGGAACTGAACAAGAGAGACAAGGAGGGGGAGCATTTTTGAATTTCCCAATTTATTATGAATATTAAAATATATACTCAGCTACTTACAGTGCACCACGAGTGTAATCCGCTTGCTCACCGAGGGGGGTACCCCATTGGAAGCTATGCACAGATAGGCGCCCATGTGCTGCCGCTTGACTCGAGGTATGATCAGATCTGTGCCCTCAACACTGGAAACTGTAAATGAAAAAGAAATGTAAAGTAATACTACTAATTTAAATACTAATAAATAAATAAATACAAATATAATTATAAGAAAAGTGTATATTCTATATATATATTTAAGAAAAGTAAAATATTACTTATAATTTAAATATTATAAAATAAATAGATACAAATATAATTTGAAAAATGTCTTCCGTATATAAAATAAGTATTTGTAGATATAGTGAAGATTTGAAACATATAAAAATGGCTTTAAATTTAAGAGCATAATTAAATTTATCAAAAAATATTTTTTTAAATGTTTTTAAAATATAAATAAAATATTTTCTATAATATAACGAGTGCAGCCACATAAAAGTAGTGGCAGTATGTTTGTATCTACAAAATGTATCTGCAAAATGTATCTACAAAATGTTTAGTCCTATAATGATAGCTATTACATTCGCCTAAGCTCTTGCATATTGCACAAAAACAACAACAACAACAAGAGCAACAACAACAACAACAACAAGAGCATCTGCAGCCGTGGCAAAAAGTTGTTCAGAAAAGCGCAAAAAGTTTTAGCGACTTTTATGATGATACGATGATGGTGTGCACTATGGCAGCCTCTAATGGGGATAAATGGGGATGCTGCAAAGGGAACACACACAAAAACATCCTGTTTTGGATAGTCGAACTCGGGTTTTTATTATATAAATTGCATAGTTGCTGGCTAAGCCGGCAGTTGGGCAGACGGCACAGGGTGCACGATATCCAAAATGGACCAATGCGACGGACACGTGTGTCTGTGCATCTGTGTGTGTGTGTGTGTGTGTTTGTTTGGGTGAACCGGAAACGGAAGTGCTGGCTAGTTTGCGCTTGATATTGTTACGTAGTATGAGAGAGGCGTGGAGTGGATTTACACTCGTATTATAAGCAGATTTTTCGCTTATTGATTTGCCCCGTGCAGGTCGTAGGCCGACTTTAATGCGACCCCCTCTCTCTCTCTCTCTCTCTCTCTTTCCTTCTCTCTCTCTTTGGCCATATTGCTTATTAGCCACACTCTTTGTGCGCCCATTAAACGTAATAGCCACGAAAAACGTGTAATTTGGCCGAAATGAACAGCGTGGCGCGACTCCACGCTAAAATAGCATAAAAACTTCTCTGGCTCTGGCGCCAGGATTTCATTTCACCAAGCAAACCGAATAATCAAATTTCAAATGAAAGAGAAAAACAAAAAAAAAAAAAAACAGGTAGAAAACTCTCGCCCCACAAAACAGTACTGGTAATTTTAAAATAAGAAATTGGATTAATTTCGAACAGAGTGAGGCTTAAATACCCTAACAGGATCAGTTTTTTGTAATATTAATGTAAAATATGCTAAAAAAAAATTAAAATAAATACAACATAAAAATGTATTTAATTATGTAAAAGAAATCTTATCAAACTCTTTGAAAGTTTGTCCCAAGAAAATAAATATATTAAATGATAATATACAATTTATTCCATAATTTTATACTATATAAAGACGTATACAATTTACTACTACACTTTTCAACTTTGATATCCCAATAGTTTTTAATAAATAATTTACCCTACATCTTCATTAAGTAATTATCCTGTAATTATGTTACAAACACGATGACAAAGTGCTGCAACTTCTGCCCCGCTGGTCATACCTAAAGTGAGCACACACACACACACACATACCCTCACTTACACACTCACACGTCACGTATAAAAAAGCATTGCGGCCACCTCAATGGCTGCCGGACAGGCCGGCACAGGGTGCACACGGCACACGGTGCACGGGTTGGCAGACATTTAAGCCATACTGAAAAGGTCATTCCGCCAACTTTTGTTCTATTTATGCTGATTTCTCTGCCTTTTTTTTGACCAGCTCTTTACTTTCTATACCCATTGCTCATAGAGTGGAAGGGTATAACAGGCAGGCAGAAGGAGGCCCTACAAAATTATATATATATTCTTGTTCAGTGTTAACAAACAAATCGAGCCAAGTCTTGCCCTATTCTGGCGTCAAAGACAATTAGAGCTATATTTAATTATATTTCATATTAATTTCCTTCAGTCTCCCTAGTATAGGTTATTACAAATAGAAGACATTTAAGATCTGAGATAATTTTTAAGAACAAGCAGGGTATCTTCTAGTCGAGCTGTAGCTTTATTTTTTGTTTTTTTTTGGGCTTTTTGCCTGCTTCTTTTTTTCGTGTTCACGAGTTTGCATTTTTTTCCGCCACCATCCAACCGGGCAACCTTTGATTTTGGCCTTTCGTGTGGACTTTGATGGGGCTCGACTTGTTTATGTGGCATAACTCATGCAACGAAGTACACTGACAGAAAAGCAGAGGGGGGTGAAATGGTTAAAGACATAATAATGAGGCGGCAAATTTAAATGAGTTAATCAGTAGTATACAATTCATGCGTGCACTACTAGGGAGAATGTATTTATTGTTCCACTGTTGTTTTGTAATTTAATGAACTTTGGAATAAATCGATGCATTCATTAGTGCACACAAGAAATTTGATTTATGAGTTATATTTGGCATGTGAGTATTCATGAATGCATTCGATTATGAAATTCCCTAACAATAATTTATGAAATAAAGTGAGTGTTCTTTTTTTGAGTGTGTATTCACATATTCATGCAAATTTGTCGCTGCTTTTATGAGTGTAAAACCAAACTATAAATTTTCGCGATCGCAACGCAACGTCAAGCTGGAAGTTTGGCCAGCAAATTGGCCTAAATCAAAGCGCCAACAAGGTTTCAGTTTGTTAACCCACCACGCGAAGACCCTTCAAGGCCAATTAGACTGACAGCTGCCGCTGCTGCTGCTGCTGGGACAAGCCGACTAACCGCTCGCTAATTCTGTCAGTGCAGGCGGAGGCGGAGGCAACACATCGACACGGGCTGAAATTGTGCAGGCAGAGAAGGTAGAGAAGCCACCACGTACTACCAACAGCTGCACAGTGGTGCAAACTGCTGGTGCACTTGTCTGCCTTGTCTGCCGTGTCTGTCTGTCTGTCTGTCTGTCCGTCCGTCTGTCTGTCTGTCTGTCCGTCTCTTGCTCTGTCTTTTTGTGTAAAAGTACTCCAAAATGTTCGCTGGCCAACCTCATGCAGGCAACAACAGCAAAAAGTACTTACCACTCAGCACACACACACAGATACACACACACACAGGCGCATACTGAGAGCGTCAGGCATGCATATGACCATGGGTGATACTACTGCGAACCCAAACTGAATCCAAAAAAACAGGAAAAAAAAAGAGGAAAAAGCCATTGGCAATGCTGACTTACCCTCCTCGCCGGTGGCCAACTCGATGTGGACTCCGCTTTCACGTCGCCATGTAATTGTCGGCTCTGGTGAACCGGTTGCAGCGCATTTGAGCGTCACGTTACTGCCCTCCCGTACGACCATGTCCGTGCTAGTAGGATAATCTAGGATATCCGGCGGTACTGCACCAGCACCAGCAGCAGCAGCAGGAGCAGCAGCAGCAATCGAGGACGGCAACCAGGCAGCCAGACGCGTTTGTCGTCGATGTCGTCATCGCCAGCCAGATAATGTTTATGGCAAATATTTTTTAAAAGAGATGAAAATAAAAACAACAGTTGAGTTTAAGTGTGTGAGAGAGAGAGAGATAGGGAGAGAGAGACAGCGCATTGTCACGCATTTTAAATGAATTTTAAAAATTTGTTATATTCTTATAGTTTGCATTCATTTTTCACTCAGCTGGCAATCTGATTCGCTCTCATATTCATTTTCATATTCATATTCACATTAATAATCCTCCCCCCCCCCCATCCCACTTGAGTCCTTGTCTGCGCCTTTGTTCATCGTACAAACTTTTCATATATATGTTTATATATGTGCAGGAAAAAACAACATACAAATTATATATTACGACCACGAATGCGACGCCAGCATGGAGAATGTAATAATGACGTCGTGGAAATATCATGGGGGAATAAACAAAGTTTGTGAGGTTGTTGGGGAGGGAGAGAGGGAGGGAGGGAAAGAGACCGCCTGCCTGTGTTGGGGATATAATACGCCGCAATTATGTGGTCGCTAAATGACCAAAAAATGTGCTGGTGTTGACAAACAGCTTGTTATGGTAGTGCCACGCAGGTACTACTATACGAGTATATATGTAGCTAGAAGGTACTGGGTAAGGAAGGTACTAGGGTGAGGCCTCACCCCTTCCCAGCCAGCTGAACTGTGCTCGGCTGGTGACCACTGAACGGTCATTAAGTGACCAAGGTTAGAGCCCTGCAGACAGTCCCGTGGGTTGCCAAGGGATGCCCAAAGAGTGGAAAATGTGTAGACAATTGTAGACGACAAATGGGCAGATAAGCTCTAATTGAATACTGCAAGAATGGGGCAGAGGTTGTCTGATTTGAGAGAAATGTCAGACCTGACTTAATATTTTACCATAGAATGGAGGTGGATTAAAAATAGAAAATAGTTGATATACCACAGCTAAAGTATAGAATTTTAAAATATTAATATTACTTTGTATGATAATTAAATATTCAATGAATTTACCAAAACCTCATCCAATACATCCATATAGATCCCACTTGCAGACTGCTTAGCGTATTTAAAAAATCCCCTTCGTTTCTTCTTATATCCTAAGTATAGTCTCTCAACCTTTTAGCTATCGTAATGAAACTTGGTAGACGTACCTCTCATTGCTTCAGACTGTAAATTTTCGATATTTTGGAAATTTAGACAAGATCATAACTTTCTTAAAAATCAATCGATTTTCAATCGTAATGACATTTTGTTTATGGTTTGACATCCTAATTGATTCAGCATTTACAAAATATTATAATAAGCTCTTTAAAAATTTTCGATATTTTGGAAATTTAGACAAGGGTCCCCTCTACGATTTTTCAACAAAATTTTTTTTTTCAAAATTTAAAATCGCGAGTTTTTAATTTAAATCGATTGCGTAGGTCAAAATTAGTAATAAACAATAGTTTAAATCGATTTTAAACGATACTTAATTTTGACCCAAAAATCATGTCGAAATGGTCTAAGAATTAGACATGTAACATCCTCGACAGGCCTGGTATCCTCATATTCCATCGATCATAACTTTCTTAAAAATCAATCGATTTTCATTCGGAATGACATTTTGTTAATGGTTTGACATCCTAAATGATTCAGCATTTACTAAATATTATAATAGGCTCTTTGAAAATTTTCGATATTTTGGACATTTAGACAAGAGTCCCCCCTACGATTTTTCAACAACATTTTTTGTTTCAAAGTTTCAAATCGCGAGTTTTCAATTTTAATCGATTGCGTAGGTCAAAATTAGTAATATACAATAGTTTAAATCGATTTTAAACGATACCTAATTTTGGCCCAAAAATCATGTCGAAATGGTCTAAAAATTAGACATGTAACATACTCGACAGGCCTGGAACCCTCATATTCCATCGATCATAACTTTCTTAAAAATCAAATAATTCTGCAATTCAGCTTATCCGATTTGGGAACTTTGATTTTTTTCGACTTTTTCCATGCTACCCCCATATAAGAATTTCGAATATTTTCAAAAAATTATTATTTTTTGCTTAAAATCGATTAGGCTGATCAAAATTAACATAAAAATCGAATCCGCAGCTTAATCGGACACAAAATGTGTAAAATCTGCATATTTTATTGAAATATGATACTCTGCCTTTTAATATTGTGGTATATTCTTTAAAATAAATGTATTATACTCTTTGCACAATAAATTCAATACTTTCAGCTTGGCCAGTTCGTTAAAGTTAATGTTACTGTTAAAGTGCTTAAACAGGAGTGGAAAAAGAAAATAATGAACTGGCAACCTTAAATCAAATCAATTATTTCAATAAATAATTCAACCATATCGAACTTATCGCTTATTGCACAATTGTCTTGTCCGTTGATTGTTCGACATTTTGTTTCGACATTTTGCGCAGATTCAATAAAATTGTTTCGAATCTCATCAGGTTGCTGCGATAGGGGAAATGTATAAACAAATACTGATGCATACATAGATAGATGGGAGATGTATGGGGAGGGAGGTAGGAGAAGAAGGCAGGAATGGCATTTGAAGAGAGCTGGCTGGAACTGTGCGACCGCTGCCGTTTCATCGTTTTGGACTGTTTAACTGCACTTGGTCACGAAAATCATCATCACCTGCACACGTTGTTGCCGCCATCACCCCGCCCCCGCTACCACGCTCCCACTTACCCCCTCCACCTCTGGCTGTACTCATTGCTGTCGCTGTGGTGCGCTGATTATCCACTGCAAATACGGCCAGTTGATTATACTTTTTCGTGTTTGCCACCAAGTCCGAGCCAGGCCCAGAGCCGGAGTCCGGAGCAGCACGTTGGCTAAAATATTTAGCGCGTTGATTTAGATTTGCCCGGCAAAGGTATTTAGGCAACTCACAGAGGAAGAGGTAGAGGCAGTGGCAGGGGTAGGAGCAGAGGTGGAGGCAGCGTTGTGTCGACCACAAATGGACAACGAGTCCGTGCTCCATTCGTACTTCTCGTAGGCCGGACGCATTTCTTACGTCTGCAGCGTTTGCCGTTTGTCGTTTTAATTCAAAATCAACAATTTCTGCGGTTCAGCGGACGGTTAAACATGTTTAAGCAGTCACAATGGTGCAGGTGGAGTGAAGAGGGAACGGGGTGAGGGTTGTGAAGTGACCATTCGACGTTTCGTAGTGCGTTGTGTGTGGGTGTGTGTGTGTGCATTAGCCACGCGAAATTTCATAAACCACGAAGCGAACTCAATTCCGTTCTCTGGCTGCCGCGATGCGGAAACGTTTTGTTGGCACCGTGGCGGGTTTATTTATGTGATACCCTGTAATTGTTGCAGTTACAGGCAGAGAGTTTTTGTTTATAATAGGCATATTGTAGAGGAGAAAAAGCTCTGTTTGGCTGTGAAAAATGCATGTAATAATTAAATGCATATGATTTTGTTGGCATACTTCTATTAAATGATTTCTGCTATATTTACAAAGATTTCTTTAAATCTTTATTTTATTCTAATGCGTGTTGTGGTCTATAATTTTTGAAAATATTTATTGCAAATTGTATTTAATTTTTAAATGTATTTATTATACATTTCCTGTAATTATTTATTGTAGTGTAATTATATATTTTCTTAGAAAACACGTTCAATTGTATAGACCTATTTTACAGAGTAGCCACTCGTCTAGAATGCTCATGCTTTTCATTTAGGTTTCTCCTCTTGTTTTCTTATTTTTTTTTAATTTTTATTTATACGCTTATTCGCGAAACGAACGGAAACCGAACGCGGGATCGAACAATGGCCTGCTCTGGCAACGGGGCGTATGATTGTTTGACAAACGAAATGGAAAAGTGCAAAAGTTTTCCGTTTTTCATTTTTTTTCTCTCTTTCTCGCGTGCCTCAAGCCTTGTCTTCTGTGCTTGCACTTACCCACAACATCCAGGTAGCCCATTTGGCTTTTCATTGGATCCGTATTTATTTGGCACATGTACCTGGGCAAATGAGAGCAAAAAGAAAGGGAATTACGTGACGCCTACTTGGGTACTGCAAGGGTAATGTGAGCTGGATCTGATATTTATTCGTATACTGTGCCCACTTACCAGCCCTTGTCCGACTCCTTGATATCCCTGATGCGCATTGTCCATGTCTTGTGCTCCGAGTTGGCAATGCCGATCCTTTGGTTCTTGGTTATCACATGGTTCTGTATGGTGAGAATCGTTTGCGTATCGACGCGCAGCCACGCAACCTGAGTATGGGAAAAGCGACAGCAATTGTGGGCGTATTAATGAATAGTTTACAACATTATATATATATATATATATGGCTTATATGTAGCTCTGCTCAGCTGACTCATATGAAATCGAGCAGCTGCTCCCAACAAAACAAAACAAAAACCCTATAGACTTAATACAGCCCCCCGAAAGATTTGTATTTAAACTCAACTTAGTGAAAAATGAGCAATTATTTGCGTTATAAATAATAAATGAAAATAATAAATAATAAAAAAAAGAAACGCAGTCAATGCATATTCGATTTCACTCGACAAAAACTGAACAACAAATGTTTGTTTGTGATATCAAAATATTTGTAATTAATATAATAAAATAGAGTTATCAATTTGATATTGATGAGCTGCTATCAAGGACAGGCTAATTAAGCTAGAATAATTAAGCACTATAATGAATTGAAATCAATTCGGAGTATTTTGTAAAAGTTAAATTACTGCAATAAATTAAATAAACATAATAATTGCAATCATCAGGTAAAGCGTTAAACATGAGCTTGAAAACATATACACATTTTAAATGAGTTTAAAAAAAATAATCAATAAAATATTTGATAGATTTGTTGATGGAAAAAAATACTTTATTCATTTAAATTAAATTTAAATGAGCTTTGAAACGAGAACGAACTTCTGAACGAGTATGTACTTCTTTGATAAATGTCAATTTTGTTTTAAGTTTTTATTGAACTTTTCAGAGTTCTTTTTTATGAGACTCTATATAAATTTCCCTTCTCGATTGCATGATTAAATTAACCAAATATTTGTCGGAATCATGTACACTCTTCTAACCATATCCCTTACTAACCTCACGTGCTCACTTTGAATTATACGTATCGAGCATGCACCCTGCACGACAATTATCCAAAAATCTATTCCAGGAATTATTTCAAAAATTTTCACTTATGTCCAAAGTAGCTGGCAGTGCTGTCACGCACACACTCACACACACAAACACACACACTCACACTGCGGTAATTGTACAATTAAACTGGTAAATTATTATGCGATAAAGCACGCAGTGTGCAAGTCGCGCCCAGAGAACTATATCGAGTACTCGCTCGTCGAGTATAACAGTTCCTCTGGGTGAAATTCCGTAACCCTTTGCGTCGGCTTTGCATGTGTAAATGTGCCAGACTTCCAGAAGGGTTAAGGGGGGGTTAGGGAGGAAGGCACCCAGCTGAGCTGACATGTTAACACGTCAGGCAATTTAAGTAATTTCAATTTCATAAATACCATATATAAATCTAATCTAATAAATGATTAGGCACAAAAATTGAATTTAACTTTTGGGGTTCCTCTGTCAGCATTAAGTAAGTAATTACACCCAAGTGCCTGCTCAATTATCTTTGGAGTAGAATATCGTTTAATTGTGCACGGATGAAGAGAGGGGAGTGGGTTGGGGGTTGGGCCAGCCTTATCAGGGTGAGCTGATGACAGTAGAAAGCTTTGCGCCTCAATGGTGCTTGTGCTCTGCCTTTGGCTTTGTTTCTGCTACCTCCCTACCTTCCTCCCTTCGCGAGACACAAACAGAAACGATGATGAAGCATGGCAACCCTCACACCTTGCCCCACCAGCCCTGGCACACCTTGCAACCCTTAGCACTTCGGTACTTGGCGGCTCTTCGCTTAACACATTCCCCTTCCCCTTCCTCTTCCCCTTCCTCTTCCCCTGCCTCGTCCCGTTCCCGTTCCCATTCACATTCTCATTCTGATTCCGTTTGTGATTCATATTTCAATTACTTTTTATGTGATTTTCGCTTTTGTTATTCCTATTTGTGTTTTTATTTTCACTTTCATTCGTATTCAGTCTGTCTGTTTGTCGTTGTTCTTGTTGTTCTTGTTTTCTTTCGGGTGTCGAGATTCGCTCTTTGAGATTACGAATGCGCCGTCTGGTACGGGCTAAAATGCTAATGAATATTAATGCGACCGGTTGGGTTTCTGTGGCTGCCCATTGAGTGTGTAATTGAGCCAAGGGAGTGGAGGCAACATCCTCCTCGTTATTAACAGATTTGTTTTTCCTCTCTCAGCTTACCTTATATGGTCCCAGATCCTGCACCACACAAGTGAGGAAGGCGTCACGTCCCACCGGCGCTGTCACATTTGCGATTGGATAGCTAAATTTGGGATCAACTGAAATTGAGAGATATAATATATACGTTGTACTATGTATTTCCGGCAATCGTTCTATTAATAATTGCTTTGAATCAAAGTTAATTGGTATTTAATGGAAAATGAAAGGCTGAATCGCCGCATAGAGCTTATATTATTTTAATTATCAATTGGTTTTGTGTTGCTTTTACTAAAGTGTAATTATTTCTATCTTTCTCTGTGTTTTTATAGGAAACTATACACTTAACTTATTTATATTTCAATGTATCATAGGAAATAATAAACTCAACTTCTTTATATTTCAATGTAATAATGAAGCGCACATTGCGAACTTGTGTGAATTAAATTTGTTGTCTTTGTATTAATAAAATACATAATAAGTCATGGAATATAAATATGCAAGTTTCGGCTATCTTTAAGGCAAAATTGGAAATTTAAGCAAAATATTTATTTTTCCATATACACTCACCTATAACTTCAGCTGGCACATCGATACGTTGCGCATTGCATATCTGGCACAAATATGTGAGAACCACAAAAATATTTGTTGCATACGCCCAGGCGCAAGCAGGGCCGAGTCTTTTCATAAATGTTTTTACGCGCATTTTGTCACACTTTTTTTTTTATTTAGGGGGTTTTATATAGAGTTTTGATTCACTTATTGCTCTAAAATTAAGTTCACATTTTTATCTGGTTTGGTAGCTGCAAAAAAATGAGTTGCAAATTCAAATGAAATCGAAACCATTAGAAAAATACGCATGGCATGTTTGAAGTCATGGAACAAATGGGATTAATGATGTATATATAAATATTTATTTTGTTTTTATACAAATCCCGTGTATATATAACATATCTAATTATGCTGACTGACTAATCCGGATGAAGTACTAATTTCAATCCTGCATTTTATTGAAATTGATGTTTAAACTCTGCTTAGAGCAAACTTGAACTTTATCGCTTACATAGACGAAAGTAACGGACAATACCAGATTATATACACATAGCTCGGTGGCCAATGAGCCCGTTGGGGCAGCGGATTCGCCCCACAGGTTCATCTGCTGCCTGTTCCTGTTTGTTGATTGTTCCTGCTTCTGGTAATTGGCAGTCATTAGCGCGTCGCTATTGGCATAAACTTCTGCCGACTGCCTACTGCCAGTTGCTGTGTTTTTTGTTGTTGCTGTTGTTGTTTGTGCGTGTAAATAGGGAAAAGTTCAACAAAAGTACTCGAGAAGAGAATCGAAACTACAAAACAATTGCAGGCCGAGACGAGCCGAGCCGGGCCAGGCCGGGCACGGGCAAACAATAATCATGACGTCGTTGGAATAAAAAAGTTTCAAGTTTAAAGCGCCCATTGGGCTCTGTTGGGTCTGATTCAACTCAGAATACCCTTTCCCCTCTTTTCAATCCCCCCTTCCGGTGAAGGAGTTTTGCGTGTTTGGGCTGTGTAAATTGTATAGGCGAGCAGCTGCTGGAAATTAACTACGACCTCCTGCAACTATCTATGAAGCGAAGAAGGTGTTGCATGTTGCCTTGGGGTAATATTGTCAGTCTGCCTGCCTGTTGGACTTCCTCAGCCCTCCTCCTTCTCTCCTCCTCGCCTCTGCTCTTCCTTGCAGTGGCATTTAAACGTTGCCCCGAGCCCAAAACTGTTTATGGAACGGAAATGAAATGTTTCGTTTTGTGCCGCATCGTGTGTGGGCTGCCTCTGTCTTTCTGTCTCTCTGTCTTTCTGTCTGTCTGTCTGTCCGTCTGTCTCGTAAATAAAGCATAAAATCGTGCAGAAGTCGGAGTACTATATGTACGATATGCTCTCCCCCTCTCTCTCTCTCTCACGCTATCTCTCTCCTTTTACAGTTGCATTCGCCATTTCTATTTCTATTGCCCCCCATTAGGCTGAGTGCATGTGACATGTGAGCTGATAGCTCTGACGCAATGCAGCTGTAATTGGGTTGGGTTTCGGGTTGGGTTTGGGTTTGGGTTGGTTTGGATTCGAGCTTAGGTTGGGCTCGGCTCTGGCTAGGGTTCAAGTAGTACTAGCTCATTTTATTATGCCTGAAACTAGATGAGAGATAATGCTGATTCTCTAAAGGAAATTGTGCTTGGAATACCTGGAATAACTATACAAATAAACATTAAAGTTATATGAATAAAATAACCTTCTCTGTCTGTATGAACGTCTAAATCTCACAGATTATTAGAATTAGAAGAAGCTATGATGTCTTATTAAATAAATAAATAAATGATGAAGTGGGAATTATAAACAAATTATTATTACCTATTTGATACAATTAAAAAAGGTTTCTATGTCTGTATGAACAAATATATCTCACAGATAATAAGATCTACAACCCGCAAATTTTTTGAAATCACTTTCAGAGTCTTCGAATTGATTTTAAACATTAAAATTTAGGACCTTCGAGGTGTGTACGGCAGTAAGAAGGTAATTACGTATAGAATTTTAGCTTATTTAATGATCGCTTCCATTTAAATTGCTTTTTGCACTAGAAACTATACTTGGATATATGTTACACACACACACACACATACACTTGCGTGTGAAGCGACACCAATTAGCTGTGCAAACAGTATCGCAGGCGACACTTGCTGCACTTACTACGGCTTCGACTTCAGACTCGGCCCGCAAATAAGATTTACATATGCTTAGGCTATACTACTAAGCCAACGTTCGCCTTGGTGTCTGTCTGCCTGGCATGCTCTAAATTATTAATAATATTGCTATGCCTATTTACTGGACATTTTTCATGTCCCTCATGTCTGCCTGAAGTCGTTTAAGTCTCAGCCCTGGCCTGGCCTGGCAAGACCTCCAGAGAGAGAGAGAGGGGGAGGAAGGTAGGTGCATTCCTTACAAAGGACACAAACACAAGCCGACAGCGTTGCCATCAATTGCACAGAAAACTATGTATAAAATCAATAAAAACAAAGAGAGCGCAAAGAATAAAACAACAACAAAGCATTCTAATGAAATGTCATTTTCAAATTGTTTCTGTCAATTGCGGCCGCCACAAAGACGAATTTAATTCTAATCGAATTTTTTTGTTTAAAGGTTATTTTCTGAACTGCACTAAATATTCATTGTAATTCAATGCAGTAGAAACTTGTGTGCTATTTGCCATGGTATTTTCTAAAAATAAAATATATGCTTTGCCTTCAGTTAGAAAGTTAGAAGTTAGAAAAATACTTGAATATTCGAATTTTCATATATCTTAATAAAGTAAGCATGTTTAAAAATATATTTATAGTTCCTGTTATTTTCTTTACTCTGCATTTCTACAATAAAAGTCAAATTTCAAATTTGTCTCTTTTTTTTTAAATGAATTCTTGATATTTAATATACTATTCACCAGGAATTCAGTTTCTTCTGAACTTAACCTGATGTGTAGCAAATTTGTTCTCTCAATTTATTTTTGCTGCCGCCGCAAAGTATGCTACAAATAAAAATAATGCTCAGAAAAAAATTACTGCCTACTTATTTGGGCACGGCCTACTCAAATTTATGGCTCACTCTGTTTATCACATCGTGCATTATGTTGATGGCTTTGGACATGCGAACTCTTTGCTCCCCTCTTAAGTATGTGTAATCAGCTGTTAAATTATGTGCAAATTGTTGGCAAAGAGAAGAGAGAGAGAGAAGGAGAGAGAGAGGGAAAGAAAGGAAGAGGCGCAAGGTCAAGCGGTTGCGTTGGTTTTTGCGCCTGAGGTTATGCAGCACAAAAACCACTGCAGATGCTGCGTAAATAAACAAAATAAGCTCTTTCTCGCTCTCTCTTTCCCTCTCTTTTACGCTCTCCTTCTCTCTTTCACATACGTTTTCAATTTTCAACAACAACATTAATTAGCACGTGATATATTTCGTTGTTATCGTGATGCAACTTCGACATTTTTCAGTTTTATTTTTTAACCCTCATGGGGCGAGCGAAAGAGAGAGAGGGAGAGAGAGAGGTGATGGTGTGAGTAGCTGAAGAAGTACTGCATAAAATTAGCATATATCAAAATGTATGGCAAAATAATTTTCAGTGCTTGGCGGCGCCTTCAAGTATGCAAAGTTTTGCTCAGTTTTACTTTATTTTTGCCGCTTATACCCGTTTCCCCTCCCCCTTCCCACCGCTCGTATAAGCGCCTGCAGCACGGAAGTTGATTATTATCGCTTGTTATTAACAATGGCAACAACAACAATAACAACAACAACAACAACAAGAGGAACAACAAAGCCGGCAACTGGCAGGGCATAATAAGCCAAGCGACTTGCGAGTGAAAACCTTCGCCTGCACTTTGCCTCATCATGTCAGGAGTGTGTTGGTGTATGTGTGTGTGCGACAGAGGAGGCGTGGCATGATTGAAAGAGTGGGAAGAAGGGAATGCTGGCTATTATGTCAGAGGTGAATGGGTTGGAGAGGGGAGGGAAGGCAGCTCTATACTGATTTCTGCTACGCTTCAAATGCGACTTGAACCCGTTGGTCTTCAGGTTAAAATTGAACTTCAGCCATTTTGCAATTGATATGCGACTGTGCTGGCTGCTTGTGTGTGTGTGTGTGTGTATGAGTGTGAGTATGGCAATTAATCTGGAATCAATCTTTTAATCAATATGTGTGCTTATGTGTAAGTACTGTGCTTGAAGAAGGAGCTAAGTAAAGATTTTCTACTTTATTTATGGAAGAAGCAAAGCTAAACTTTTTAGATATATGTAAATAAATACTTGGATATTTTAGATGCTGTATGAAATTTCATTCAGAATAAAAGATATATGATTCAGCAGAAATTTACTAGGGAATTAATGGAAACAATAGAAATTGATGGATGTAAAACTCTTTAACATTGTAAGAGTGTGAAATTGTTTAAATAACATCCTATATCATATAGAATCAGTTGTAGTTTTTATATTTTAGTAAAATCATAGAGAGTTTTTACTACAATTCGATATAAAACACAAAATGCAAATACAAATGTGTATACAATTTAAGAAACTTTGCAAACTTTCTTAAACAATTATTTCAGTAAATTTTCATTTAAGAATATAATACCACTAAGAGTTAGAAAATAGGGAAATACGCCTTTAGAAATAAAAAATAAATTATTTCAGTTAAATTTACCACAAATTTCTTACACATTTCTCTCAAATTTGCACAGGAAAGTCTCAAGAACATATGGCCAATAGAACTTAGGGGAAAAACCAATTCGATTGCTAATAGAATAATGCACTTTATGCACTCATTGAGCTGCTGTAGTTGTTGATTTTCAATTGCATTTGCCTTTGCTCCATATTGCAATCGGATTCACCTGGCAAAAATCCAACAAAAAAAGGAAAATGAAATGAAATTGCAATCAGCTCGACAACAACAACAACAACAAAGGCAGCAACAACAACAACAAGAAATGCAGACAAAGTTTTATGTAAAATGCAAATGACATGAAAATGCAAAAAGGCCGAAACAGAGCGAGGCGATGGCAAGAGGAAAGCGAGGAGGAGGGGAATAGGCGAAAAATCTATCAAACTGCGCTGGAGGCCGCCGAGAAGTATGCAACATATTTGCAACAAATAATAATAATAATGTGCCAAACAGATTTACATATGTACGCGTGGGGATTGTCACTCTGTGTGTGTGTGTGTGTGTGTGTGTGTGTGTGTGTGTCTGTCTCTGCTTGTTTGCCATTTGCCATTTGCCGGCTTCGTTAGCGAGTGCGGTTTATGGATATCAATGAACTTTAAATTGCCGCCATGAAATATGCAATTGCAATTGCCAACACACGCCTAAAACTATGTCTGTGTGTGAGTGTGTGTGTGCCATAAACAGCAGAGCCCCAGACACATTTATAGGCAAATTTCAGACTCGACAGTGGCACTCGACAGTCGTGGTACATCAGAAACACGCGCTCAGCACAACAAAAACGCGAACAGGCTGACCGCGCGTCTCATTTGGGCTCAGCGAGTGTGCGAGTGTGTGTGTGTTGTGGGATATAAATAACCTAGCTACGTCTTTGTTTTTAGTTTCTTTTTTGTTTTTACTGCTACTTTTTAAATATAATTACAATAAACACGCAGTGGGCAGCTGGAAAACATTTGCAGCGGCTAAAAACGCGCGCGCGTTGCTCTCATCACTTATGCGAGCGCGCGTCTAAACACGCGAGTGAAACGCGCGCAATTAGTCAGATTTGTTGTTGCTGCTAAGCTGCGCTTACAAGGGAGAGAGAGAGAGTGAAAGAGTGTACAATAGTTTAATGCGAAATATGCTTGCGATTTGTTTATCAACCTGTTGGCGAACATTCAGCCGCACACACACACACACACACACGCAGAAACGATTACACGCGTTTTTTTCAGCCTGAGAGCTAATGCAACCGCGCGCCACGAACGTCGTCGTCAGACTGAAACGTACAGGCAAACCGATGGCAGCACGAAGCAGCGAGCAGAGCCGACACGTAGCCGAAGACGAAGACGATGTGGGGGAATGGGCTCAGCAAATCGTCGTCGTCGCGTGGCATCGTGGCTTCGTGGTTGTTGGGTGGTAGGAGGATAGGCAGGGGGGAGATGTGGGGTGGATGTTCGGTTTTGCTTGCGATGTTCGATGCTGTTGTTGTTGCTGCTGTTGTTGTTGTTGTTGCTGTGCCGGTGGCAGTTGCGGCGCGCGAACGAATCAGACAACTGTGATTTTTGTTGTTGCGCTGCGCTGGCAGCATTTTATTTGGCTTTTTGTTGTTGCTTTACATTTTTTTTCTAACTTTTGGTTTATTTGTAATGTGTGTGTGTGTGTGTGTGCGTGCGTGCGCGCGTATGAGTGTGTTAGCATGCTGCCCAATGGGGGGTGGCTGCCGAAACTCACCACGATTGAAGGCGCCATTGAACGTGAGTTGAATTGAAAGCGTCGCCAGTTGGGAAATTTACTCAGCGCATGGCCGCATATGACTGTCGTGGTATTTGTGTATTTATGAATGAATTTTATTTCTCTCACTTGTCGCACGTGTGTGTGTGAATACTAGAGCCGCGCACGTGTGTGTGTGTGCGGGTGCGTGTTAAGCAGAAATTGATTGTCATTGGTCATGGCATTGGCTGGCAGCGCAGCTGGCAATAAAAGTTGCATATGGGATAAATAATTTGAATTGTTTTATGCAGATTGAGAAATGCGCAGAAAATGGGAGACAAGAAAACTCGAGTGTAACAAATAAAAAAATAAATAAATAAATAACAAAAAAAAAATATTTTATAATTATATAATCTACAGTTACCACATATGGCATTTAGTTTTTAAAAATTAAATAAAATAAATATATTAAAGCTGTCGATAAAGTTATTGAGAACTCTCTGCTTATACATTTTTATGTTTGATGCATTTTTTGTTTTAATTTGCTGCAGTTTGTTGCGAAACTTTATAATCTTATTGAATGGGCTGTTTACTTTTTATTAATGTTTATTTTGTGTTCTACAGCTCGCGTAATTTTTCAATAATGCGTCAATGAAATCATATTTTTTTTCGCTGCTGCTGCTGTTCGCACATTTAATTAATTTCATGCAAGCCACAAAGGAAAACAAACTTTGCAGCGTTACGTGGGCCATAGAAACTCATACACACACACACACACGCAGAGGTAGGCGCTTTTCAATAACCGTGCCAGATTGTGTCAGGCACCGCTTCTACTACACACGCCGTGCCTCATTTGCCAACTTAATTGCACACATATATCAGTTTTAGCTCCTCGCGCTACTCAATTTCCAGGCGGGGTGGCTAATCAGTCCCCTCCCTGCCCCTTCCCTGCTTCCCCGCTACCTACACAACACACGCACACGACCAATAAATAATGAAAACGAGACAAAAACAAAAGAAAAAAAAAATCATGTTGAACAGCTACAGTCTACGCTGCTTGACTGTTATATACCCACTGTTATACTCACTGCAAGCAATTTGTAAGCTGAGTAAATTTTGTTGCATACTTTTGAGTGCTGCTACTAAATTCTGTGAGTTTCATATACGCAACTTATTTATTTAATAACTTTATTTAATAACTTCTGTGTTTCCCAAGCAATTGCAGCCAACTTTTTATATAAAATTAAAAATAAAATACATTTTCGATTGACATAATCATCGCATACCCTTGCACTCTATTGCTAGCAGGTATGCCCGCTCACACACGCCTGCAGTGTAAAATTATTGTTATGAAGCGAAAACGTTGAAAAGGATATCCGCGTCCTGGAGCAGCGCTTCTCTCTGTGTATGTGTGTGTGTGTCTGTGTGTGTTTGCTGTCCTGCTGCTCCTTCAACTTTGCATTGCGTGCCAATGCACTTGCGCCACAAATCATTTTTGCCCTGAAAGTGCTCGCCAAAGGGTTGAGGTTTTTTCTCGCTTCTGCTCGCAGGAACCCTTAATGCAGGAACCCTTCCCTTCTCCCCCCAACTCCCTCTCTCTCCCTGCCCTCGCCTTGCAACTTCGCCTTCGACTTGTTTTCAAGTTTCTTTCGCTTCCTTGGCAACTTTTTGTGTTTTGCTTTGGTTTTTTGTTTTTTGTTTCTTGTTCCCGTTTTCGGGGTAGACTAATATAAATTTTGACACCTGATAATTGCTTTTCACTCGCTTCCGCGTTTTGTGTGTGTGTGTGTGTGTGTATGCGTGTGTGTGAGTGTGTGAGTGTGCTGGATGCGACGACGACAGCTGCAGCACCCTCAACCCACATCCCCAAACAATACCCCCTCCCTCGTCTATCTATCAACTGCCAACCACCTTGTAATTGTGAACGAACATGCAAAGTTCCAGGCCGAGCACTACGAGGCGTCTGCTAATAATATCTCTATAGCCCGTTGAGCTGCTATAAATTATAGCAACGTTTAATAGACAAAGTTATGGTGAGTTATAGGCGCAACCTTGACAGAATCGCGAGAAATTGGCAATTAAAAGTGCATAAAACCGGTTAATTGCAGAGTATGTTGTCAACTATGCAAGAAGAACCAGACAGAAAATAAAAATACCTTCTTAAAGGTAAAGATATTAGTAAGAAATATAATATCGAGAGCCCCTTTCATTTATTTTTATTTATAAGTAAACTCTTTCGTATAGCATTCTAGCTGTCCTCCTTCCTTGCATTTCCCTTTTTATCTCTCTAATCTTTGCTCTCCTAATCTCCCTGAATCAGCTTTCTTTATTATTGTTGTTTACGCTTTTGTCCGGGCTTTAAACATACTCAGCTCCACTTGAGATTTACTCAAGTATTTGAGTTGAAGTTTTCCAGAGTAAGCAAAGTCGATGAAAGCGAACACAAATTCGATCAGTTTCAATCGTCGCGTCTCACTGAAAAGTACTCCATATATCGCTTGTATATTTCGTCAATCCACTCGTAAAATATGGAAATATTTTCGACACTTTGCATTACAGTTTCCCTGCTTATCTATGGATTTCTCAATATATGCAATTGTATAAGCATCGATCTGCATATCGTTTATCGTTTATTTTTGTGTGTGTGTAAGCTTTACAACCGAATTTTTGGGACTCTATAAGGTTGAGTGACAGCTGCAGTGTTCACAACTGATCTTAGATCTGACTTCAAGAGAATGGAAAGTAAAATGCTATAAATGTGCTTCCCCTACAAATTGAAATCTCTAAAATATATTTGAACTTTATAGATTAAATAAAATGCAATATCTTATTATAAGGCACCAGTGAATATGGTATATATAAATTGTACATATCAAACTGTGAGTATGAAAATAAATTTTCGAGTTTAAATTGATTCAAGAAATATGTGAGAGTTTTTTCTTGAATATAATATTATAGAATATCTCTCTTATCAGTTTTGCACTCGTATCTCAAGGTATTATGTATAGAAAATAATATCATATATTTTTTTCATATTTATCTCATTATTCGCTCACTTAATCAGCTGTCGCTCAGCTGATATATTCCTTGTCATCGCCAACACACGCTGTCTTCGCCCGGCCCGTCCCGTCCCGTTCCTGATTAATGCCAGACACATAATCTCATCGGCCTGGCCAACTAATGGGATACTGTACCGTTAGCTCTTGTCTCTCCATCAATGTTGCGTTGCCTGTCGAAGCCAGAGTTAGTGTTGTCCCCCAGTCCCGATCCCTTCTCCCAGCTTCCTCAACTAATCGCTGAAATCAGCAGATGGGAAGCAGCTCGTATACCTTGGCATCGTGTGCGTTGTGGGCCGAAAGCAGTCATAAATTTTATATGACACCTAGCTGGAGAGGAGCAACTGCTCTACTGCATCCCTCTCTTTCTTTCTCTCTCTCTCTCTCTCACTCTCCAATGTGTCACATCAAGTGCATTCATTATTCACACATATTCTGCTAATTAGCAAAATATTGTAAATGTTTGGATTAATGTGCGTGTGTGTTTGTGTGTCGCACACAGACACACTCTCACGCACACACACATGCCCACAGACAAGCACACACACACACTCACACACACAGCTGAGCTGCAGCCAAAGGTAGAAGCAGTGCATCAAGTGCGGTTCGACTCTTGGTTTTTGGTCAGTTCACATGGCCATAATCAAGTGTCCCTCTCCCGCACTGTCTCCCTCTCTCTCTCCCTCTCTCTTTCTCTCACTCTCCCGCACACTGCCCCTGACTTTGCTACATGTGTGCGTGTGTGTCAGTTGTGTGTGATTTAGTGCCCGAGGTGTCGGTGTCGGTTTGCTCGTCTGCTCTGACGTTGACTGAGCAGCGAAGCGGGGGTAGAGTGGAAGGGAAGGAGGGGAAAGAGTGGGAAGAGGGGCAGGGCATTGGCTCTGAGGCAGCTGCTGCGTCTATAAATTTTCGGTTTGCCTTTCAATCGACCGCCAAACGCGTCAATTTGACTGCCATTTCTGCTGATACTCCTCGAAATCAAGTTTCAAGTGTCGTCCCCCCCTTTGCGACGATCGAACTACTTCCATACGCAGAATTTGTTTACGCTGCGTTTTCAGGGAATTCTCATCCCTCTCTCATTATTTACATTTGTCGCGGCGACAACGATGTCTCGTAATCGTAATCCCCCCGGCCCCAGTCTCTGATCTCTAAGGCTATGCCTGTTGCCATGGTAACCCCCATTTATGCATAAATGGATCCCTGTGCGTGAGGCGTCTGTATGAACGCAGAGATCTCTGGTATTATCAGAGCTATAGATACCAAATTTGGGAGTGAGCTTACTATAATCTATGTGCTTCTGATGTGTATAACAAAATTTAGATGCCATGCCCACCGCCCTCGCAAATCGTTAGTATGTGTTAGTACCATAGATAAGAAGAAGTTATACAAGTTATTGCTTATCCCGCTTTTAATAGAGCATGCAAATAAACTATAGAATTCCATTTTCCATAAGATCATCTTATTTTTCATTTCCCCTGCCCTTCTCCGCCCTGCAGTCTCTTCACTTGCAGTCGAACTCCCTGGCTGGGCAACATTATGAAGTTCTTGCTGCTGATGATCAACTCGCTGGATTCGTTGGCGGGCAGACTGAACTGAAAGTTGCTCAACAACGTGATGAGACCCACCTTTACCTGCATTCGCCCAAAACGTAATCCAATACAGTTTCGTGGTCCATCACCAAAACCCAAAAATGCGGTGGGATGTCGCTTCAGGCAGGCGGCGGGATCGAAGCGTTCGGGACGGAATTCATTTGGTTCCGGATAAATCTTGGGATCATAGTGTATGGCACGCACTGGAATGTATACCTTAGTGCCGCGTTCCAGCACTATGTGCTCCTCCGGCGAATCCCCATCAGTTTTGGGCAACGTGTAGTCCTCGGAGGCAACACGCTGTAGGCTGGCCAAGGCGGGATATTTGCGTAGGGTTTCTGTGGGGGCAGAATGAGTTGAATTACTGGAGGCAGAATGAGCTGAATAAATGATTATAATACCCTTTGAAAATGGTCTAAAAAGGGTGTACTAACTTAAAAAAAAATAAGAGAGGGAGGGACTGAGGATATTTGAAAATTTTCTCGAAGCAAGTCTGTATGAACACGCTAATCTTGAGAACTATGGGAGCTGGAGCAACCAAACTTGGCAGGAAGGTGCTAGAGTTCCAGCAAGCTCACTTAAAATTCAGAACAAAGGGTATCTTACAGTTGGGCATGCTTAACTTGAAGTTGAAGCTATCTAATCTACCCAGCTTCTTATCTATTTTACATTCTGTATCTGTGGCACAGTTCTCGTTATACTAACCCGACACCACCTGATCCAAGTATGTCATCTCCATCATCGCCTCGTAACTCAGTTGTCCATGTTGCTTGAGAACACTTTGAATTTCCCCACGCAGCTTGCTCTGCACACGCTCGTTTTTGGCCAGCTCGAAGAGGGCATAGCTCATGTTACTGGAGCTGGTCTCGAAGCCGGCGACAAAGAAGACAAACACCTGAGCGGCCAACTGTTCCAGGGACAATCCTTGGCTGTGCTCCGTGTGCCTTAGCTGCAGTAGAAGATCCATAAAGTCGTTCCGCTTGATATGTTCCCGTTCGCGTAGATCAACCGTCTTTCTTACAATGTTCACAAAGAAATCCACATGATCTGTGCCAAAACCTTTCATTTTGATGGGTAACTTGGACAGTAGATTGGCATATGTGAATTTGAAGTGAGTCCAGCGAACATTGCGCGTGGAATTGCTAAAGAGCTCGCGAGCAACTACACGGAACTGAGCCTGAGGATCCTTAAGACTATTGCACTCGATGCCAAAGGCACAACTGCCAATCACATCGACGGTATAGCGACCCAATAGATCGTGCATCTCCAGAATCGCCCCATCCTTGCCCACCTCCTCTGTGAAGGTCTTCTCCAGCTGCTGGGCCACCTGACTGACTGTATTGAACATATATTTAATTTTACCGCTGGTAAAAGTGGGCGAAAGTTTCGTTCTCAGGGCACGCCACTCTTCGTCATGCAAAGAAAAGAGATGCCCCGCCAGAGGATTCGCTTTAGTGTTGAGTGGTGTATTCGAACGATTCACAAATATATTAAAGTCCTTGATGAGTATTGCCTTAGCCAGATCCAAATCCACCACCACAGCTATGGGGCGGGTAAACAAGTAAGTTCCTGCAAGGCGGCATTTTCCACTAAAGGCATCGTAGGTCTCCTGCAGTAGTTCGCTCAGATGCATCGACTTCAGCTTAAAAAAATGTCCATAGAGAAAATGTGGTCGCAGCTGGCGAACACCTTGCAGCTCCCAGTAAGTGTAGCAGAGTCGCAGGTAGCCCAGCAGAAAGCTGAGCAAACCCGTTGCCAAGATCATAACGATCCCCATGTTGGCGCCGTACGTAGAGAATGAGAACTGACTGATGATGCCAACTGCAGATGCTGTGCAGCTCGACTCCACGCACGACTCTTATATACACAAGCTGATAGCGTTGGAAAGCGATAAGAAGAATAGACGCTGAACCCGCTCCGAAATCTACTGTTTAAACAAGTGACAAGCAACGATGATGAGGCGGGAATTTAAAGTATTATAATAATAATAATAATATTGGTTGCTCTGGCTAGTAGTAATACTTGTTAGGCTAGGTCACTTGCTCTGTCCAGGGAGTCTGCTGATTAGGGTCAATGGCTTGCAGAGTTTCTTAGAGTGAATATATGCACTTTCATATGTAATTGTTTGCTAAACTCAACCCAATTGCTAACTGGCTTATCTTTAATTATTCAAAGTCAGCATAAACAGAAGATAACTGGCAGAAGATACGAATAATGAGTCACTTTGACGTCTGTAAGAGACATTTTGTACTCTCAGCTAAAGATTAAGGTATAAGAGGTTACTCTTTGGACATAATTAAAACCGTTTATCGCTTAAAAGGTGTTAAGGAGTTTGTTTGGATAAAGTATTCTCTTATCTGAAAGATCTCTTCAAATACGCAGCTGATAACATTTTTACTGAGTTCTAGAGTTATTTTTAAGTTCTTTCTACGATTGCTGCAACTCAGTCCGTTATAAACGTTAGAAATAACGATAAGTTTTAAATTTAAACTTTAACATTTTCTGTTATCTTTAACATTTCCCAGAAACTTCAAAAAACAAAGCTTTCTTGTTGAAGCTTTTGCATATTTGGGGTTGCAGCGCTGACTGCAAAGCTTTCGTTGTATAAGACTGAGGTTAAGCTTTTCCATAGCCAGCAAATCTACCACACTTCTCTGGGCGGTGTGGTGAATATGTTGTTTTCAAAGTAAGTGTGATTTCTGGTTTATATTTGCATAGATTCAAACAGAATTTAATAAATGAGCTTAGTCAATTGATAGATATGTGAAATATTGTGTAATTCTGTCTGTTAGCTCACTTGGTAAATAAACACACTCATTTCACATTAATTAATTAATTTAATAATTGCACTTGCAGCTCATTACATTGATCAATGTCAGGCTGCAGAGCGACATTGCCCACAAGAGTCATGAATAATATTGGCGCGCCCATATTTGATTACAATGCAAATTGACGTTATCAATTACACAACAATTAAACATAAACAATTTACAGCGAAGATGTCGAGTGTATCTGTACATGTGTGTGGGTGTGTGTGTGTGTGTGTGTGTGTGTGTGTGTGTGTGTGTGTGTGTGTGTGTGTGTGTGTGTGTGTGTGTGTGTGTGTGTGTGTGTGTGTGTGTGTGTGTGTGTGTGTGTGTGTGTGTGTGTGTGTGTGTGGGTGCCAAGTAAGCTGACGCCCCAATAAATTGTATATTAATGTGCGAACCGCACAAAATGAGTCTGAGAGCGCAGGCAAAACAAAAAAGTGTGGCCTACTTTTTGGGGCGGCGAGATCGAAAGCAGCTTCGCGGTTTCTACTCATTGCGCCAGCCGCTTGTCAGCGCTTTTGTCCCTTAGGGAACTGTCTGCAAACTGTCTCTGTGTGTGTGAGTGTGAGTGTGTGTGTGTCAGTTTGAATACAAGTATCTGTGTGTGTGTGCGCAGTCTGGGCAAGGATTTTATGCTCCATTCTGGACACGCGGCACATGCACTGTTGGCTTTATTAACTTACCCTTTGTGCAGACTATACAGTTTAAAGAGAGGTGGATAGAGAGCAAAAAAAAAAAAGAAACAAGAAACAAGAAAGAGAAGCAAAAGACAGTGGGGCGATAGGCCCCCGCGGCATAGCCCCACACATGCCAATTTTTTTCCATTTCGCCATTTGCCAGGGCAGTGCGCGTGTGAAAATGCAACCAAATTGCCGTGGTAGCAATTTTTATGAGCCGTTACCTTGCACCCTGCAAACGGGGTATATTAGCTATGTCAGCAGAGTGGACACAGAAAATCTGTAGCAAGTTTTAGGTATTTTGTATAGCAATTTAGTGTGTGAATTATTTAAAAATATAATAATAATATAGAAAATAATAATATAAATTACATATATTTTTGAGCTGTGTTTTCCTACTAAGCGGCGTCCTTGAGTTATTCCCTTTTAACCCTTAGTTTGCCCGCTTATTTGAAATGCGGTTCTTATGGCAGAAAAAAACTTGTGGACACACTGGACGTGGTTTTAATTGGCTGCTCGTGAGTTTATGCGGGCCACAGCAGACATTTAATTTATTTTAATAATTATGATTTTTTTCTCCACTTTCCTTCTCTCTCTCTCTTTCTCTGCTTGCCTTTGGCTTGCCGTTCGTCACGGTTTTTTTTTGTTGCTCTGCGCTTTTTAAATTAAATTATAAAGTCGCAAACGCAACTCACGTTCCTCCTCGTTTTGCCACTTTTTAATGGAAAGTCCTGCCATGTGCGGGTCGATGATGGTGTACAAAATTTGATGGGAAAAGTAAACAAACTGGAGAATGCAGCAGCAGCAGCAGGCAGGGACTGGCAATTGCCTCTGGTTGGGCGTAGATTTTGTGGTTCAGTAATTTCTCATTCTCTGCCGGAAGATGCAGACAGATAGCGCAAGTCAGGGCGTATACTTACTTTAATTGAATTGATCACTGCTTGAGATGATAATCATTTCGAATGTTTGACTTTTAGACGGCATTTTTATTTCAATTCTGTTAAATTAAATTACAATAAATATTCATATATATTTATATTTCTATATATAATCCATATGTTTTCTTATAAACATTTTGCGGTGCAGAATGGAAAATGCAAAGCTAAAGAACTCATGTGGGAACAGAATGTAGAGAATTTCGCAACACTTTATTGACGGTTTCGGTTTTGTTCGTCGAACTAAGAGCTAGATTAAAATTAGTATTAGATTACGTTGTTTAGTTTGCAGCTCTTTGGATGCTCAACGTTGCTTTGCGAAGTAATGCAAACCTGGGAGTGATATTTGCCCCTACCCAGTTTTACTTATGTTTTACATGCTAATACTTTGTATTTCCGTTGTATCTTTCAGGACAGAATCCGAGACAAAAAACCCATTTCGACTTACGCGCTAAGTGAATCCTAAGCAACAACAACTTTTTACACATACTATATGTCAATTTGCATCGATAGATATTCCATATTCAAATCGGAAATCGGCCAGATCCAATGTGGGAAATTATTGCTTACAGACTAGTCTTTGCTTAGTTTAAAGATCTAACTTTGCTGCCTCATTTTGTACAGTTTACCCTAACAGTTTTTGTTTTTTTTTATTCATTTTTGTAGTTCTTCATGTTGTTGTGCAATTAGGTAAGCCACGCCTCCAGATAGCCTCCTCCTCCTCCTCCAGTTAGACCACAGATTACTACAAGCGTGAGTAAGAGTGAGAGGATTGGGGATCTCTTCAGTGCGTTGCTACCACTCTTCAGATCCTGCATGCGATCCATATCATCGGTTAGGGATTTGGCATCATGCTTTAACGGGTTGTTCTTGCCATCCCCACGATAGTTGGCGCTGTGATCGGGCCCTGCAAAAAGAGACAATACGAAAAGGAAGAAGTGATTGAATTGATTCGTTTTATTGATATGTCAAACGATTATATATATGTATATGTATATCGATTTGGGCAGAGCTGGGCGACTTAATCAAAAGCCATTGCCCTTTTATTTTACGTGCTTCGCCTTTATGATTCCCCCCTTTCATAACTCTGGCCGCCATATTGCCAGCAATCAAGTGTCCCTTTTCAATTATGCGATGGAGCACGATGGGCAGGATGGGATGGGATGGGCCAACGAGCATAAACAATAGACAGGATGCGTTTATGGCCAGTCATTTGTAGCAGAACAGAAAAAAAAATGGAGAGAAATACTGTGTGTGCAGTATATACGGAATATGCTAGCAGTCTGTAGCATTTGGTATGCCGTATTCCGTATAGAGGACACACAAAACCAAACCAAACCAAACTGTTTGTCAACTGGGTTCGCTCTCCTTCCTCTCTCTCCCTCTACACGCAAGTTTGACTGTTCCACTTACTATTTATAACATTCTCACTTATATGAGCAGAGTTTCCATTTTTCCCGTTTGTCGTTTTCCGTTTTCCTCCCTCGAAAAAATCGAAAGTATTTTTGCTCTGTTTCAATTTCACTTGGCAGCATCGAAAATTGTTTCGAATTTTTATTGCTTAAGTGCGTTAAACCCTTGCGCCAGGCAAATGCACTGGACAAACTCGGAAAACGAACAACAACAAGAACAACAACAAAAGAAAACAAAAACCCTAACGGTGTAAGAGGAGGAAGAGAAGAAAACACGAATACTCTAAGGGGCGGAGGCTCGAGGTTCGAGCCAGTGAGGCTGGCACACTGTGCGTATGCGTGTTTTTTCTTCTTGCCATCAATTTATCGTGCAGTTTTTTTTTTTTTTTTACTTTTTTACAATGTTTCTTGCTTGTTGGTTTGTTTGTGTTCCCGGCAATCTGTTTCATTGGACATTTGTCTGTGTGTTGCAGTTACAAATGTAGCGGGATCTGCCTGCCTGTCGCTGGTGTCGGAAGTCCTCTTCCCTCTTCCCTTCTCCCTTTGCCTTACTCCATCAGTTTTTATTTGCGCCTGGCTGTAGGCTGCCCCCTTTGTCATTAGGAGCATTGTTTGGAGTCGTGTGGTCGACTAAAGAAACTAAATAGAACTAAGCTAAGACTACTTAAAAGTAAAGCAAGGAAACACTTTAAGTTGATCGTTTTACCATCTATAACTTAGGGATATATAGATAGTAAATATTATATCGTAGAAAAAAATTAATGAACTGAATAATCACTTTATAATTTGTTATACAATAATAATGCCTATTATTTATTTAAATGTATTTACAATCAACTTATGATTAATTTTAAATTATTTAAGCATTACAACTAATTTTATTTAATGCTTAATTTATCTTTTTTTATAAAACAAATGTAATTTATCTGTATATTTATTGTTTTTAAGTTTGTTAAATTTTTCTTGCAGAGAAAACGTTTCTCAAACTTCAGTTTTATTTTGTCAATTACTGGTTCATTCATATTCCATTTATCGTCTGGCATTTGGTAGTTATTTTCAAATGATTCCGCTTCCCATTTGAAACACCTTTTCTAGAATTCCTAATAAATTGGTCCCATATGTTGTGGCCCTTTTGCCCGCAATTCAGGGAGTTCATCGAGTTGCAACGAGTCAAGTTTGTCATAACTGTGAAATATCGCAGCGAGTGTCCTTTTTGTTCCCCTCGTTTCCTCCTCGTTTCCCTTTCCTTTTGTTTTAGTGTTTTTTTTTCTCTTCTTTTTACTTCTTGTTTTTTTCCTTTGCTCTCTAACCGTAGAGTTCAGTTCGATACGACGCGATGCGATGCGATTCGATTCGTTTTGTTGTTTAACGAGGAACCCTTTTATTTTTATAACGGAAATGCGCAAATTGCTTTGCACCGGGTCGAAAATTTATTTGTATGTCTTTTGGCTTTTATTTTTCTATAAGCAGCTTTGGCTACCTTCCTTTTCCCTTCTCTCACTCTCTCTTCCTTTCTCTCTGTCTCTGCACATTCGTGACCCACCTACGCTCTGGTAACCCCTTTGCCTGCTTGTTTTGCTGGCGTCTGCAAACATTTCCATGTGTGAAAAGCATTTTCCTTGCCTCTGTGTGTGTGTGTGTGTGTGTGTGTGAGTTTGTTCTCCTGCTGTCGCCTTGTCTAGATGTCCGTGCAGGTCTCGACTTCTCCCTCTCTCCTCTCTCGCTCCCCATCTCTGCCTCTGTGTGTGTGTGTGAAAGTGTGTGCGAGTGTGGGTGACTGTCTGGCTGATTTTTATTGACGCCTGAGCATGTGTTTATGCGTGTGTGTGTGCGGGTGTGTGTGTGTGTGCAACTCCCAGCGGTGTCTTTAAAGCGCTTAACCATAAAGCAAAAGAAAAACGATGGAAAAAAGAGAGAGAAAAGAGAAACGCCTTGGGGCACGGGCAGGGCAGGGCAGGGCAGGTTTTTATAGGCTGGCAAACTACTTGAAACTAAACTTTAAGTAATTTCTGCATAATTCTGTGCATTACCCTCGGGTGCAATTTGGGACACGAGCTGCCGGACGAGTCGAGCTAATAGAAACCGAGGCACAATCTCCGATCTCTGAGGAATGCTTATTGATTTCATCGAGCAATTGAATATGATAAGCAGGCAGCAGGAGAGTGAGAGAGTGCGAAAGTGAGTGAGAGAGAGAGAGAGAGGCAGATAAGTGGCAACATTCATTTCCATTCAAGTGTTGCCACTTCAACACTTTCACCTGCTGCAATTAAACGCGTCTGTTAACTGTTTCAGGGTCACGCCTACAGCGGCTTTGATGCGCTCCATTAGTGCACTTTAAGCTGACACACAACGAGGCACACACACACCCGTACACACACACACACACACACATACACACCTCAGTTGTTGCGCCTGTTGCACTTAAAAAGCGCAGTGAAGCGCAGCAGTCGCCACTTGAGACTCACTTGAATGGCTGCGGCGTACGCGGCGTATGCGTTACATTGCGCTCTTTTTATTGTTAACTCGTTCTTCACGCCTCTTTCCCTCTCTCTCTCTCTCTTTCTCTCTCTATTTTTTGTGCCAGTGGCAATGCATTTAACGCCATGTGGCAGAAACAGTTGCAGAAGTAGCAGCAGGAGGAGCCAAAGGCACGCTGCTCTGTTGCTGTCTGCTGCTGTCTGTTGCGTTTCATTTACTTTATCATTTCTCACTTTGCCACGGCTGGCGGTGCATTGTCTGGCCAGGGGAGAGCGAAAGGGAGAGAGACTGCGTGCGAGAGAGAAGGCAGCAAATTATAAGCAAATTATTGCGGGCCGCTGAATGCGAGTAATCATCATGAAGTCGCGCATTTGTAGTGCGGCCAGTCAAGGCGAATGGAAAATGGCGGCAGCAGGAGGAGGGAGGGGGGAGCAGGGTAGGAGGGTAGAAGTGGAATGGGGTAGAGTAGAGTCATCATTGCATGCGGTCCTTGCGCATATCCGGCGGGTGTTGCATTCCTTTTTATTGCATTTCCTTGTAATTTGTGTCATATTGTTGCCCGCTGGCCAAGCAAATTAAAAATGAAAGCTGCAAATGCTGCAACTGCAACTGCAACAGCAGCAACAGCAGCAACAGCAGCAACAGCAGCAGCAGCTTTTGTGGTTGATTGCAACATTTTAATGACAGTTTAAGTGCGCAGCAAATGCAATTGCAGCATTTGGAGCATTCGCTCTGGCTCCGGCTCCAGCGCCGGCACCGACTCCAACTGAAATCCTTCAAAGAGCGCAACAGACGGCGCTAAGTGAGAGCACATTTTTATTTTAAATTGTCGACTCTTAACTGGCAATGGGCAGCTGAATTGAGGCATGATTGAAGCCCCAATCGAATCAACTTTCAATTTTAAATCAATTAAGTTGGCAGTCACAGTGCGCGCTGTGCTGCGAAGTCATTATAAAAGTATTTTAAATATTAATCCTGATGTGTTCAAAGTAAATGTTGTACCATTTTAAGCTAAATTAATTATGTAGTAATATATAAATATATTTATATATATTTAATTTTATAGCTTATATAGAGTACTGTAGAATATTTTATTTATTTATTTATATATATTTAAAATTTATTAATAACTTAAGCTTTATTTAAAGTCTCTCCAGCCTTTTTAAATCGAAATCTAACTTCAATTAATTGCATACTTGTTTGGCCTAACAAAGGGCGTTTTTTGGCCTCCTAAATCATGCACTGTCATTCGCTCATTCTCTCAATTTCTCACTCTTTTTGCTGCACAGTGGCTGCTGCAAGTCTGCGCGCTTGTTCCGCCTTTAAAGTTTGAGTGCGCCGAAAAACAGTCGCGACATATGCAAAACTCGACGTTGGCGATAAGCGCACGCCCCCAATGCCACTCCCTCTCTCTTTCTCTCTCTTTTCCTCTCTCTTACTCTCTCTCTCTCTTTTTTGCTCCTGCTGTGCCACGATATGTGCAACATCTAGCAGGTAATAAATCTAACTGTAAACGCAGCGCTTACGACGTTGCATGCCAGGCTTGAGAGTTGTCGTCATTGCAGCACCATTCCGCCATTACCAGGGCTAACAGACCCTCAATCTCTTAGCCCTCCCTCACTCTATCTTTCTGCCTCCCTCCCTCTCTTTCTCTGCCTGCGTAGCACCCCCCACGCGCTGTCATGTAGCTGGCCAAGACCCCGCAACATTTTTGCTGTCGTTTGCCAAAAATTGTTGTAGCTAAAGGCGTTTGCTGGATATGAGCAGGAGAAGGGCAAAGGAGAAGGCAGAGGGAGAGAGAGAGAGAGACAGAGACATACCCTACCCGCTGCCCAGGGGGGGTATCCGTTTTAGGCAGCCCTTCGCCTTGACGCCTTGTGTGCAATTTGTCTGCAATTTTTATAGTGCGCTGCTGTTTCCTTTCTCCCTATCTGCCGCTTTTTGTCTCTCTCTCTCTCTCTCTCTGTGTCTCTGTCTCTCTCTGACTCGTCTTTTCCCATATTCAATTTGTTCGATTTGATTTTGTCGCTGCATTCGCTTCCCCATTCGCTCCATCGACTGCATTTTATTTCAGTCAAACGCGTATGCAGAATTCCTCCAGTACAACAAGGCGCCTCTAAAGTTTTATGCGTTGCCACCTACCAGTTCCTTCCCCCCTCCCCATCTCCCATAGAAGTTCTACCATGCCAGCAGGATATGGATATTGTCAGTGATTGTAAGCTCAGAGGGAACAGCTCCGGCGAGGCGAGGGAGCTGTGAGTATAAAATTTTATGTTTATTGATTGGCAGCCCTGGCAACGAACTAACCAAACGTGACGACACTTTCGACTCTTCTATAATCGAACAGAAATATATCTACGGCACATGGCCACAACTTGAAGTATTGCAGAAAACTGTGTAATGTTTTTATCAAAATTAATTTTGTTTAATCTATGCTTCATATCGAAAGGACTTTTAGTAAATTTCTTAAAAATTAAACGAATTTCACGGGGAATGACATTTTGTTTACGTTTTAACATCGAGAGTGCTTCTACATTACACAAAAAAATCATAGTCTTTTTGAAAATTTTCGAAATTTAGGTAAGGGTCCCCCCTATGATTTTTCAACAACATTTTTTTTTTCAAAATTTTAAATCGCCAGTTTTTAATTTTAATCGATTGCGTAGGGTAAAATTAGTACTAGACATTTGTTTAAATCAATTTTAAACGATACTTAATTTTTGTCCAAAAATCATGTCAAAATGGTCCAAAAATTAAACATGTTACACCCTTAACAGGCCTGGTACACTCATTTTACACCGACCGTAACTTTCTTAAAAATCAAACGATTTGCACGCGGAATGACATTTTGTTTACGTTTTAACAGCCTGACTGATTCTACATTTAAGAAATAGCAAAATTGATCTTATGAAATTTTTCGATATTTTGGAAATTTAGGTAAGGGTCCCCCCTATGATTTCTCAACAAAATTTTTTTTTCAAAATTTTAAATCGCCAGTTTTTAATTTTAATCGATTGCGGAGGGTAAAATTAGTATTAAACAATTGTATAAATCGATTTTAAACAATACTTAATTTTGGACCAAAAATCACGTCGAAATGGTAAAAAAATTAGACATGTATCACCCTCAACAGCCATGGTACCCTCATTTACACTGATCGTAACTTTCTTAAAAATCAATCGATTTGAAAAAAGGGTTAACATTTTATTTTTGATTTAACAGCTAGAGTGATTTTACATTTGAAAAATATAATTAAACATGTTTTGAAATTTTTGCTCGACTGTAGCCTTGCTTGTTTTTTTAATGCTGTTAAATCTCTTAACTGAATCAATACCTTAGAGACAGCCAGGATAGAAGGAACACACTGAAGACAAATATCGAGATTTGCGCTCGTTATTATTTATGTTGATTGTGTCTTAGGATGAGCCACATTAGCAGCACATTACACCAGACACTTTGGACCCCAGAGACAGCTCGAGGCAAAGAGAGTTGCATGCTACAAAGTCATATTTTCATTGGCAGTCAGACAGAGATAGAGAGAGAGAGAGAGATAGAGGGACAGGGAGGGGGAGTGAGTATGCCATATGCTTTGGCAAAATATTTTTCATGAGCTGAGCCAAAGTATCTGTATCTAACAAGTGTCGACGGCAGGGCCAGAGCCCTTAAGCCCGTGCTAAAGTCGTTATGATTTGTCATAAACATAAAATAAATGGCCAAATATTTATAGTCTGCTGTGTCATGAGAGCCAATAAAAATATTGCCCGTAGGGGTAGAAAATAACTGGAAATGTCCAACGAACTGCGATGCTGTCTCTCTTTATCGATGTGTATGAAGTAGCTCAAAAATATATAGAAAACCTTCTAAGTAGTCGGGTTAGTCACTCACCATGATACGATGGCTGCAGATGTTGCTGTTGCTGATGTTGCTGATGTTGCTGCTGCTGCTGCTGCTGATGGTGATCTCTGCCACGTGTTGTGGACTGCGAGTGATGATCCTGTGAGTTCCACAAGCTGGATGTGGCACCCATGTAGACTGTGTTCAAGGACGAAGGAGGTTGATCAATGGTTTTGCCTCTGTTACGCTGCGATTTGTTGTTATTTTGCTGATTATTGTTGTTGTTGTTGTAGGGATTATTGCTATTCGAATTACTATTGCTGCTGTAACGTTGTTCTATTTATAGGGAAATAATAGAATATATATAAAGGAATAGGAAAAGCTCTGTGCCCCACATACCTTTATTGTACTTGACTACCATCACAGGCACCGTGTTGATCGATACAGTGGGCGCCATAGTTGTTATTGTGGTTGTTTGGGGAATATCTGTGAATTTGTAGATTTTAAATATATATATAAATTTCTTGCAATTTAAAATAAATATATTAAGAGCTTCAATTTAAGGCTCAATCTTGAATATACCACAGTTCTACAAGAAATCAAGACATAACCCCGAGAACTTTGACAAACTGGCTGTCGAAATGATAAGCAAACATATTATTATTTCTATTTAATTTGCATTATACTATCATTATACTATATTTACAATCCCAGCTGCCTTGAGGCCTAAACATGTACAGAGTACATACCCAAATAGACCAAGCCACGTCAGCTCGTAAATCAATCACTGTCAATACAGTGGGAGGAGGGGAGTGTAAGTAGTATTAGCCCCTGCGCAGAGGGTTAACAGTTGTGGTACAAAAGTTGTCTTGGTATTTATTATGCACATTGGCCTAAATTAATTAAAAGCCATACAGTGGAAGGGAAGAGAGAGAGAGAGAGAGAGAGGGACGGGGAATAGTTGTCGCACTAATTGCCATGGCTCGACTGACTTATGGCCATTGTTAAGGCAATGTTACAATTGCAGTTACCGTTACGGTGACAGTCGGTTACGGGTTACATCGTACGTTTACATACTGACATTTACGATTATGGATATGGATATGGATATTGCATACTCTTCGCATGTTGTTGTTGTTGTTGCCATTGTACTATATTATTGTCTTGAATACTTACGATACAATTTGATCGCACCATCTGTGTCGCCCAGCGAGTTCTTTGCCACACATCGATAGGCTCCAAAGTCGGAAATGTCAACGTCGTAGATGGTCAGACGCATGGTTATTTTGTAGCCCGATTCAAAGGTTTCCGGCACGAAGCGTTCACCTGGAAGAGAGAGAGAGAGGGGGGATGTAGTAATTGCAGTGTGTACCTGATGTGTGTGCGAGTACGTGGTACACATATGTATAACCGCAATGAAACCTAACCCGTTCGACTACACTCACTCACTCACTCACTCAGTCATTGAGTCATTCAGCCACATTCGCAGTCGGAACTGCCGAGTCAACAGCCTGGTAAGCTGACACACACACTTTTCACCCACACACACACAGGCACACACACAGACATGCGACAGGCACATACGTGCACTTTGCAAAGCTCGTTTATCCTTTGTCTAGCGCCTTCTGTCCCCACGTCCTGCCAACTCAAGTAATTTGGCTTAAAACAAGAAATAAAAAATAAAAATACAAAAAAAAGGAACCAACTTTTACCTGGACTTGTTGTCATCTTGGGGCAACCCCGTCATGACCTTCCCATATCAAATGGTTCATTTTAATTTATACAAAAAACCCATGTCGTCTGCCTTCACCTGTGCCCTGCCTATCCCTACCAGCTTTTTGATTTACGCTTGATGTCGGTTAGATTTAGTAGTTTGCACTAAGCTCGACCTTACACATTGTCTAACATTCGGGAGAGGGGGGGGAGGGCACAGCAGGTGAGCCTCCTCCTCAGTGAGTGGGCACGGGTAATTGCTATGCATGGCAGCTAAGCGAGTGATTAGGTTAGTAAAATGCTTTTCAAATGGATTAAAGACAGAGATTTGTTTATGCTGATGATACACAGACGTAAATTGGGTTCCATTGCCAAAGGATTTGGGTAACCCAACTGTGTGTGTGTGGAGCTAACAAATGAACATAGCAGGCACAAGAACTCGATAGATAAACCATTTAAGTTAGATTTAAAATATATCATCTGCAAGTTGAGTTTTTAAATCAGTAAATTCAGTTAGGACAAAAAAGAATATGGTCTTTCATTTTAAAGAGCTCGTCAGGGATCTATAAAGTAATTGTAAACCTTATGATATAATATAAATCTACCCTTTACCAACTCGAGGACCTTTAAGATTCATCTAAAAGTTGAGATTTAAAATCAGCAAATTCAGTTAGGACTAGCTACAATGTGGTCTTTCGTTTTAAACAGCTCTTAAGGGATCTATAAAGTAATTGTTTATCTTATGATATAATTAATATAAAAAGATGTCAACCCTTTACTAACTCGAGGACCTTTAAGATTGCTTTGTTAAACTTCTAAGAAACTTTTGATTAAATGACAATTTCCAAAAGCCTTTCATTTTTTTCCAATACTAGTAGACTGCTTATAATCTTCTTAAACTTGGTCAGCGAACTTGGCTGGACAAACCCTTTTATGTACTTATGAAATTCAACGCATTTCCCCCACGCTTGAAAGCAGAAAGAAACTCCATTAAAAACTCACGAGCAAAGCCGAGTACAGTCGTTGGCTACTGAAACTGTTTTTGACTTGAGGTCATTTTCAATCACTTTTTCCATTTTGTGTCACGGCGTAACTTGGAAAACAACAGAAGCAAAAAATAATGAAAGTGTGGATGGGAGAGTGAGAAAAACAGAACTGTCTGCATGTCTGTGACTTTTTCGCTGAGCTCTCTCTCTCACTCTGGGGCAGCCAGAGGCCTGCATAGAGAGGCTGGGCGAACCGAAGGGAACCTGTAAGAGAAGGGCAAAAAAGGGAACCGGAAACGCAGGGCAACTGCAGGTTGTGGTTTTGAGTGTGCGTCCGCTTTTGGCTTTTCTGTCCGTCGGCCATGTTCTTTTTTTTTCTTTCTCTTTTTTTTGTGCGCTTCTCTTGCATATTTTCTTTTTTTTTTTTTTTTTGTGCTACCTCTTGCAGTTCATTCGCCATGCAAGATGAGTGGGCGTTTGAGTGAATGCCTGGATGAATGGTTGGAACGATGGGCAGCCCTTTTAATGGCCGCTGGAAATTAAGTTGAAAATGTCCCTCAGGGTTGGAGAGCAATCAAAGCATCTTCAGGCAGTGCGTCAAATTAATTACATTTAGTTGAATTTTCTACTTCCATCTAACTTTACCGAGCTATATCTATATAGAGTGGAGGTTTGCGTAGAGTAAGTTAACTAACGTTTATCTACAATTAATTTGAAATGTTCAAAGGGGAAAGAGGAAAGAGGAAACTTTGAGTGAGTTTAGCTTTAAAGAGAAAAGAGAAATGGTTTTTGCAAGATGTGTCTGTATGAACATCTATATCTCAGAGACATTAAGAGTAAAGGCTCTCGCATTTACTTACAATATTTTCTTTGAATGCAGCTTAATGAAGATTACTTAATAATTATTCTAGCTTTTTTAAATTCACTTTCCATCCTTTCTCATTTATCACTCTTTCGGAAAACCTTTAATTGGTTAATCCACTTTATTGTACCGCACTCAGGGTTCAATTATTTCTATTGGATTTTACAAGCACGACTTACCCGGCACTATAATCGTATCGTTCTTCATCCAATAATTAATGGACTTGGGATACGCCTCCGATTGGCATTCCAGCGAAATGTTCTGTGCGAGAGCGGCGCCAACTAATTGATTTTGTATCCAAATCATTGGTGGAACTGCGAATGAAAGAGACAAAGAGAGAGTGAGTGAGAGAGAGAGAGGGAAAAAGAGAGTGCGAAATATGTGAAATAGTTGAAAAGTATGTGAAATGAAAGGGAAGCACGTAGGGAGCGATTGACGCTTAATGTTGGAATGTAATTGTAATGGCAGGTTAGGTCAGGCATGTGGCATGACCTTTGCCCCGTGTGGCATGTGTGTGTGCGTGTGTGTGTGAGGTATGCGCATTTATATGAAATTCCATTTATTATTGTTTCACATTGCGATTTGTTGCGGTTTTTCTCCTGCGTTATTTACGCAACTAATTGTTTTTTAATTTTTATCGGAAACCGCAAAAGTGGCAGAGGCTGACACAAAGGGGGGAAAAAGGGGGATGGCAGAGTCTTTGTTTATGCTTGGTTAAGTTAAGTAACTTGGCAAAGAGGATAAATGTTTAACCTCAAATACGCAGCATTCTTTCTCTCTCTCACTCTCTCTCTTTTTTTTTTGCATTCACGTAGCGCACTTTATGCTGCAGCTAACGGTAAACTTATATAGCAAATTGCTGAGCAACTTAAATTTTTATTTAATTAGCCCGCAGCAGCAGCAGGGCAGCAGGGGGAGGTAGGAGGGTAGGAGGCAGCAGGGATGGCAAGCGCAAAAGAGCGCTAAAAATGCTAACTAGCTGGGGCACACTTAATTATTTACTTTATGCATGGCACCTAAAAGTATGCAGCAGGCAGACAAAGTGCACGAAGAGAGAGAGAGAGGGAGAGCGGAAGAGGGAGTAAGCGAGAGGGCATATTAAAATGCACAGCATATTTCTATGGTGAGATTTGAAGTGGCGCTTTGTGTATTCCTTGTCTGCGCGCCAGACTGCAGCACATTGCTCATACGCCACCGACACCGACACCAAAGCAGCAGCAGCAGCACCGGCAGCAGCAGCACCGACAAGGGACCCAGCAGCAGGCGGTATACCTGCCTGCCATAAGACCCATAAATATTTAAATATGCAAAATTGATATGCCCCAACTGCAGGAGACACGTATAACTCCCTCGTATCCCTTCCGCATACTTACAGTGCACAATGAGCATGACGCGCTTGCTTACAGTTGGCGGTATGCCATTGGAGGCGATGCACAGATAGGCGCCCATATTGAGACGATTCACCTTGGCAATGGTCAGGAATGAGCCATTATATGCGACGGCTGTAAAGACAGAGATGGAGATCGATTTGAGACTTAGTTAATTGAGCTGTCAAGCATTTCTGTGTTTGCTGTAAAAGAGAAATTATAAATATTTATTAGCTTGCTGTATAAACCAATCCAATCCCCAAAATGCCTTAGGATACATTTTTGTCATCTGTTTTAGTTGGCAAATATTGCAGAAGAATTACAGATAGACGAGTAAATATTGTGAGAGCAGTTGAGCAGCTTATCCACTTACAATAACAAAGTAAACTTGCAGTTTGTGTGTGTGTAATCAGCTCACTCATTGCATATGCAATTTAGTCGAGCTCAGTCTGTGAAATTTCCAATTCGAATAGCAAAAATCTTCATAAAGTTCTTGTACATGAGCAATTCGAAATCATTTCGATTCGAATTCAAGTTCTTTTCTTCTCTTCGCTTCCATTCACTTCAAATTGTCTTCCATGGCACACAGGAATTTGTGTGTTTGTGTGAGTTCTGCCCACAATATGCCAGCACAGTATCGAAGTCGAAATCAAAGCTGGAATGGTTGAATTTATCGATTTGCAAAGTGGCAAAAACCCCTAATGAATGTTTCATTCTCACAGTCGCAGTCGCAGTGGCAACTGACAGCAAAGAAGCCTCCTCAGACTATGTGTATTTGAATTTGGATTTCGACTCGGAATCAGGTGCCCTTTCGAGTCATGCAGCTGTCACAGCTGGGTAAACATTATCACACACACACACACAGGCACACACACACAGGCACACACACATTTCTCAGCCTGAGGCAGGCATCAAAAGAGCCATAGGCAATCGAGGTACTCAAGGGGGTGTGTATGTGGGTGTAGAGTGGATATCTGATCGAGTTCTGTGACTTGATTAGTGTCAATCGGCGTACACAGGCTTATTATGCGAGTACACTAGGAGAAAAGAATGTGCGACTAACGAAAGCAACATTATTATTTTATGAACGAATTGGAAATTTATAATTAAAGAGTTCAATAAATTGAAAGAGTTAAATAGGTATTGATTTAAAATTAAATACATTTAAAGTAGGTATATGAAATGAAAATTGAAAATTATATAAAATTAAAATTATTAAATGTATATTAATATTTTCTAGCTATGTTTTATTATTTATTTTATTTAATTAAATTTTATTGAAGCTGCTTTTATATAATATTAAAATTAATAAATTTATATTTATATATTTTATCAATATTTTATAATTTATTATATTTAATTTAATTTTTCTTAAGCTGCTCTTCTGCATCTCTTTTTTAATTTTCGTCAAGTTTGCCTTGTTAAATTCAAGTAACTGTAAAAATAAGTTTTAAAATATTTAAAATTAAATTAAATTAAAATCTGATAAATCATTATAATATTTGCCAGCTATTTGTATATATTTCAAGCTCTATATAATGACTCCCTTTCCCTTCTAAGTTTTACCCAGTTAACCTTGGCTGCCATCGTTCAATTGGGATTTTATTAGTATCATTAGCACACCTGGTCAGTGAGTGAGTGCAGTCACGAATGTGTCGAGTGCCCCATTGAGTTAATTATAGTGCAGCATTTATTATTATTATTGGATCGTATGTTGCGGCCTCTTTTCCACACGATGCCACCACGCAGCGAGTTAATTGCGCGCACTCAAAGCGAAAACTTTTGAAGAACTTTAAAACGCTCTCAGGTAATTTAATGCGGGGCAAACACGCAGCCAACATGGCTGGCATTGTTTGACTTCGACATTGTTGCAAATAATTTACATGCTTGCCCGCAGAATACCCTGCCTTCCCTGCCTTCCCTCCCCGAAACACACACACAGACATAGACACACCCTTTGCCAGCGCACTTGCTGCGAGTCCATTTGTCATGCAAACACAGCAAACCACACACCGACACACTCAGTCGCACACTCGCACTTTCGTTCACTCTCTCTCTCACACTCTCTCTCTCCCTCTCTCTGTCTCTTTTGCTACTCCTACTTACCCTCGGCTCCACTGGGCAGCGGTATCAGTTCGCCACCTTCGCGTCGCCAGGTTATCGTCGGAGTTGGCGAACCCGTTGCTGCGCATTTTAGGGTCACATTTGAACCCTCGCGGATGACCATGTCCGTGCTGGTGGGATAGTCCAGTATGTCTGGTGGCACTGTGTACGAGTGTGTGTGTGTGTGGGCAGACACAACCGCATGCCGGCACACACATAAACACAGTTATGGCAACAGTTACATGCGACATATTATTCATACGCCGCGTGGGCCGTGCAGCGATGCAGAGGAGCAGCATGTGGGGGCGTTGATTGTTCGCCAGGTGTCACCAGGTTGGCAGCCCCAGCGCAGTTATCGTTGTTGTTGTTGTTGTTGTTGCGATGATGATGACATTGTTGGTTGGTTGGTTGGTCGTTTGGTTTATAGTTGTTGTTGTTGTTGTTGTTGATCATTGCCATGGCATGCGAGTGAGAAAAATGCAATAAAGAAATGTTTTTTTTTAATATATCGTTTTATATTCATCTTCCGACCCTTAGCAAATAGTTGTTTTATTTAGTGCGAATTCGTTTTGGATTTTAATTGATTTCCAAGTGCGGAACATTTTTCAAATTGTAGAGCAAGCGAGATGTGATGGAATAAAATATGCAAATGTGTAAAAAATGCAGAAGTAATATAAAAAACTATGTATATTTCGACTGATATTCCATACAAATTAAACTTAAACTGTTTCAATAATTCAAGCTATATTTGTTGCATATTTCAACTTACTATAATTAATTTATAAATGCTTTCATTTTATTTTAAAATATTTGAAACTCATTAAAAACTGTATTTTATCTATTTTTTATTTTTTTTTTCTTTTCAAATGAATTAATTGGTATGTGATCTATCAACTTTTACAGCTAACGAACTGTAGCAATTAAAGTAGTTATTTGTTAGTCTTGTGGCTGCCTCAACAAGTTACTCACACTTGCCAGGCACACACACACATACACACACGTATACATATGTAGTTGATAAGAACGATATGGGGATGCTATAGCACAGAGACTTTATGTATGTATATATATGCAGCAAGGACACGTCGCTCGTGCACATTTTTGACATTTACATGTAACGAGCTATCTGCCAGCTAGCAGGGACATCGCCTTGGATCTGGAGAGCAGGTTCTGAGCATGGACATGGACCCAACGCCCTGTTGCCTGTTGTGCCTGCCTGGCTGCCAGTCTCTGGTGTTACTGGGCAATTAATTATAATTTTACGCTTGACAATTTTTCACTTGCCCGAAAAGAAACAGAGAAAGATAAAGAAAGAGAGAGAGAGGAAGAGAAAGTGGAATGGACAGCCCTGCTATGCCACTTAATGAAGGAACGTGCCGACTCTGACTCTGTCTCTGCCTCTGTCTTTGCCTCTCGGAATGTGCATTTAATAACGGTAGCGTTTAAAAAATTGCCAATTTTTTATCGCTTGGTCAAAAGGAAAAGTCAGAGCAATTTGGTGATTTATATAACCATGACATGTGCCGAGAAATTATTGACAGCATAGTGATTGCAGGAGCACTCTCTACTCTCTCCTGCCTCTTCTCTCCACTCCTCTCCTTCTACTGCCCTGTGCAAGCGATGGGTCAAGGCAAACACAAGGGGGTACACTGAGAAAGTCGACGTGTCAACAATGATGGGCATGTTTTACAAAATGTATTTATTTGTGTGTGTGTGTGTGTGTTTGTGTGGAAGTACTTTCTTTTCACTCCAGCACACGCACACACATTGAGTATACGTCATGTCGTACAAGTTGAGTAGGCACACGCGGTCTGCCTGCTCTGTTGACTCTGCTCTGGCTCAACCATGTCACAAGCCTCAATCACAAAAGGTCTGACTTCCTGCCCACAAATGGGGGCGTGGCACCTGTGGGCAGGCAGGCAGGCTGGCGTGTGGATTGAGTAAACACTTTTTTATCGCCCTGTTCAGTTGGGTGATAACTTATGAAGCGAAATGAAGCGAGATAAAAATTAATTTCATATATGCTTAAGGCAGAAAATAATGCCACCACTTGAGCAAAGTAGAAACACTTTATTCCCCTCTATAATTCCCATCTCTAGCTCTAATCTGCCTAATGTTGTAAGCAAGCGATGATGATGCGTTTTTAATCAAAAGTCTAATCGAGTGCATGATTTTAAGGAAGGGATCTCTGAGGAGGGAGTTCTAGAATGATTATGGCAATTTTTAAAAATTGACTAGCTTAGATAAATATGTTTATTTAGACGGGTAACGTTTTTACTGCAAAATGTTATTATAAATTGAAGCAAATTCTTTAAGTCTTAGTAAAATATAAAATAAAATATAAGATGTCTATGCTTAAAATTCTGAAAATGCTGCTCTTATGCATCACTCAATTATTATATATTTTGTTTCTTAAGTGACCCAATCCTAAGTACAATTTAATACCCTCGCCGGCTGGCAGAGAAGTCTCCTTCTCTACATATACGAGTGTCTCTCTGCTCTTTTGCCCAGTCTTAACTGGGCTTAAGAACCTAAAATACCAGAGTTTGTAAATAAAGTTGTCTGGCTACTCGGTCTTCTACATTCCAAGAGAGAGTGAGCGAGAGAGACATGCTAAGCCGTAAGTTGTAAATTCTTTGCATTAAAATGCCATTTTTCAGGCATTTTCAACGACGCACTGAGTCAACAAATCCAGTTTCGACGCAACCCAGCGCCGTTTTTGACACTTTCACAGCTTTTCCTCTTTTCCCCTCCTGCGACTCCCTGTTTGACCCACTGCATACACAATCAAGCCATATCTATCGCCTCCATCACACTAGAAAAAAATAAAATAAAAACTGACCAAAAATGGACAACAAATTTTTCATCTATAAAAATTGTGGACACATTTTTGTTGGCCTTTTTTCATTTCAGTTTCGATACAGTTTTTGTTTTAAGTTTTTTTTTTATTTTTATTTATTTTTTGAAAGTTTTTCTATATTTCTTGTGCATGTTTGCCCGACTTGTTTAGCATTGGTTGCTGCTGCTGCTGTTGTTGTTGTTGTTGTTCTTGTTCGTTTGTTGATTGTTTTTATAGTGCATTGCTGGGGCTTTTGGCCGATTTGGCGGTGCATTGAATAATTTATATGATATAATAAATTTTCCCCATTGATGTTTTGCTTATGCTGCAAAGCGAAGGCATTGTCTGAACTAAGCCGTATTGTACCCGACTTTGTGGCTTTCCCAATAGTTTGTTATTTTTTTTGGGGGTATTTTATTGTGGAATTACTCGTTTTATTTTTTTTTGTAACTTGAATGAAGATTTGCTGGCAGCTTAAAATCATGAAAAATATATGAAATATAAATTTGTATATAGTTTAGTTTTTAGCAAGCCAATTTGATTGCAAATTGCCTAAATTTCTGAATTTCGAATAAAGATATATAGTCTATATTTAATAAAACTTTAAGTGGAGTTTAATTTTAAATAAAATACAATAACTATAATACTAGGGTGGAACTTAAAGTATTTTCACTCTTAACTCAAGCTTGCTATATCCCTCATTTTCTGACGTCACTAAATAAACAATGATTTGTGCTGGGGCGCCGATGATGACAACAATGCGACGCTAAGAATAGTTGAGTACGTCAGGCATGTGCGCTGTGGTGGGGAGGGGGAGGTGTAAGCATTGGCGCTGAAAAGTATGCAACAGAAAGTGTGTAGGGGGACTGGGACTGAGACTGGGCACAGTGAGGGTGAGAAAGAATCGCGCACACTTTGTCAGTGGCAGCAAAAGCCGCGCTGATTTAAAGTGGTTTCACATTCTGCACATGGACTTAGTTCATTTGAGTGAAAGGCATTTTACACAGCCAGAAATGTGTGTGTGAGTGTGTGCGGGTGTGTGGCAATATTTCGCTCTCTGCAACACACAAGTTGCTCACAAATTTCTCGCAGTGCAGAAACGTGGGGATGTAATGAATTTCGACATCAATGAAAACACAATCAACCAAAGTGGTTACTTACGCCGAGAGCGGAGCAGAGCGGAGCGGAGCAGCATGTCGCGGTTTTCGAACTGAAAACAGGAATCCCAGCCAAGCCGGAAGCGCATGGCGAACCGAAACCCAAATAGTTAGGAGGGAGGGAAAGGACTGGCAGCTGGCAGAGGGGGGTTCTGCGCATATTCATTTAAAATCTGTCTGGACTGTGGCTGAGGCTGTGAGCTTGTCTCCTCTGAGGTTTTTGTACGCCAACTGAATAATTAACGTGGACATGGACATGGTCGTGGAGGGGGGAGGGTGGACAGCGGCACGGCACGTAGCATGTATGTAAATTGTTTCATTACTTTTCACTATGGCCGCCAGGTGCGCTCTAACTGTTCATTGTTTTCCCCCCACACACACGCACACACACACACACACTAATGTGCTGGCTAAGTGAAAAGTAAGGACTGCTCGTTGGTTGCCTTAAAGCAGGGCGGGCTTAAAGCGTGGCTAACTCAATTAGCCAATAGTTTGGAGGGAACTGTGTAAATAAATCGCCTGCTCCCCCCTCCCACTCAACTAAACACAACTCGGCAGCCATTGCAATTAGACTCAATCGTGAGTTGTTAGAACTTCTGGGCAACTTTTTCAGCGCTCACCCCTCTCCCCCCCGGGTAAAAACATTTAACTAGCCCATTTTCCACTTTCCATAGTTCACTCGCCCCTCTCTCTCTCTCTCTCTCTCTCTCTCTCTCTCTCTCTTGGCTGAGCAATTAGTCCAATTTGAAAAAAACTATCAGCAGCAAAATGAAGCACAAGTCGAGGGCGTCAATTGATCGACTCGTTGACCACAAAGCCAACCCAGCCAACCCAGTCAAACCCCTTCACTGGCAACCACTCTACAACCACTCACACACAACCACTGAGCCAGCAGTCAACACAAATTACAATTCACTCTCAACTCGCAAATGTGGAGCAATTGTGTTGTTCCAGCTTATGGTGTTAATTGGGAAGGAGTGTTTTGCGTTTCTGAGGGCAAACACTTGCCTAGACAATCTATCAACTATATACAAAATATACTTAAGATCACATTGGAAGCAGAAATACTCAAGCTGCATTTCTCTCTTTCCAAGTCTGTTTAAAGTTTAAACTTTAAGTATAAAATTCTTAAAAAAAAGCTAGTAAAAAATTGAGCTCGCTTGAGCCGGCTTTCTTCAGAATTTCAACTCATAATCGTAAATAATTTTTTTTTTTTATTTCGCTTACTCACCGACAACATCCAGATAACCGACTTGACTTTTCATCGGATCCGTGTTTATTTGGCACATGTACCTGCAAGGTTGTAAATTTCCACATGTTAGATTGTTATACAGGAGAAAGTGGGAAAGTGGGGAGAAGGTGTTCATGTGCGCGATAAGCAGGCTGTGCGTGGCAGCAGTTTATGATCAAATTGGCTTGGCCTGGCCTAGAACAAATATGGAATGCAACAAACACATAAAGCGAACGTTTTGTTAGCCAAATAAAAATGGCTCAAATTGCGAAGGGGTTAGCAAAAATAAAGGCAAGAATTTTAGAATTAAAAATGAAAGTAGGGTAAACGAACTGGAAATCTGTAGAGTTAAATCTTTAATAGACTTCAACTATAAAATCACAGTAACTAATTATTTAATTAATGAGCGACAAAAACATGTTCTGTTTATTTTTTTCCAGCACTTTCAAATCAATTCTCCAACAAAGATTTTTTTTTTATTGTTATGTATTTTATGCTTTTTACAATAACAATTATATATTCTCTCTATTGTGCGTGATTATAATGTGAAAACAAGTCGATGAAATACAGGCAGGAAATCGTGTACTGACAGAGCTTGAATAAATAAATAAATAAATGCAATTGGAATAGCAATTATTTTTTTTTTTTTTTTATGTTTTAAAAGGCTGGTCATATAAAATATTCCATTTTGATATATGTTATGCTTGATATTTGCAAAGTGTCTGTGCATACATAATGAGGCTGCCAACAAACACACACACACAAAGTGTTCCAGTTTTAAGGACTCTGATAGTTTTGTAGTGTAGTTTTTTCTAGGGTACTACTTACCAGCCCTTGTCCGACTCCTTGACATCACGTATACGCAGGATCCAAGCACGTTTCTCGGCGTGAGTAATGCTCATGCGATGATTTTTGGTTATGACGTGATTTTGTATCGTTAAAATGGTCTGTGTATCGACACGTAGCCACGCAATCTGCACAAAAGAAATATTATGGTAAGCAAACAAAATACAACGTTTTCCAAGGTTCCCTTCCTAGCACCTTAAGTATGTGTGTGTGTGTGTGTGTGTGTGGTAAATGGTGAAATTGTAAAACTAAAACGCTCGACAATTTGGCCACAATATTAATGTGGTAGTAGCGTGGCCCGAGCTCATTTATTAGCCCAAAAAAACCAGAAAGACACAGAAATGTCGCCTAAAAGGCGGCCAAACCTGTGAAGCAAGAAGGGAGGAGTTGGGTAAGACAAGGTGCAAAACTGCAGGAAGTTTTAAGGACACCTTAAAGTGGGTCACGCTGAGGTGGCACTTTCTAGGGCAAACTAGTTACTCTCTCTCTCATTCTCTCTCTTTGTGACTGTGTAAAAGAAGTTTCTGGAAGTTTTTGCAGGCATTTCTTAATTATTAAAATGAATGCAATCTTAAGTATTCTCTAGTATGCTAAGTTCTGAGTATTCCTTATTGCATAGTTGGTATTCAATTACTATACAGTCTGGCTTACTTGTAATTTAGCAACACATGCCAGCATGTGTGACATTAATAAGGCTTATAAAATGATGATTAAAAAAAGGAAAAAATCTAAAGAAATGTGAAAGAAATAATAATAAACTAAACGTATAATCTACAATATAAAAAAGTGATTGAAATGAACAAAGAAAAAATAGTGTAACTTAAAATAAATTTTAAAAATGTAAAATATATAAATATTAAATAAAATATATAATCTGGCATATTTAAAGCTAGAAAACTAAGAACAAAATTTAAAATTAAATAAAAAGAACACGTGCAACTAATATAACTAACAAAAACATGCGTCAAATATTCCCCATATATCATAACAGTGTATAGAAAAGAAAGAGCTCTCCCAGCGTACTAAACTGAAATTGATTTATCACCACCTTCACCCATAGAGAGAGAGAGCACTCAAGTTATAAGGTAGAGAAATTGTTGTCTGCCTTCCATACGGTTGCGATATGAGAGACATCAATTCACTAGCTTTCAATTTGTACGCTCAAATGCAACGGACAATGCGATGGACAACATTATTTCCCTCTCCCCCCCCCGGAATTACCGATAATAGAAAAGCACATAATAAGTGAGTGTACATTTACCGGTTAGCATATACCATTAGGAGGCTGTTCCCCGATATCATCACACGACCCAACAGATTATCAATTTGTTGCGTGCACTCACTCGGTTCCATTTACCTCTCCATGTGGCCAGAACACCCTGAGGAGTAGTAGGGGGCGACTAAGAGCTGACTAACAAAAATTTGTTTGCTATTTGGGGTACGGCAATTCATTGCGGACCGCTTTCAGGTCGTTGTTGTTGTTGCTGAGCGTGACCCAGCGGGCAACGAAATCAAAGTGACGCCCGAGGGGACTGAAACGTGTTTTGGGCTCTAACCGAGATCCTTATGGGAAAAAAGGGTCAGCACAAATGGCGCACGCATTATGCGTTTAACGAGAGCGCACGCACAGCACACGCACGCACACACGCAGACAGACACACACACAGACACACACACAGACAGACACACGCTTGCCCAAAAAGGGTTCGCGGTGTGAGCTGCGCCTGAAACTATGCCACGTTTTATTTGATGAAGTGTAAACTGTTTGGACTGACAACGCCGCGAGCCGTTTCCATTAGCAGCGACACCTAGTTGGCCCTATAGCCGGAGCAGCAGCAGCAGCAGGTGTGTTGTTCCTCTAATTGCTACACAGATTGGCAAACTAACATGGAACCAAACCGAGCAGAACCAACCCGAACCAAACCAAACTGAGCTTACCTTATACGTCTGCAGATTGTCAACGACGCACTGCAGCACAGCCTCGCGGCTAACGGGCACCGTTACGTTCTGCAGCAGCTCACCGAATTTGGGCAGATCTGAAAAGGAAAGAGAAAGAGAGTGTAAAAGATCGATGGATCCGTTAATGTGCTGATACTGAGTCCGATCTAAAACAAGGTACATATCAGAGTGTTTCTTATACGATTCTACTATCGAAACCTTTGTATGTACCTTCGATTCGATTGGACCGATAATGAAAGTGATCAAATATATATATATATAAACGTAAAGCGCTGCATTAGGTCAAACTTATCTTAGAATAGGGGAGCTTAACTTTAAAATATGTTGAACAAGCTAAGAGCCTCAATTCTTAGATAATGCGACTGGCAACAGCACGGTGAAGTGTTAAAAAAATAAATACGGAATATTTAAGAACCTAAAAACATTATAATCTCTAGTTGGCATAATGCTGATTTATCCTAATTTAATTTAATTTTACTTTGTCTGCCTTTGGCCTTGTGAATAATATATGCTGCATTATAATTCCTTCTCGCTCCCTCTCTCTCTCTGTCTCTCTCTCTCTTTTACCTATTCAACTTAATTAGCCAGTGGGAGTTCTCTCAATTTGTCAGTCAATCAATGCTTAAGGCGCCCAGCAGCGATGCCCAGTGATGCGTATAGAGCGCGGGTTGACTTTAAAGACGCGCCCGCAAGTATGCAACAGATTTGTGGTTTCGCGTTGAGGCGCCTTTAAAACTTTGTCCTTTTGTGCCATGTGCGACTCCCTCTCCCTCTCTTTTTCTCTCTCTCACTCTCTCTCTGTTTGTGTGTGTAAGTGTGTTTGTGTTTGTGTCGTTGACATGCTACGTAGACCCCGCAATGCGCCTCTCATACATACTCGACTCGAGAATGAAATGAAAATAAAAGCTGGTAAAAAAAAAAAAATGGAATCCGTCGGCTTTTCTTATATGCGGGGCACGCGTCAGTTAAAGCAAATCAACACATAACAATCTTGTACTCAAAATGCGTAAACAATGTGATAAGCAAACTGAATGTCAGAGCGAGAGAGAGGGGAAGAGCTGTATCTCTCTTTCTCTCTCTCTCTCTGTTTTTGGGATGTGTATTGATGTGGCCGTAAATCTCACTTGCAAGGGGTAAACAGCGCGAAAGTTTGCCACGCTCGCAATGACAACAACTTTGTGAGCTTCTTTGTGTGTCTGTGTGTGTGTGTGTGTGTGTGTGTGCGCTTGTTTATGTGTTGTCATGTTGCTGATTGTCGCCTAATCTCTGTCCAAACATCACGTCCTGCGAGGCTTATTATGCACTCAGCCGTCGAAAGGGTATGATGAATTTTGTATGGCAAACAAAATGCCACACATTATTAATGAACCTCAATGTAGTTAAATTAATTTCAATTGAATAAGTATATTACTTACATAATGTTAAAGCCTTATGACAAAAATTGTAATTTTAGAGAGTTTCTATAAATAATTATTTAATTATTATTATTTAATTATAATTAATATTTTAAAAATAAATTCTGATGTTTTAGAACTCTCAAGTAAGTTGCATATAGTCAAGCAATATTTGCAATATTTTTGAGAATATATAGCTATATCTTAAGTATATTTTAAGTCTCTTTAAAGAATATATAATAAGATTTAAATGATTTATTCTCCCTGCACTTGTGCTTGCCATAAGCAACATCTACTTTCAGAGCATTGCTCTATCGGTTTAAACATTTTTCTTGAGCCCTATGCTTCAAAAGATAATAATAATGGCGAAAGAGAGAAAGATAGATGAGAGAGAGTGCGGGTAAGTGCGTCCAAGTGCCCCGAAAATGCCTCAAGTGGGGGCAATGACAGCGCAGCTCTGTGCCATCTAATAAGCTCGATTACCCAACGCGTCCCGATGCGTCAATAAAAATTTTGCCACAGACTGTCCTGCTGCTGCCATTTAGGCACCTCCCCGTCCTTCCGCTTTACAGACCTCTCTCTCCCCCCGTCTGGCAACCCCTACAAGCGTAACAAGCAGCCTAATCTTACTTTCTTTACTTTCTTTCACTCTTCGCTTACTCCGTTTCGTCCTACGCTCGTTGTTGCCTTTTGCCAACTCATTTGATTTGCCTGCGTTTATATTGATATCTGGCCCCCTTCTCCCTCCCCCCCCCCCTCTTCGTCGCGTTGCGTGTATTTTTATGGCATACTTTTCGGCGCGTTCGTGTGTAAATATGTGCAAATTCGCAAATTCGTAACATATTTCGCTGTGGCACACACATCAGGCCCAATTCTGGGTTACACGGAACTGGGGACTCGGGTGTGATTGTTTAGTGGATTTATGGGCACATGAAATTAGGATTTAATGTGCATATGTCTTGCGCCCTGAGTGGATTTATCGCACATCCCTCTGCGTGTGTGTGTGAATGTGCTTAACATAATGTTTATGATATATGCGAATAAAGAGCAAATCGTTTTTGAAATGGAGCGGGAGGGCTATTTGTTTGTGGCTTTCCAACTGGCTTAGCCGCATCACTTTTCGCGAGCACTGTAAGCCAGCTTGGGCTTTGCTTATATTCGCAATTGTCATCGCGACAAGGAGGGGGAAAGAGAGAGAGAGCAAGAGACAGAGAGAGAGAGAGAGAGAGCAGGAGATTATACTGTACCATATTGAGTGAAAAATCCACTTCATTTTGGTATATATTTTTGTGGGTATATGCAGCTAGACTAGAGGTTTGTAGGGTGTATAAATTAATAAAATAAATTTATATTTTTTACATTTTTAAATTTCTTTCTTGCGCTCGCGACTTATCAGGCAATTTCCATTCGCTTAGCTGCTCACATGATATCAGTGTTTATTTGCATTATAAGGCACAATTAGGCCAACGCTTAAGCTTTATCAACGAGTGCCTTCTTTTTGGGGGCCCTCTTATCACGGCTGCTCACTTAGGCGCATTTCCGTTTCCGCCCTCAGCCTCTGCTGCCTCAAACTCAACTTTAAGCTGACTTTATTAACTGAACTCAAGAACGACGCGGCATTTCAACTTAATAAGCAGTCGAGCTGCCGGCAAATGTCGCTATTTAAATGCTAAACAACTCTATTAAGTTGCACGACACACACGCACACCCTCACACGCACACACACACACACACACAGACACATACGTGTGTGTTCGGCAGTGTGGCAGCTTTTCGGGGCAGAGCGTGGAAATGGAACCTCAGCACGTTTCAAATACAATTTACAATAAATAAAATTTAAAAGCGAGAAAAAATGCTGCGACAACAACGCGTAGACAGACATCGCCGACGTGGAAGACGACGACGACAGCTGCGATGCCAACTGCGACTGCGACTGCGACTCAAAGCGAGTGACTTAATGGCGCCAGGCAAAGATAGAGAAGGGAGTGAGAGAGAGAGCACGTGATGTGGGACATAAGTAAAATGATACAGAGATACGCAGCAATAAGGTGAGATTGACCACAGTGTGCCGTGTGTGTGTGTGTGTGTGTGTGTGTGTGTGTGTGTGTGTGTGAACTCTGCTCGAGCAGGTAATTTAAATTTATGGGAAGAAAAGGGTTCAATGTAATAAATAATCGAAATACATGAACTTAAATAAATACATAAAATACGCATAAAGTGTATTATGCAGATTTTAACTGGCATAACGCTTAAGTAGTATTTATTTTCTTAAAAGGGGTGCAACTAGAGGAATTTGTATATTTGAAAATTTGAAAGCATATCTATATTTCCATATTTAATATTTGGTTTTCTCTATAGCTCTCATAGTCTCTAAGATGTACGTGTTCAAACAGACAAATTTAATTTTCTCAATATATTTGTGCTTATTTTATATATTTAATTATAATACAAGAACTTTCAAGCTAAAGGGAAAATTCTTTATATCCTTTCAATTTATTATATATTTAATTATTTATTAATTTCTTACACATTTAATTTAACTGCAACTAAAAGAGATATATTCAACTATGTAGCTGAATATTCCAAAGCAGAGTTTGTCTTATTATTATTCAAGTCCCTTGTGCACTCTCTATGACATTTAATAAATGTGAATCATTCATGTTTGTCTGTAGCTATTCAAATATTTATTCCCTAATTTTACTGCTTACTTTGAATACTGATTTATTTATTTTATTTTTGTCAGTTGAGTGCAAAAGTTGCCAAAGTTCCCCCAAACAGATGTACTGCACATGTGGAAGGGAGGAAATCAGGTGAGGTAAAGTGAGGTAAGGGAAGCTAGGGTTACAAACTGCAGTCAGGGTTGTCTCTTACCTTTCTCCGGTATCGTATTGACGGCCGTGTCCTCGCGTATGTCTTCCAGCAGCTCTTCGTGATTTTGCATTTCCGCTGCAGGGGTCCGAAAAGAGCACAGAAAAAGAGGGAAAAAAGAGAAAGAGAGGGAGAGAGAAAAACAGAGTGTTAGACAGTTACAAAGAGCGATATTATGTAGTTAATTTGAGCTGGGTTAACTCTGCTGGAAATTCAATTTGTGGTAGAGCATCAAGCCGAGCACATGCACTTGCACACTCGATACGATGCAGAGAAAAAGGGCAGAGAGAAATAGAGAGAGAGAGATAGAAAGAAAGAGAGAGAGAGAGTGAGATAAAGCAGCTTCCGTGGAAATTGCCCAAAAAGCCAAAAACCACACACAACACGCACACCCGAGCCACAAGGCAGAGGAAAGAGGAGAGAGAAAAGCGTGAGGGAAAGCGGGAAATGCAGCCTCGCAGCCTCACAGCCTGCAGTATAACGTTGTGTGCATTTTTCCAATATTTTAGCGCATTTGTTCAACGCCTTCTTTACGAGCAGCTTGTAATTTTCACAGACCACAAAATGAAGTTGCACAAAATGTGCAATTTGACTTTTCCACAGCAGCAACAGCTGCTCCGCTCTGCTCTCGAAAATCAATAATTGAAGCAAGGGATTGGGAACTGGAGAGAGAGAAGGGTTACAAGTGGGGCTGGCCTCCCTCTCTCTCTCTCTTCCTACTCCCCACAGACACAGGTAATGCAATGCACTGCTGGCATCATAAACTATTCACCAAAATTCAGCCAAATGGGTAAGTGGCCAAATGGATTTACGTTTATGCGTTTCTGTTTAGCTTTTGCCAGCTTTGATAGCTCGTTGCAAGGGGGTGTAGGCAGGAGGAGGGAGGGGTACATCAATTGGCTTAGTGATTGGGCCCGCTAATAGGGTCAGCAGTCAGTCGACTGCTGTGTGCATAAAGCTGATTGACGCACCAAATTCGACGGAATCAAATTGCGGTAAACAGACATTTGTTTTGCCCCTAATACGATTATAATGGGTTAAGCGACTTTCAAGCTCTGCTTAAGGCAATCAGCCAGGTTAATTGAATAGGAAAAGGGCCAAGAAATTAAGCTGCATATCACTCTGAAGTAGTTTTATTTACATATTAATTTATTTATTTATTTAACATCAACTAAGAGCAGTCGACTCAAAGTTTCAAATAAAATAAAATTACAAATATAAATTTAACTTAAAAATATATGTAAAATTAAAGTTGGAAGTAAACAAATTATAATTAAATTTTTAAATTTATAATTATTTAAATTTTAAGTTCTTTATTTAACAACTTTTTTTTAAATTATTTAATTATAATATGCATAATATTCTTAAATAGGCATAAAATATATTATATATAAGCATATTAAAGTTGTCTACAATTTTCCAGATTTTTGCTGGACTCAGCTTTAAGCTTGTTGTGCAGCATTGTGGCCTGTCAGGCGCCAGCAGGTTGGCAGGACTTATGCCATTGGTTTTTCTCTCTCTCTCTCGCTTTTCTTTTGCCTGCATTGCCTTTTATGAGCTTATCCATTTTCACGGTCACGTCGAGTTGCCTGCAAATCACGTCACTTCAAGTAGGAAAACCTGCATGTGTATGTACTTGTGTGTGCGTGTGTGTGTGAGGAAAAGCGTGAATGGAACTTTGAAAAAACTTGCACAACTCTTTCGGTCTGGTCGAGATGGCACGTTGCATTCGCTGGCAACATTTGCGGCGCTTTGAATGCGTTGCCTTTGCCCGCCGCTGCCTTTGCCAGGGTTGCCTGCCATGCTGCAGCAATATGACAGCCAGCAAGGGGGGAGCTAGAAGAGGGTAGAAAGAGGGAGGGAGTAGGCAGGGCTGCTGCAACAATGCAACACAAAATATTACAAGCAGGCTGAGCTTGCCAAGTCGAGCGCAAAGTTGTTGCCTAACTCGCAGTAAGCAGAGTTTTTTGCTTTTTTTACTGCATGTGTGTGTGTGGCAACCCTGCAACTCACCCCCCCCATTTACACCCCCCCCCCCAGGCAGGCACTTGCCATGCATTGCTTGTGAAATCGAATTTATTGCATACTTTTGTGCGTCGCAGCAAAACAGCCACAAAATGTATTCGCCCTGCCAGGCAGCTGCAGCTGTGACATTTGCACAAAGTCATTTCCAGAGCAGCCCCTCCCCTACCCCTCCCCCTTGCCTCTGCCGCCCCTATACCTAATCGGACTGGCAGTTAGCATGTGTTTGGCGTTTATTAAAGTGCAAACAGTACCAAATTGTTTGAGAATTAATTGAAAATTTGTTTCATTTCGTCTCTAGCATTTTCCTAGACTTTTTTGCCATATATTCTGTCTGTTTTTCCATTTCTTATTGCTTGTGTCAATTGTGTCATTTGCCTTTCTCTCTTCCTCTCTCTCCTCTCTCTCCTCTCTCTTTCTCCCTCTTTCTGTTGAATTCCAATTCATTTGCTCTATTGACAGTCTACACGCACCGGTTAAGGTCCAAGGCCTTTGCGCTTATAAATAACTTCATTTCTTTTCCTTTGAGATATTCACCTCTCTCTCTCTCTCTCTCTCTCTCTGTACTCTTTCTCTCTCTCACTCTCACGCTGTCAACTAGGCAAATATATGTGCCAAGGTGGCCAAAAGTAAGAGCCGACCATGAAAATCAATAGCAATCGCGCACGGATAGTCGAGAATCGTGACTCGTCGGGGGAAGTTTCCATGTAAATGCGAAATGTGACAAAGTCAACTTGGCTGAAACTTTGTCTCGCACTTGCCAAATGCTCGATAAAGCCAGCCAGGATTGACTCAAAAAGGGGAATAATATTTTAATAAATTGCTTTTTTTTTCCTTTAGCTGAAATGAAACTCTTTGCATTTTCCAATATTTGAAGTTACTTAAGACTCCATAAAATTGAATTTCTTAAATTTTTGAGTAACGCTAGAAAATTTTGTGTACTTTTGGATATTATCGAGGAAAACGCACATCTTCCATCTTTCATTTCCCCGACATTAAACCCACGAAATGCTTATGAACATACTTCAAATTGAGCTATTTCTGTTTGCCACTTGATTGCACTCACCTTGCCTATTCACGGGGCTGGCCGCAATTGCTTGCCACAAATAAAGACAGATGGAGAGAGAGAGAGATGGAAAAGAAGAATGTGAGAGAGAAGGAGCAAGATAGGCCGAGCCCCAAAACTTCATTAGCCAAAAAGCACGCGCGCCAGCGGCAGCAGGCGAACAAAATTCGACAGTAGAAGAATGAAACCAAAGAAAAAGACAAGGAAACGGGGAAGAGGAAGAAGCAGAAAAGAAGCAGTAGGGGAGGGGGAGGCAAAAATCGTTGAGACCATAAATTGCACGGCGGCGAAAATAAATGTAAAGTAAATGGCGCTAATTCAAAGTAGATTTATTTATTATGCCATTTTACTTGCGGCAGCGCGCCAAGAAATATGCTTGAAATTTCGCGCGCTGCACAGAGCAACGCATAACGTTGGCCCACAGAAGGAACTCGCCTGAGCCTGAGCAAAACAAAAGGCAAACAAATGAAAATAAATGTACGTGTAGGGCAACAAAAACAACAACAACAACAAGAACAAGAAGAACAAGTGAAGGAAGTAAACAGCAAAAAAGGGAGTCGAGATAAGTCCAAAACATTCAAAGGCGTTTGACTCTTAGATACCCTAGCATAGGTTCTGAATACGTTATGGGATCGAAATGAAATTGGTAGGAAAGGTGCATAATATAGTAAGCTATGGGTATGCCGAATATTAAGATTAAAACTTAATCTGTTTTCTAGTTATGCGCTAATTACAAGGCAGCTAAAGCAACAGCTCTGTTCAGGGTAACCTGCTTTCCAAATTTAATGTAATCTAGCTACCCTAAGCAGCTGAGATCACTGTGTTTATAGAGAAAAACAGCTTATACATCCTTCTCAACCATTCCCACTGGTTGCAGGTATGCGAAAATAGAAAGAGAAATAGAAATAGAAGACGGCAAAGAAAGAAGAAAGCACGAGCTCAGCAAAATTATGCTACAAAAACAATAAGGTTAGCTGTGAAAAACTCACACTTTGCCAGCGAGAAGAGACCAACAGCTTAAGAGAGACAGGGTGAGAGACAGAGAGTGAGAGAGAGAGAGAGAGCACCCGTACGGAAGCATTTTAATTTACGCATGCTGTGTGGCGCCTGCTTTGAGAAGCGACGCACCTGCTGCGACAGACAGACAGAGAGGCAGACAGGCAGGCAGAGAAGAATCTCATTGGACGCCATCGCTGCTGTTGATTTTGGCCATAATGCTAACGCATTTAAGCCAATTTTCGTGTCAGGTCTCAATGATTTATTAGCCAGCAATGCAGACAGTTTCAGCCCCAGGCAGGGAACCCCACCCCACCCCATCCATCCGGGACGGGCAGACAGCTTAGCACCCGGATACGGCTGAGCCCTCGCAGCAAATAGGTGTCAACAAGCGCCTTAAAGCTGCTCTACGACGATTTCCTTTTCTTCTTGTTTGCCTAATGATGATAATTAGGACAAATTTCCACAAATTTCGACAAATTTGCGACGAGTGGAAGGACGGGGGAAGCAGATTGAGCAGGTTGCTTTGCGAGAGACGTGAGCGTAAATTAAATAATCGCATATTTTAAGGACTTAAGTGAATTCTCAAGCATTCTCAAGTAAGATAAATATTTTGGAATATCCATGATAAGAAGCATGTTTAAGCATAATCAGGAGCTGAGTTAAAAATAATACCTAATAGTTTATTTCGGTTATTCTACATTTATTTACCCTACTCTGTATTATACTAATTAAGCTTAAACTAAAGTTTATCTGAGTAAAACTTTCTTTGATTCGCACAGCAAACTCTGTAGATATTTCGGCTTAAAGTGCAAGCTAGCTGGCTTTAAAAGCACTTTGCGGTATTTGTGATTATATATTTACTTTATAAATAGATTAACGACACTTTGTGCATATGAAATTAGCTTTTCAAAAATAAATTATTGAATGGCAAATTAAATGCACAAAGATTAAGCGAATCACAGTGTAAGTCTTTCAATTAAATTTGATGGCAGCATGTTATATATACACTTAATCTCTCTTCATCAATCTGCTCAAATACCTTGGCCTGCCTGGCCATGTTGCTGCAAGCCAACTGCTGTGAGTTGGCCAAGTTGGTCAACAAAATGGGACGGCGGCAACGGGGCGTATGAGTAAAAGACTTTAAACAAGCGCAAGAAAGAGCAGAGTGGAGGGAGCGAGTAACTTGAGAGCCAGAAAGAAAGATAGGCAGAGAAAAATAGAGAGAGCGGGAGATAGAGAGAGAGAGAGAGGCAGAAAGTGAGCAACTACTGGCCATAACTTTGAAACCAACAGCAGCACATCAAGTCTGCGTCTTCGTCTCAGACTGACCACGACCAAGCTTTATTATTTTTCTGCCCAGTAATCTTGGGGCTAATTGAGCTGTGCCTCTCTATGCTGTCCGGGGCAGAGGTCAAATGCAAAGTGGCAGGCTTCAAGTGCTGTTAAATTAAATTTGTGTAAAAACGAAAAGAAAACTACAAAGGCGACTTCAAACGAGACGCAAACAAACGAGACTAACGTGAAATGATGTTAAAAACAAACATTCGCCAAGAGGCAAAAGCGAAGAGCGCTACATGAGCAAAACAGCAACAAAAACACGGTAGAAAAACAAAAAAAAAAAACAAAAGAGACAAGTGAAACCAACAACAACAAAAGCAGTAAAAAACACGCAGAAGCGAACAAAATAAAATACAAATTACAGCAATAGGAAGAGAAAAAAACCTACAACAACCATAGACTCAAAGGCCAACGGCAGCCGTGATTGCCATGCTGTGTTTTCCTCTCACTTCCCTCTCTCTTCCTCTCCCTCCCCCCCTACCTTGCACGCTGTCGCTTTTATGCTGCCCCTTCACATTGCGCATCCGCCCCGTCGGCCACGCGTTCAGCTAAACAATGTGAAGCGCAAAAAAGTGTTGCATACTTTTAGGAAAAAGCGTGTGAAAGATGCACCCTGTGAGTGTAGTAGGGGGGGCCCTGGGGTAGAGCAAACGCTGCAGTCAGCTTGGTCGGGGGAAATTGTTGAAAAATTGTCAAACAATTGCAGCAAAGGGTGGCGCCCTTAATAGAGGGAGGGGGGGGAGCTCTACGTGCAGCTGAAATTTGCATTTCTTTGCCATGGAAAAAAAAAACAGAATAAAAGCAAAGGAAATGCGCATCAAAAACAGTTAAATCGCAGAAGGAAATTTAATTTGACACGCGGACAGCGACAGCGGCAGCTCACGTACACACATGCAGCGTATTTATTGAAAAGTGCAGGGAAAACAGCGCAGGGAAAACTGGGAAAACTGCGCTGGGAAACTGCGCTGCTATTTATGCCAGATTGATGCAAAAGTTTTGACTACGTGATCTGCGCGTGGCAGCAAGTGGAAAACTTCTGGAATATTTTACCTACACAAACTTCAGTTTTAAAAACAAATTCAAAAAAAAGCAGGCAGTAATTTTGGTTTGATAATCAAGTTATTATGCAAAGATTTTGCTACTTACTGCTAATTAAAATAACGTTTTGGAAGCGCAGCATGCGTGGAGTTACCTGCTCTCTCTTTCTTATCAATCTGCTACCAAAACGTGTCTCTATTTTTCAGTTAACTGTTTTATTTGCCTGCAAATTGCGCACTAAAAAACTTGTCAAGTCATAAAGCCAAAACGGCATAAATGTCTCTCTAAACCTTCTCCCCTCCCCTGCCGTAGTGCCATCAATCAGAGTGTCAATCACTTTTTGTCCGACAAGCTAAGTAGATGCTCATGCCCATAACACACACACACACACGCGCACAGTGGGATTTGAAGCAGTTGAACAATGTCAACTGTTGTCCACTTGTTGCAGCAGCAGAGGCAGCAGCAGAGGCAGCCCACAAGTCATGGACAAAGAAAACTTAAGTGGCCACAAACACGGCTTCGGTTTGCCCCCGGCACACAAACACACACACAGACACACACACACACACAAGCGTATGTGTGTATATGTGTGTCTGTGTGTGGTTTGGGCGCTGCAACGAGTCGGCACACGGCAGCAGCCGCAATTCGAATCGGAATACGCATACGCCGTGTGGGCGCTTTAATTATGCTCGCAACTGGCAACTGAATGCGACAGGGCAACTGGGAAAAAAGGGAAAAGGACAGACAGAATGGGCTTAGTATTCAGGGAGAAGGGGGGGAGGACGATGGGAAAGGGCTAAAGTCTTAAACAGCCACTAAAGCTAACCAAGCACGTTCTCCAGCCTCAACTGTGCCCTCAGTGTGCAATGATCCGAACTGGCTTTTTGGGGCTTTTACACACTGCCACGCTGCCAGTCACATAATTCCGCTCAAGTGACACACCAGATGGCCGGAACGGATGGAAGAGAAAGAGCGATAGAGAGAGCGAGAAAGAGAGAGAGAGAGAGGGAGAGTGTGAGTAGCGATGGGTGGGCAGGTTAAGCTGAGGCGACACTCGAAAGTTTGTTGGCACTTGGCAACCGCGCCAAGTTGACCTTGTGCTAAGCAAAAGCAAAAGCAAATAGAGCGTGACAGCCCACCCACTTCCGGTTTGTATGAATCTCCCCTCTCTCTCACTCTCTGTCCCTTTCTCTGTCTCACTTTCAAAGTGTCAAGTACACTGTGCAGCGCAAATTGAGACGAGTGAGTGGCGGCATAGGCAGAGAGACGCTTTGAAAGCAGCTCAGCAAATATTTTCATTCTAAAAGAAAGTGATATTTTTAAGGTATTATATAGGGGTATTATTGTGCATATTTTATATAATAAAATATTTAATTTATTTGCTGAATTTGCTATTAAATTATTATATATGCATTTATTGCCAGCAAAATAAATATTAAATTATTAGAATAATTATTTAATATAAATATTAAGTTATTAGAATATTTATTTAATATAAATATTAATTAATTAGAATATTTAATTTGCATTATTTAATACTTGCTTTATATTTATCGCACACCTTCGATAACTGACTATCGATAACTCACCCAAATGATGTGCTATATGATCTCGCTCCTCCGATTCACCAATTATGAAATCCGTGTGCTGCTGCTGCTGCTGATGATGCAGCAGATCCATGTGATGTTGATGCATTTCGCTCTCACTGATGTCGTCCTCCTCCTGCGCTGCGACTGGGCTGATCCCCGCCAGCGTTAGCCAAGTGGCCGACGCGACTGCCGCGACAGCGGCAACAATTAGCCATGAGCATATTTCCGGCATTTTATGTTTCCGTTGCAATTTCATTACGCTGCGGCGCCGACGCCGCTGCCGCTGCTGCTGCTGCTGCTGCTGCTGCTGGGACAACGTTGCAGCTTCCGCTGTCAGCGGAAATATTTTAATTTTCATTTTTATTTGTTTATGCGTTTGTCCTCCACTTGACTGTCGTCTATTTATCCGCACTTGTTCACTGTTTCTCTTGCTGTCTCTCTCTGTTTTTCTCTGTCCTTAGTCGACTTCCCCTGCGAGGGTTTTTACTTCTGCTTTGTCAACTGTTTATTCTGCCTCAACTCAACTCTTTATGGCGCTTTGCTACCCGATTTTCACTTTCAATTGCGACTCTTAAATATTTACGCGCAACAATTTGTTCAGCCCTTGGCTGAGTGGCGAAATAAATTTTCCATTGCATAACTGCAGGCGCACTGCAGTTGCCCGTTCCTGCGCTGCTCCTCCTGCTCCTGCCCGACTGCAAATAAAAAATGCATGGAATGTTATAATTCTCGTACTCGTTTTATAGTTTTTTATAGCTGCCGCTGCCGTTGCCGCTGCTGCTGCTCATTCATTATTACTATTATTACATTTTTTGCGATACTCTGTAAGTTTTCAGCGCAGCATTATTAAATATCGCATCATTATTTATACATTTGCACCCTACCCAAGGGGGAAGTTTTGTTTATGCCAGTTTATGAATAATGCGAAAACATGTGTATGATGTAGCTGACTTTGTAGCTGAAAAGATGGGGGATATCTTGGGGTTCCATTTGAAATTCCCTTGGTTCACTGCGGCTCATTTCAAGCTAATTACAAGTTTTGTAACCTTGACGAATGAGCTACAGCTTGCAGATCTGAATAGATAACATAATTAACTATGATACTTGCTAGTGAAAGGAGACTTATATGATGCAAAGTAAAAACTTAAATCAAGTCAAGGCCGCAGTTCCGTTTCTTCTATTCATTTGCTTGAGTGCAGGCAACGGGGCGTATGAATAACTTGCTGGCAACGGGGCGTATGACTAACTTGACATGCTTCATTTGGCCAGGCAGCACAGAGAGAGAGAGAGAGAGAGAGAGAGGGAGAGAGATGGGGAGAGAGTGAGAGAGACGAAGTATCACATGCAACTGAAGTGCATAAATTGCGGCCTATTCGAAACTGTCTTTCAAAGCGGATGCCTTATTTAATTGCTTGAAGCGCGCAAATTAGAAAACTCGCTGAGAACTGAGCACACAAAATGAACCACAGCAACTCAGAGAGAAAGAGAGAGAGAGAGGGGGAGAAAGTCACAGAGAGAGAGAGAGCAACTTATGAAGAAAAGTCGAGGCATTTTAACTTTTGGACAAGTTTAATTTCCGTTGAGAGCAACAGCAAAATGAGCCTAGACAGGCAGAGAGAAAGACGAACAGACAGACAGGCAGGCAGGCAGAGAGAGAGACAAACAGACAGACATAGAGAGAGACAGACAGAGAGACAGCACTATGAAATTGAAAGCATTTCACAATCTTTGATAGACTCAAAGCCCGCAATCAACTAATTGCGCCGGCCACAAGTACCGCGCGTGTGATCATTGTCTTTGCCCTCTCGACCTTATTTCGGCAATGTGTTCCAACTCTCTCTCTACTTAAGCTTGTCTTCCTAATAAAATCTGTCGCTATCGGTGCCAAAAATAAAAGAGAAGAGTAGAAAAATGAGAATGAAAAGGAATAAAAAAAGAAAACGCTGCCTGCCTGCCTGCCGTCATTGTTATTATCTGGTTATTACATATTACTTTTATGATCATCGCTGGCTGTCGTCGTCGTTTGGCTTTTTTTATCAGCTGAACAGGTGAAATTAATGAAGAAAAATGTCAGAGCGACCTTTTGTCCAGCTCGACCCCAAACTACATCATCGTGTCCTCTGCCCTTTTCGGTCAGCTTTGTTGTTGGTTCTGCTTTGGCCTCTGCTTCGGTTTCGGTTTCGGCTTCTGGCTTTATGGGTTTTTGGGGTTTCTGTTTCATTGCGCTGGGGAAATGTCATAAAGATAACAACGGGACACGCAGGCGGCGGCGGCAACGGCGGCGGCGCTGGCGTTGAAAACTTGAATAAAATGTGACAAATGGTTTTTTATTTAATAAATTGGCTTAACCGGTTGTCTGCCCTGTCTCCCTCTCTCTCTCGCTCTCTCTCTTTCTCTTTCTCTGCTTATAGCCAGCCCTGACATTTATGGCCGTAATTGAGTAAATGTGAAATGATTACCGAGCATGGCTTACGTATTCTGTCAGATTCTTTGAAGTTGCCTCACCCGATGCGCTCTTGTTGCCCCAGCAATGATATCTGTCTCTCTCCCCCTTCCTCTGTCTCCCTCTCTCTCTCTCTCTCTGCTCCTCCAACTGGGCAATTCATTTGAGTGTCCACTCACTAGAGAAAGGAATTTCTACTGGACTCGAAATAAAAGAGACGCAATTAATAAATGGAATGAATCAAAAGTATTGTTTCAGCGTGACTGTGTCTCAGAGAAAGAGGGAAAGAGTCTCTCTCTCTAGAGAGAGAAGAAAGAACTTGCCAGACATTGTTTGCAGTACTATATATTATACAAGCAATGTAGCTAAGTAACCGCATATCTCTGGGATCAAGACCTGAATAGCTTCACATTAAATTCGCATACGAAAGTGATTTTAAAATGTGAGTTTAAATATTTTTAATAATATATTAATATTAATAATTAAAATGCTAGAAGAACTTTTAGCATATCCCTTAAATTTTCTTCTAAAGTTAAATTACTTCTGCAAGTACAAATTAATTTACAATTTAATTATGATACTATAAATATTATATCAGTTACTAAACAATCCATTTTAAACTTGAAATTCATTGAAATTCAACCCAAACGAAGCTAAGAAGACTGACTGACTCCCTTCTCCCTCTTTCTCTCTCTCTCTCTCACTCTCTCTCTATCTCTCTGTTGCTTTTAAATTCCACTTTCGCAGCAAGTACATACAACTAAAAATAGCCGAGCACAAGTTCAGTTATTCCACTCGAATATTCCCAAAGTGTAGTGCGCTGGCAAAAAAAAAAAAAAAAAAAACATTGTGGGTTGCTCTGATTAACAGCTTAGGGACCGAGGCGGGCCCAGATGTCGCTCCCAAGGCAAATCAGCTCAAAAGCCAAGCACTGTCATAATGATAAATAGCCCCAAAGACAGGAAGCGTCACAAAGGGAAGACAGACAAGGAGAGACAGCGAGGAAAAGAGAGAAGGAAAAAGAGAAAAGAGAAGAAAGCTTAAGCAATTTTTGGGCTAAACAGTTGACACCTTTTCGACTGTGGATCATTAACATTTTCATTTCGATTGTCAGCAGCTGTGCCATTGCTTTGGCTTTTCCTGCAACTGTTACTTTTCCTGAAACTGTTACTTTTGTTTTGTTGTTTTATGCTGCCCTCTTCGCGCATTGTTTGGCCTTTGTAATGCGCTTTGTTTTGCTCAGGTTTCCCTGCTTTCTCTCACCTCGCTTCATTTCGTTTTGCTTTCTTTTTTGTCTTTATCACCGCCTGTCAATCGTTAAATGACAAACAATGAAATGTGGCAACAGCGCGAACAAAATGGCGGCCAATGATGCCGCTAATCCTCGTGCCAATCCTCGCAAGCATTCTTTTGCTTATTTCGGAAATGAAATAACAAATGACTGTCCGTCCGTTCTGCGCTCTGCTCTCCTCTCTCTCTACTTGTCCTCTCACATTTCTCATTTCTCACGCGATTCCCTTTCCGCATTCCTTTTGCCACATTCCGTCGCGTGACACCAACTGCAGCGGCGGCATGTCACATAAAAGGCTTGTTTTATGTCACCTGCTGCCTCCATGTCTCCATTTCTACATTTCTTCATTTTCTTCCACGGGCGCAACTCGAGCCAAGTTCGAGTCATGGAGCTGTCGCTGGTAATGTGCATAAAGCGTCAAAAATTAAGCCAAATTGCGCTGGCTCATAAACATTGTCTGGCAGCGGCAGCGTGTGTAACTATTTCGTTGCCCGCGACTGTAGCAGTCAAAACAGTTGACAGTCAGCGGAAATCGCTGTCTAAAATGAATTCCTGGCGGGCTCCATGTTGGTTCTGGGGGGGGAAGGAGAGGAATGCGCTAGAATACGATATGTTGGCTCTACTAGGGGAATATATTATGAAGGTGCTTTAGATGTGGAACCAAGAAGGAGCTGAATACTTTGAGGCAGCCCTACTTCGTTTTTTTAGCCAATCTACATATTTAAATATTAAATAAATAATAAAATATATATTAAATATATATCTGAAAATATTTTGTTTTATTTGTTTGTCTGTATGAACTACTAAATCTCAGAGACTAGAAGAGCTAGAGGCATCAACTTAAGTGAATATACTAACTTAAGGATTGCATTTTAAAAAGATACACATTAAATTAAATAGCTTTAACGAACATCTAAGTATTATCTTCCCTTAATGAGTATCTACAATATATTCGAAGTGATTTCAATCCGCTTATTGTTTTTGCTCCCCACATGTTTAGTCATTCTAATAGTTTCCCTTTATTGTTTTCCCTCTTACAGATCAGTTGCATTTGCTCGAGGAGTAGAAGCCAACATATTTTCAAATTAATTGCGTAATTTAATCAGGCATTCCGAGTATTAAGTATTATCTTGTTGTTTGGCAACAACTTCTTGCTGCATATCGAGTAAAATGAATCAAGTTACGGTCCATCACAAGTGCTGGTGCTCAGCTACGTCTGCATTCGCCAATCAGGCTGCCAAGCTCTGCTGCTGCATCTTCTCGCTTCTCTGTCTGTCCCTGTCCCTGTCCCTCTCCATTTCCCCATCCCTCTCCCTGTCCACGTCCTCGTCCACGTCCACGTCAGCTGTCAGTTGGCTTTTGTATTCCGCTGGTGCTGCTGCTGCTGCTGCTTCTGCTGGTCTTTCCTCAGCTGGAAAATTTTTTAATATAACACGCACACAGGGACGCCAATGCGCTCTGACACCCGCGCACACACACTAACTAGCCAAGCAGCGAGCCACGCCCCTTTACCTCCCCTGGCTACTGCTCCCCCTCCATACTCCCACAACCAGACGCGTATTGCAATTTTTTCGCAGCTTTCTTCCCGCTGCTGCGCTGCTGCCCCTCGCTGCATTTGATTAACCTACAAAGGGCGTTGGGGCGTGGCTGTGGGCGGTAGCTGTTGTTGCACTCTGTGTCAGAATGAAAGTCAGAGGGGGATACACTGCAGACGGGGCAGGGGAGGGCGGCAGGTGTTTTTATAAGAGGAAGAAATGCATAAATACATAAAAAATTGGCCAGCTTACAAGCGGGTTTACATATGCAATGAGGAAGGGGTGTGCGAGTGTGTGTGTGTGTGTCTTGAGTGTGCGAGTGTGTGTGTGTCTGCCTTGAGTGTGCGTGTGTTTGCGGGTTTTTGAAGGCAAGTGTTTACATTGTTGCAGCAAAGATTTTGCCAACACGTGTTTGCCTTCGTTCACTTCCGTTTCCTGTTTGGTTCCATCTTCATCGCCAAGCAAAACCTTTGCAAAAGTTTCGACTTTAAGTTGGCTACGTGCCGCAGTCAAAGAATTTCCGAGCCGGACTTGCGAAATTGTTAAAGTTGCACAGAAAGAAAGAAAATCATAATTAAATATACTATGATTAGAAAACCAAAAGAAGAAATTCATAAGCAAGTGAAATTTAAGCGAGATAAACCACTTAAATATTTATTACAATTTAATTTAAATAAATAAAACTATTTTATTTATTTAAGCATTAAAAACATAGCTCATAATCTTAAAAAATATATTAAATAATAGTATTACAAAATATAATATAAATAAATGAATTACAAATGTATTATCTACCTTGAATAAATATTCTAGTATTAAATAAATATAATAAAAATAAAAAAAAAAATAAAGACAGTCTGCTGAACTCTCCCCCATCCCAGTACTCTATAAGGCAGCCACGTACAACAGTTCAAACAGATCTCAAAGCAAACCCAAAACATTTCGTGGCATTTTAATTGTTCGCCCAAAAGTATGCTATAGAAATAATGCAACGAGTCTATGTGGCGTTGCTTGTCCATCTGTGTGTGTGTGCGGTAGCCATGCATTTTCCGGTCTTAATGATTATAACACAATCGAGTGCATATTGCCTAATTAGCGGCCAGCAGACCAGACCAGGCCAGAACCAGAGCAGGGCAGGGCAGCGCAGAGCAGAGCGCACTCTGCGAAAATGCTGCGCAAGCCACATACAAAAGGCATAAAATACATATTTGCTGCGCTCCCCCACACACACACACATGCACTCGTATGTGTGTGTGTGGTTGTGTGCGTGCGTGCATATTTTATCTTGCTTATTGAATGGACGCGCCACGAGGCGAGGGTCGTTTAGTGGATGCACCAAATTTCATGTTGGTTTTATTGTCTGCGCGTGCAGTGCTGCCTGCTCTATGTGTGTGTGTGCGTGTGTGTGTATGTGTGTGTGTGTGTGGCTGACTAACCAGTTCCATTTGTTAGCTTTAGCTAAAACTCGTCAGCTATTCATTAGCATTGTTTACAGTGCTGCGCAAATTTTTAGCAACAGCAATAAAAATTTCATGCATTCCCCTCGCAGCGTTGCGGTTGCGTTTAACAAAAGGAACCGATTGCAATGCGATGAGCTTTGTATAGCTGTAGATATCTAATATGAAATGACTGAAATATTATATAACATAATATTTCCTGAATTTTGAGCAGTGTGTGAGTACATTATTACGTATTTAATCCTTGATGTTAAGTATTGTTTGAAGAAATCATTTATAATTACGAAATGCATGCAAGGCGTGGCTTGCCTTGAATAAGTTTTGATTAAATAGGTTTCATGGTTTAATATTAAAAAATTAATGAAATTTCTGTATTCTTTTTTGCCAGAAATTTTAGTCTTACTATGATTAAAAGTAAACGAGTTACTGCTGCAAAGACGCGGGCCCTGACATTGATATCAGTCATAATTAGAGCGCATTCTGAACAGAAACAGCTTCTTCAAACCCGACATATTCTGCACTCTACTCTCCCGATCCCTTTGAATAGCTCTCTCCCTCCCCTCCCCCAGATATGCATTTCTCGACAAATTCGCTCGCCAGGTGGCGTCCTTGTGCGTTGCAGCTTGTTCCGTGCGTTGAGAAGATTTGATTTTACAGATTTGTGCTGAATAAACTGTTGAGGGGGCAACCCTGTTAGAAATGAGCACTGATTTCACAGACGTATGAATGGCAAGAAGTGTGTGTGTGTGTTTGTGTGTGTAAGAAAAGTGTTAACACAGCAATTGTTGCAATGAATGCAGTGAAAATTATTACGTATACGCAATATTTGTAAAAATTGCGATTGTATGGTTAAAATAATACTACTCTTATCTATGTTTAACGCAAACTAATTTTATCTTTTCGAATTAATTTAATTATGAACCCTCTCTCACTCGTGATACAATACCAAAAGTTTTCAAATATTTTCATATTATTAAAAAGTATTTGACATTTAATTTCTGCATTTTTTCTTTGCAGTAAAATGTTGCATTTTCGTTTGTAATTTTTTTTCCCAATTAATAAAACATTTGAGCTATTTCTCTGTTTGCTGAAGTCAATCAATGTATAATAAATTTGCTGCATATTCTTTTTTGCAAACAAATACAAAATTAATTACAAACAATTTAAATTGTTTGCCTTCTCTTTTATATCAATTTAGCATTTAAATGTATATAATATATTTATTTTTATTATATAGGTATTTGTGCTTCCCTTCTTACGCACATTCTAACCGCATTCCATTTGTGTAAATAAAAAAAAAACATATAATTAAAACATGAAACATGAAAATCTTTGGTTTAATTAAAGCGAATAACAAATGCCAAAACATCGACCGCAAATATTTGCGAATCATTTGTTTGAAAAACCCAAAGTAAACAATGACAGTCTATAGAAGCGTCTATGTCTGTGTGTTAGTGTGTGTGTGTGTTTGGGTTTCATTGTATTTGTGTGCTTTACTTTGCGTAGCAAGAGGGTCGGTATATGGGGGAATAATGAGGCACGCTCGACTGAGCTCCCAAAATGCAAGCGCTGTCGCTGTCGCTGCTGCTGCGGTCTAAGTTTCCCTGCATAAATGAAATCCCCAAAAAAGCATAAGAAAAAGAAGAAGAAAACGAAGAAGGAACTGCAGAAAGGGCGCAAATGAAGTCACGAGCTGAAGCTGAAGCTGTGCACAATTTGCGTTAAACGTCGTGTGAAAGATGAAGTACGAAATTGAAGCGGACGCCGGCTGCGACTGCAACTGCAACTGCAATGGCGACGGCGGCAGCCATAGTTGTTTTTTCTTCAGGCTTTAAAAGTTCTTTCTCCCTCTCTCTCTCTCTCTCACACACGCTCGCTTATACGTACGTACAGTGGACTTGCAGCAGGCGTTGCATACTTTCAGGCGGGCGCTGTTAATTGCGCCGACAAAAAGAAATCGAATCGGCACGCTTAACACTCTCACACTCTCACAGCAGACAGTTAACAGTTAACAGCACAATACACTAACACAAATGCGCGCGTCTTGTTGTCGTTGCACACGTTTATTTTTTTAAATATCGCGCGACGCGTCCGTCTACGTTGCGCACTAAAATCATACTAAACTAATTTACTTAGCAGCACGCACTGATTACACCAAAAGCGCCTATCGAAGCCGTCGTCGTCCTGCTCGTCGTGCTGCTCGTTGGCAATCGGCAGCAGCAGCAGCAGCAACAGCTTCGGCTGTGTCGTTCGGCTGTGCCGAGTGCGAGAGCGTTGCCGCGAAGTTCGTGCCGTGTGAAGTAAGTGGCGAAGTTGCCGACGAAGTTGTCGTGTTGCCTCGTGTGAGAGAGTGTGAGAGAGAGTTGCCTGTGCTCTTAAGAGCTTAACAGAAGCAGCAGAGAGTGCAGCGAAGTATGTTAAGCATTAACAGTGTGCTGTTAAAGCATGCCATAAGCTAAGCAGGGCTTAACAAATCCTTAACTGACGCTTTCGATTGCGATATGCAGCCGTGTTTAACAATTATCGATTTCGATAAATTATCAATTGACTAAAGAATAGATTTAACCTGCTTATATGAGTGAAACACGCTGTCAATATGCAGCTTAATAAGCTCAGAAAACTAAATAAATATGCTCATCGTGCAGCTGAGTTCACACAAAGCACTCAATCATTTAAAATGCAAGAGGGAGAGAGGGGACATCGCTGCTGAAATCAGGCATTATTTATGCAAATTACAAGCCATTATTATTAGAGCCAATGACTGGCAACAACAATCAACAACAACAACAACAACAAAGAGCGAGCACAGCTGAAAGAGAACAAGCGAACTTTGGCAGCCGGCATAAATAAATTTCCACTTAATGTAGGTCAGTGATGGAGTTCGCTCTCTCTCGCTCTTCCTGCTGCGCTCTCTTTGCGCGCTGCTCTTCAACCGCAGCGCGCTCTTAAGCAAAGTGAAGCATTTTGATGTGTTGCCTTGTCGATTCCCGCTGAGGATTTTGCATAATGCAAAAGTTGTTGCCATAATAATTGCAGGCTGAATTATAATATAATATATATTATATATATAGAACCGATTTGGGCAGTATACAGACTGCAATTGAAACTGAGAGTGCAGAGGCAAGACCAAAACTCGCTTACAATTTTGCGTAGTTCTCTTGGTTACCCCAACCCTTACCCCGCCCCCGACGACGACTGCAACTCCAGTTTGGAAAATTTATGTACAAACTCACTTAAGCAAGAATGTTTATGCGTTTTGTACGTGTTGGTTTCTCTTGCTCATATGCCCCCCCCCCCTCTCCCACTCCCTCTCTCTTTTCCCTTGTCTAACTCTCCCGCTCTGTCCCGTTGTCGCATTCATTTTGTCATTTTGTGCGCATCTCTCGTCTGTTCCTTCTTCCTTCTTTTTCTTTTTTGCCAAATTTTCGGGGGAACACGCACAACAAAGTGTAATGAAATTTCTCGGGTTCTAATGACTTAAATGCATAGGAATTCATGCAAATGCGCTACGGCTAATTGCAGCGGCATTTGATTAAAGCGCACAGGCAGGCTAATAAATCCTGCAGAGTATTTGGGAGTCGAAGTAACTTGTACAAATTATGTTAAATAAAAGTACCTTAAATATTTTTGTATTATTACATGAAATAATTTGCCACTTTTCATAGTTGATTTCAAGGACTTCATGCCGGGAAACAGCCTCAGTTCCTGTGACTTTCATCCATTATACGACAATCAACATGGGGCCCAATTATCTTGCACCTTGAGCAGCAGCAACTGCTCGGATCTATTTGCATCTAATTAGCGCTTAAAGGAGAAGAGCAGGAAGAGGAAGAGAGAGAGAGGGAGGGAGAGGAAGGGAGAGGGAGGTACAACTTTGACAATGGAGTTGCAGCGAAAACGTAGAAAGAAACAATGAAAATAACACGTATATATATCGTATAATATCATTGGCATGCAAAAAGTTTGTTTCCAAAGGGAGCAGGTCGTAGTTTTTTTCCAACTGACGACGAGGCGCCAACTTAATAAGGCAGCCAAAATGCCCAGCGGGTGACGAAAAACGCCAGAGACATGCAGGGACAGAGAAAGAGAGGCAAAAGGGAAGAAAAAATAAAAGACAGTAGTTGCAGAAACCCTGCAACAGCAGCACAAAGTATTGCAGGCACTGTGTGTGTGTGTGTGTGTGTGTGTGTGTGTGTGTGTGTGGCACGACACGCGGGGACAACGCGAGAATAAAGACTTGGGGCAATGCAATTTTGGAATCCCTGAAAAAGTTGGCAAAGGGAAAGACGGCAGAGCAGCGGGTTAGCTGCCTTGAGGGGCTAGGAAAACATATAATACCTCTAATATATGCTACATACATAAGTAGAATAAAGAAGGCATAATACACAGAAATTATAGAATCATCGATTGTCGTAGAATACCTAAGCAACACGCAGGCTTAATCCAAATTATCGTTAATCGATAACTGTGAACTGAACTGAACTTATGCCGCAAGTAATGCGTCCGTAATCAATTTGTCATCTCTCTCTTGTTTTTTGGCTTTTTCCAGCTCAAACTAATTCACCGTTACGCGGCTCCGCCATTTTCATTAGCTCGCTGCGGCAAACAAAGTGTGAGAGCTGCCATGGCATGAGCACAATTTTGATTAAGAATCTCAGTCGGGCCGCAAATGGTTGCAGCTGCCACGCAGACACGTTGCAGCCACGTTGCAGCAGCTGCGGGCCACGTAGCGTGAAAATGCAGCCAAACTAATTATAACGGGACTTGCGTTGGCCATGGCTAAGCTACGCACGATATGCGAGTGTGTGTGTGTGGGAGTGTATGTGTGTGAGTGTGTGTGTGCTCTAGGCAAACACCTGGCGTATGCGGGTGAAAAGTCAGTGCGGTGCATCACTTTACCCCTCACTTGCTAATGCTCTGCCACACTCATTTCGACTCTCTCTGTCTCTCTCCCTCTCTCTCTCTCTCTTCATCCATCTCTCTCTTCATCTCACTGGCAATCTAACTCGATTAGCGTAAAACTCACTTTATTGCGCCAAAAAAAAAACGACTCATCAAATTTAAAACCCAACAGAACGATAGAAGTTGAGACTTAATTGAGGGTTCCACATAATTTTCCCTTTCCCTACAATCAAAGGTCGCGAAAATACCAAACTGTTACAAATATTTAAATTCACAAGTCTCAATATAAACTAGATATATGTAAATCCACAGCATGGGGTAATATTATTCAAATTTCTATCGTATGCAATGCATATGCGACAAATTAAATTTAACGCCACACTGACTCACAAAAGTATGATGCACAGGCGGCAATATTCGAGAGGGAAAGCCATGGAGAGAGAGAGAGAGAGAGAGAGAGAGATAGATTTCTACTATAGAATACCCTATAAAATCATTTAATAATGATAGACCAGAAACTCGCTGCTGCTTAAACATATTTTATTTATTTTATGTCTGTGTGAACTCATTAATCTCAGAGATTATAAGAGTTAGAGCCAATAACAAGATCTTAAAATTTGTTTTACCTTTGGCCCTGCCTTTTCTGCCCCTGTAAATAATTATATAAAAATCCCAAGTATTATTTTATAAAATACCAAGTAAATATTGATATAAATGAGTTACAAGTATTATAAGGATAAATATTAAATTATGCAGCAAATAAATTAGTAATAATTATATTAAGGATATATAATAAATTATACAGCAACTTGACTGCAGTTCTACTTTACAGGATATGCGCTCGTCGAGTTTGCTTCACACTCTGCCAGCTTGTCATCCACTTGTTGTTCGTGTTCGTGTTAGTTTTAGCTGGTTAAAAAATGCCCTGGTAAATATTTGCTTAACGGTCCCACACACATACATATATGTACTATACGTGTATGTACTATATGTGCTATATACATAAATATTTATATCGTTATAGATGCATATTTTGTTTACTGTTTCGTTGATTGTTTATGTTTTCGCTCTCGCTGAGTGCCATTTAGTGCATTAATCCGTGATGCGAAATAATCTTGTTGTCAGACCAATAAAATTCCTGACAACCTGCAGCTGCTGCTTTTGTTTCCTTTCGTGTTCAACTAAAAGCGATTTGTGTGCACTGCTTAACCGACAGCTGAGTGAGTAGATTAGCAAATATGTATAGAAAGAGAGAGAGAGAGAGATCGAAGTGCAAAGATTATGCGCTTATGTGGTTGATTTGATAAACTCAAATGCAGAATTTGTTTATTTATTTGGTAAGCTTTTAATGCTCTAATTGAGCTTTAACTAATTGCAAGCGATTAGAGCACTTTATATGGAATTTCATTAAGATTAGACAATCAAATTTGTCAGATATTTAGATAAAAGATTGCAAAAAAAGTGTTTATTTTGTTTAGAAAACAGCATTTATTTTTATACACCCAACTTCAGCTCAATTTGTTAGCTCCAAGCACGGCCCACATATCATTTTACTCATGTGTGCGCTCTCCCTCTCTCTCCCTCACTCTCTCTCTCTGTCTCTCCCTCTCGGACAACCATCGTTAAGTAAATATTATGTTGTTTCTGCAGCTTTCTGTTGTTGTTTATTTTATGATTAAGAGAAAGCCAGATTTGTTGAGGCCATAAAAGCAGCCCCAACTCTCGCTTGAGTTGCGGCAATTTGGCACAAATGAAAATTAATTGTAATTACATGAGTACGTTTATAACGCGTATTGGCCATAAAAAGAAAACACTGGACCCACTCGAGAAATAACGAGCCGACAAAACGTGCCGCACGCGTCAATCAATGCGGCAATCAATCAATAAAATTGAACGCATTTTCTATTGCCAACAACACACACGAATTTTCAGGTGAATCCAATCAAACAAAATACACCGCAAATTGCACAATAACATATTGTTGGGTGAGTAGCCTATATGCTATAGATATACATATCATTTAGGGGTATCAAAGGGGGTACTTTTGTTTTTTTTTTAGTGATTTATTACAACATTGGCAATGCATTCTAAACTGAAATCAATTAAATTTACCCTATATACATTTTTTTTTCTTCTATAATATATATATATATTTAGGGCACACCCAGAATGGGGTCGGAAAACATGTGCAAAATGCTCGTCTACAAGTGAAACGTGCTGTCAATAAAAGATTTGCATCGCGCTGAATTTGTTGTAACATTTTACGTAAGCATTTGCCGAACGTGATTTGAGTTAGTTATTGAGCATAAATCCTGTTGCCAGGTAACGGTAAATGTGGAGCAACTTCTTCCCTTCTACTTCCCCCCACCCCAACCTTCTATAATCCCTAAACCCTTTTTCTGAGCAGCAGCTCTATCAACCTATTTGTAGTCCTTGCTCGCATTTTCGTTTGCTGAGATGCGCAACATTTGCAAGCCAGAGAGGGGCTGCTTTCCTGTAACTCCTTCCCCCTTCTTATACCTTTGGTTTCCCTGCAACATGGTTCCATTCTGCTAAAGATCTCAGATTCTCTAGTTCCTCAATGAACAGCAAAATTTAAATAGTTTTTCAAGGCAAAATACATTTGCTTGCTCATGAGTTTGTCAGAAGCAAGACTTAAATTCATTTAACTTCTATGTGAAAAAACAAACTGCAATATATACATTTACTTTCATATTATTTTTATAAGATCAGTGTGCAAAGTGCTTAAAGCAGTTCCAAATTTGGCACTTTAATCCTCTCTCCCAGCTGCAGTTTGCAGTCTCTTCTTTTCCTGCTGCTCCTCCAGCTGCCAATTTACTCGGACACAATGATTGAAGTCTGGACAGGACAATTGCTGTGCATTTTATTTGCTATATATATATATATATATATATATAGATCCCCCCCCAGCAACAGCTCACCCCTTGCCTAGTTAATTGCCGACTTTTAAATTGCGCTCAAAATTGTTGAAGTCGAAAAATTACGCATACGTAAGTGGCATTTTTTATTTGTCTGTGTTTTTCGCACTCAAAAGTCAAATTGAATTTAAAACGAAAACAAAAAACAAAAAAAAAAAAAAAAAGGATAAAAAACAATAAAGTTGGCAATGCCGGAACTTAACGCATTTTGCAAAATTCCCCATCATACGATCTATCAAATTGTTTTCTTTTTTTTTCGCCTTCAATTAGCTGCACACAAAGTTCAAGTTTCAATTTATGCATTTTCATATTGCAGGCACGCAGTAAAAAAGCAATGGCTGCCAGAGAGGGAAGGGGGAAGGAGGAGTGGATGGTATGCGGGGTTAGGGGAGAGCCTGCATATTATTCATAATCGTTGAAATGGCTTCCGAGTGCCAACTGTTTGGCTGAAAGCCAATGGATTATACTGTCTCTCTCTTTTTCTATCGCTCTCTCTCTCTCTCTCTCTCTCTCTCTCTCTCTCTCTCTCTCTCGGAGGCCATAAAAAGCAGTCTCTGCGCTTGATTGACTTGTTGCCCCGCCATGTCGACTGTGCGCAATAATGAAAATTATTATTAAGTCTCGTCTTGTTGTATCGTACTGTTTTTTTTCTTCTTCCGTTTTTGCTTATGCAGCAACAGTTATATTTTCTTATACTATATTGAAATCGTTGGTTTTGCTTGGCTAAGGCTGTCTGTTGGGATTGGGAGAATAAAAACTGAACTTTACTTAAGCAAAGCGGCTTGAATTAAGAGAGTATTTTTTTTTAATATTTATATATATTACATATTATTTTCACGTTATATATTTTTTTTAAATTGCTCAAAATGTAAAGGAATTTGATTACTTCTTTTAAAAATTGAACTTAAATTGATTTACATCGAAAGAGTTTTTTTTTTAATATTTATTTTGCATATAATTTTTATATTGAATGTTTTTTATAAGTTCAAAATGTAGATTTAAAATTGAGTTGAAATTGGTTAATATTGAGATAGTTTTTTTTTAAATATGTATTTTTATTGCATATTATTTGCATCTTGTATTTTTTTTAATAATCTTTAATTGTAAGAGAACTTTATTACTTTTTTATTTTTTTTATATATGTTTTTATTTATTTTTGTATTTTTTCTTCAGACATAATTATTTTTCTTTATTTCTTTCAAGGGTTTTTAAAATGATCATTTAATTTCCACAACTTGTATTTACTTTCAACTAATAGTTTAATTATTTCATAATTAATTTTCGAATAAATCAATTAAATGAGTTAAAACTTTTGCAGCGAAATGGCCAATTGGTGGTTGTGTTTATGGTTGCAGAGTCTGTTAATAGAGGCACCCCTTGCAGTCGCATAAGACAATTATGCTGGAGTAATAACAATTAGCTACAGTGTTGACTGAGTGCAGCCACAAAGGCGCAGGCAGCCTGGGGCTGTGCGAGAAAGAGAGAGAGAGAGAAAGAGAAAACAGAGAGAGGGAAGTGAACATTTTTGGAGTCGAAAGTGGAACGTAGAACGAATGCGATTGTTGCAATTATGTCAGGCAACACAGGCAACTCGCTGTGCCAAGTCCTGCAGGAGCTGAGCTGGCTGCAGTGCCTCATGGTGCCTCATGGTGCCTCATGGCATATGTTGCAGCAGACGCGGGAACAGACGGAGTGGGGCAGGCAAATAGACAGGCAGTTCTCGCAATTATGTCGGGGCACAAGGACATTCAGGACTCTGTCGCAGCAAAGGAGCAAGGTAGGGGAAGGAGAAGGAGGAGGAGGGCACACTCTGTAGCCAGGCCATGCCGAGTTAATGTTCCCCCCCCTGCTTTCTTTTGTTTCGCTTGCCACAGCGTGCTGCACATTTCTTGTTTATTGTGCTCGGCTATAACTTGTACATTTGCGTATTATAATTTGCATAAATTTCCCAGACTCCAGACAGAGCTAAGAGAGCAGGAGAGAGAGAGAGAGGTAGAGGGTGACTGAGTGCGGCAAGGTTAAGAGTTGGCGCTGAGGACAATTTAATAACGAGCAGATACAAGTGACAAAATGAATTATGCTCTGTTGTGCGTGAACACACACTCAGACAAACACACACACACTCCAGCTTGACTAGAGAAGGGAAGGAGAGAGAAGGCAGGAAGACAGAGCCAGTTCAGGCATTTAGACGCAGCATGTGGTGTGAAAAGGGTAATCTATGCTTGACTTGTGCAAATGGGAGCATTGTCAGCAGGGCAGGCATAGAGAAGAAAGAGAGGAAGAATTAATAAAGCAAATCAGCAGAAAATTGATGGCATAAACTGTATACTAAGTAGAGAAAAGAAAAAATAGAGAAAAAATATGCAACTAAAAATAATATCATATTTTGGTGTAGTTCTTTTCCAATTCTCAAAACAATGCAAGCAAATAAATTGATGGTAGCACTTTAGCAATATATATGATTCAATTTCTTGCTCCCTCTCTCTCCCTCTCCCTCACTCTCCCTTGCCTTCGCTGGCTGCGTTTGCGTTACGTATACGCAACGTGCGCTCATACGCCCCGTAGCCAGCAGGTTGATGTTGTCATTGTTGGAAATTGAAAAGAGCAACGCAATGACAAGTTGTTGTGATTTAATGTACATATCAGTATTTGTGCGCTTATATTGCTTTTCACACACACACCCCGCACACACACACTCTGCACACACACACACTCTGCAGCGCTTTGCCCTTTTCTCAGCTGAATGTGATATGCGGTACATCGATTATGCCAAGCTTGTGCGATGGGCAGCCAGGCGTACGATTTGTTAGACGCCACAATGCACATTGATGCGTTTGATTGAAAGTCAGCTGAAGAGATTAAGCGACCCCCCTACCCTCTCTGCTCCCCCTGTATCATCCTGCTGCCTGCTGTGTGTGCTGTCATGTCAACAAGTTGAGGGCGCAAACAATTTAAATTACAAAGCAAACTCAATAAAAAAAAAAAAAAAACGTTGCGCGCTAAAGAATGAGAAAAAGTTGTGCCGTGCAGGCCCGAACAGATTTAAGTTTCTCTCTCTCTCGCCGTGGCCCTTGACATGCATAAGATATGGCATTATAGAAAGTTTTCAGGAAGCGAAAGTTTCGCTTGCCCTATGGGCAACAACAACAAATGCTTAACACGCCCCTGCCATGGGGTTAGTCCAAGCATCGCTTATTTATAAGTCTGTAAACAGATTTTATGAGCCGAAATAAACAAAGGAGTGGGAGGGGGAGCGAACGCTTGCTATCCCTATCGAATCGCCATTTTGTTTTTGTTTTTCTTTTCTTTGGCATTTGCCACTTTTCAATTTATTAAAATGACAGTCAAAAAGCTAAAACACTTTTTGGACACTCGAGTGGGTTACTAACAACTTGTCGAAAGGGCCAACAGAAGTTGGCGTGTGTATTGGCCAAGTGCCTGTGTGTGTGTGTCTGTCTGTGTGTGTGTGTGTGTGTTTGTGTGTGTGAATGTGCTTATGATTGGCGGAAACGGGGAACAGCGCACGGTAGCTTAAAGTTTGTGCAACTCGCTGGGACAGCTTAATTTTGATTGAAGAAACTTTTTTGGCCAAAGAGAGAGAGAGAGAGAGAGAGAGAGAGAGAGAGAGAGCAAACAGCGATACGAGATCTTCGGGCATTCGCATTTCTTATGTATGAATGTGTGTATGCCCACGCGGCGTATGCGCGACATGGCGACCCGCTTAAAGCGAAAAAGGGCAAACGAATGGCCGAACAACACGAGCTAAATACCGGAAATGCCCTTTATAATACGCTTCCGGCTCATACATGTGCTGCCCAGACAGCGCGTGTGCTTCGTGTGTGTGTGTGCGGCGTGTGTGTGCGGTGTGTGTGTGTGTGCGGTGTGTGTGTGTGTGCGGTGTGTGTGTGCGGTGTGTGTGTGCGGCGTGGCGGCAAATGTTATAAACCAAACCACAGCAAGCCCAGCGAAGCCAACGGCTAATCAAAATGTGCAGCCAGCTGCAAAGAGCAATGCGGCGGGCGGGCTGGGATGTGGGCGTGCCGCGAGGCAGGAGCAGTGGCATAAAGGTGCCACAGTTGCGAACAGGAGGCAGGCGAAGGGAGTGCGGGGGCCGCAGTCAAGCGACCGCAGCAAAACGGCCGCACAGTTGGGCAATTGGCCAGCCGAAAAAGCGTTGCAGGGGCAGGGCAGGAGGGGAAAGGGAAAGGGAGCCCAACAAAAGGATCGCGTGTCTCGTGCCAGTGCCAGAAATACAAGTCGCTACTCTCCTGTCTCCCCCCTCTGTCCCTATGCACCCCCCTACCTCGTGTATGCAAAAATGAAATAAGTAACGTGCAATTGTTTCGACTGCAGTTGCAGGTATTTTGTTAGATAAGGCAGCAACAATGGTTTCTCCGGTTGGCTAAAAGATTATATAGATTATATATTGGATATGTTATTATGCCATAAGAATGGCAAAATGCTGCGATCTATTATGTGGGAATTATCGAGAATTAAAGGTAAACAGATTAGATAAGCAAAGGGAAAGGGAGAGCAAGAAAGAATTTGCATGAAATAAATTGAAATAAAATAGAAGCGAGGAATGAAAGGAAATTGCAAAGATAAACTAAGACAACAAAGAGGAAAGTATATGAAGAAGAATGCAAAGAAAAATGCAGTAGAAATATATTGGAAATTAAAATCTTAAAAGTCTAAAGGAAACTAAAACTTTCCAATATCCCTTGTAGGAACCCTACCAGGACTGCCAGTACTCCTAACTTCCTTAAAAATCATCAGATTCTAGTGGGAGAGGGCATTTTCTTCATGATTTGACCTCTAGTTTAATTCTGCATCAAAATATTACGAATCCAAAATATTCAAAAATTTGGACCATCCACCATGTTTTAAAATTGCCATCTTACTCCTTTTGGGAAACCCACCAGAACTGCCGGTACTCCTAACTTCCTTAATAATCATCAGATTTTAGTGGGAGAGGGCATTTTTTAAATGTCTTGACCTCTTGATTAATTCTGCATCAAAATATTACGAACCTAAAATATTCAAAAATTTGGACCATCCACCATGTTTCCAAATTGCCATCTTACTCCTTGTGGAAACCTTACCAGGACTCCCGGTACTCCTAACTTCCTTAAAAATCATTAGATTTACGTGGGAGAGGGCATTTTCTTCATGGTTTGACCTCTAGATTAATTCTGTATCAAAATAGTACGAATCTAAAATATATAAATTTTTGGACCATACCTCATGTTTTAAAATTGCCATCTTACCCCTTGTAGGAGCCCTACCAGGACTCTCGGTACTCCTAACTTCCTTAAAAATCATCAGATTCTAGTGGGAGAGGGCATTTTCTTCATGGTTTGACCTCTAGATTGATTCAGCATCTAAATATTATGAATCTAAAATATTCAAAAATTTGGACCATCCACCATGTTTCCAAATTTCCGTCTACCCCTTATAGGATCCCTACCTAGACTGCCAATAATCATAACTTCCTTAATAATCATCAGATTCTAGTGGGAGAGGGCATTATCTTCATGATTTGACCCCTAGATTTATTCTGCATCAAAATATTACGAATCTAAAATATTCAAAAATTTGGACCATCCACCATGTTTCAAAATTGCCATCTCACTCCTTGTAGGAACCCAACCTGGACTGCCGGTACTCCTAACTTCCTTAATAATCATCAGATTTTAGTGGGAGAGGGCATTTTCTTCACGATTTGACCTCTAGATTAATTCTACATCAAAATATTAAGAATCTAAAATATTCAAAAATTTGGACCATCCCTCATGCTTCCAAAATGCCGTCTTACCCCTTGTAGGAACCCTACCAGGACTGTCAGTATTCCAAACTTTCTTAAAAATCATTAGATTCTAGTCGGAGAGGGCTTTTTCTTCATGATTTGACCCCTAAATTTATTCTGCATCAAAATATTACGAATCTAAAATATTCAAAAATTTTGACTATCTACCATGTTTCAAAGTTGCCATTATACCCCTTGTAGGATCCCTACCAGGACTCCCAGTACTCCTAACTTCCTTAAAAATCATCAGATTCTAGTGGGAGAGGGCATTATCTTCATGATTTGACCTCTGTATCATTTCTTTATCAAAATGCCGTGATTATAAAATATTCGAAATTTTTGGCCCTTCCATAATACCCTCGAGGAAGATTATAGAACTATGCAACACTTATTTTCTAATTGTATAGATTCTATTTTTCTAATTTATTGAACCGCTTCAATTAACAGACTTGCATTACCGATACTATCGATTAGTTTTTCATTCGATAGTTAAACTCTCGACAACAGCAAATCGCAACGTCTTAATGGGCCGCTTAAGAATAAGTAAGAGATGCTCTACGATGCAGGAGAAGATTAGGGGCAGGCTAGAACCCTGGACCAACTACTTTATTCTTAGAGAAAGGCAAGACAATATTAGTTTCCCCAACTCTTCAGCTGCAGCTGCAGTGCTTCCTATTCATATACTATTCATACTCATTACCCTATAGAACAATTTACCTAATCTATTAATTTCCTTTGGCCTCCTTTGAGTGCAACCAATCGATGCTTCCTTTATTATGTGCGGCACAAAGCCGCTTAGAGCGCGCGGAGCAAAGCTTTTCCCTTTCCTTTTAATTTTCCTTTCGCTTTTCCCTTTCCTTTTTTAGGTTGTCGCTTTTGCTTTCACTTTAAGGTAAAAGCGTCGCATTTTTAATTAAACTTTATGCAGATGTGCGAGCAAGGGGTGCCACAAAAAGGGGGTAACCCCCACTCCTTAACCCGTAAGCCGCAAGCCAGACGATAGCTTTGTTTGGCAAGTTTGCTGTGGTTAATTATCGATGAGAATGAGGCCAGGACATGACCACAGGAATATCCCTTTTATGGCAGGAAGGGGGACTTTGGGGGTACGGCTGAAGTCAAGAAGTTTAATGAACTGCAAAGTGTTCAAGGGGCAAAACTTTCGATAGAGTCATTAAAAGCTGTGCGTCAATGGGTCAATAAGCGAGCGACAGACCGGGAGACGGACAGACCGGGAGACGGACAGACCGGGAGACCAGGAGACCAGCTGCCATTTCACACACAATTAAAGCATTCTTCAATGACAGCCATTGTCTGCGCATACCTTGGCTTCGGCCTCGACTCCCTCCTTCCTTTAAGGTCTGATTTATACTCGTGCGTCATATGCGTGGCATCCGAAACTAATGATTGCCCAACTCCTACTAATTTATTACATTTCTTTTGTCGGACACGCAAACTGGCGCAGGGGTCGATCTTGATCTCTCTCTCTCTCCCTTTAGGCCCGCTTTTCTTAGCCAGTTTTTCCTGGTGGTCATTTATTAATTGCGTCTCGTATGCGTGCTAATCTCTTCATTATGCGATTTCATAATGGATTACATTCAAATAAATGCGCCTCATTTACCGCCGACTCCACAGCCCAGGGTAATTTCTATAATTTCGACGCCATTTTACTAATGATGCGCCGTGTCGTGTCGTATTGTTCTGGCCTGCTATACCCTGTAGCCCTTGGGTAAAAAAAAGAAAGAATATCTTTACTATTCAGTAAGCGAAGGAATACAATTTTGTATTTGTTTGCGAATATTTTCAGACCTTGAGAAGTTTTCAAAGCAGTCTGCAAATTTCAGATTAATCAAACCACATGTAAAGAACCTACAGGGCATTCCCTAGTCGACTCCAGCATTATTGTATCCTCCTTCTAGCGATAGCTAAGAAAAGCGGCCTCTACTAATATTAATGCCTGCTAATTTGAGACATTGTAATTGAATAAGATGCATCAGTTGGGCCGTGAAGGTGCCGGGAGGATATGAAATTGATAGGGACAGTCGAGAGTTTTGGCCTCTGGGGTAGCACCACGGGCACCAAAGGGCAATTAATAATTAAGCACTTTTGTGGGTTATTTCAAATGATAATGCCAATTAGGCAAATACGCTTTGAATTCTATTCGCAGAAGTGGGAAAAAAACAAGAGTTTGGCAGAGGAGGTCACAAAATTAGACTAGAAATAGCAGGTAGCCTGAGAAGGGGAGGAGTAGAGGAAAGAGGAAGATAGTAAGGATAGGAGATTGCTACCTTCAAGAGCAGTATTAGATTTAATCAGTCCGTTTCTCTGACATGTGCTAAGATAGAAAACTGAGAACTTTGAGGGACAAGACATGCATAAAATCCCCTTTAATAAGCCAAATCATATACCATGGTTTAAAATAATATACAATTTTAAGAAAATCCGCTTCAATTAAGCCAAATTATATATATAGGTTTAAAATAATATTTAATTATAATAATAATTTTACTAAGACTAAAGACATATAACTTGTATATTTATATTTTTCAACTTGTATTTTTTCTCTAAATTGTTTGAAGAGATATTTCACCATTGAAGGAGTTACTCCACAGAGCTTAAGCTGTTGCGTAACGCCCTTAGCTTAAGTACTGCACTCGAATAAATTTGTGAGTATTCAAATCGTGGCTTATACCATGTGGCAGCCACTTGCGAGCCCAACCAGGTGTGCCTAAGCTGCTGCGAGACAAATTTGTAGCGCTGGCAAAGAGAAAGGAAGGAAAAACCATTTAAATAGTCGTAAAAATGTGCGACGACAAGCGTGCAATAATACGCGGTATCATGAAAGGCAAATCGTGTGGCAGCACACCGCTCCCCCTCCCCACCTTAGCGGGGAAAAACCCTTTTGGCATTACTATAGATAACTCCCAACTCTGCAATGTTTTTTTTCTCTGCGCTCTCTCTCTCGAGTCGCGCCTGACAGCTGCGCTTACAAGCGGCCAAGCAAATTGAAAACTGTTAAGGCAAAGGCGGTTCCTAAGGACAAGCATGGCGCGACCAGGAGGTAGATGGTAGAGAGACTATGGTAAAGGATGGTCGGTACACAGGATTGGGAGTAGGGGATACATAGAGGGGCGGGCAATGGCGACAACGACAACGACAAGCAAGACGACAGCGACAAATGGCGGCACTTGTTCATGAAAATTTAAATTGCAAAATGGGCTCAATGTGGGTGTTTTACCCCCTTCCATCTCTCCCCCCTCTCTTCCACCATCCAGGACTACTTCCACACTCTGCTGATTCGAAAGCCCCTTGGCCAATATTTGCCTTTTAATTACCTGCAAAGTGTTCGCCAGTGTTGCCACCACACGGCGCCGGAAATAGAATTCAGCCATTTTAATTCAAAGATGGAAGCCGCTGCTTTTCGTGTGGCAGTTTTAAATATATAAAGAAATTACTTAGAATTAATTATATAATAAATAATAAATAAAAAATAAATAATAAATAAAAAATAAGAGATATATAACTTTACTTTCTTAAATAGAAAACACTCGAGTCATACGAATTAATTGTCGGAGCTTAACACATTTCGCAGGGCTGCCTTCGATCAATGTTCGACCCCATAGAGATCCCTACCATGCGATAAAGCAGGCTGTGCCCTCTGTGGCAGACTAATCGGGGTGATATTATTTCCAGCATCGTATCATTTTACGTTCTGCTTTCAAGGCGTCAACTACATTTCGAGTGTAACGAAACATAAAATACAATAATCAAGGTGAACTCATTTTTCAAATTTATTTTTTATTATTTATATTTATTATTTATTTTTTTTTTTTTTTGATCGTACTCTCTCTCTCTGTTGTGTTTCAGGGCTTAGAATGATTCGTTTTATTTCAAATCATCCGCGCGGATCGTGGTTTGCTTACCATATCTTCGGGAGGGGCTATGCAAAGGATGTGAAGTTCGGGCCAGAGGTGCGAGCCATGATGCTGCATGGGGTCGATGTGCTGGCCGATGCGGTGGCCGTAACAATGGGACCCAAGGGTCGAAACGTGATCATTGAACAGACTTGGGGTTCACCCAAGATCACCAAGGATGGCGTGACGGTGGCCAAGTCGATTGCACTCAAGGATAAATTCATGAACATTGGGGCCAAGCTGGTGCAGGATGTGGCGAACAATACCAACGAGGAGGCTGGCGATGGCACCACCACGGCCACGGTGCTGGCTCGTGCTATTGCCAAGGAGGGATTCGAGAAGATATCGCGTGGTGCCAATCCCGTGGAGATACGACGTGGCGTAATGCTATCCATTGAGACCGTCAAGGATCATCTGAAGAAGCTATCACGTCCAGTGAATACACCCGAGGAGATTGCCCAGGTGGCAACGATATCGGCAAATGGCGACACCTCCATTGGCAAACTGATCAGCAAGGCCATCAAGGTGGTGGGACGTGATGGTGTGATCACTGTCAAGGATGGCAAGACCATGCAAGATGAGCTGGAGGTCATCGAAGGCATGAAGTTCGATCGCGGCTACATCTCGCCATATTTCATCAACAGTTCCAAAGGAGCCAAGGTGGAGTTCCAGGATGCATTGCTGCTCTTCTGCGAGAAGAAAATCAAATCGGCTGCCAGCATTGTGCCCGCCCTGGAGTTGGCTAACACCCAGCGCAGGCCACTCGTGATCATAGCCGATGATGTCGAGGGCGAGGCACTCTCCACCATGGTGGTGAATCGCCTCAAGGTCGGTCTGCAGGTGTGCGCCGTCAAGGCACCTGGGTTTGGGGATAATCGCAAGGAGAATCTCGCCGACATGGCCATTGCCACCGGTGGCATTGTGTTTGGCGATGAGGCGAATCTGGTGCGATTGGAGGACATCAAGGCCAGCGACTTTGGACGCGTCGGTGAGATTGTTGTGACCAAAGAGGATACCATGCTGCTCAAGGGTCATGGTCAGCGAGTGATGATCGAGAAGCGTGTGGAGAATCTGAGGGAGGAAATCAAGAACACCACCTCGAACTATGAGAAGGAGAAGATGCAGGAACGCTTGGCCCGCTTGTCGTCGGGCGTGGCCCTGTTGCGCGTCGGCGGCTCCAGCGATGTGGAGGTCAATGAGAAGAAGGATCGCGTGAACGATGCTCTCAACGCGACCAGAGCGGCCATCGAGGAGGGCATTGTGCCCGGTGGTGGCACCGCCCTGCTGCGTTGCATACCCAAACTGAACGATCTGAGGGGTCAGAACGATGATCAGAACTTGGGCATAGAGATCATACGCCGTGCCATGCGCATGCCCTGCCTGACCATAGCGAAGAATGCCGGAGTCGATGGTGCCATGGTGGTGGCCAAGGTGGAGATCCTCGACGGGGATTATGGCTACGATGCACTGAAGGGTGAGTTCGGCAACATGATCGAGCGAGGCATCATTGATCCCACCAAGGTGGTGCGCACTGCGATCATCGATGCCGCCGGCGTTGCTTCGCTGCTCACGACCGCAGAGGCTGTGGTCACCGAGCTGCCGGTGGAGGAGAGCGGTGCCATGGGTGGTATGGGTGGTATGGGAGGTATGGGCGGTATGGGCGGCATGGGTGGACTTGGCGGATTGGCCATGTAAACGAGTCTGTATACATTTTGACGCACACACATACACACACACACACACACACACGCACACATATACATATACATACAAGCATGCGCAAGCAGCTTTACGCACACACAAAAATTATTGAGTTCCCTTTAGAAGGTGTTGGTAACTCTTAGGCGTAACCAGACGAATTTCAAATAATCGATTAATTTGTATTCTGAAATAATCATTTATTGTAACACATTAGTTATTCAGTCCATTTGTATCAAGATAGATTATCAGCGAAATTTCAAATTTAAGTGAATGTGTAATAAAACGGTTGATCTGAATAATGTTGTTTTTAGAAGCTCTCCTAGCAGTAAGGGTGTTCATTTTTGGTGAGAAAATAAATGATGTCTAATTAAGTGATATCTGCAAATTTGATAGACGGTTGATAGACTGGGAAGTTTTTCGATAGACAATTTGTGGGGAAAACGAAGTGAACTTTAAGTGCGTTTTTAGCCATAAATTGCACGCGCAATTTTAAGGCTAAAATATTTATATTTGGTGTACATAATAAACATTATAATCTTAATAATTATTGTCAATTTAAATAAGATCGCATAATAAACACCGAAGTTATTCAATATATAGCAGGGCTGCTTGAATCCGATTGTGGCAGCACCCGAAAGTATGCAATAAAACATTTCATTTATTTTTCTGTGCTTATTTATGACAATTTAACTCAATATAGTAAATTCTGTTTTATAACATTTTGAAGACCCTTAATCTCATATATGTGTCCTTCTTTATATATATTCAAATTCTGTGGAAACATCTATTGTGTGTTGTATACGGTTGCAACAGGAACTCGTTGACAGTTCCGGAGAACCGCTTGACCATTTGCTTGACCAGCTTGTTTCCCGATGTGTTTCCACAGTTTTTTGTGCCACTCCCCCGTAACATATTCCCCTGCAGCAACAGGAAGTTTGCTCACCCTGTGCCTACTCTTCGCTGCTCACACAGTGTTGCCACACTGTTAACCACTTGTTGTACGCTTCTCGCTTTTTACGAGCATAAAATATGAGAAGCACAGACAAACAGACAGACAGACAGAGAGAGAGAGAGAAAGAGAGACAAATCCAACTGGCAACGTGGCACAGGGTGCTCTAATTGTGGCATTGCTGCACTTGACTTTTATGCAGTTCCTGCTTGAGTTTCTATTTTTTTTTTTGCCTGTTTTGACATTTATGCTGGCTGCTTTTGTCGAGGATTTGTTTTGCGCGAAAGAGATGTGTGTGGGGCAGGGGGCAGGGGGAGTGGGTGGTGGGTGGTGTTGCCTCTTGAGTGGCCTCGCGCCTAAGCGTATGCCACATGGCATCACTTGATGCCTTTCGCCTTGGCGAAACAAGCTTCTTAACGAGCTGTGCACGCTCATCATCAGCTCAACGAGGGAGAAAAACTTGCGGGCGCTGCCCCAAAGGCAAAAGGTGCTGCTAACAGCGCATCATCTTCCCCTCCCCCCTGCACTCCCTATCCACTGCTTGCCCCACTTTGCTGGCGGCAAATCCGCCATGTTTGTTGCTGCTGCCGCTGCTGCGCAAATTGCATGCAATTTCGTGTGATGTTCAAGTGCCTGTTGAGCTGCCAAGCTGATCTGTCCCTGTTCCACGTGTCTTAATGATGCTCCACTGGCGTCTTGGGTGTCTTGGGGCACACGGCAAGCGATGGCACTGTGCAGCGTCGTTGGCAACACTTAATTATGAAAAAGGCCGCGTCAAGTGTCATCTGGCACACGTTGCGTATACGCGACAAATTTACGAGCCCAGCTAATCCCGTGAGCTTAGCGCATTAAATCAGCTACAAAATGGCCATAAAATCGCTTCTATCACAAAACAAGCAAATCCAAAAATTGACAATTTATTGCCCCCAGTGCAAGGGAAGAGGGGAGGGATGGAGGAGGGAGATGGGAGAAGGCAGGGCAAATAAAATGTTATAAAAACATGCAAGCAAAATGTACGAAATGCAGAAGCGAAGTTGCAATGCTCTCTAGCTTGGAAGGGATGGGATACATGGAAATTAAATAAAATATGCATTAATAAATAAATAATGTAAATATAAAATTTTTAAAAATGATATAGTTGCTGTAAAAAATGTATTCCAGCAAATAAAAATATTTTTTTATACGATTAATGAGTTTATTTTATTTATTTTATTTTATGTTTGACTTCGGGATATCAATATATATATATTTATTTGTCAACTATTAATTATTATAAATAAAAGAACTCTATTTAATTTAATTCTTTATATATTAGATATTTTTTATTCTTAACGAACTTTGCTTTAATTCAATTTATTTTGTTAAGTTATAACTAGAACTAGAACTAGAACTAGCGCAAGCTGAATTAACTAGAAATTCCTTTTGCAACATTTGTTGGTATTTATTTTAGAATTTTGCGTATATGCGGTATTATTTATGCATTTGCAAACTTTAGTCAAAAGTTTTGCGACTCTTGACAAAGTACGTGGAATACTGCAGCAACATTTTCGCTCCACTCGAGGGCAGCTTGTTAGATTTATTTAGCATTTTGAATTTGATTTTTGTTCTGTTTTTTTTTTTTTGCATACTCTGCTGCAACATGCACACTGCCAGAGTGAGACAGAGATTGAAGGGAGACAGAGAGAGGGGGGGAAACATGCTACATGCACTTTTACATATGGCCATTGTTATGATTTATGTGGCAAAAATATTTCAGGCGCGTTTCCGGCCCTGCGATTTGTTGTTTGCTTTTTGTCGCGCACTTTTTGTATGTTGTTTGTTGCAAGAGTGCAGTGTGCTGGAAGTGCCTCGTAAGAGAAGGAAGCTGGCTGAACGGGGAGGAGGAGGGGAATACAATAGGGTAGCTGGCTCGAGAGAGAGTTCTGTTTAAGCCGCAACGAAATTCAATTTCAATTTGCACCCCATCAAAAGACAAACAAAACGCGACAAAAGTCTTTGAACTTTTGCCATAAACATATTGCTTTTTGGCACTTGCCACACGACAACATGTGGCGCAACACTCAGTTGTTGTTGTTGTTGTTGTTGCTGTTATTGTTGTTGTTGTCAGCTGCAGTCGCGTCGCCGACGCCGACGCCGTCTTCTTCCATAGGCACAATGGTTTCTTTTTATGCTGCCTGCCTGCTGCCTGCTGCCAGGCGCCCCATTGTCGCCCCAGCTGACTTCGCTTGGCTGTAATTGAATTTCATGTATTATGCAAGCACACACACACACACACACACACACACACACACAGACATACATCAGCAGTCAGCCTGAAATAAACCTGCTAAACAGGCAAATCCTGATCCTGCTTCACATCCTCCTCCTCCTCCTCCTGCTGGCATCCCGGGCAATTCATAAGCGGAAACAACGACAGACGAGCGACGTGTTTGGCAAATCCAAAAGGCACTGCAAGCGCATAGATTTCATTTAACAGGCCAACAGGAAAGAGGGGGAGGTAACAGAAGGGGGGGAGGGTGTGGCATGTGTTCCCCGGATATGCAGACCATTGCATCGATTCGTTTTACATGGCAGCAGCAGCGGCAGCGGCAGCTGATGTTGTTTCTTTTTTGGGATGGGGACAGGGTCATCATCAAGTGGCCATTTCTAATTTCCTGCCCAGTTGCAGTTGCAGTTGCCGCATTGTTGTGCCTCGAAAATGCAACTGAAACCCGCACACACACACTCGCACACACACTCGCACACACACTCGCACACACACACACACTCGCACACACACGCACAGTGAGCGAGACAATTTATAAAACGATTTTGGGGCTTCGTTGTTGTTATACCCTGCGTGCATGCCAAGAAAAGTGTATATTACTTTTTAAAAAGTAAATGTAGTTAGCAGAGAATACTAAGCTGCTAGAATTTATTTCATATTCTGGCTGCCACGCCTACTGCCAGAATTCTATGTCTATGCTGCGTAGGGTATCTTTCTAACCCAGTCTGTAATCTGTAGCTTTGCCTTACTTGTTTTTAATGTGTTGAACTGCTCCGTAGCATCTGTCTGGCCTTCTTTCGGAGCTCGGCTCCCCCGCTCTCTCTCTAGCTTCCCCCTCTGCCCTGCCCTGCTACTCGTTGGACATTTCGATTAATTGAATTTGCAATTGCATTGCCAAGTGGCAGAGCTGTCAGCTCTAACTTGATGAAGTGTTGCCAAATTTCATTGGGCTCTCGATGAGGAATTGCTGCAATTTTGATTTGTGTTCATTTTTGTTCAGTTTTTGGAAATGTCTGTGTAAGTGAGGGCACATTGCACATGCTCCTAATGAGCATCAACTGAGGGAACTTACTTAAGCGATGATATATTATAATTTTCATGTTGGAAACTCGTTAAATAGGAGGTTTGTTTGAAATGATTTCAAATCTTCAGCTTCATTCTGTTTATTTTTAATTCTCCTAATATATACTTGTAATTCTTAGACTTATATATACTATGCTCATATTAATTATTTATTATTATTTTAAGCTTCTTTTCTCCTTCCGGCCACCTACATAAGTCGACAACATCGAAGGGCTTAATCAGCTGAAAATACTCCCACACAGTATGCCGGGACAATCAATCCAAATTGATTGCATACAGTGCGTGTGGCAAATAATGTGACAGGCCGCCGCCACAGGCATCTTTGGTGCATTTTTAATTGCATTGACTTACGCCACCAGCAGCGTACTGTGAACTGCGACCTGTGACCTGCGATTCCGACCCCTTCCCCAACCTCGGTCCGCAAACAATTAATCAATTCGACAGCTTAATTATTCTCTTGTCGTTCAGTGGAAAAACAAACAAACAACACAGGCTCATCAGAAATCATTGAATGCCAGTCAATTGCATTTGCATCAGAGAGAGAGAGAGGGAGAAACAAAGAGAGAGAGAAAGAGAGAGTGAAAGAGAAATATAATAGACTGAGAGTCATATTTGAGATATAAAAGAGCTGCTTATTGAGTGTTAAGGAGATTAAAATCCATTAAGTGCTAATTCTGTTTAATAACTAATGAGAAATCAGGCATAATAGGGTTGGGGTAAATCACTCGACTATGTGAGACTTAAAATAAAATATATATATCTGGAAAAGTGTATATAACTTCTTTATTTTCTTTGAACACACTGTTTCCACAAACAATTTTGTGCCTTCTCTCTCTTCCTCTTCTGCCTTTTCTCATTGTGTATGCACTCAACGCATCAAGTGGCGACATGTGTTGCGAATGAAGTGAGAGAGAGAGAGAGAACGAAATGAAAGACATAGTAGGCATTAGCTAAGCGAGAGGGCGTGGCAAGCAGCGTGTTAATGGGCAAAGACCTCAACTGTGCTGCCAATTTCAATTCCACACAAACTTGGCAATTCTCACTCAGTTTTCTTCAGAACATTAATCAAACATTTTAACGGGCTCTAAAATTCTGTGAATGCATATGAAAAAATTACCAATAGAATCTAAAATCTCATATTAAATTTCAGCATTCCCGAGCCGGAGGGGCATGGACGATGTGTTTGTTTCATTCGCTTTTCGCTTTTGTGGGGCTACTCTGGTTCGCTGCTAATTAAGTGGGGTCGCCATACCAACGACAAACCCGACACGAACAGTCGGGCATGGCCGACCTGTTGGCAGGTGATGAAATCAGCTAAATGAAATTTCCTTCAAAATGGCCATAACACAACCGACACACACACACAACCCACTCCACACACACACACACACACACACATGTGTTTGTGTTGATTGAAATATCAAGCTGTGCCTGACGCTCGCAATCACATTTTGTAGAATTATTATCAGGGTACTTCATTGGGGGCCGTCCTGGGTAATAATGTCTGCAATTCATTTTCCAAGTAATTCGTCTAAAATTTTAATTTCAAAAGCAACATAAGGCAAAATATATTTTAGATCAGGTTTTTGTAATATAAAAAAAAACAAAACATCAAAAATTCTAGCTAGCGCACAAATTCCCTTAAATAAATAAAAAAAAAAAGGTTTCAAAGACTCCACGTAAAATACTTTTCGACTACATTTTATATACCATGTCGAGCATATAAAGCCAAGCATAATGTAGATCTCCACTTTGGACTCTCATCAAGCCATTCTTGCAGACATAAAACGCTTAAATAATTGCAAATATTCGTCTACGTTTTGTCGCATCCCAGGGAGCATCGCCATAAAGGGAAAGTTGCGCAAACCTTTTCATATAATTTATTTATTAAACACTTGGCCAAAACAATTTGGCCATCGTTGTGAGCAGCAAAGTCACGTAGCGAATGCATAAAAATTCCGTAAAAGTCACAACGGCACCCAGGAAAAAAAAAAAAAAAAAAAAAAACCGGAATGCGAAAACACGACATGCATTTATGCAAAACGAGGGAAGAACTCCGGAGAGTACAGGTCTTAAGAGAAGTCGCCTTTAAGATACCGACTATAGGTAAAGCGAAAGATCATCGCACTCCCCATGTCTCTAAGAGATATAAAATACCATATCTTAAAAATATTTTAATTTCACTTTAAATCATATTATATTAACTGTTATTATAATTGTTTAATCTTTAAAAGATCTTATCTAAGACTGAAAACAATTTCCCTGTTTCAAAACAGAAGCTTGCAACTTCTCGCACAGCCTGCTTCAGTTCTAACGACTACAGGGTATTTAAAGTTTAGCAATATTCAAGTGTTGTGCGTGTCGCACTAATTTGCACCAGAGTTGTCGACAGCACGCACAACTTATAAAAATTTCAGGGCAAAATAGCTCTGGGCGGGGGGGGAGGCGAGGCGAGGACGACACAGTTGCATGTCCAGAATAGTTGGGATACCAATTTGCCAGTTTGCATAATTCACGATGTCGCTACTGCAGTCCCTCAAACAAACCACCCCAATCCCAATTCCAACTCCAACCCCAACCCCAAATGAAACTGAAACTGAGCCTGGCTACGTGTGAACGTGCAACCGAGTGACAAACGTGGCCCGACCGCATTTACTATATCTTGGCCATAAACTGGAACTGTAATTGCATTAGCACCGCAATTAAAACACATCTTGCAGCCGCTATAAGCATAAATGTACCATATATATATATATATATAACTAAACATATATACGACTGTGCAGGTAGGTGATTAGTTAAAAGATGCCCAATTCAATTTCAATTTTCCATTTCTACGAAATTCGCATTTCGGTTGTGGTTTCGGTTTTTGTGGCTAAGGCAAAAGCAACTTCATAAGCACACACACACACACTCACACACACACACACACACACACTCACACACATGTAGCATATACTCTCTTGTAAATATCTTTTGTTATTATATGGCAAATGATTTATTTGTGTTTATACTTGCATGTTTGTCTGGTTCGAGCCATAACTCAAGTTTCGAACATTCGCTTAACCACAAAATTTGTTTGCCTGTATGTCAGACAAACTCTGGGCACATGTATCGCTGACTGTGTGTGTGTATGGGAGTGTGTATGTGTGTTTGTGTGTGGGTGCTCTTGCGAGTTGCCAGCGGCAACTGCTTTTATATGCGGCCTAACAAGACTTCATCATAATTGCCCCTGGAATCATTAGAAATGCAATTGGAGCCGTAGCAAACACTCGAAGTGCTCCAGTTATTGGGCAAATAAATAATAAATAGCACAAATTAAGCAATTTACATTTAAAACCACATAAATTAGTTATGCCATTATACTTGGTTGGCCTGTAATCTTTAGCATATTTTGTTATTTGTCTCAGGTGAAATTGCTGCAATGCACTTGAAAAAATGCCAACTACACTGCTGGCTAAACTACACATTTTTGGTGTGTATAATGCATATAATTAACCCAATTAATGCTGTAAATTTAGAAGAAAAATAGATCAGAAGAAAAACACAGAAGTTATAAAACATTTAGTTATATATATATCTGCTCCTTAAAGTATGCAACATAAATTTATTAATTACCATAAGTTGCTTATAATGAATTTAATTAAACCAATTAATGCTGTGAGTTTAATGAAGATCGTATGATAAACACAGAAGTTATTTAATATATATTTATATATATAGCGGCTCCTCAAAGTATGCAACAGAAATTTATTATTTGCCATAAGTAGCACTTTTATAACAGTTTTCTTATTTTGTAATATATAAACATATAAACAAAATCATGCATGAAAAGTTCGCCGAGTGCTTTATATACGATATAGGGGCAAATCTAACTATACTGCTGCTGCAACCTGTAAGTGGCACACACACACACACACACACAGCCAGTCAAGTTGTTGGCATTTTGATTTGCACAACAACGGGGCGTATGCGTAATACGCATCTACACTCGCACCAAGGCCAGACGCAACTCGAGGCAACTCTGAACGCTTTTTCACCGTTTTATGCTTAATGTAATGTGGTTGCCAGCACTGGACATTGCAGTCAAGTATTGCTGGGAGCAGGGAGGGGGAGGGGGGGCAGGAACTAGCCCGTTGACGTACTGTAAATTTGAAAACAGTCGAGCCACGCATACTACGGGCTACAAAGAGTTGCATGTTGGCTCAAAGCAAACGATTTCTGCAGCTGTTTTGTGTGCTGACTGCTTTATTTGTGTGCGGGTTTGTACAACAAATTAACTGCGGTAAGTTCTGCAGTCAGCAGAGGGAGTGAGAGAGAGAGAGAGCAAGAGGGAGACAGAGAGGGACACAGAGAGGGAGAGCCTCGCCTAACGTTGAGAATTGGCGACGTTGTTAGCTGCAAGTGATGAGCATATGAACACAGTTTGCGGTTTGTTTTGGGTCCTACTATGGTACTACAACTGCCAGAAGGTCCTCTCGTACTTTCCCTCTTCGCAACCCTCTCCTTCAGCCCTCTCCTTATAAGCCAGCAGAGCTCTACCGTGCTGGCGGGTTAAATGGTTTGTCTGTTTCGGAACATTAATTTTGTTGCCAGCAGTTGCAGCAGCTCACACTCACACACACACCCACACAGCTTACCCCATGTGTGTGTGCTGCAACTGGGAAATGAATGTTGTTCCAATTAAAAGACAGAAAGCCGTTTTAATGGAATTTTGCAAAATCATTTTACTTGATTTAGTATTTTCAATAAACACACTCAAATTTCAGGGCACACTACACAGTCTTGTTTGTTCGTGAAAGAGAGTTTTCAGAGTTCATAATTATTTTTCCCCCATCTTGAGACTGATTTCAATTACCCAATGTGTAAGCTCTACGTATTTCTTCCACGCTCTCTCACTCACAAAAAATAAAGATGTCTGTATGAACAAATGTGCCCTGGAAGACGCATTGAGCTGACACTTGAAACTAACCGATTCTTAAGTATTGCCAGCGAGTGAATAACAATAAACTATGGGAGAAGGGGGAAATTCGAAATGGCTTGGCAACTCTGCACGTACTTCAAAAATGTCCCATTTAAATGTAGCCATAAAATCAAAGCGAAACTGCAAAAATCTTAGCCAGAACTTGCCTCTTGGCCAAATGGAGAACACGTTTCGCATTCAAGTTGCATTTGTTATTATTCAGTTCTATGCAGTCCCTCTCTTTCCTCCCTCCCTCCCTGCCAGCCCAGTTAGAGCGTCTTTTATGGTCAACTGGCATTCCAAGTCGCACACACTCACACACACACACACACACTCGCACAGACAGACATATTTTATGTGCAACGAGACTTTTAACTTGTCAATTGAAACGCTTAACGTTTTTATTTGCTCTGGCATATTTTATATATATAGACATTTCCCAGAGAGAACTCAAGAACTCCCACACGGAAGTCAGCTCATTCCCCTTTCAAACCGACTACCCACACCTAGAGCCGATTCCTGATCTGCTTTCGTGCAGTCATTTGCGGCTATTTGCGTGCTCTTTGTTAATTTGATTGCCACTCTGCGATAAGCGGTAAACACCTCAGAGAGAAAGAGAGAGGGAGAGAGGGAGAGAGGGAGAGAGCGAGAGAGGGAGAGAGCGAGAGAGGGCGTTGCTGAGCGCATAATTGAACAATAAATTAAATGAGCCACAAGCGCAAAAGAAAGAGCGAAAAGTGGAAAGCGATGCAAATGCAAAAGCAACGTCCAAAAATCGAAATGGAAGCAACCAGCGGCCATTTTTAGTTAGCGGTTTCGATTTGCGATCCAATCGAACAATTCGTGCACTGATTTCTCCAGGGTTCCCCATCAATAATGCACGCCTCGATGCATTTTCAAATTGCAACAATCGAGTCGAGGAAATAACTCTGATTTTATGTTCTCAATTCAGCTCTATAAGTAGCGGTGATTTCAAAGTAAATGGTAGAAGTTTTTTTATTGTCTATATATAAATACTAAAATTGACTAGATGTGGTTTTTTTGGTTTTATATATAAGTAGATTCAATATAACTATCGATCAAATATTTTACATTTTTCTTTTAAGTTCATTCTCTGAAAACTCATTAAACTGCGCTTTTATTGTTCTAAATATTCATAATATTCATAAATCGGTCCATTTCTTTTTGAGTATTTTCTATATACATAAAAAACGACTTGTCAACGATTTTTTTATATTATTATATAATATTATAATTGTATATTGTAGAACACATACAATTATATCAACTCTCTCTATTCACATTTTTTCAAACCCATTTCGTATATAAATAATTAATTAAAGCCAAAGCAGACGCATTTGATTGGCTCGTAATTAAAATTTGTTAAGAGTTTGCTGAAATTCATTAATATTCGGTATTTTTAGATTAAACTGTGACTTCCGATGGGCGATGAAAAGAAGCTAAAAATGCGTTTAATTTAATAACAGCTAATCAATTATTTAATGCTCATAAAGCGCCTACACGTTTGCCAACTTTGAATGGCAGCAACGCGAACAAATTAACTTTGATGTTTTTCGACCAACCATTTTACGGTCTGGCAGTCAATTGCCAGGGCGAAGGTGTACCCACCTATTAAGTACCTGGGTACCAGGAAATGGAAAACGAGCAACAGGAACAGGTTGCCCATCCCATCCCATCGGAGGATGGCCCTTGAACTGAACTTGTATGTGCGGCTTTCAATGGCAATTGAAATGTGTGTGTGCACATAAAATGCCCAAGCAAAGCATTTACTTAAATCCATAAATAAATACATTACTGTAATCTTTTGGTATTTTTCTAGAGAATTCTTCAAGGCAAAATGTTGCACGTTCTCTCCGGGGACAGCCCCATCTAGTTTGCAAGCTGTACGCGTGTTTCAAAGTTGCAAAAACATTTTTATGCACTTTTAAACATTTCAATTTTGTAGCCCTTGTCAATTTATGCATAAGTAAAGTTTTCCTGCAACCAAGGCAGGGGTTGGTAGTGTGGAAAAGGCGGTACTATGTCATAGAGACCAGAGAGTTGGGAGAAAGTGCCGCCACTGTATGTACGAACACACGGATCTCATATATTATCCAAACTAGATACGCATATTGTAGATTAAAAATTTCATTCACATATTACTCAAATTAATAATATATTTTTCGATTATATTTATAAGCACATTATGTTCCTAAGTATTCATATTATGTTTATAAATATTTCTTTAAAATTTGTTTTTTTTTTTTTTAAGGCCAAACTGATTTAGAATTGATTAAATAACTATTTATGTTTTGCAGTATTTCATTTGCAATTTAACTCTTAGATATATTACGCTTAAATTTGCTAACCTCATCTTCAATAAATCTTTCTAAAATATACCTTTCTTGTTTTTTTCCATGCTACTGAAAATGATTCTCTCTTTCTCTCTCTCTTAACTTTTGGTCCGTTCTGAATGCAATTGAAATCATTTTCCGCATCATCGCATCCAAGTTGAAAGTAGTTGGATCTGTAAACTGCTGCACTTTAATAAAAGTTTAATATTATGCATTACTTTTGTGCACATTGAGTCGATTTATTTTTTTTTAAATTCAAGTACTTTCGTGCTTAAATAGTTTTGATTTTTTTTTTTATTTTCCGCCCCTCCCCACAATTCACTTTGTCGCAGCCACCGCTTTTGGTTGGTCGCCCCCGTGGTGAATCTGGCTAGGGCTATCCTGGTCGTGGGCGGTGGTTTCTCTCCTCTTCTCTCTCTCTCTTTGCGCTGCTTCGCTTTTTGCACTGCTTTCTTTCATGTTTACAACAAAAGCGGCCACAGCAGCAAATGAAGTGCTTGGAAGACCAGGAGGGGTAAGGGAGATGGAAGAGGCGAAAGAGAGGCGAAAAGAGGCAGAATGGGGCGAAGGTAATGTCCCGACCAAAGAGGCTATTGTGCGATGCGATACGATTCCCCTGGGAATCCCCCTGGGACCTGGTCATACATTTTATAGCTGAAACTGCAGGCAAGCATGAGAATTTAATGAGGAAACCTTGCTGCCGCTTTTGAAGCACTGTGCGTAGTTAAAGTTTTAATCGAGTTATCGAACAACAATGCAGGTTTGCAATCACAAGCCCCGCCATGCGGTCGATTATGAATGCAGTCGAATATTTGGCGAAAAATGAAAATCTGATAAAACGAATCGAACATGAAAATAATTCTGCAATTATTTGCGTTTTCCATTTGTGGTTTCATTTTCACATGTAGTTCGGGTCGAAGAGCTACCCAACAAATTACAAAATGGGTTTGACTGTATAGCGGTCTCATCTATTCTGTTCTGCTTTCGATTCTATTAACAATCATGAGTATTTGCTTTGGGTATTGTGCATATTGTGTTTGCACAAGATATTGCTATGGCTTACAAATTTGCGGTTCATTTTAGCCAATTATTGTGTGGCTTGTTCGCTGGAAGGGCAAATAATAATATAAATATTTCTAAATAGTACTTCGATGTCTGTTTTAGTTAAAGACAAATATATCCCTGTAATTTATTGTATTTATTATTTAAAACTATCTGAAAATTACTTGCATATACAGGCGAGAGATAAATAGTTTATTGAGAATATTTACTGGATTCAGGGACTTTATTTTTAGAGTTATTCCAATATAAATACTACTCGAATATGCTAGTTTCAATTGTGAAGTGAATTCAAATCAAATTTCCTTTCTTAGCCACACTCTAATTGGCTTTGATTCCCCTGTGTTGTCGGTCCCCAAGCAAGTTCAATTATATTGAATCGAATCGGGCCACTCTGCTGTTGGCTAATTGGACTAATCTATTATTTGGCTTGGGGTATTTGCATAATTAAAATGTTCAAATTGAAATGGCTTGAAAATTGCAGCTTGTGGCTTTTGGGAAGTGACTTCGACAACTATTTCGTGTGACCGCATATGGAAATGTTTTTTTTTGACCCTCAAACGGATTACGCATACGACGTGTGGCACACAGATAATGCATTTCTTATGTTCCCAACTGTCAGACGAAATTTCCAAGCTAAATGGAAAATTCATTGTAGACAGAGAGAGACTCTCGATATCTGGAATTCGGCTTGGCCTGCCCCTTGCTATATCTCACAATAAATTTACTAATGTCAGCTCGCAAGAAGCTGAATAAAATTGGACAATCCTACCCAACTGCTCTGTTTCTTTTTTAAGATTATATCTTCTATTATATTTAAGCTTAAATATGTGATAAATATTTTTGATTATGCGAGTCTGAAAATGAGTTAATATGCTTGGTATACGCACATGATAAGTATTGTATTATTATTTATTATGCCCAACAATAGCATTAACGAATGATCTAACAATTTGTGCGTCATGCATACTACAAATTTGCAAATTATTTTTACAGTTTGCTGAACTCGAATTGAAACTGCGTTTGCCCTGAAAACAGCAACAATAATAAACAACAAGTGGAAACCGAAGAGCAACAATATCACAAAAATTGATTGATAGTTTGATTGCGGATACTTGTGGGAGCTATGACAACAGCTCGAGGACACAAAGCCGTTGGGGGATGCAGCGAGGCAAATGAAAATAATGAACTCATTAAAATCATAGCCCAACGAAATGTGTGTGTTTATCCAACAGGCAAATCGAACTATCGCATACGTAAATAAATTAACATTATTTTGCAAAATAGTTTAAAGTTTTTTTCTACCTAAAATATCATGTGAGTTCTTTTAACTCCGACGCGACTCTTGACCGGTCACAACGGATGTAATTTCCAGCTGCAATTGACCAGGCACATGTTCTGCCTCCTTGTTGCCCCCCGGGTCTGAGGGTGCACATAAATCTTCGCCGAGTGGGCCTAGACGAGGCCAGCTCTCTGTCTGTCTGGGCGGTCTGTCTGTCCGTCTGTCTGTCTGTCTTACCGTCTGGCTGTCTGACGTTACGTGCAAATAGTTACGTGAAATTATTTCCGGCGTCAGTTACTAATATCACTTCTATTTGAATTTCTTTGGAATAGACTTGCAAGGAAGTTGCATTCAACTTCAACTTTTCCACTCGAAGCCCCAAAGGAATGCCTTCTCGTTCTCTTCTCTTTCGCCTTCTCCTTCTTCTTCTCTTTCTTCTTCTTCTTCTTGTTACTGAAGTTCCAGTTGAGTTGGCTACTTAAGCGACCGTTTATAGTTGGCTTAAGGTTTTTCAGTCTTTAAGGCTTTACGATTTCCTATGTGAAGCCTTTTTAAGAGATCATAGATTGAATTTAATTGAAGTTCATTCACAATTTATCGATCTATTAGTACATTAAATAGTTAGCAAAATTACTCACTTTAATTTATTTATTTAATTTAAACATATTCACACTTAAGCTACCAATTAAATTGCAGTTAAGCTGCCTTTGGTTATCTTCCTTACCCTTTTGCAACTTATAGTCCAATTGGAACAGGGAAATCTTTCTCTAAAAAGCGAGCAGGAACTCCTCCAAGTTATCGCATATTTCCACAACTGCCACGCACAAATTGTCGCCATAAATGTTAATTAAATGAAAATGCTAATAGGCGTGAAATATGATAACACTTCAACACACACACACACACACACCCGGAGAGGGAGGAAAGGGGAAGAGGCGTGTCGAAGACAGGTGGCAAGTGGCAAGCGAAACAGAAAGAGTAACAGCTGCCGTTGTCTGCCCCGCCCCCTACTATTGGTGGATGGGGTGGAGGGTGCTACACAAAGTTGCTGCTCGCTTGATTTTCAGAATAATACTCGTAATAATTAAAATTAAAATCAGAAATGGGCAAAAAACGCGCTCCAACTTGGCCGAAGCAGCTGCCAACTGTGAGGCAAAAAGACCAGCCCGGGATGCTAAGGGAGGAGGGTAGAGGAGAGTGTGCAGTACCGGGCACAGGTGAGGTGGAGTCTTGGGGACACAGACAGAGCGAAACGGTCCACGCTGCTTGAGCTTGGGCTCAGAATTTGCCTCTTGGCGGCATCTAATTAAAAGGGATAAGGCAGGCAGGCGGGCAGGCAGTCTGCTCAGACAGGTGTGAAAGGCAAAAGGGATCCGTGTGGAATGAAGGAAGAGTGGAATTGTGGATGCCATAATTGCTAATTGCAGTGATTATCAGGTGGAGGCAGGGGAAATCAGCGAAGTGGAAGCAAGGCAATATTTTGATAGGCCAAAAAGTCAGGATAGATGATAATTTAAGTGTTTTCCTTGTACATTTGTTTGTAGAATCAAGCGGACACTGTAGCACATGGGGGGATAATTAACCATACTTATTATTTACTCATTTCTGATCATTGCTCTTATACTTTTACTAGTGTTACTCTACTACTTCTACTTATATTACTTCTACTTCTTACTCTACCTTTACTTCTCCTACCTCTCCCATGACTTATACCACTTTTTCCACTTCTTCTACCTCTTCTTCCTCTGCTACGACTTCTTCCCCTTCTTCTACTTCTCCTTCCTCTTGCAGATTTTCCCGCCCCCTCAGCCACCTCCCTCTTTGCCCTGCTGTAGCTCTCTGCTCTCGCGTGATGTGTGCTCAGGCTTAACGCTCTCAATCAGTGTCCGCAAACACAAACACATCGAGCACTTGAAGGCATTAAAAGCCAAGCCAAACACCTGCGAAGCACCTCATTCTCCCACGGCAAGCTCCTCCTACCAGCCTCCCTCTTCCGCAGCAAGTATCTCAATACTTCACTCCCTGCTTATGTGCCCCATCTGTCTGCCCGTCTTCTCCTCTTCCCGTCTGGCCGCCTGTCAATCTCCTACTCTCGAAACAAGCTCGTGGCCATGTCTGACGTCGCCTCCCATTAGGATGATGAAAAGCTCCCTCCGGGCAGGGGATCGTGTCCTGGTAGAGAGTCACTTGTTGGGCCTATTAATTGTTATTAATATTTCACCATGTGTCCTCGGCGTCGTGTTGTGTGTGCGGCGCCTGCAACTGGTTCTGGCGCCAGATAATGCTTAATTTGCTGCTTAATTATGCATAGAATATTCCGGGGTGTCCTCTATAATTACTGTTGTTTGTTATCGGCCCAGGCAGGGGTATTCCTTGTGGCTAAAAGAGGGAAAGTTGTTGGCTTTAAAGGCCGGCTTAAGCAAGGTCGTTTCAGGGACTCGACACGAGTCCATACCCCCCGTTCCCCTGCGACGGAATGACAAGTTAGCATAGGCAACAACTTAATACGGGTTACATTCCACACACAAACACACACACACACACACACTCACCCTCACATATGCCCACACGGAGTGTTACAAATGGAGGCGCTGCGTGTGAGAGTGTAAACACGTTCGAAACACATAAACAGCTTTTGGCCCCCTTACGTTCTGTGTGTGTGTTTTTCTTTTTTTTTTTATTTTATTTTCATTTCTGCCCTCTTCGCTTTGACCAAGTTAAGCGAACTACCTCATAAATTTCGCATTTTCCTCTACGAAAGGTTGAAGGCCGGAGGATTGGAGTGGGCTTTGCGGCAAAGCCCCCGCACGATGTGGAATAAACTATAATTTTTTATTTTATTCGCCAAAAAGGGATTAAGCACTCAGACATAACTCGCTTACTTGGTAATTAAAAGTAATAACTACGGCTTTTAATACTCCAGCTTAACCGTACTTTTCGGGATTTTTTCGACAGAGATTTTAAAAAATTATGCAATTATATATTTATCCAAATTGGGCAGTTTGTACTAATTTGATTGAGAATGTATGAGACAAGAAAGTTAATGATTTTTAATTCTATTCAAGATCTTAAAACTGATTTAGAAAATAATGTATAATCACTTAAGTTAATAGCGCAATTTATACATAATTTTTAGAAGCTCTTCTATTTATTTCCATTTCTTCGTTTACTTTATTCTACCCCAAAAAAAAACCTCTAAAAGGAATGCGCATTTTGCCGCATCATTTGCGAGGACGACGCCACATTGCAGCTCATTTGACCGCAGACAGGATCCAAAGGACACATGGATGGATGCACGGGGATGGTCACATAAATCTGGCGTCTATAGAAAACACGCTTAAAAGCCGTTTAATAAGCCCAACCCGGCGCGAACCGGACAAACACATGACAAACTGCATTGTGCATGGCCAAGAAGAAGAAGGAGAAGTAGAAGCAGAAAAAGAAGCCCAAAACGAGTCGGGGCTGCTGCAACGCCATAAATTTTATGGCACGACTATTGAAAGGCTGACATGGCACAGATATTTTGTCGCATAATTTTCAATAAATTGTTGTACCCCAAAAGCGGGTCGATGAGTCTTAAAGGGCTCAAAGCAGGTCTTAAATACAAAGAAAATGTTTAAAGACATTTGTGGGATAAAGAAATAAATATAGAACTATAATATACTTTTTTTTACTATATTATATTAATATTTATTGAAAGATAGTGTAGTACTTTTTTTTCACAATATTGTCAATTCGAAAAGCTCTCAAACATACAATAATTTCACAAGTTGCTAAAAGCTTTGACTCGGGTATAGATAGAAAACCAACAAACAAAGCTTTAAAGCTCATGGCCAAACAACATAACCGGTTAGGGCCAATAAGCTTTACTGCTCAACATTGTGAAATTGTTGTTTCGCTAATCTAATCTGAGGTGATAGCAACACTAACGCAGAGGTATAAAAGCTCATGGCTTGGAGAGAGAGTGACCAATCAAGAAGTACAACTCGAGCTAGCATAGATTCGATATTGATGATCTGAAGATGTTAACGATTGCTTTGCTGCTGCTTCTCATCAGTCTTGGTTACATCTGCTGGCGATGGAATTTTAATTACTGGCACAACCGGGGAGTACCGGGCCCCAAGCCAAGCCTCTTGACGGGGAACTACCCGAGCATGTACACAATGAAGCAACATATGGTATATGATCTACAAGCGGTCTATAGGTAAGCAAGCAAATCTAGAGATAGTAGAGGCATGTTAAAGAAAATCCACGTTATCTCAAACCCTGAAAGTGCTTATACCTCAATAACATATGTATTGTCTCTACATCAGACCGAGTTATGAGCTGATAATAGTTAAGAAACGTTACTCGTTTTTCTTTTATCAGTTATTGATAAGATAGCACGAGTTTGTCAATGATTAAATTGATTTATAGAATTGAAGTGGGTTTTATTCAAGTGATTTACAGTACTTTTCAATCATGATTTCAATCTGAATTTCTCATCTTATCTGATCTGTAGACAATACAAGAATAAGTACGATGCGGTGGGAATATTCGTATCACGCAATCCCCAATTGTTGATAGTCAATCCGGAGCTGGCAAGACGCGTCCTTGTCACACACTTCAAGCATTTCCACGATAACGAACTGTCCCACATGACAGACGAGAAAACGGATTTCATCTTTGCCAACAATCCGTTTACGTTGACGGGTGAAAAATGGAAAACCAGACGAGCCGATGTGACACCCGGACTAACCCAGAGTCGTGTAAGTAATATTCAAAATCATATAAATGTAGAACTCCCAAAAGATTTATCTATGAACAGATCAAGGCTGTCTATCCCGTGACCAATGAGGTCTGTCAGAAGATGAGTGAATGGCTGGTTAAACAGATTAGACTGGCTTCCAAGGAGGGAATCGATGCTAAGGATGTATGTAGAATAGTTCTCTAATTTATATTTATTAATATCACTTCCTCAATAAACTCTTAGATGTGCCTGAGATTCACCTCTGAAATGGTCACCGATTGCGTGCTGGGCCTGAAGGCGGAGAGCTTTACCGACAGGCCAACACCCATTTTAGCCAACATAAAGGATCTGTTCTCTCAGTCCATTTCATTTGTGATCTCTTTTCTGTTCTTCAGCATGTTTCCCTCACTGTTGTCTCTTTTCAAGATGCGTTTTCTGCCCAAAAGAGTAGAACACTTCTTTGTGGATCTCATGCAGAACGCGGTGAATTCGCGACGTCTTCAAATGTCCACGGGCAAGAGATTTGAGCGTAAAGATTTCCTGGACTACATGCTGCAGTTAGCCGAGAAGCGGAACCTCGACACACGCCAGTTGACCGCATACTCCATGACCTTCCTCCTCGATGGTTTCGAGACTACGGCGAGTGTGCTGAGTCACCTCTTGCTCTGCTTGGGTCGCGATGCGAAGGTGCAACAGAAGCTGCGGGATGAAGTGAGTTCCTACATGAATACAGATGGTTTCATTGAGTTTGACAAGCTAAACGAGTTACCCTATCTGGATGCTTGTATACAGGGTGAGTATTAAGTTGAGCTTATACAACTAACTGTGTTCTAATGTCAGATTTCTTCGACAGAGTGTATTCGTATCTTTCCACCCGGTTTTATATCCACCAAGTTGTGCACCGAGTCGCTGGAGCTGTCCAATAGACAAGGCAAGAATTTCATTGTCGAGCGTGGCACCATTGTAGTAGTGCCCCATTATCTGTTCATGATGGACGAAGAGTACTTTCCCAATCCTCAAGAATACCAACCCGAGCGTTTCATGCAGCCCGATGCGGCCAAAATGTATCGGGAACAAGGCGTTTGCATGGGTTTCGGTGATGGACCACGCGTCTGCATAGGTGAGTCGTACATATAGGGAAGTAAAATATATATCTATATATATTTTCCCAATTCTGCAGGCATGCGCTTTGCCATGGCCCAGATAAAGGCAGCAGCTGTCGAGATCATAACCAAGTTTAATATTCGCGTCAATCCCAAGACGCGCACGGATAATCTCTTGGATCCCTTGTTGTTTGTCAGCTGCCTCCAAGGCGGAGTCCACCTAGACTTTGAAGCACGTCAATAGGGCAGTTCTAATGTTCATATTCTCGGGCTTTTTAAATAATTTCGCGACTACTTTGCAATCAGCTTGGCAGACGCGTCTTGATATCTCTCTCCCGATCATTGATTAAAATGCATACTGAATTTATTATTATTTTTATTATATATGTACAAAATAAAATAAGAGAATGCTAGAAAAGATTGTGAGCAACAGTTTGACTTGTGTCTATTTATAGCGAGACCCCTCTAAAGCGTAATATTCAATTTAAATAATTCACGACTTGAGTCTCTCTCTCTCTATTATTATTGTAAATAAAGACAATTAAATACCCTACATATTTTTTTTATGAGCTATAAGAGAAAAGTTTATATATAATTAATTAGGCATTATTAATATTAATAATATAATAAATAATAATGAATTGTATAAATAATTGAAAATTAAACCAGAAACGTGTTTTAAATGGAACTTAAATTTCAAGTATCTTCAATCAGTTTACAGCCAACCCAAGTGCCTATGAATCCAGATTAAACCCAAAACAATTTCATCAGCCGTAAGACGTATTACACAGAGTACAATCAATTCGTGATAGCGTTTGCTGCATTTGATTTTATTTCTTGAGTGTGGGCAGAATAACAGGGGAATAAAACAGAGCGTGATAAGCGACTTTAGTTTTATTTTATTTTTTTTTTTATAAATGTGTAGACTGTAAGCTAAATTTATAGATTATTTTTTGGGATTCTCCAGCTACCTTACCTTATCAATGGCACTCGATATAAACATGTTTATGTTTGTGGAGTAGAATGAAACAAATAGACACATTTGTGAAATTTCAACTGAGCGAATCTAATCTAGAGAGCGTGTTCAGTCGCTATTATAAAAGCACTCGGTTTGCCGCTCGGGGCGAACAATTGAGATCTATCAACATCTATGTATAGTCGTTTCGGAACTGTTGATCGAGCAACATCAAAATGATCACAATTACTTTGACCCTGGGTCTGTTGCTTGGGGGCGTCGTCTATGTCTTTCTACGCTGGAACAACGATTACTGGCGCAAGCGGGGTGTACCCAGCCCCAAGCCGAGCTTGTTTACGGGCAACTATCCCAATATGTACACACTGAAGCGACATCAGATTTACGATATAAATGATATCTATAAGTGAGTAATGATATCTATTATATTAAAAGCAAACAATCACATATGATATGACTTATTTAAATAGATCAGATTAGATAACATTAATTACGTTTTAAGTTCAGTACACTGATTGTTTATATTATTTATTTCGCAGTCGCTATAAGAACGACTACGATGCTGTTGGCATCTTTGGGGCTCGCAAGCCTCAGCTACTGATCGTCAGTCCGGAGTTGGCTAGACGCGTCTTTGTCACCGACTTCAAGTCCTTCCATGACAACGATGTATCCCTTCTGATCAATGAGAAGGCCGATTTTCTCTTTGCCAACAATCCGTTTACACTGACCGGGGAGAAGTGGAAGGAACGACGAGCTGATGTCACACCTGGACTGACCCAAACTCGCGTAGGTTGTCATCAATATGATCCGTATCTTGGCTAATCCAATCCAATCTAATCCTACAGATCAAGGCTGTCTATCCCGTGACCAATGAGGTCTGTCAGAAAATGAACAATTGGTTGAGCAAGCAGATACGACTGGGCCCCAAGGAGGGTATCAATGCCAAAGATGTGAGTTAGGAATCGACTCTATATTTATCTATTGTGACTCTCTCTTTCTTTATTCCTGCAGCTGTGCCTACGCTTTACTTCCGAAATGGTCACCGATTGTGTGCTGGGTCTGAAGGCGGAGAGCTTCACCGAGAATCCCACGCCGATTATGGCTCACATCAAGGATCTGTTTAATCAGCCCTGGACTTTTGTTCTATACTTTGTGATGATCAGCACCTTCCCGATACTACAGAAGATCCTCAAGGTGCGCTTCGTGCCCCTCGCGACAGAGCGTTTCTTTGTGGATCTCATGGAGAATGCAGTGAAGGCGCGACGTAATCAAATATCCGCTAACAAGAAGTTTGAGCGTGTCGACTTCCTCGACTATATCCTACAGTTGGCCAGCAAGAGGAACCTCGATGGTCGCCAGTTGACCGCATACTCCATGACCTTCCTCCTCGATGGTTTCGAGACTACGGCGAGTGTGCTGAGTCACCTCTTGCTCTTCTTGGGTCGCGATGAGAAGGTGCAACAGAAGCTGCGCGATGAAGTTAGTTCCAATCTGAATGCAGATGGATTCATTGAGTTCGATAAGCTGAACGAGTTACCCTATCTGGATGCTTGTATACAGGGTGAGTTAGGGGTCGAATATATAAGATCTTAACAGGGTCTCAAGTATTCCTTCTTTAGAGACAATACGAATCTTCCCACCCGGCTTTGTGTCCAATCGACTGTGTACACAGTCTGTGGAGTTGCCCAACAAGAATGGCAAGAACTTTGTTGTGGAGCCTGGCACCACTGTACTAGTTCCCCATTATTGCTTTATGATGGATGAGCAGTATTTCCCCAAGCCGCAGGAATACCAACCCGAACGCTTCATGCAGCCCGATGCAGTCAAAATGTATCGAGAACAAGGCGTTTTCATGGGTTTCGGCGATGGACCACGCATCTGCATAGGTGAGTCGAATATATAGGAATGTTTTATATTTAAAGATATATATATTTTCCTAATTCTACAGGCATGCGCTTTGCCATGGCCCAGATGAAGGCAGCAGCTGTTGAGATCATAAACAATTTTAATATTCGTGTCAATTCCAAGACGCGCACAGACAATCTCTTGGATCCCTTGGTATTTATCAGCTCCATTAAAGGTGGCATCTACCTTGACTTTGAGGCACGTGAATAAATTCTAAGTTTACTTTTCTCTTTAGAACGTTGTATAATAAATAAGTGCAATCGATCATATTCAAAACCTAAATACGTAAACCGTTTACAAACTGTTTTACACTTAATTAGGCAATAATTTTAAGCAGCTTTCCAGTTCTCAGGACACTGTGCAGACATGCAAATGGATCCTAAAATACTCACGAAGAGCAGAACAGGTGTGAAAAGCCTTTATCGACAGCAAAATATAGAGAGTTTCTTGCTGTCTTTTTATGCATTTTCTGAGAGAATATTGAACTCTCTCTCTCTCTCTGAAAAAGCTAATTAGGTTGAGTGGCTACAGGGTATAACATCTATATAATGTCTGTCTGTCTGCGACGAGTTATGGGCGACGCCTTGTGCCAGGAAGTGTGTGTGTGTGTGTGTGTGTGTGTGTGTGTGTCAACAACTAAAAATATTCCGATAAACAAATTTATGATATTTATTTAGTAATTTATTCATGTCTGGCACAAGGCGCGCAGCACATGCTACATGCCACATGCCACATGCCACTTGCCACGTGTTGTCAGTTCAGTTCGCCTGACTGCGCTTTGTTTTGCTGTCACTCAGTTTGGCAGTTGCTTAAATCATATATCGTATATATATATGTATATACATATATCAATATATATCACAAATTGATGGCAGTTATGCAGCCAGTTGAGCATGTGAGTGTGTGTTGAATCATATTCACACAGACACCCAGAAAGTTTTCAGCTCGAATTTCGGCCACATTTACTTGCAATATTTGTGAGAGAGAAATATATAACTTAAAAAACAAGTAAGAAAGCTACTGATGTGTGCACACTCGACTCAGATATACCCGATATCTAAAATTTGTATAAATTATTTTTTGTTGCATACTTTTAGGGCTGCCACAAAATTCACTTAAATTATATATTAAATAAATGCTGTATCCATTTGCAAACTAATTTGCAGTTATTATTGAAGTAGACATAGTCTTTAGAGTTAATAAATAAATTAGCTAAAGAAATACGCTTGCAATTAAATTTCTTTCGATTTACTTGGGTGCTTGAGGGCGTGGCCAAATTGCAAAGCAACCTTTATCTACCTTCACTTATAAGACATATGTGCACTAAGTTTCGTAACCCTAACTCTTATAATAGCTAAGATCTCGTTGTTCATACAGACACATACACATCTTTCTACTCGCTAAGTATCGGGTGTAGAAATCACTTGAAAATTGCGTAACAGTAAAATGAAATAAAACGATATTACTTTCATCTTCTGCCTGGAAATCGAATTGGGATGCAAAGTGACCCCATGAAAATGGGTTTTGGCAAATCGAGTGCGCTACCTTCTGCCTTCTGCTTTCTTCCTCTTGTTGAATAGCTCAATTTAAGCTCTAAAAGCCTTTGAATTATGTGGCAAATCCAATTGGGAAATCAAAAGGCGCACATCAAATGGCATTATTTGCTCTGCGTTGGGCTGCTGCTGGTGTTGCTGCTGCAGCACGTGCCACAATAGGAGAGGCAGAAGACAGGGCAAAAGTTATGCATATGCATTCCTACCCCCCTCTACTCCAATCCCCTCCCCCCATTTGCTTTGTGCTCGCTGCACTTTTCCAGCAGCTGCGGCGGTGCGGGTTCAATCTGCAATTTGCTGCGGCTGTGATTTGGCAAATTGTTTGCAGGAAAAACAAAAGGCGAAGACGATCCAGCTTAGCCCCAACAATCCAACAACTGCGACGATGACGACGAGGAGGAGGAGGAGGCGCAGACTTTGGCCGGGTGCAAGTTATATTGCCAGGCACTTTGCTTCTTTAACCCTCGCCCCGTCTTGTGTCTGGCTGCGATGCTCCTGCAGGAACTCCTGCCTCACAACTTCCTGCCCTCTCTGCATCCCTGCCCCCTCCCGCCGCTTTCCACACCTTCTTTGCCATACAAAGGTTGAGCGTAGTTCAAATTGTTTGCCAGGTGTTTTCACAGCAGCTACGGTTTTCTTTTTTTTTCCTCAGCTATTTGATCTGTGATTGAGCTGAATGAGCAAATAAACTTGTGGCCGCACTCTCGATTGAGTGTGGCAAGCCGCCACCAGTGTCTGCTCCTCTCCCCAATCTCATCCTGCTTTGGATACTTGACTTATTATCTGTTGCTTTTGGCGCACTCAACTCTCGACAAGATGCGTAAATCCACATCGAATCCGGATCTGGGTAATTACTCAAGCGGCGGCAAACAGGCAATTACTTAGCTGACAGGCAAAAGGTATCAAAATGAAACGAGGAATCGAGAAACCCAACAGCTTATAGACCTATAAACCTTTATTTTTCTAGAATCAGAATGATTTTTAAATTGGAAAAAAATAGAAGGAATATTTATATATGTGTACTTCAAAGCAGATAATTAAAACTATAATAACCTGCCTAATACATGCAAATAATCAAATTGCGGTGCAGGTGGGCGTGGCATCCTAATTTAAAAATCAACATCAGCTGAAGACGGTATTCCGCAGCCTACGTGTCAAATTTTGTCTCTCTATCGTTTATATTTGCTGAGATCTGTGCGTTCACACAGACAAAATATATAATACAAGATATATTAAACAGTTAATTTTGCTTCTTCTTACCCCAAAAAGCTAAATAAAATCTGCGTATAACTAAGTTATGACCCTCATAAATATAATTTAGGCACGCTTAAAGATATATAAACTAACCCACTAACCCATAATTTAAATCCTATCAAGAGCAACTACCAAAACATAGAGAAGGCACACACACACCTATGTATGTGTATACCAAAATAAACCACACCCTGTCTGCCCTTTGCCCTTTGCCCTATTGACCTTCTGTTGGCATAAACAAGTTAAATCCAATAAAAACATTTTGTTTAGTGAATTTATTTTGTAAACGACCTTGTCAACAGGATGATGAACACGTTTAACAAATATTTGTACACGACCAGCATACACATACATTAGTGCATGTGTGTGTGTGCGTGTGTGTGTGTGTGTGCCACACACATTCAATATTTATTTTGGCTCAGGCTCAGAGCAGGCAACATTTCTGGGCGAGAGCAAAGACGACTCGCTGCTGATGCAAATTTAATTCAATTAAGAGATTCGGTCAGCTCACTTTAAGAGTGATTGGGTTAACAGAGAGAGAGGGAGAGAGAGAGAGAGGGAGAAAGTGTGGGAGGGGGATGGCATGCGTAGTAACGGCACGACAACAACAACAAAACGCCATTAACATTTTCATGGAAAAACTTTGTGCTAATTGCATTTATGGCACAAAACCTCAAAGTTCAAAATCAGTTGGAAAAACACAGCAGAAAATGCAATTAGCACTCGACGAGAGCACAGCAGGGCGTGTGCCACGCCCCCAACTTGTTACCAAAAAATGTTATATACATAGTCATGACGATGAGGGCGACGACGATGATGATGACAATGGCGGCAGCAAGTGGAAATGCCAAGAAAATGTGCGGCAGCTAATTAAAAAACTTGTAGCTGCCGTATAATTTCCTACAGCTGGCAAGACGCTACAGAGAAAGAGAGAGAGAGAGAGGGAGTGAGCGTGTGAGAGAGACAGCAAGGTGTCAAGTGAAAATTGCATGATTTTCTCAGCCAGCCTGGGAAATTGACAATTTGCTGTGCAATAATTTGGGCAGGCAAGCGGCGACCGCAGAAAGCAGAAATAGAAAGCAGAAGCAGCAGCAGAAGAGGATGAGGAGGAGGAGGCAGGAGGCAGGAGGCAGGAGGCAGGAGGCAGGAGGCAGGAGGCAGGAGGAGGAGGCAGGAGGAGGAGGCAGGAGGAGGAGGCAGGAGGAGGAGGCAGAAGGCAGGAGGCTGGCAAAAGGCAGGCAAGCAGGAAGTTGCAAAAGTTGTGGTTGATGAGGCCGCATTGCTGGCCACAAAGGCATAAACAAACTGCGAGTCACTACCAGACCCCGACCCAGTCTCAGTCTCAGTCTCAGCCTGAAGTCAGCAACAGGAGCAGCTTCAGCATCTTGGCCAGCCGGCAACAAAGTGCGAGCTATCATTTACGTTTATTCATAAATTTATGAACTAGCTCAAATGAACTTTGCTGCTAATGAACTCAGCCACGCTCAGCTGTCAGCTGGGAATGCTCTCTAACACATTGCATAAATATTAATTATTTCCTTTTGGTATGGAAACTGTTTAATTTATTTGCTAATTAAAAGAGAAGATTGCAGAAGACAGCATGGACAGCAGAAGAATTGAGAGATACGTGTATGTGTGTGAAAGGGAAAAGTTTTTGATTTAAGTTTCGTATTACAATCAATGCAATTAATACGTTTACACACGCTTAACTTCATAAATATTTATATTAATATATATCTGTGATTTAATTTGCTGTATTAAACAATTAACAAGCTAATTAAATTTAATTTATTTCGTACCGAATCGTTGCACAAATTCGAAGTTGCCCGCTTAAACTGCCTACTGTGGCATGTTGTATGCCGCACACACACACACACACACACACAGCGTGTTGCACGTTGCAAGCTGTTGGCAAGTGAGCGAGGCAATTAATTGTTGTCGACTCGCTTATTAATCGAACGTTGCATACTTTGCAGCGCACCTGCAATTTGATACCCATAAAATATGAACAATATTCATTAACCTCGGCAGGTTGACTATTTATATATGTCTCTCCCGCTCTCTCTCCCTCTCTCTCTCTCTGCGCTGAGCCGCATTATTGCCACATTTAATTATCTGTCGCCAAAGGGGAAAATGCCGATGCGTTGACATGGCCGATTATGTTAATCAGCTCAAGATGAGACAGAGCGAGAGGGAGAGTGAGAGGGAGAGATGAGCACGCGTAATGTTGTTTAATTGTTCATCGCGGCATGTAAATTTGCAAGCTCATGTGTCCATAGTCCAACCCCTCCCCACAGCTCTCGGCTTCAGTTTTCATTATCCCGGCTCTATTTGGATTTACATTTCCATCGATATGTCGATTTGAGTGCATTTATTTAATTGCACAGCACTCGCAGCATCCGCATTAATGAGACATGACATTTTAATTGGATTAATTGCGTTTATTAAGTGCCAAAAGCAGCACAGAACAAGCGCATAGTTAGTTAACTATTGTGCTCAGATCGAATTACTTCACGCTATGAACACGTTCGCATTGAGCAACCGCAGCAGCTCTTGGCCAGGCCAAGAGTCACCCCCCTCTCCCCTCCCTGCCCACCTCCTATTGCGTATCCTGATTGATGGCGACGACAGCACAATGGCTGTCGATTAGGCAACCGTTTAAACGGCCATCTAATTGTCGTGGCAAGTGGGTTAAATAGAGAACTGAGTTCCGAGCGAGACACGCTACAGTTGCGTGAGCCAAGCTGGCAGCCATTTTATATATTTTTCGTTGCATACTTTTAGGAGCTGCGAGCAATTGCAGCTACATATGCAAGATATCACATAACTTCTACGTTTATTATTCAATCTGAATCAAATTTGCAGAAAACATTCTTAATATTACACACTTTATATATAAATATTTTATATTATGCTGACAACATCTCACAGACATTATATAAGTCACTTTTAACAACCTTTTTAATTGTCAGACAAATTGAAATACTGTAAGAGTTTGCTAGGCATTCCATTAAAGCAAACTATATATATTAATTTGGGTAATCCCTCAGACAACAGTTAACATGCATACACGTATGTTCCACGAAATATGCTCACATTGGCTTTATGCACAGAGACATAATAATCACCGCTATAATCACGCAGAAGAAGGGGAGTAAAATGGGATGTGACCACTGGCACTATGTAGTATTAATATTGTCATGCCCCCTTGACTTCGGTCATAACTCAAAACGCGAACAAAATAAAGCCCAGAAGCAGCCACAGCTGGTCAACCAACCATCCTGCTCGACCCACAAACCCTTCCTCCCCCCTCTCTCCCTCTCTGTCTTTCTCTCTGCTTGGCTGTCCTGCTTCAGTTAATAAAATATAAATAAGCATAAATCACGCACACGAGCAAACCAGAACATGAACATGATTAACAAGGTCATTTAACGGCACTTGTTTCGCTCCACGTTCAACTCGAAAGGGAGCGATACGTAGCAAAGCGGTTTTTGGTCAACAAAAACAAAACATGGGCGTGTTCAAGAAGGAAAGAGAGAGGAAGAGAGAGAGAGAGAGAGAGAGAGGGGGCACATTAGGCTCTAAACAAAAAACGGAGCCTATGTTTACTGATCCTTCGATTATTGTGTTAAACGTTGGAAACGCCCCCAGAAGCACCGCCCCAGCCCCATCTCCAAAATGTCTGCCAGTCTCGGCTAACGGCTTGTTGTTCTATGCGCCTCTAGATATATATTACTCCAGGGAGACATTTGATAATAACTTGCGGCCAATGTTAACTATAATCAGCATAAGTTCAGCAAGTTTCTTTTCCACTGGCCACGCCCCCCTTTCGAGCATCTATCCGCCTGTCGGTTCGCCACACAGACAATACACATATTTGGGGCTGACACAGCGCGCATTAATCATTTGTATTGGGGGATTGTTTTTTCTGACTCTCTCTTTCGTGGTAAACAAGTCAATTTCTCCACACTGGCTGAGGTAGTAAAAATGTCATTTCAATGGAAAAAGTAAGCCGATTAAAGACAGAGAGAGGGAGAGAGAGAGAGAGAGAGAGAGACAGGCAGAAAGTGTCGTGTGTGGAAAACAATGAAGTGATTTCCTTTTAAAAGCTGCTTTAAATACTATAATTCTTTAAAGCAGAAGTAAAAGAAATCGTTAAAGTATTTTGAGCAATAAAAAAGATGAAATCAGGCTTATATTCATAAAGAATTTAAATTCATTTTAATTCTAACACAATCTTGAAATTCTTGTTGGCCAATTCGCCAGAAACGCTCAAATTGCCAACAAAAATTAAAATGTTGTGCTAAATAGATTTTTTTATTCGACAAATTTGCCAAAAATATTCTATTCATAATAATGCTTGGAATTTTGATAAATAAATCGACGAAATTCAATAGGATAGTATATAAATGTCTCGAAGTTGAGATACTCTAAATATAAGCTAGAACTAAACAGAAAAGAGTATTTAAATCTCAAAAGGCTAATTGAAAATCGAAGCCAAGTAAATAGTTTTGATTTATCAGATTATAGTGTATTTATGATAAAATATCAATCTTGTTTCCCCTCAGAATTTAAGCAAAATGTTTCAGAAATCTCTATTTGTTCCCTCTGCCAACATATCTTTCAGTTTAGTAAAGACAACAGGCGAAAATGCCTTGAAAAACCCGAATAAAATACAAAAGGAAACACACAAGAAAAAGATGGGCAAAAACATTCGGCATGCAGGACCGAATAAATGTGCAGCAGAGACTCCATTTGAGAAATTGTCTGCAGCGGGTCAATTGTTTGTGGCTTTTGTGCCACATAGCTGCCATGACATGGCCACAATTCAATGTGGCTCCTCCTCTCCCCCCCCCCCCTTATCCCTTCATCTATCTTAAAGGACTGCTTATCCATTAGACGGAATTTGATTTTCAGTATGTGGCATTTTCACTTAGAAATTCATGGTTTTTCGCCGGAATAACTGCTTAAAGTTGCATTAAAATGTTGAAGTTCAAATTTATATGATTAAAGTAGAGTAAAGTTTTGAAGTAGTCTATGATAATTTAACAGATACCCTAGGCTAACAAATTGGGAAGATAGTAAGCAGCATAGATTGCCACATATAAAAATATCCAGCAATATTCATCTCTCGTACATTCGAATAGCTTTATTTAACTGCATTGACCCAGTTAAGCAATTTTACTGGGTATATTCATAACTATAAAAGGTTAACGCCTGCTGTGACCCCTGTGCAGCTGTCTGATGAAGACAAATAAAAAATTATGTTGCATGCCACATGGTGTCTCAGGCCAGGGCACTGTGTCGGGCAACGTATGCAGCAAATAAAATTTAATTTAATATAAAAAACACGAAAGCGCCACGGCGACGATTGTATACTCTAAAAAATTTAAAACTTTGAAAGAAATAAATAAGTGGAAAAATATTTATACAGCTAATAATAAGTTATATATATTATAATTTAAAGAAATCACTTCTACATAGGATAATGCTTTAAATAATTTGGTAAGCCATTTATTTCCAACTGTATAATATAATCCATATGCCTAGCCATGTGTAGGGAGAACAGAACGAGAAACGTCTCGGTTCGGATGTGTAAATTGCGAAAAGGTTTTCCGAGCAATTTATAAGGAAGGAAGAAGGAAGCATTTGCCGCTCTTCCTGCTCGGCCTCACACTCAGTTGGCCGTGTTGATTATGTGCTCCGCCAGTTTACACGCTTAATATATCAAAATATGCGACTATCAAAAAATATAAAATTTATTACGAGTATTGTGAAGCCGCAAAGAGAGAGAGAGAGAGAGGGAGAGAGAGAGAGAGTGGCAAAAAAACAAGCATAAGCTTGTGCTGCCTATGGTTTTATTTTATTAACACGCGGCGCCGAAAAGTAGGCAGCATTAAATTTAAAGCGCTTTCAGGTAAGCGCACACATGTGTGCATGCGTGTGTGTGTGTGTGTGTGTGTGTTTGAACTGCCATTAGCTGAGCAAATAAACAACGTTTTGCCATTTTTCATTGCAGGCTGTGTGTAAAGAGAGTAAATAGAAAAGTGAAAGCAGTTAAAACAAACGAAATCAAATGCTGCATAAGGCTGTGTGTGTGTGTGTGTGTGTGTGTGTGCGTATGTGTGCGTGTGTGCATACGGGGTGAAGTGAGTGCAGAGGATTGGCTGAGTGTGAGTGCATGTGTGGCAACTCTAGCTTGGCTTGCTGCACTTGTTGCAATCTCTGCCACAAAGCAAAGTGAAGCGGTTCCTCTAGCTCCCTCTCTCTCTCTTCCTGCCACACACTCACTCGCTCTCTCGCTCTGCGCAGCTAGCAAATGAATTAACAAATTAAAAGCGTAACAAATTGGCCTGGGGAAAAGGCAAACGTATGTTGCATGCTGCATGTTGCATGCCACCACCAGCCGCCACTGCTGCTGCTGCTCGCTGCTCGCAGCCTGCTGCCGGCAACGCCTGCCACAGGCTGCTTTAAGTTGATTTTAATTAAATTAGCAAGAGAGCAGAGCACATGTCAGTGATATGGATGAGACCATGGCACATGGTCCACTGCGCTCCGAACAGCGTTAGAGCTGGTTAGTTAGGATAGTAGTTTCATAGCTGGATAGTTGCCACCTCGTTGGCAGCAGTTGCCGGCAGTGAGCTGTCACTCTTAACGGTATTTGGTGGCATTTAGAGCCTTGTGACAGCACAAATTGAGCTCAAACACGACTGTTTTTACAAAAAAAAAATAAATAGAGAAATTTCACACTGAGAGTGTGCAAAAGAAATCAGTACTAAGAGACAAAAGTAAATTGAAGTTGTATAACAAAAAACACTCAAATAAAAAACATAAATTTTAAATTTTATCATTCAAGTATTTTTTTATGTCTAAGAATATCTATAAAAAAAAGAAAACACCTTTTTATTATATATGTAAATCAAGAAACTATCGAAATTGATAGCTGGCATCTTTGGCGCAGCTCTTGGCACCTCGCTAAGTATGATTGCATTAAGGCTGCACTTACCTAGTAAACTGCTTTGCTGCCCTTCTAGCTCGCCTCATCCTCATCCTCTCATTCCATCCTAACCGCGATTGCAGTCTGAGAACACTTTAGATAGAAACGTGGAGAGGGAAATCGTCCGACATGGCGAGCCGCGTTAGCCAAGTAAACTGAGTGATTACAATACACAGCGGGGGCATTTGTTAACCCTCCACTGCCGGGAGAACCCAACACCGTTACGGTTTTATTGCATTTTTATTTCCGTTTTGTTGTTGTTGTCCTTGCGGACTGAGGCTCTGCCTTTACCCGAGAGCTGAGATAACTTTATGGCGCCCTGAAAAGTATGCTACACATTTCTAAGCAAACTCTTTGTGAAACGAAAGCTTCTTTATCTCTTCACACCTTGCATACGCATAGCAGGTAAATTGAATTGCTTAATTCGTGCTTAATATTCATAAAATTCAGCTGAGCGTTAAGCTAATTTCACCATGGGGAGCTATATATAGAAAATATTTAAGATCCTCCCCCTCCTCAGCCGGGGGAATGCAACGCAAACATTTGACAATAAATCCTTTGCATATCGCGCGTGAAAAAAAAAGGAAAACAAAGAAGAAGAGAAATGGCTTTTCATTTGATTTTCTCGCGTGGCTGGCACTCATCAGTCCAATCAGAGAGCAAGAGCGAGAGAAAGGGAGAGCGAGAGAGAGAGAGGAAGTTAAAGGTTTCACACTTGCAACTGCAGCCTGGGCGCATTCATTTGTTATTTGATTTGCCCCACTGTGAGTGTCGGACGTTCCAATTTACCCAGTTTGCCGATGGCTGGTTATCGTTGCTGTTCACGGGACCGAGGACTGTTTTACTTGGTACCTCAATCCCCCCCATCCTCTCTCTTCCCTTCAGCCTTCCTTTGTCAATTTTGGAAGCGCAATTTTACTGCCCCGTCACTTGAGCGCCATCATCCATTGTCGCCCATAAACAAGCAAAGCTCTCGCTCTCGCTCTCTCTCTCTCTCTCGTCCGACGCCAGTGATGACTCCAATGATCCTGATAAGGTGTTGATGCGACTGGGCCAACAGGCAACTGGGCGAATGGTTAACCAAACGCAAATAGAGCAATACAGATGCTGAAAGTCAGTACAGCCGGGAGAAGTGAAAGAGACAGAGAAAGTGAAAGAGAGAAGTGAAGGTGTTGAAACTGGTTAAAAGAAATTGTGCGATATCGTATGATTGCAGTTGGAGAGACATGGTTAAGCAGTCTTCACTCACATTTGTGGGGAAAGGGAACTGATAGGATAAACTGAACTGACTGACTGTAGGAACATGTGTGCAAGCTGAATAAATTTAAACCTATATAGATCCTATCAAAATATAAGCTGATTAAAAAATGTTTTTCATATTAAAACAAACCATCATTGCTTATATACTAAATTGCCCTTCCTTTACTTAAAGCTAAACAAATACAATCTCCACTTTTATCATTAAACCAAAGTTGAAACTAATTTCTCTTTGTCTTCGTCCTCGCCTTCATCTTCGTCAATGAATGATTTAATTCCAATTTATGTAAAAACTTTCTGCCATCTTTGTTGCAGTTGCACTTTTCCTTTCTTTTCGGTTAATCTATGCAAAAGTCTCAGTTCAGTTCCCGAAACCGTTGGCTTAGTTTAGTTGCACTCTCTCTCTCTCTCTCTCTCTCCCTCTGTCTTTCTCCCTCTCTGTGTCTGCTCATTTCTCTTTCTTTCCACTTTCTTTTCAAACTTTTGTTTTACTTTTATGGCCCCCCGAAAAATTATAAGAAAAAATGAGTAGAACGCTGCATACAAGTTGAATTTAAGTTGAAAACTTTTCTAATTAAAATTAAATAGAAACTTCACTTGCCATGAAGTTTTGATTATTATTTTCATTTGTTTTTCATATATACATTGCCAGATTCCTTTTCACTCTCTCTCTCTCCCTCTCTCTTCGTTCTGCTTATTTCTCTTTATTCAAAACTGTTCTCAAGGTGTTTGCGGCGAAACAGAAAAGAAAACCGAATAAGGAAAGTTGTTTCAAAACTTAAACAGGCCAAGTGGCTGACATCTTGAAGGTCAAGTTGTTACCGACTAAAAGTAAAAGTTAACCATCCCCCCCAACCTTCTCTCTCTATGTACCCCTTCTCTGAGAGTTTAGTTCAGCTTCTCGCTAAAGTGCCCAAGTTAGCGAAAGTGTTGAGAAAAGTCGAAAGTTTGACATTTTAGAGGAGAAAACAAAATTTCATCAATTACATTCAATGCTGAAGGGCGAAATTTGATTTACGAAATAGTTTCAGTATGACAAAAGTTATGACTGTAAATTTTCAAAAATAAAACAATATAAATATTAAAGTTTTTTATTTAAAGAGCACAAAACTTAAAGCAACTCAAGAACTACTGGAAATGTGCTGCTAATGTGTTGAATTTTCAATTCAACTCATGAATTAATAATAATTTTCATAAGTGTCGAAAGAGAGGCGGTAATAATTCAAAATGTTATTAATTATCACCAGAGTTTTTTTTTCGGATTTTGTTTCTATGAGTATTCCATAGTATTCTCACTTTGAGTAGCACGTTTTAATAATGAATGTTAATTTGCATTTAATTTAATCAAATGAGGGGGACACTCTATGGGAGGGTAGGGGTGCTGCGCTGTCATAACTGCCCTGACTTGACTTCCGCCTGAGCTTAAGACACTTGCCAAACCATTAGGCTCACTCTACTTTCCCCACACCCCTCCCCCCTCTGGAAAGTGAGCAGTTCCTCCAGCATACATTTCCATTTTTGGCCGGGCAAGAGATTGTTGCGCCTACAATTTACATAATTTATTAACGAGAGTTTGAGCGTCTACTTCCGCTGAGGCCTCCGGCCACAAGGCTCAAGATGGAGATGAAGTCAGAGCCGGGCAAAAAAAGGCCAAGGCTCTCTTGCCCTCTCTCCCTCTCTCTCTCTCTATCGCTCTCTGTCTTTCGGCCTGTCGGGTGCGAGCACTGCTCATGCATAATTAAACACGTAATTAACCATTATTAACAACGTCTGATTTCTGTGAGATCTGCCCTGTCCGTCTCTTACCTAATGAGTTTCAAAAAGATTTTCCCCTGCAAAAGTTTCGGCCCATTTCTTGTTGTTGCTGAGGTTGAGGTCGTGGTTGGGGTTCAGCCTGGTGGGGGCAATCAGAGCGAGGCGTTTGATTTGTGTCCAAAGTGTTGCCTCGAGTTACAGTTACAGTTGTTAATGAACATTAATTAATTAAGAGTGTGTCTACGTGTCGTCCAGGTAAGACTTTAACAGTCCAATTATACCGGCTTTGCCTCGCTTGTTTTTCATCCTCACTACCCAATAAAAGGTGTACGAGCAGGGTATATAATATCTCAATACGTAGCTCTCTCTGTTGATATACAACCTTGAGTTCTAAAACTTGGTCAGCATTTTACTGAATAACTTATATTTATCAGGTATTTTAAATATTACAAATAACATGCAGAATTTTTAAGATATATCATACTTTGTGTAGGGTATTTGCTAGTTGAGTGCGTGCAGTTCATGCTTATTTTCTTTAATTGCTGTTGTAGCCCCTATTATGGTTAGTGTTGTTTTTGCGGTCTGAACTTGTTCACAACGAGTCAAGTCCCGTTTAAGCATCCCAGAAAGGGTTTTAGATCACAACGCAACCGGTTAAGTAATTGCTTTCAATTTGCCTATGAAACTGTATACCCTGCAAAGAACTCAGCAACAAGGACAGTCAGGGAGGGCATCGTTATGTTTATGAGTCCAATTAAATTTATGCTAATTGTGAGGATGCATTTGCATTGAATTGTTGCTGTATTTCTGCATCATTTCGACCTTCAAATGACAATGAGCCAACTAACTAGTTTGTGCATGATAAAATCCATTTGGTTGGCCATTAATTAGGCCAACTAACTGGTTATTTTGTAGCGCAATTAAATGCGTTTTAAGGCCGGCAAACAATATATTTGATTGTTTTACTGCAATTTCAAAATTTCTATTTACATAATTTCGTTTTCCTTTTTAAAGACTCGTATTTTCGCATTTTCTATGTTCTTTTCTAACTACAATTTTCCGCATTTTTTCACGCTTTTCTTTCACACGGCTTTCAACGTGCACAACAAGCCAACCTGACGTACCTGGGGCGTTTCTTCTATTTTCCGGCATCCCCACAGGGAAGTTAACTCATAACTTTCACAAATTCATTGTGTAAGCTGTGGCGGAAATTGTTGAATTGAAACTAGTATATTTCTGTGGCAGTTTTCTATGAAACTCAGTTTAAATGTTCTTTTCTATAGAAAGATGCAATTGAAATATTATGTAATAGAATAGGAACTTTCGACATCTAAAATGGAAGTTAACAAAGTATAAGATGTTTCCATGGTTGCATTTAAATATGGAGTATTGTTTACAATCAAAGTTAGTTTTTAATTGATTGTATTCTGAAATAAAGTACTATATTTAATGGAATGCTAATTTATCTTGGTATATCTATGTTTTTCTAACTTTCTGATTTTCTTGTATCGTGAATATTATTTCAATACTAACATTCATTTGCCTCTTTTAAATAAACTCTGCAGAATTTTGAATTTCGATTGGAAATCACCTTGTCAATAAGCCATATTAGTTGTACCACCTATATAGGGCATGCCATGAAAATGAAAGCATAATTCACATATTCATATTCACTTTTCAATTTCAATGCCAACAGGCCCACAAACTATTGCATAATTCCCTGCTTAAAGGAAACATTCAACGAAACCATGATATACCCATCCCCCATCGCCACCCACTTGTCATGCAAAAAGCAATAACTATCGTGCTAGTGGTAACTGCAAAATAGGCTCATAAATTCACAGCAAATTTATAATTTCACACCTACATCTATAACGAGCTTGGGGAGGATGGGCAGAAAATAGAAAAAAATAGCCCAACTATTTGCCAATGTGCATGGCTCCGCTTGTCAGTGGCGAATATGACAAATGTTCGCTAGACAGGCAGACCGGAAAATGGTATGGAAAAGCAGCGAGAAAAGGCCGTAATAGGGAGGGAGGGAACTGTAGGCCCTGACAGCTCCTCCTGCAGCCCTAATGACAGCGCGCATTGCATGTTTGCCTAATGTTAATCATAAATGGTCGCTAAAGAGGAAAGAGCTAAGAGAGGAGAGGCAGCACAGGTCTCAGTCCAAAAAACCCTAGCGAATTCCCAGCGAATTTCTTCACAAATTTATGTAGACATCCCATATTGGTCTAATTAAAAGAAGAAAAAAAATAGTTTAACAATGGCAGAGCAAGTATCCTCGCTGTGGAGAGGACACTAAGGAATGCCAAGTGAAAGCAAGCGGCGGATAAAAGTCAGCGCACAAAAAAAAAATAAATGGCAATTACCTTTCTGCAAAATGTCCGCTATGCATTTTCCAACAAAATGTGGCAGCTATTCGAGCCGCAGCGAGTCGTCGTCGTCGTCGTCGTCGTCGTCGTCGTCGTCGTCGTCGTCGCAGCTTGGCCTGGCTAATGGAATGGATTGTAAGTGCATGATTAATGGCTACGCGATGATGACAAAGAGGCATGCGATGCGACGCCCCCATCGCCAGGCTACGAAACGCTTTAGGGGCGTTAATATAACATGCCCCGTTGGTATTATAATGAATCGAATCGTGGTATTTATTGACTATAAAACCCAAAGACCTAAAGGTTTTTGTATATCATACATATTTCGAATTTATTTCGATTTAGGTTTAAATATTTTTCATATTTTCTGTAGTTATTCGAGCGATTTCACATAACTTTCTCTGTCAGAAATTTTCAAGTCACATCGTACACAAATAGAAATACAAAATGTTAGCTACATCCATTCGACGGACTTCTCTCAAGAAACTACATACCATTACGGGCATACTTATCTTTGTTTGGTATATTTTACAATTTCATGTGCTTAAACTTTTTCTACAAGCGAAGAGTTCGAATTATTTTGATTCAGGCTGTATACACTTTTCGTTGGAACAGAATGGCGATTATTGGATCCACAATGATTTCATAATTAGTCCCAGCCATGATTTGATAGGTAATGCGAGTATAACCCTAACCACACACGGCATGTGGAAGGATATAAAAAATACAGGACGATTGGCAGCGCGTTGGAATGCTCCGATCTCGATGGCTGTCTATGTGAAGAATGAAGAACTCGAGTATGTTTATGAGCAGATTTATCAGATACGATATTGTTCTGCATTTGGGGAGATCTGGAATCGTTGGGTGTCCGTTCAGCTGGTATTTTCGAAAAAATTTTTCCCTATGCACTTCGAACCCCTCGACCAGAATTATCCTCGAGATTTCAACTGCAATAGATCTGCAAGTTTCTTGAACATAACCACACCAGTCCAACTTCGTCCCGGCACTGTCTCTTTGTACCCAATGAATCTATTGCGCAATGTGGCACGCCTAAATGCCCATACATATTATGTATTTCCTTTGGATCCATCGATGTTGCCCACATTGGGCTTTGCCAAGAAGTTTTTAGAATTCATAAGTACTTACAAAATTCAAAATCCGCTTAAGAGGTATGTAAAGTCGGTAATATTTTAGCATAATTTATAATAAGTTTCTTTTGCAGCGTCTATTGCATTCCCGCTTTTCAGATAATGCATGATGTAGTACCCATCGATAAGAGCAGCCTTTTCGAAGAATTGAAACCTTTTCTGAACGGTACAAAATGTTTGACTACCATTAATGCAGAGCGGCTTAGAAAATTAATGCCCTGGCTATTGCATCCTCACCGTGACGGAGATATCGCCGTGTATAGTATATCCAAAGTTCCCGATCATTGCACTGTCTATATAAGCAGTAACGCCCACGAACCGTTCTACGATCAGCGTTACTTTGACTTTAGCCACAATATCAACTCGACTAGGGTAAGTCGGGAGAACTTTAACAGAATAATTAGATGTATAAATGATGATTACATTTATTACAGCTGGATGTCCTTGTTGGACTCGACTATGATTTTATTGTCTTGGATGGGACATTTGTAGTTTTAAGAAAAAAGATATGGAAGTACCCTATAATTCTTCAAAATCGTCCAATAGAGGAAATGAAACAAAACCATCTACAACAACTTATTCACCTAAATTCCTTGCCATGGAACAACTACGAAGCATTAAATATGAAATAAACTAAGAGACATTGTATTAAATATACAATAATACATAAATTAATAGCTTAGAGATTTATTTCGTGGATTCTACTAAATGTTTTCTACATTTTACTCATATAGGATTCCAATACTTTCACTTTTTATCGGTAATTTGCTACTTATTGCACGAATAATCATTTGGACATAAGGAGCTAAAATTATTTTCCCACTTTTGCTTATTTATTATTATTATTTACCAGAGCTTTCGAACATTTACCGCAGCAGCTCTTTAAAATATACCGCGAAATTCCATTAATTTATTTGCGGTTGCATACAAACCGAATTTGTTTCAACAACAAAATGAACGTTGTAAAGGGAAGTAAGGATGTGTTTTATATGCATGGATAGTCTATGAGATACTGTTTAAAATATGCTAGAAAATATGAATTAGTTTAAACATTTTAATTGAATTTTTATTCAGATAAATAAAGTCGATTTTTAATATGCAATAAATCATAAATTTCATGTACTACAAAATATTTATTTATGTACCTAGTATATACCCCTTTAACAAGTGCATTTTTACAGGGTATTTGTACCCAAAGCCGGCATCTCTTTGCAACTAATAATTTAATATTTTATGCATGACCAGCAAAATAAACAGAAAATTGGTAACAGAACAAAAGAAAAACTCTCTCGCGCTCTGTCTCCCTTCCTCTCGACCCTATAAGCACATTGTCTCCCATTACTTTCGAGTTGTTTTCACGCCCGCCATATCCCATCTTTTCCATGCACACTCTTAAGTATGCAAAAGCATAAAAAATGTGCGGCGCGTAGTAACTTTGGTGGAAAAGTTTACAGCAAAGGGAAACTGAGCAGAAAAGTTAATATTAACGCTGAGCGACGCATTTTCCCTTAATTTTTGCCCTGCCTCTGCTCACAGGTCTCAAGATCTGCCCTGCTCTGCTTTGCTCCCGTCCAGCTTGGCTTTATTTTTGGCCATTTTGACGCCAAACACGTAGCTTGTTTTCTTGGTTTGCCCTTTGCTTTGTCGAGGCGAAATCTTGTTAGGGGTTCCCTTCTCTTCTGAGCTTTATTTGCATGTACTTTTCAAAATCGTTTATTTCCATTTTTTTTCTTTTTTTTTTTTTTGCTCCCCCATCGCGTTTATTATGGAGATTTTGTTGTGCAAATTTTGAATGCTGCGTTTGGCATACAAAGCAATCGGGAACAACAAAAGGATTGGGCTCGAAAGAGGTAACTGAATGCCAAACAATTAGATGAGGTGTGTGAATTTGAATGCCATTTTTGCACTTTCCAGCAAAGATCAAAGAGTTCTAAAAGGAGTTTGAATTATTTTAAAAATTAAAATTCAACTAAAAAATATAATATAAAATATATTTCTCTCTAATCAGCTGTCAGATGAATTCAAATCGAATCTATTCACTGCGAGTGGGGCACAAAGGTTACGGGAGAGAATCTTAAGTATTGCTGACATGACTGAAAGTCAGTTCGGAGCAAAAACGCAGACAGAGATTCATTAAATATGGTGGCAGAGCTGGGCTCTCTCTCTCTCTTCAGCAGGGGTAGGGGAAGGGAAATGGCAAAGGAAGTCAGCAAATGAGAAATGCAAATGATGAAATAATGAAAAAGCCTTCGCCGAAAACCAAACAAAGCCTGCAGCCAGCAAAGGCATTAAAACAAAAAGTAGTTGAGCATAAAAACAAAGTGCCGCCTCAAGTATGTGAGGCTCAACCCCGGGGTAGATTGCACTCGCTCACTCTCACACTTTCCCTCTCCCTCTCTCTCTCTCTCTCTCACTCAGCTCTGCTGCTGTGAAACGTCTCTGTTTCGCACTACAGTGCACTGCGTCTGTGTCAGTGTGTGTGTGTGTGTGAGTGCGCATATTTAATTATTCATACGCCCTGTCTGCCCACAAAGTGCAAAAATGCATGAAGAAGACGCTGCTGCAGCTGCAGACAAGGCAAAAGTTTTCTTGCCAGCCCTGCCAACTCGTTGCAAACAAGACGCAGACGCAGGACTGAGAAATTGGAAAGTGCATAGTAAGAGCAAATATGAAATTACAAGCATAATAAAATTAACTTTTGTTTTTCTGCAAAGTGTCAACAAATAATTGAAAATCAAATTGCTTAAATATTCCGATTGTGGCTTTCATTCAAGCTCAAGCTGTCACAAGAGATCTAAATGGGTTTCGTTATCTCTATCTGCATTCTGCATGTGCATTTCCACAACAAAAAAAAAAAAATAAAATAAAAATAAAAATAAAAATTGCTTTTGTAAGTGATATTTTTTAGCTGAAATATATTTATTCTTTATTTAAAGTTCTTAAAGGAATCTTTTCAAGATCTTTGTTTTTGCACTTTCTCATATAGTATTAGTGTAGATTTAGGTACTCAGCCAGTTGACTTTAGAAATCTTAAAGTAAGAAATCTCTTGAACCATTCCCCAGTCGGTAATCAAGTGAGCTCTGTCGTCGTAAATGTCTGCTGATTATTGACTATCTACACCCCGTTGTACCCCCTTCTTGTCTACCCCTACAGTGGTCCAACCCGCCACTTAACCCCCTTCCACCCCCTGCAATTTGATGTCCTTCACACATCATTCAGCAACAAATTGCTGCGGGCGTTTCAAGGCGACGACCGTTTCGCACATAGCTCGACTGTCTGAAATCTATTTGGGGGAAGACACTGAAAAAAAAAACACAAAAAAAAACAGAAAAATATATATATAAAACAAAGCCAAGTCAAGGAGGAGAAAGGAATGTGTCAACACAGCCAGGAGAGCGTCGAGTCGAGTCGAGTCGAGTCCTTGGTTCGTGTCCAGGCTGCAGCAATGCGTGTCCATCTGAGGAGGCACGTGCTGTGCGCGTATTGTACGTTTTATTATCATCAGTTGCGGCAACTTTTTATTATCTCTGCTGGCTCGATGCTTCTCCCTTCAGATATGGCTTTAACACTTTTCACCGTTAGCCCGTTAGCCTGTTAGCCAGCAACTTGTGCCGTAAATATGACTTAATGGAGTTTAAAGAACTCCTCCACTTCTAGTGCCATTTTAACGAGCTGCCCAACATTCACTTGACCCGCGTCAAGTTCTCTCGCATTATCGTAAAAATCAACTTTCAATATACCACGTGTGAGACAGGGAGTGGGGGGGGAATCCCATAAAAATGGACTGCTCTTAACACAAATTGCAACACGTTTTGAAAAGTGCAACGAGCTAACAAAACGGGCGGCCTGCACTGCGTGTCCTGGATGAGTTACAGGACACTTAAATGCTGCCCGTGTGTGTGTGCGTGTGTGTGTGTGTGTGTGGGTGTAGGGCGCGTGTGTTCAGTTTTATATCCCTCTATGCTGGCCATAATAAAAATCCTTTAAATTGGTAGAAGAAAGCAGATAGCTTGAGTCGTTAAGGCAGCTGGAAGAGGACTCTATAAAAGTAGATTTACAGCAAATTAAAATTAAACCACACGCAAGATTGAAAATTCCCATCTATATTAAATTCTTCTATTCCAAAACTAAAGTCTTTAAAAATCAAGAGATCCCTATATATAGAGAGAGATTCCTATTTATAGTCAGAGAAGAAAAGGCCAGCAGGCACTTTTGCAGCTTCCCTTAAGAGAAATCACTTGACCGTTTTTTTTTGTGTTCCCATTGTTTACCCATAGAGAGTATTTTTGTTTATAAATATGTATTATATACGTTTGGTTTTTGTTGTTGTGATTTGGCATGCGCCATGGTAAAATAAATTGCAAAACAAAATTCAATTACTAAATGCAAATCCAAGGCGCCTGTCGTCATTTTTACTTACCCCCCTGTACTTGCCCCGCCCCTACGCCCTTCGTTAAATGTGTCAAGCAGGCGCAACCGAGAAGCATTTCCCATTTATTTACCATATTTGATATGGTATATATACACACACACACACACACACACACATACATATCTTGTTTATCGGGCCAAGTGTGGGGCGCGTCAGCATTTTATTTATGTTTTTGTATTTATTTCTTGAGAGCTGCACCAAATTATTATTGAAAAGATTTTGAGAGGTTTGTTGTATGGAGACATAAAGAAAAATGAAGAGAAAAAAAAACCACGAAACTTGGCAATCTTTGTGGCGGAAATTTGTTTTTGGCTACACTGGGTAAGCCGGAAAAGCCAACGGCCAAAAGTTGCCAAACTTGGGCCAAGAACAGACAGATAATAAAATGCATAAATCTCTATTAAAAATGCAGCATTATTCCGAATTATTTAATTACCCTTGGCTGCCCTTGCATACACCATATTTGGCACATGGCAATAAATAAATATTTAATGGTCTTTTAATATTCTGTTCGAAGCCGCAAACCAAACAGTTCAATAATATGTCGATTTGCATGAGTTATGCAAGCCAAAAACCGGATGAATTTTGAAAATACTCAGAAATAATAAAGGAAATTAAATTGACCCAATTTTCTCGCTAGCAAAGGATTTTGTCAAAAAATTATTAAATGCACTAAAACTGCTTAGAAACGCTCTAAAAATATTCCAAACTGAGAATAATAATTAAATATACACTATGTATAGAGAATATACTTCATTCTATGTACATATATATTATTTATTTAATATCAAAAGTTTCCAGTCACGAACGTTTATCTGCTCGCAATGTTGTGTTTTCCTTATTCCGCCAAACTAGCTTCACGTCTTTCTTTTTTTTTAGCCAATTTTCATTTTGTACTCTTCACGCGTAATTCGCTTTAGCTTCTGCTATTCTGCCACGCCCCCTCCACCCTGCAGGCGGTAGAGTTCGGGAAACTCGTCTGCTTTGCAGTGTTGACCGCATATAAACAACTCGAACACCAGCAACAACGCGGAAGCAGGAGAAGAAGGAGGGAGGAGGAGGAGAAGGAGGGTACAACAACCGACATTTAACAAACACCAACGCTGCTTAAAAACTTTTCGCCAGCCAGTTAAAAAATACCGCTAACAAAATCAGCTACAACAACAACAGCAGCAGCAGCGAAACAACAAAAAAAAATGCAAAAAAAAAAAGAAAATGCCAGTTGAGTTTGAGTTTTTCCGACAGTCAGCGCGTGGCCTCAATGCACATTTCAATTGCTTGCACTGAGAACGGGTTCGCTTGCGTGTGTGTGTGCGAGTGTGTGTGTGTGTGGGAGGGGGAGAGCGCGTATTTTTTTTCCTATTTTCCATTTCAAAAGTTAATCAAGTGCTAAATTAACTAAATTGCACTTAGTCTGCGGCGCAAATTGCCCCGCGGTCTGTTGGCATTTTAATGCGGTGGCGTATGCGCAATGTGCCGCGCATATATTAAGTATACGCCATGCACAGCTCCAGCAGTAACAGCAAACTGATTAAAACTCCGTTGCATATATACATATATATATAAGTGTTTTTTGTAATGCGAATGAAAATTAGTTGGCTGGCACATTAATAAGTTTGGGGCCAGTTTAGCCAGTTGAACTAATTGTAAAAATTAAATTACAAAAATATGAGGTAATTGCTTAAAGGCCTGTCTGAAAGGGTTTGCTTCTATTAAAATGGTTTATTATTTAAATATAAATAAAAAAATTGCTAAAATCTATATTGTAACGAACTCTTTATATATTAAATACTTTAAAAATTGCACCTACATATTTAGGTACACATTTAATAATTTTATTCTTAGTTTAATATATATATTATATATTTAAATTTTATCATTCTTAGAAAATGTCAATTCAATATTGTTTTATATTTTCTTATTTATTTTATTCTTAGTTTACAATATATGTAATATATTAAAATTTAATTATACTAGAAAAATGTCAATTCAATATTGATTTATATTTTCTCAAAGCAACTCAGACATCTTGCTATTGTTTGCTTTTCATCAAGCGATTTAACATGCATTTCGAGGCTCATCAGTTTTGCTGCTCCTGCGTGTCCACCTCAGAGATCAACGAAGCGCATAAGCACAGCAACAACAACAACAACAACAAGAACAAAAGTTACAAGAACAATTGTCATAATTACACGCCCCAACAGCTGCAAATGGCCAGCCGAGCTGGGACAACAACAGCAACAAAAACAACTACAACAGGACAGAACAAGCAAACACCCCAAGTCCTTGTGCAGGTTTAAGCACCCCCAGAGTTTTCTTTTCCAGCTAGCCCGCCCCTCTGCCCCGCCTACTCCCGAAAGTTGTTTACATTATTAGCTGCTTTTACGCTTGCTCGAACGAGATTTCCGTGCTCCCCAGCCCCCCGCCGGAAAACTGCTTACAACTTGATTCGGGCAGCTTACCAGCTGGGGGAGCACTTGAGAGAGAGTGAGACAGGGAGAGAGTAGACTGTCTCTCCCTCTCCCACTCACTGTTCACTGTCGCATTTGTGGCTTAGTGCGTGCTAATTATTGCATAATGATTATGTTTCATTAGTTGACTCTACTGGCGCGTAATGTGCAAAGTTTTCCATGCATTTTTCATGACGCTTTTCCTTTGGCAGCAACTTAAAGCAGACACTTTGCAGCAAAGTGCAAGTAATACGCGCATGGTAGTATAGCCAGTACCCCTCCCCCACGACCATGGGTTTTCCTATACACTTTTCCAGTGTGACACATTTTAATAAAAACCTGTAAAATTTTATGCGACTTCACCGAGCACACACTGTGCACACGAAGCGAACTTGCCAGTCGCAAATAAGAAAAAAGAGAAAGGCAGAGCGAGCGAGTACAGTCTAAGGCGATAGCAAGCGATATGCGCTAGAGATGGAACTCAGTTTGCGATATATCGATAGAAAACGATTGCAGATACAACTAGAGAAATATGGGGATAGAAATACTAAGCAAATTCGAATTCATTTCGCGCTCCTTGTTATGTCCAGTTATAACACAATAGGTACCTATCAATATATGCTAGAGATGGCACTCAGTTCGATATGTTGCCGTAGCAAGCGTTTGCAGCTCAATAGAAGAACGAAAATATATTGAAGGAAAAAATTAAAAAAAAAAAGAATTAAGTTTGCGATCTTTGGCAATATGTTGCCAGCTATGCCTGCTTACTTGTCACTACACTATTTCTCTCAGTGCATGGCTGATATAAAAACCAACAACAACATGTGCAACTCATGGCACACTTCGTAAGCAATTTTTGCTGTGCATTGAGCTGCAAATAAAACGCCACGTTGCACATAAATGTCACTAAATGCGCTGGCAACATAAACACACAAACACACACAGTGTCACACACACACACATACACAACGTGCCATACATATGTCGCTTGTACGAGTACATACAGAAAAACAGGTGTCACATTGTTGTCGCTGACTGTTGCGCTGTTTTTATGTCATTTTAACATTTCCTAATGCGAATGTGCGGCATGTTGTGCCATCCAAAACCGCAGAACACACACACAAACACACACACACAGAGACATCCGAACTACACTACACTACACAACATACATGACAAGAGCAGAGACAGAGACAGAGATAGCCCCATTATCTTTGGCGAATTGTAGTAGACAAAAGTTTCGGAGATTGAGGCATATTCACAGTTACGAGCAACATTATAAAGCACTCACATATGTCACGGCATAAGTTTCTGCTTTATTCGCTATCTCTCTTTCTCTTTCTCTCTCTCTCTCTTGAAGTGACAGAATTTTAATGTCATTTAATGACTATGCAGAACTAGCATCATCTAGTAGTAGCCAAGGCAGACAGTATCTAGAAATTTGTGATGTCTGCAAGTAAAATTTTAATATCTGCACCAGACGAAAGTTTCTGAAAGGAATTTGAGTAAAGCTACATGTTGGAGTAAGTGAGTGCATAGAGAAGATAAAAAGTTTGGGATCAAAGAAGGAAATAGTAAAATATTCAGTATAGAAGGATGATTAGAAGAGCAAGGGTGAACTCTGAATTGAATACTCTAAATGGAATATTATAATCAATACAAGAATTTAAAGAAATGGCTAAAACTTTATTACAATAATTTTATTATTCTTTTATCAATCCAAAAAGGAATAAAGAAACCAATTTTATAAAGACAAATATATTCCGGATTTTACACCGATCGTAACTTTCTTAAAAATAAAACGATTTTTACGCAGAGTGGCAATTTGTTTATGTTTAGACAACATGATTGATTCTACATTTAAAAATAGCATAATAGACTTTTTGAAAATTTTTGAAATCTTGAAAATGTAGGTAAGGGTCCCCCCTATGATTTTTCAACAAAATTTTTTTTTTCAAAATTTTAAATCGCGAGTTTTTAATTTTAATCGATTGCGGAGGTCAACATTAGTACTAAACAAGTGTTTGAATCAATTTTAAACGATACTTAATTTTGGACCAAAAATCGTGTGAAAATGGCAAAAAAAATAGACATGTAACATCCTCGACAGGCCCAGTACCCTCAACTTCCACCGATCGTAACTTTCTCAAAAACCAAACGATTTTCACGCAGAATGACATTTTGTTTATGTTTAGACAACATGATTGATTCTACATTTAAAAATAGCATAATAGACTTTTTGAAAATTTTTGAAATCTTGAAAATTTAGGTAAGGGTCCCCCCTATGATTTTTCAACAAAATTTTTTTTTTCAAAATTTTAAATCGCGAGTTTTTAATTTTAATCGATTGCGGAGGTCAACATTAGTACTAAACAAGTGTTTGAATCAATTTTAAACGATACTTAATTTTGGACCAAAAATCGTGTGAAAATGGCAAAAAAAATAGACATGTAACATCCTCGACAGGCCCAGTACCCTCAACTTCCACCGATCGTAACTTTCTCAAAAACCAAACGATTTTCACGCAGAATGACATTTTGTTTATGTTTAGACAACATGATTGATTCTACATTTAAAAATAGCATAATAGACTTTTTGAAAATTTTTGAAATCTTGAAAATTTAGGTAAGGGTCCCCCCTATGATTTTTCAAAAAAAAATTTTTTTTCAAAATTTTAAATCGTGAGTTTTTAATTTTAATCGATTGCGGAGGTCAACATTAGTACTAAACAAGTGTTTGAATCGATTTTAAACGATACTTAATTTTGGACCAAAATCATGTCGAAATGGTCAAAAAAATTAGACATGTAACATCCTCGACAGGCCTAGTACCCTCAACTTCCACCGATCGTAACTTTCTCAAAAACCAAACGATTTTCACGCGGAATGACATTTTTTTTATGGTTTAACAACATAATTATTCTACATTTAAAAATAGCATAATAGACTTTTTGAAAATTTTTGAAAACTTGGAAATTTAGGTAAGGGTCCCCCCTATGATTTTTCAAAAAAAAATTTTTTTTCAAAATTTTAAATCGTGAGTTTTTAATTTTAATCGATTGCGGAGGTCAACATTAGTACTAAACAAGTGTTTGAATCGATTTTAAACGATACTTAATTTTGGACCAAAATCATGTCGAAATGGTCAAAAAAATTAGACATGTAACATCCTCGACAGGCCTAGTACCCTCATTTTACACCGATCGTAACTTACTTCAAAATTAAACGATTTTCACGCGGCATGACACTTTGTTTTTGTTTTGACAACCTGAGGGATTCTACATCTTAAAAATATCATAATAAACAATTTTAAATATTTTTGATATTTTGGAAATTTAGGTAATAGGGGGGACTATGATTTATCAACGAAATTTCTTTTGTTCAAATTTTAAATGGCGAGTTTTTAATCGATTTCTCAGCTTGCATATATAGACTCATTAGCTTGCATGTTAACCTGTATGTCTTTGTGAGTGAGCATACTATATACGTGTATACAGTTCCTAATGAACTTCTGCGCCATCCGCTGCCTACGCTTCGCTTCCGACAATTTGCCACAATTGCAGTGAGTTTTCCCCCGATGAACATATCAATAGAGGGAAACCAATTGGGAAAGCGATTCGATGCACAACGTTCTCAATTAACCCAATAAATAAGCAAAGAGGTTTTGGTAACTCGGTTCCGTTAGTTTTCTTGTCCATTGTGAATGTCAACAAGTGTGCGAGGGCGGCTGAGGAGGGAAGGGGAAGGGGAAATGCGGAAAGTATGGGAGTACGGGAGGTGGGACGTGGGTTGTGTAACAAAATCCAATTTCAAACAATAAGAATTGCACAAGCGCCTAAAACGATGCTGCACAACGTACATATGTGTGTATAGGAGTATGTGTGTGTGCCAGAGTGTGTCTGCATGTGTGTGTGTGTCTCTGTGTGTGTGTGCATACACACTTAATGCAATTTAAGTCAAATTTAATCAATGCATGGCATAAGCGACCCGCTGGAGCAGGCAACGTAGCCAACTTTCTGCTTGTTTGAGCCAATCGAGCTGCAGACATGTTGGGTGGCACCCAGAGGGGGGTCGCACAGAGACGAGGGAGATAGGGGAGAGAGAGCGGGCATGAGGGAACTGTAGTCAATAGAGTAAAAGTTATGCTCGACTGCCGCCTGCCTCAGTTTGGGCTGAGCTCGCAATGAGTGGAGTTTCGCTTTAGTTGTAACTGTAGTTGCAGTTGTTGTTGCTGCTGCTGTTGTTGTTGTTGTTGCAGTTGCATTGTTGCTGCGGCAGTAATCAAAAGTAGTTTGAGCCTTAGTTACTGATGGTGCCGGGTAGCAGAATAGCAGGGTATCAGAGGGGTGCCAAGCAATTTGCGAAACTAAAAAGCGAAGCTGAGTTTTGGTTTAGGCATCGCTTTGCCAGGCTGTTGAAACTTTTGCACAAATACTGCCAAACGAAATGCGGCATATGTGAGGCAAATTATAAGGCAAAGTGCTTCATCTCAAGTGGGTGGCAACCCTGCACTCGTATATGGCATTAGAACAGGCCGTGCTGCATTTTGAGAAACTAAAACCAAAATGCTTAATAAGCAGTGAATCAATTGTGGCACACATAACTCCGACTGGCGAGAAAATTTCTTAAAAATATGCATATTTAATAAATCGAATCGAAAGTGTTATATAAACTAAGTAGCCTGTTAAGCAAAGTATTAACATACACATATATCACAATAAATTAACTATAGAAACGCAAAAATTAGTTGCAATAACTTTACAGTTTTTTGCTTAGCTTATATAGCTAAAAATAAATAAATAGGTATTTTATTTTAAAAGATGTAACATTAATATTGATATAAAAAATATAAAATAATTACAATTAAAGTTTATGCTATTTAATTTATTTATTTATAGCACATAGTATCAACTCATTTCCCTTTCAGCCTAAAAGTATGCAACAAAAAAGTGAACTGCTTTTAATCAACTCCCCCCAGGCAGAGTAGTTGCTTCTATGGCACCTTAAATACTTATACAATTGAGCCAAGTTAAGGCTATTCACATCAAACTTTGGTCAGAGGCGAGCGCATCTTGCTCAGCTCTTGGGAAAAGTTATGAAACTTTAGTGCTTTCTAACTGACATTAAACAATTACCAGTCTCCGCTGAGCTGCAGCTTAAGCTGGCGAACTCATTAGCCTGTCTCTCTCTCTCTCTCTCTCTCGCTCTAGCTGGGGGCGTGTCTGGCTGCACTTGAACCATGAGCTGCCCATGAATCTGGCTGGCACTGGGACTGGACGCTGCTTTGTTTATGGGCGGAAATTACATGGCCATCAAAACATAAGCGTCAGTTGAATGCGCCACAGCATCCAAACTGAGTCGGAGCCAGAGCAGGAGCCGTAGCCAGAGTCAGAGCCAGAGTCGAAGCCAGAGCCGGAGGCTATGCAAATGCCTGTGGTCATTGTGTACATGGGGCAGCTGGCTGCCCTAGACAACAGGGTTGCCAGGCTGCATGCAGTATTTTGCATTAATTGCCTCGCTTTGTAGGCATGAAGTAGATACTGTGTGCGTGTGTGTGTGTGTGTATATTTTGGCCTTTAAGCATGTGTATTCTCCAAGGATATTGTTAATGCCAAAAGCCAAGACTGTTGATGGGCAAGTGTGAAGTGTGTGTGTGTGTTAAGCAGGCTTTCAGGCATAAGCTGTGTGTATGTGTGTGTGTGTGTGTATTGAGTAAATATTTTCAACACTCAATTGTGATAAATAAATGATTTACTCAAGGTTTTTGCCACTCAAGAATAACCATATTAGAGCATAATTGATGACTAATTTGGAAGACATTAAATTACGAATTTATTAATCAAATATACAGGGAAAACTTGTCAGTTAAGTCCGTATATAACTGGAAATCAAATCAACAAAGATAAGCATATAATTAAATTATTTAAATTCTCCAAATCATTCCCAGTCCAATAATTGCTTTAACCTCTAGCTCAAAAAGCATACATCAAAAAGCGTATTTTCATTTCGTAAAGCTCCTGCAAAAAAGCTTTAATTAATGCACAAGCATTGCCCCAGTTGGACTTACCAAAAGTTTCTACCAAAACATTAACCAAACCAGCCAGAACCAAACTTAAACTTCGCAAACCTGGCTGTTTAGCCAGACAGCAAAGGGGTAAAAAAGAAGGCAAGAAAGAAAGCTACTACCATGTTGTTGGTTTATCAACTTTCGCAAAAGCTACACAAGAAGTTGTTAACAAAAGTTTGAGAGCGTAGAGCTTTCGCAAAGCTTTCTCTGCCAGTGTTTACCCAATAAATAACGTGGAACAACAGGCAAAGAAACTGTGGTAATATAACGCAATATTATCTGACAGTAAGCAAAAAAAAAAGGCCGAAAGACACATACCAATAATTTATATACAATATTTACTGTGTTATCAATGCCATTATCGCACACACACACACATACACATACACAGAAAAACAGCGTAAAGTTATTAACATAAATTCTTATAGTAGCAAAAGCATCGCGCATTGGAGTTGGGAAAACGTTGCGAACTTTGTCGCGGTCGGGCTGGGAGTTGGCTGAGAGAGAGGGAGAGAGGGATAGGGGGGCTTAGACTGTAAAGTTTGCCACCACAAAAGTCAAAAGTGTTGCTCACCCCTCCCCCCTCCCCCTCGCACACTGAGACCATCTCATTTCCAGTCCTCAAAGTTGAATATTTCATTTCTCTTTCTTTTTCTTTCTTTTTTTTTTGCTCCTTCAACTTTGCCTCGTTTAGCTGCGATCGTCTGAGAGCTGCGCACCTCGTGTCGAGTCTCGACTCGAGTCGAGTATTTAGAAATTTATTTAAAACTTGCTGTGCAGCTCTTGTTTTTGTTGTTGTTGTTGGCATTTCATACGCCCAGTTACACGCATAAATTTTGTTATGGAACTTTTTGCAAGGTTGTTGTACGAGCATGCAGTAAGCAGGTCCCTCTCCACCTCCTCCACACGCCCACTCCCACTCCAAGGAAACTTTTGACGCCACTCTCGTTGTTGTTGTTCTTCTTGTTGTTGTTGTTGTTGTTTCTGTTGTTGTTGTTGGTGGTGGTGCTGCACAAGGATTCGTTGGTTTTCTTTAGTTGCCAGTGCTGTTATTGTTGAGGTGGTACAATAAAGGCATGTAAACTTTAGTTAGATTATGTTACCTGCGCCCCGATATAAGTCATTGATTGCCCCCCGAAGCAGCTACAAGAGAGAATGAGAGTGTAAGAGAGACAGAGAGAGACAGAGAGAGACAGAGCATGTTAGTATTCAGTTGTTATTGAATTTCGTTTAGCAATTTTCGGCAAATATGGCGAGCGCCCAAATGTGCATAGCAAAAAAGGTTGCATACTTTTGAGCGCAGCTTAATATCGTACATAATATGGCGTTTCTTCATTGTTAATTGATAATTCTGCATCATAATTTTATGATTCAAAAATTTTAAAAAATTTGGACTATGCTTGCTACCCCTCTGTCCTATTTTTAGACCCGTGTATCTCTTCCAAAACTCACAACTCCGTCGAAATTCTTCAAATTCACCAGAGAGTTGGCATTTTCTTCGTTATTTGAGCCCTAGATTAGTTCAACATCAAAATATTATAAATCTAAAATTTTCAAAAATTGTACTATCCTTTTGTCTTAATTTTAGACTCCTGTAGACCTTCCAAAACCCACAACTCCATCAAAAATCATCAGATTCTTCTAAGATATGTAATTTATTTATTATATAATTACGGTAACCCCTTTTTATTGGTATGCAAACTTTATTTTAAGCTATAGCGAACTATATCAATAAATTTTTCTTTTTTTATGTTTTTCCAACTTTCAACTAAGATTTATTTAGAATTCATCTTGGTTTTTATCACACTTAATTGTCAACTTTCTTGAAAGTTGCAAAAACTAATTTCAACTCGAAGCGAATTCGGACTGTGTACGGGCTAGTAATTCTTCATAAGCTTGCTTATAATGCTGGAACCGGTGTCACACAATACTCGAGTGTTTCGGCCAGCTTTAATGCAAATAAAATGCAATAGTTGTCATAGTTGCACACAGTAAGCCACGTTTAAAACTTACGTTCACTTTCCTTTTTCGCATTATCTCCATGACATTATTTTCACTTAAGCCCCGTGGCAGCAGCAGCAGCAGCAGCGGCAGCGGCAGCAACCCCAGCAGAGATCCTCCCTCGCTGGCCATAAGTTTTGAACAACGCACAATTGTGCACGCAAAAACCTTGTAAACAAATACAATAAATTCAGGGCTTGGAAAATTTAACGTAGAAATGCGCAGCAGCACAAACAGGTGTTAATCCTGCCTGGCCAAAAGCAGTGGCAGCCAGCACCGCAAAGTATGCAACAGAAAAGCGAAAAGTTTAAGCTGCTTGCGCCACGCTTTATGTGATTCCCCCCGGAGCGGCGAGAGAGAGAGAAAGAGAGAGCAAAGCGAAAAGAAGAGAAAGAGGGAGAGAGAGAGAGATAATCATAAGAGGCAAGCCGGTCATAGCTGAAAATCTGCTTGACTAGAAAGTGAAATGGTTGATTCGCTTTGAAGATCAGTATAAAAGCAGTTTAATTAAATATTTATAAATTTGTATTTAAATAAATAGTTTTATTATTATATATAATAATAAATTTAAAATATATTTTATACTTTTGCTATATTTATTTATATTTTAATATAGGTTTTTTCAAAAAGAAAATTGTCTGCTTTAGTTTCCCCAACTGCAGGGTATATTTAATTCGTAATACACTTAAATAAATGCGCTCATTTGTAGCAGACAAAGAGAGCAAGTGCGAGCATAAGAGAATCCGTTCCA